>JAJKFI010000001.1:0-17908 GCA_029204185.1 Lerista edwardsae
CGGGGCCGTAAAAAACCTTTTTCAGAGGTTCTGGAGTGCTTTTTAGAAAATTTTCGAAAATGCTCTCTGAGGCCGCTGACCCAGGGGTCAGGAAAAATTCTGATGTTAGAGGTCCCGGGGTGTTTTCTCAGAATGTTGTCGAAAAGGTTTTTTCTACCCTGGGGTGGATGTTGGGGCCTTAAAAATCCTTTTTCAGAGGTTGTGGAGTGCTTTTCAGAACATTTTGGAAAATGGTCTCCAAGGCCGCTGACCCCGGGGTCAAGAAAAATTCTAATTTTAGAGGTCCCGGGGTGTTTTTTCAGAATGTTGTAAAAAAGGATTTTTCTACCCTGGGGTGGATGTCGGGGGCTTACAAATCCTTTTTCAGAGGTTCTGGAGTGCTTTTTAGAAAATTTTCGAAAATGCTCTCCGAGGCCGCTGACCCCAGGGTCAGGAAAAATTCTGATTTTAGAGGTCCCGGGGTGTTTTTTCAGAATGTTGTCGAAAAGGTTTTTTCTACCCTGGGGTGGATGCCGGGGGCTCACATAATCTCTTTCAGAGGTTCTGGAGTGTTTTTCAGAACATTTTCGAAAATGCTCTCCGAGGCCGCTGACCCCGGGGTCAGGAAAAATTCTGATTTTAGAGGTCCCGGGGTGTTTTTTCAGAATGTTGTCAAAAAGGTTTTTTCTACCCTGGGGTGGATGCCGGGGGCTCACATAATCACTTTCAGAGGTTCTGGAGTGGTTTTCAGAAAATTTTCGAAAATGCTCTCCGAGGCCGCTGACCCCGGGGTCAGCAAAAATTCTGATTTTAGAGGTCCCGGGGTGTTTTTTCAGAATGTTGTCAAAAAGGTTTTTTCTACCCTGGGGTGGATGCCGGGGGCTCACATAATCTCTTTCAGAGGTTCTGGAGTGCTTTTCAGAAATTTTTTGAAAATGGTCTCCGAGGCCCCTGACCCCGGGGTCAGCAAAAATTCTGATTTTGGAGGTCCCGGAGGAGGTTTTTTGGAAAGTGATCAGAAACTGTCTTTCTAGCCCCAGGGTGGATGCCGGGGGCTTATGAAACCTTTTTCAGAGGTTCTGGAGTACTTTTCAGAAATTTTCCGAAAATGGTCTCCGAGGCGGCTGTCCCCAGGGTCAGAAAAAATTCTGATTTTGGAGGTCCCGGGGTGTTTTTTCAGAATGTTGTCAAAAAGGTTTTTTCTACCCTGGGGTGGATGCCGCGGGCTCACATAATCTCTTTCAGAGGTTCTGGAGTGCTTTTCAGAAATTTTTTAAAAATGGTCTCTGAGGCCGCTGACCCCGGGGTCAGCAAAAATTCTGGTTTTGGAGGTCCCGGGATGTGTTTTCAGAACGTGGTCAAAAAGGTTTTTTCTACCATGGGGTGGAAGCTGGGGGCTCACATAATCTGTTTCAGAGGTTCTGGTGTGCTTTTCAGAAAATTTTCGAAAATGGTCTCCAAGGCCCCTGACCCTGGGGTCAGCGAATATTCTATTTTTGGAGGCCCTTGTGTGTTTTTTTAAGGAAATGTTCAAAAACTATCTTTTTGGCACTGGGGTGGATGCCGGAGTCTCACATAGTCTGTTTCAGAGGTCCCCAATTGCTATGCAGAAAGTTTTTGAAATATGTCTCCAGGCCACTGACCCCGGGGTCAGTGAAAAATAGGTTTTTGGAGGTCCCGGAATGTTTTTTTAGAATGTGGTCAAAAATTGTCTTTCTGGCCTCGGGATGGATGCTGGAGGCTCACAAAGGCTGTTTCAGAGGTCCCCAGGGGCTTTGCAGAAAATTTTTAGAAAAGTGTCTCCGAGGTCGCTGACCCCGGCAGTTTCGAAAAATCTGCTTCAGAAGATCCCGGGTTTTTGGTCAAAAAGTGTCTTTCTTGTCCCGGGGTGGATGCTGTATGCTCACCAAGTCTGTTTCAGAGGTCCCTGGGTGCTTTGCAGAAAATTTTCGAAAAGGGTCTTCGAGGGCTTGTGGAGAAAACAGATATGTTGGAAATTTTAGGACTTTGCTTTCATTGTCAGACAACAGATTCCTGAAAAATCTAGCTTAGAAGATATGACAGTTTTATCATCCATGCCACGAAAAGAAGAGGCTTTTTGAGGAAACCAAAGTAATTTTAGCTGCTGGTTTGCTGGATAGTTCTTCCATGGGCTAAAAATGGTTTCCAATTTTGTGCTCTCTATTAATGGATCAATCATCCGAAAGTTTTGTGAACATTGCTCCATAGTGCCATCTACTGCATGTCAACTGTTTGTTTTCCTCTTTTTAGCTTCCTACAGCTTCCTGTATCTCACAGTGGTCCACCAGGTGCCTTGGAGAGTGCACAAGACAACAAGATGCCTGCATCCTGCTGCCTCTCCCTTGCACGTGGCATGAGGTGCCTACATCTAAAAACAGGAAGTTGCACATAGCCATCAAGCCCTGTAACCTGCGATAGACTTTTCCTCCATGAATTTGTCCAATCCCTTTTTAAAGGTACCCAGGCCGGAAGCCATCACCACTTACTGTGGCAAGGAGTTCCACGTATCAATAACCTGCTGTGTAAAAAAGTTTTTTCTTTTTTCTTTTCTGTTCTGACTCTCCCAACACTCAATTTTAGTGGATGTCCCCTGGTTCTGGTGTTGTGAGAGAGGGAAAAGAAAAGAAAAAAAGTGAATACTCTGTTAATCCTATGCATAATTGTGCACGTCTCAATCATTCCCCCAGGCGCCTCTCAGAAGCCCAGGTGACAGCGGCTGCAGTGACTGCCAGAGCACGACTTGTTGCCCCAATGTACCCCCACCAGGTGCAGGGTTCAATTCTTCCAAACTGGTCAAATCACCCTAAAGCTGGCCCTGGCTCTGGGACAATGTGGGCCATGTGCTTTGCAAGTGTTTCCTCAGTCCAGGCAGCATTTCTTCCACCAGCTTGGTGCAGTCCTGCCTTGAAGTGCTCTCTCAGACTCAAGCAAGTGCCGCAATCCCCCAACCGAATGCAGGGTTCCCTTAGGAGCAGAGCCCAATTTGGCCTAGTTGGTTAAATTGGCCTAAAGCCGGCCCTGCCCAGAGTTTTTAAAAGGAAATGAAATGGTGCCCCTTGGGTTAGGAATATCACCCACTAGATGTCACTCTTGCTACACAGAAAAGTGTAGTGCCATGCTAAGTGCCACGCTAAGTGCCTTCTTTGCTGCCTATGCCAATCTCCAGCACCCGCATGGTTCCTTAAATACACAGCTGCTCACTGACATTTTTGTTTAGTTGCCTGTGTCGCACGTTACTGCATACTTTCTCTCTGATTTATCATTTTCTTTTCACTCCCGTCTGTGAATCATTACACATCTATGACAAGTCTCCATCTTTTCTAGTGACAGCCAGGATGGTGTAGTGGTTCAGGAGTTGGACTTAGACTGGGAAGATCCAGGATCAAATCCCTGCTCAGCCATGAAGCTCCCTAGGTGACCTTGGACCAGCTCTCTCTCTCTTCTCTGCCTCACTTACCTCACAGGGTTGTTGTGAGGACAAAAGGAGGGGAGGAACTATTGACACCACACTGAGCCAGGGGCATATCTAAGGGGTGGCAAGGGGTGTCACAAGCCATGTGTGCCATAAGGTTGGCATGGCGCCCTCCTCCGCAACATTGTGCCCCCCCCGCAACTGCTGAGGCAGCCCACCGTAAGGGCTCCATCCACGATGACTCCATGGTCCACCTTAAGAGTCTGGCCCTGCCCCTATCACCTGCTTGGGTGGAGCTGGAAGCAGTTACTACTCAAGAAGCTTAGATTGACTGGAGGCGGCATGACATCATTTTCTTGAAGCCACCTCGGGTAGACAAAAATGGCTGACTCAGATCATCGCCGTGAAGGAGGATTGCCGCGAATTCACAAATAAAAATCTCCCTGCACGTGTGTAAAAGTTAATATCAACCTCTTCAATCATGCCTGCGTGTTCTGCATACGGGTGTGCGAATCGCTGTACGAAAAATGGGATTTAATTTCCACGGAAAGATTCATGTATTCACATTACATCGGTTCAATAAAACTACAGTTCAGTGAGTGCATTATTTTTGAAGCTGTGTAATTTCTTGTTGTTCCTAGCAGTCTTATTCACCATTTTCTGACACCCACTGTTAATGGTCTAGAAGGAAAAAAAAAATTTCCCCCCTCCTTTTTTCCCCCTTCCCGTTTACACTTTTTTTCCTGCCTTCCATTTTCTACGGTAATATTTTCGAAATTCTGAACATTAACAGAATTGTTTTATGGGGGGTGGTGAGTGTAGAAGTTTAAAAAAATACTCTTAATAGTCTAGAAGTAAAAAAGAACTACTCTTATATTGACAACTACTTGTGTTATGAAGAGATTTTAATGTAATTTTCCTATATATTTATCTAATTTTTGCCCACCCTCCCCTTTTTTTCTTTCCTTCCCGTTCACACTTTATCTCTGCTTGTGTAGATTTCAATAAAGTCTGTCAAAATAGTGCAATCTGAGTTAAAATAGACAGCATTTCATCAGGTATGTTCAGTAATATAATTATGAGGAATTTAACCTTGTAATTGCATATTGAATCATAATAAGGTTACCAATAATGTTTCTACACGATCACATGTTTTTATTTTCGCAAGTTTTTATTTTTATTCAATCCTAAACAGTACGAGCAAAGCAATCTGAAATGCTTGGAATCAGGATTGTTTTGAGTATACTAACGTGGCTGCTAAGCCCGCCCCCTGGCTTCACTGGGCTCCTATGACTTCTTAAGGGATGCCGCCTCCAGTCAATCTAAGCTTCTTGTTACTACTACACGTGGTGTGGTGGTGGATGCTGAGCACCAGAGGAAGAAGCAGCATGCGGGCGACAAAGAGGTGGAGGAGCCTGCAGGGGGTGGGTGGGTGCCTGTGGGGGGTGGTTTGGGCCTGAGGGGCCTGCAGGGGGTGGGTGGGCACCTGCGGGGGCCTGCCGGGGAAGGTTGGGGCCTGCGGGGGGTGGGGGGCCTGCGAGGGTGGTGGTTTCGCTACCTGCCCCGGGGAGGGAAGCTTGGCTTGGGCTCTTGGTGCCTGAGCTTCTGGCCAGCCCTGGTGGAAGGAGGGCAACCGCCGTTGGGAATATTTGGTCCTGGTTCGCCAGAGGGGAGCTTTATATTATGCGTGGGGAGGCTTCGGGCTGCGCCTCGCTGGTTGGGATTTGAGAGGGGTGGTAGGAGACACGTCTCCTGTTTCTACTAATAAAGAAATGGCTTTTATTGACGGATAGACGCAGGCAACCCAGTTGTGTGGGCTGCAGCCACCAAACCTCATTAGCTGCTAATCTGGCTGCCAAGATGAAAACCTTTCGCGATCACTTGAAAGAGGGCAGGAGGGAGGGAGGGAGGCCAACACATGCAGCCCCTCTTCCACGACACAGACCGCGAGAGACCCGATCGCACGCCCCCACCCACCCACCCGCAGCATCCGAGGGGATCAGGTGGTGATGAGGAAGCTGAAGGTGCGGCCCGTCCCAACGGTTCCGGCTTTGGGGGATTGCCAAGTTTTCTTTGACTTAGGGGAACTCTGGGGATGACTAATCGCGAGCCAGGCTGGGGTTTACAAGGACCGTCTTTTCTCGTCACCAGCAGTGGCTGACCCTGCTTTGGCAAGCATTTGAGCTTTCCAAAAAACTACTCAAACTACAGCTTTCTTTGTAAGGCAGAGCTCTGCCAGCCGGTTTCTCAGATTAGCTTTAGCCCATTGCATTCGTTTTTATCTAAAATGATAGTTCTTGTCAATGATATTCTTATTGGCAACTGCTTTTTTTCTCTGATTTTTCTCTGATTTCCTTCTACTGTGCATAGCTTACAAAACACTGGCTCCCTAGGATTACTTGCCAGGCAACAACACCCCAGGCTGTACCCCAATCATCTTTTGCTTAAACAGACAAAACCAATTCTTTTTTTTAAAGGAGAGAGTAAGCCAAAATACTGATCTTCTTCCAAGCCTGAAACTTCCCTTTCTACATCCTCTCCCTTGATACTGCACCATTGTAAGAAGCTTTCTGTAGAGACAGTGTGTGCCTCAACTCAGTGTTTTTGTGCAATGTAAGCCCTGATCTCAGTGCAATATGATGTCTACATGTAAGAAAAGTAGGTAAGGGGGATCAGTATTTTGGCTTACTCTCTCTCTCCTTTAAAAAAAAAAAAAAGAATTGACTTGGTTTTGTCTGTTTAAGCAAAAGATGATTGGGGAAGCAAAAGAACTACAGACACACCTTCCCAGTATCTATCACTTTGATGATGAGAGTTGACAATGTTATTATCCTTGTTTTATTGGTATGAGTTTAATGGTTTTTAGTAGTTTCTTGGAGAGGTGTTAAATTATTGTAGGGCTATCTTGAGCTGTGGGAGAGGTGGAGATAAAATGTTTAAATACATAAATAGCAGATTTATTCCTGAATATGGAGGCTCCATTTAGCTAAATGAAAACTCATTAGATTAAATGAAGAGTTATGGAATCATCACTGATTTATTCTTAAAGCCTACCAAGAGAGTGGCCACCACTACATCTTGTGACACTAAAGTCCAGAAATTGATTCCAAGAACAAAATGTCTTTATAATAAGTCTGGCTGGCCCTCCAAAAGAGGAGAGGGAAACACATAAGAAATAAAAGGAGAAAATGTCTCTAAAAATTCACAATATGGAGCAGCACAGTGTGTGTGTGTGTGTGTGTGTGTGTGTGTGTGTGTGCGCGCGCGTTGGCTTGTATTTAAAAATATGTATTCCAAGATAGCAGCACAAGACCAAGCCACAGACACGGAAGAGTTTGTTCTTTTTGTTTGTTGAGAAAACAACCTTAAGACTGGAGGTTGCAGACTCCAAAATTAGTTGGTAGTCAAAATGATACTGAATGGGTTCAGAGAAGTGCTTTTGTGACGCAATTGCCAAGTCAAGAATAGGCCTGCAGGCAACTTCAGTTTGGTGTTGGCCTTGGCAAGCCATAGTCATGCTTTGCATTTGTGTAGCTGTTTCTGAATCTGCAGAATGCTGTTTGTGTTATCTTGATTGAGACATTAACAACATCACAGTGAAGCATGATTCCCCTGATTGTAGCTGGGAAGGAGCTGCTTGCTTAAAAGGCCATCAGGAGTCCATGGCAAATGGAAACCCTCTGAAATAGCGGAGGTGTGACCTGGTTACAAATTGCAAAGTGCTCCAGTAGATTTGTTGGCTGAGAGAATAGGTGATGTGGACCAGAGAAGCATATTTTACCTTTGTTTTTCTGTGCAATAATTGTGTAGCATTTAAGCCCCACTTCAAATCACATCTGTGTGATCACAATAAATGGGTACTCCAGATTGCATTCTGATAAGGGCCAGAGCTGTTTGGGGTTGCAAAACTGGAAGCAAAGGGTTCCTACACCCTGCATACCAAATGCAGTGGGAAGGACCCTCAATCCATCGTTAGACTTGGCTATTTGTTCTTGGGAAGGCTGTAGGTAACAAGTCCTAAATTTAAAAAAATTCACTTTTTAAGCGTTTAACACCAGCATCTTTGCTTGTCTTTGCATTTGCTTAAAGACACTTTTTATTAGGCAATCAGTTTTGCAGAGGCATTGCCTCTTGGTGGGTCACAACCGGATGCCAGGTGGGTTGCAGAAAGCTGGGAGCAACCATTTTGGAAGCTGCAGATCTTATTCTTGCAATATTCCTTTTGTGGGTGTTAACAGTTTGAATTTTCAAGTTGGGTTTTTTAAAATTTTGTTTTCAGTTCAGTGCTTTGACATATTTTGTCCTAATCTTGCTTTGCTTTCTTTGTTTCATGGCTGTACAAGAATGGCAGTTTGCATTCTGGGAGTGCCATTTGATTACATCACAATGATGGCACTTCCTGCTTGATGATGTCACTCCTGGCCATGACATAACTTTCAGGTTAATGACATCACTTCTGGTGGGTCCTGACTTGAGTGCCATTTTAAAAAGTGGGTCCCTGTGTTACAAAGTTTGAGAACCACTGCCTTAGTGTGATCAGGTAGCTAGAACTGAAAGTACAGTAGGCCCCAGTGTCTGGGGTCTTTGCTGGAAGGAAGGGAATCCCTGCTGTGGTTTTGCTCTCACTTTTGAAACGCTGTACACTTGCCTGCTTGGCTGTAAGGAATTCCTGTGGGTTAAAATGACAGCACTTCCTGCTTGACAATGTCACTTTCTGCCACCTCACTTCTGGCTATGATGTCACTTCCTGCCACAACATCACTTCCAGCTATGACATCACTTCCGGTGGGCGGATCCCAACACAAGTGCCAATCAAAAGTGAGTCCCGGTCATAGTACCTGTTGCTAAATTATTTAGATCCCACTACTGCCTGAAACTGATGCATATTAAATAATCACTTTACATCTGACACTCTCTTTCCTTCCCTATTTATAATCTCTACCCCAGGCTTTCTTTTTATACAGTGTGATGTCTTCCATTTATTTTCATATCACCAATCAAAGGTTGTCTTCTGCTGTCAAGGCCTTGACCACTGCAATAGGAAACCACTACCACAGGGCTGGCCCCAAACCCCCTGACATCTGAAGCGGCATGCCAAATGCTTCCCCCTCTTACACAAAGATGTGCCAGCCTCTGCTCCTCCCACTCTCTGTTCTAGCTCAGCACTCTCCCCTCCGTCCCACACCCACATGCACATGTCCTCTTCCTCTCTGTCCCCCTTTACCAATCCAGGAAGCGGAAAGTGAAGGAGGAGCAGTAGAGGCAGGTTGGCAGAGAGAGATGGATGCCCCCTACCAGACTACTAAGAAGGGGCTCATCTCTGTCTGCCTACTTGCCTCCACTGCTCCTCCTTCTCCCTCCTTCTCACTCCATGGATTGGAAAAGGAAGAGGGGGGTCAGAGAGGAAGAGGAAATGTGGAGGAGAGTGCTAAGCTAGGACACTGGAGAGTGGCGCAAGCTGGCACATCATCAGGAAAAGGAGGTAGTGTGTGGCATGACACCTCAGGAATCAGGGGGCTGCCCTTGGTGTCCTGGAAAAAAAGTACATGTTCCAGGGTCTTGGTATGCTTAGCTGTGTTAAAGATGCCAAGAAGGGGAAACCAGAGAGAATGGGGGGGGGTGCTGCATAATGAGGGCTCAATCCTGAGCCCTCCAGCTCCTGCAGTACAAGCAGGAGTACTACGGGTACTGGTGTCACAAATCTGCCATAAGGCACATCCAGCAGAGGCTTTACCACCCATGCTGTCCCAGCATCTGAGCTCACTGCCCAGAGGTGGCAATGTGGGATTGGTGGGCAGTGAGTCACCTGGTCCCCAGCTTTGTGCAGTCTCCAGGCTGGTGAAGAGGGCAGGGTGGGGCGGGGTGGGACTGGCAGCGACCTCCACTGCCAGATCCTGACCTCCGTGCTAGGCCGGATGGCAAGAAACAGAGGTCTTCAAGTCTGTGCCAACTTGAGGAACCCACTGGCAGGTATTTGGCCTACCCAGGGGAAGGGGACAAACGTTCCCTTCTCCTGAGGTACCTCTGGTGGCTACCTGGCTACTGCAGGATGCAGAAGTAGCCATTTGGCTACCACTGTGCCTACTGTAGCCAGGCAGCTCAGGATTGGGCTGCCCGAGACCTTGCAGAGTAGCAGCCACACTGAGGAGGAATAGCAGGAGGAGGGAAAACGGGAGAGTCTGCTATAAACATAGTCACAAGTGCAGTGAAGGGAGTTGTTGTGGGGAGTATCACTGATTTGGACCAGTACAGCAGTTGTAAGTAAATTTAACTCTCAGGAAAAAAAGATGTTTTTTCCCCACAGCAATCTCTAGTTCGCTAGAGAATTGCCACACACCCTCAATCCAAATCAGTTTGCTCATCATTACAAGGACATCTTTGAGCAGCAGAGGACTGGTAAGAAAGTATTTGGAATGGTCAGATCTTTCCAAGTTTTCAAGAAATTCTTGGGAAAAAAGCCTGAGCTTTTTCAGAGAACATATACTAGCATTGTAGAGACAGAACAAATATGGAACCTGACAATGCTATTTTTCCACTCACTTCTTGGATGCAAACTAACAGTTTGTTTTACTCAGGTTGTTCCTGTCTTTCTTGTGGCATCTGGCACGACATCAGAGAAGTGACTGCAATAAATCATTATTCATAGCAGAGTCCTGGAGACGGGGTTTGGAAGTGAAAGCTGCCGTCCTCTGATGAGTACAATCTGTCCCTCACAAACAGCGAGTGTTACTATCTGATTTAACATTGCAGTAATAGTTTTTCATCTTCTTGACCCACAACCCAACCCAATCCCGTTGATAGTAAACAAACACTTCTTCACACAATATATTTTAGGGGTCCACTTTACTACAGTTAAAAAATATTCATAACATGAATTTGTGAATATCACAAAACAGGTGCATTGTACACCCACCAGCTGGAATTGGCCACAGATTTCCCATGATAGCAAACCTGGTTTTTGGTTCCTCCCTTTATTGGTGAATAATAAAAACAACAATACAGTGACCACATATTGGTCCACAATATGACCACATGTGATTAAATGTTAACTGATTAACTGTTATATATAAACTGTGGGTCAGGACCCACTAGGTGAGTTGCAAGTGAATTTCAGGTGGGACACGTAGCACCTAGGACAGCCATATTAAGCACAAGAACATAAGAAGAGCCACACTGGATCAGGCCAAAGTTCCTATCTAGTCCAGCTTTCTTTATCCCACAGTGACCCACCAGATGCCTCGGGGAATACACAAGACAACAAGATATTTGCCACTCCCTTGAAGAAGATGGGATACTGGAAAGGGGCTGTGTGGTTATTTTGCTTGTGTCAAGGTTGTAAATAGGTTTCTTTCTGATTTACTTTGCTATTGGAACATGGCTGAGAAATAACCCAATTTATTGCTGCATTCTCAGGAAAGCAGCAGACTCTGGCATCACAGTGACGACACTTCGGGTCATGACATCACTTCCGGTGGGTCAGAGACATATTGTCATTCTAAAAGGGGATCCTCGTGCTAAAAAGTTTGAGAACCACTGCAGTAGAGATTCAAATATTCCTTTGTTATTGGGGCATCTAGGTGTCCAGCCAGCTCACTGCTTCGACACCACAAATGAAGGACCGTGTTTAAAATGGGAGGGCACTTATCTTTTTAACACTTTCATATAAATCATTTAGCTATGGTAGGGGCACATTTCCATTGTCCAGCAGATAACCTCCACAAAGCATGTAAATAGCTAGCCTGGGTTTGTTGATGTATAGTATATGAAATTGCCTTAACAAATTTGCGTGACAGAGAATTTCTTTAGAGGAACGCCTTTTCATTTAGGATTAGGGACAATCAAGGGTATTAGTCCAGATAGCTAAATGGAATTTCATGTTCAGATGGGTTTACCTCTGACACCAGATGATTGGGTTATTTCTCAGCCATTTTTCAAAAGCAAAGTGAATCAGAAAGGAAAAAAAAGCCGTTTTACAACCTTGACACAAGCAAAATAGCCACACAGCCCTCCCCCTTTCCAGTGTCCCATCTTGCCATATTTTTAATGGCTGCCCTAAGTTCTACGCAACCCACCTGAAAGTGGCTTGTGACCCACCTAGTGGGTCCTGACCCACAGTTTGAGAAACACAGGTTAAGGAAGTCACCCCTCCTTTTGGAAGCTAGGTTCTGAAAATTGGTAAGCCATTTTCTTCTAACAAAATAAAGGCATCATTTTCAGGGAGTGGAAGAAGGACTACAGGATTCTTTCCTGGCAATGCTTACTGTTTGGCTTCAACCAGACAGGTGCAGGAGCACCATATAGGCAGTCTCCACCCTTCTTATACAATATTTTTTCAAACCACACATGTGTATTCCTCTGTGGCATCTGATTCACGTTGCTATTGGAAATGTCTCTAACCAGCTCACTGCTTCTACATCAAGAATAAGGGACCATGCTTAAAAACAATTAAATGTCACAAAGGAATATGTCAATTTAACAGTTTAGGATAACATGCATTGCAAGGACACAACATTCTTTATTTATTTTAAAGGGGGAGTGAACTGTGGAGGCAGGAGGTGTGGACTGATGGTTGAGCTGCTATTATTGCCCGAAGCTAAGCAGGAGAATCTATGGTCCTGTTTTTGGATGGGAAACAGAATGTCAGGCTGTGACAACCTGCTGTACCTGTTATGACAGGACGGAGTCACTGACAATCTGATTAGGTACCACCAGTGAGAATTTTGGGGGAGTGTGTGAGAAGGCCAGCCAACAAAAGAATGGCGTACGACCTTGAGAACCTGTCCAGGCTTGATTTAAGATTGCTTCCTGAATCTCAATGGCATGCAGCCAGAAAGATAACCACACTATGAAGGCAAGATCTGGTGACTGAGGACTGTGAATCACATAATATATTTGTAAAAACCTCATTGAAAAATAGCAGTTTAGACTAGCCTGCCCATGTAAACCATCTTGACTACTGCCTGGAAAAAAACAGAGAAAGGTGGTACTGTATATAAATATTGGAATAAATAAATAAACTATGTGAATGGCATTGCTATATATTTTTTGTAAGATATTAACAAGAAACCTCAACAAACATCTCAAAATAGGCAGAGCTCTGCTCTTTCTCCTTTAGCAATTTGATCTGATTTGGCCCATATCCAAGAATGGTCTCTTAGACCTTGTGGGATTGAGTCCTACCCTTACTAAAATCGGATTGCTGCTCTACACTGCAATTAAAAAGGGCACCCATGCACCCATTGTCCTATATGCACCTATTATCCTATATGCACCTATTACTGCAAAAGAAACTACTTCCTGTTACTGTAAGGGTCATAAAGAATTGCCTAAAGACAATTATGGAAATAAATCATTAGGAGACAATGCATTTCTCAAACGGTGAAGCAGAGGAGGGAGACATTTATCAAATTAAAGATGTGAAAAGAAGCAAAAGGGTGGGAGTGAATCTGAGCTCAGGACATAATTAGATTATTTGCTTGTCTAGAACTGAAGCATGCAATGAATTTTCTCTCTTGGCAGGTCTCATGGTATCAGATGCTGTATGATTTATTGGACTTGGCAAGTCAATAAAAAGGGACTACAAATTTATTTCCAGCATCAAGGGCTTCGGCAATGTTTGGGCCAAAAGTACAGTACTGAAAGGTCCTCTCTAACACAGAACACTTTTGTCCTTCAGAGATCTTGCATACATAGTCTTCATACTCCTCTGGAATATGCCCAAAGTCAGGACCCTTTTTGGAGAAGAGAGGTTATAAATTAGGCACACTGCTCTGCGGAAGCAGATGGCAGTTTTTGTTGATAAGGTGGGCATTGGAGCTGGCACCAATGGGATGGTTCAGTGCATCTCCATCTGTCAAGCTCAACCAAAGTGATATACAGGTTATGGGCAAAGGCTTTCATTAGAGCTTGGATCTCTGCTGATGATGTACCCACAGTAGTATAGCCCAAGCTGCCCTGAATTATCACAAAACGAAAAGCAGGATACAAAAGTTATTAATAAGGTCAGCCTGTTTTTAATACTGTACATAAATAATATTCTGTCATTGTAATATGACAACTGCCCCTGTGATCTCACTTATGTGTGATAAGTAGGATTTTTTTCTGTCAAACACCACACAAAAACGCAAAACACCACCTTTGGGGGGTAAAATATTTGAATAAAATCACAAAACACAGCATTCTGATGTTTAATATATTTTCCAGAAATTAGATTACTTTTCCAATTAGAAATAATACTGTGGCTGCATCTGCTGACGCTATATCACCTATATCACCTAGTACTGTACACCTTTAAAGCATTTAAAGGTAATAAAAATGAGAACTTGGAATGAGAATGTAGAGTAAAAACAGATCACACTGCAATTTGCTATTTTAATCAAGAAAGTTTTGAAAAAAAAATCACCAACCCCCCCCCACATCCATAGTGGTTTTGAGAACGATACATTCTAACACAATGAAGAGAGGACTCTTGTTACCTTAAAGACTAACAGCCCAATTCTATCTTTCACCTTCCCCCCCCCCCGCCCCTGGCTGATGTCACTGGGCCAAAAAGGCACAGCTGTATCAAGAGAGGTGGGATCATCTGCCCTCCCTCCACTGCATCCCCCCCCACTGTCTTACTTGCTGTGGCAGGTGGCTAGTATTTCCCCAATTTGCAAGGAAAGGCTCCAGTCTTCCCACTGGTGCTTGGGCATTGTGCACTGCCATTAGCACTTTTACAGTAGCAATAAAGCAGGCAGCACTGGTGGAACACTTGTTGCACCAGGACAACATAGGATTGAGCCCATAGGATTGAGCTATAACTCACTTGAGCGCAATCCTAACCTGGCGTTCGGCCGGCACACTTAGGCCAGCAAAGTATGGCTAGCACAAGGGACATCGTAAAGTGTGTTTGGACCACTTTTGGAGTCAGAGAGGATGGTGCATGTCCGTGTGCTGGCCTATCTAACTCCCAGAATGGTCCGAACCTACTTTATAATGTCCATTGTGCCGGCCAAACTTTGCTGGCCTAATTCCAGGTTAGGATTGCATCCTTATTGTAACATAAACTTTCACGAACTAGAACCCACTTCATTAAATACATGAAGTGTTATTTAGGGACAAACTACATATTACTTTCAATGTGTAGTTTGCCCTTCCGAATTGTTTTTTTTTTTCGGGGTGTGTATGTGTGTGTTCTGAAACAACAGGCTCTGAATCCTAATCAAGGATGAGAACTATAGTATGCATGGAAGGGGCACTTAACACATTCTCCTTGTACTGCAAATCAGTGGCATCAGTATGGGGTATGTGGTTGACACCAGGTGACACCATGGCGGGAGTGACACAACTAGTGGCCAAAATCTGGGAAATCTTTTGTAAAATTTGTATTTATTAGTAATACCATCATGTTATATATCATTAGAAAGGTACTTTCATGCAGAATGCAATGAAGCAAACTGTGTTCAGGTATCTGTACTCTATCAAAGCATATGACCAATTAACCAGAAAAAAAACCACAACTACTTCCTGTAACAGAAAGTGTAATTGTCTTAACTCAAAACTGACAAATGAGACTGATTGTTCTGAGAGCCAATGAGTTGTTATTATGACACAGCCAGCTAACTAATAAGGTGTTAAGACTTTTGCCCCCAAATTGGGGAAGCAATTGTCCTTAGGGTGGCTCTTAAGGACCAAAAAGAAGACTCACACCAATGTAGGGAGTGAAGCAAAGAGTTTATTTCATTTGTGCAAATGGGCAATCACTAAATCGCAACCTTTCAGGACAGTGGTGTGCCCAACAAATTCTCACATTATAGCATTTCCCTGAAAATAAGACCTAACTAGAAAATAAGCCCTAGCCTGATTTTTTAGAATATGTATAATATAAGCCTACCCCCAAAATAAGCCCATTAAGATAGTCAGCGAGACGAAGATGAACACATTTATGTAGTACATTCACAGAGGCAGAGGGAGGGTATAGCGGGGATAAAATCACTGACAGCTGTGTTGCCAATGGCACTACAAGCAGCCTACATGGACAAGAAGTGCTCATTTAAGGAGAGCTTTACTGCTGGACATGAGAGATTGGGGGCAGTGGTTGTACAGGGAATGGTTGCAAGAAATTCAGGCCGGAATTCAGGGTTTGGCGAGTTTTGACCATGTTCCAGATGACATGACTGTATTTGAATAAATGTAGGTTGTTGTACATGAAAAAATAAGACATCCCCCGAAAATAAGCCCTAATACATCTTTTGGAGCAAAAATTATTATAAGACCTGTTTTCTTATAAATTATTGTAAGACTTGTTTTCAGGGAAACAGGGTGGTATCTTTATTGGCACATTGGCTAAAATGTAACTTTCTTTCAAGGTTTCTGCACAGACATTCTTATCTACACTGGTTTCAGCCAGCTCCCTGTGTCTATCCCTTGCAGTTGGGATAACTAACTGAAAGTATCCTGCTTCAGCACATTCTGCAGGGAGAGGGAGAAATTTACACACACAACAAAGTCACGGACTTTCAAGATGGAGGTACTTTAGCTACAGTTTGAGATCTTAAAGAAAAATATTCTGAGGCTTGGGGAACCCTGCTGAGGCATCTGCAGGACTCCCTACATCCCCAGGATGACAGCGCTTCAATCGTGGGGATAGCTCTGCGGCCTTCTCTCCTCCCCCACAAGCACTTGAAAAAAACTCAGAGAGCCTGAAAAACACTGCTGCATGGTCTCATTCGGGAGGAGGTCCATCCTTGAAGTGACACAGGGCACAATCCAACGATGCCCTAGAGCCGGATGCAAGGTGCTTGCGTTGGCTCTGCGATGTCGCAAAAGTGCCATAGAGTACTTTTGCACCAGCGCAAGGTGCGCAGGGCCAGCACGAGCAGTTGCATTGGCCCTTCAGCACTGGAGGATGCAGAAGGTAGGTGACTCCTGTGCCAGCCGAGTTCAGCTGGCGCCAGGGCTAATCTGGGAGGGGGAAGATGGAAGAGAGGGCAGAATTGGACAGGGGAAAGGTGTTCTGGGGGTTGGGATGGCCCAGGGAGGCGGTTGGGACTTGATGCAGCCCTTAGGCCACATCCAAATGCTCCAATTCAGGCAGTGCGGTGTGCTCAGAGCTGCACCTGCTATGTTGCGGGCACAGATCCAAGTAGCCCATACTAATACCATCTACCCAGTGGTGTCATCCAAATGACTTAGGAACAGGTACTCACTTTTGATTGGCACTTGTCGGGGTCCACCCACTGGAAGTGATGTTGTGGCAGGAAGTGAGGTCATAGCCGGAAGTGATGTCATGACAGGAAGTGAGGTCATAGCTGGAAGTGAGGTCATGATTGTTGCCATGGATGTGATCATGTTTCTAATAAGTTCAGCTTGTGATTAGTGTTGATTTAACTTCTATTGCATTGCTTTCTAGAGATGTGTATATACATATTTTGCTTCAACTGTTCCCTGGTTAAATAGCAGGCTAGACTGTACTAGATTGTGAGCCCTTTTGGGACAGGGAGCCATTTAACTTTAATGTTAAATGCAAGGAGCCGGCAAGGAGCAGGAGGGGGAACAGGCGACCAAAAAAAGACCGTGTGGGGCTGGGGGGAGGCTGCAGGAGGAACCAGGACGCTGGATCTGCGCGGCTGGAGGGAGTGGGAGCCCCAGGTAGCCTACCTTCTCATGCTTGCTGCCTTATTCCCGGGTCTCCCTCACTGCTGCTGCTGCTGCTGCCGCCACTGCTGCTACCGCCTCTGGTCCTCTCGCTCCGCTGCTGCCACTGCTGCCACCACCACCACACTGCCTGCCTGCCTGCCTGCCTGCCTCCTCACAGAAAGTGCAGGCAACGGCTGCGGGTGTGCAGTACGCATGCGCAGCTGCTGAGCCAACCAGCCGACAGGGCCAGCTTCAAGTGGGCAGGGCCAGCTCAACTTCTAGGAACCAGTACTCGCGTAGTGGTGCGTAGTGGGTGCATGACATCACTGCATCTACCCCGAGGCAAGGGGATGAATGTGTCCTTGCCCAGTGGAGGCTCCAGCCTGCTCCCAAGCTGCACTGAATACGGCACAGGCCCACCAGTTTGCCTGATCCAGCACAATTTAGGATTGTGCCACAGTGAGCTCTAGCATTGGATTACACAAACACTATTGACACTTCTGGTCCAAATGAACATCATCCCTGACTCTGCTGTTAGTTTTGATTGAAAAGTTCCCATTGATGTCAAGTTGAGCTTTCCTCCTTGGAGGGGAGGAATCCTCAGGACCATAGTACAAATGGAACGCGTTAAATACCGCCTCCATGTGCATCATAGTCCCAATTCTGATCAGCACCACAGCAAAGCTGTAATTTTAATGCAGAAAATCAAAGGTGGAAGCTCTTACTATGCTTCTAGCCTCATCTGTGATTTGACCCTCTGCATTTTAATTTCATGACATTAGAAGCGAAGGGAAGGACACTCTGATTTCCATCACCAGCCAGAAGAGCTGCAGGGAGGTTGCTCCCTTGTTCCCAACAAAGGGAAACCTAGAGATT
>JAJKFI010000001.1:17918-46651 GCA_029204185.1 Lerista edwardsae
AGAGATTTCTTTGCTTTTTAATGTGAAATTGTAAATATTTGTGTACGTTGCTCAGAGCATTTCAGGAGAAATAAACAAATCGTAAACCAGTACACATTATCAAAGTCTTGTAGTCTTGAATTTTTTTTATATAAATTTTTATTCAAGTTTATAACATAGTCTTGAATTTTTAAGGTTGGCTGTTTCCAGATTTTTTAACCGAACTCTCTGATTGATATTAAATTCATAGATTTTCCTTTCTATTCCTGTCCAACAGGTTACTATGGCAACCATGAAACAATAATTGAGTTTTCATTTATGTTGGGTCTTGTCCCACAGCAAGAAGTTTGTATAGCTTCTGTTTCATCACTTTACGGTGTGTGGATTTTCCCTCAGCCATGCGGTTTCATTTACAGTATGATTATAGTTTGGCCTTGTGTATGTTGAATTTCCACTATGGCTGCTCTCCTTTGGAATTCAGCTATTAAAATGTCCTACAGGATGAAATCAGATGACATAATCTCAGCAGGAAATGGATAGCATTACTTGTTTACACTACGCAGAATAACTGAAAGCTAGCAACTGAACATGTCCTAATTTCCAGAAGTTCTCCCTTGAAGAGGATATTCATTCATTTTCAGATGGGCTTAAGCCAGTAAGACCTGAAAAAATTTCTATGGGCATAAAACAGATTCAGGTTGGGAAGAAGCTATCCTCTAACAAAATTCATTGTACACCAGTAAAAATCTTAACCTGTACATCCATTATAGCAGTGGTTCCCAACCTTTACATGAAGGTAGGGAACCCTGTAAGTCCTTGCGGGAAAGGGCAATGACAATTTGTGGCATTGTCCCCTCTGCGGGCCATGCTGCTGCCCCAAATAGCTCTCTGTGACGATCACACTCACTTCAAGGTTTGCGCAAGCCTGCTGCAGGTAGCTGTTTAGGGCAGTGTAAGGGTGGCCCGCAGAGGGGATTGCTGCCCTGCCTCCTCAGGATGGCCACGCTACCCCCCCCCCAGGTACCTTAACAGAGCTCTTTGTAGCAGCAGCGGCAGCGCTATCCCTGTGAGGCTGTTGCTGCTGCCACTGCTTCAACCACTCCACCTTAAAAGGGGGATACCGTGGTTCCAGTTTCCCTGGGGAGGCATGGACCCCCCCCCCCAGGTTGGGATTCACTGCATTATAGGAAAGACTGCGTGTTTCAGCCTGTAGCAGCTCTTGCAGCAGGCTGGAGGTTCTTTGGGATCGGAGGAGCCAGTCCAGTCCAAGGCGGAGGGGATCACGTTTTTTATTCCAAAGCAAAGCAAGCAAGGCAAACACGACAAAACTTACAAGATGCTGTGTGTGTGAAGGTGTTGGGGGATAGTGCTAAGTTAGTGCCAGACTATATGGGGGAGTGCCCTCTTAATTGGTGCCTAATTGGCTAAAATTCAACAAATGATGAAGGAGTAGGCCTGTTGTGGGGGTGGTCAGACTGCAAGCAGGTGGGAAACAAAGACATTCCCATGGCCAGGGAGAGTGGGCCTTTGCCACAAGTGATGGCAATGAGGACTGGAGGATGGCCTGGTCCAATCTGTGCCGGGCCAAGGCCCTTGGTTTGTGGCCAAGTCCCAGCTGCCTCCCATAGTAACAAAACCGACAAGGACTCTGGGATGTTGGAGGCAGGCAGACAGACGGTTTCTAGGCCCTGCACACTGCAGAATGGAAGGAACTATGACCACAAACATGGAAGGTAATGAGCAGCCAATCAAACAGGAATAGAATGAATATAATTGGAGCAAGTGTGATGAATAGAATGGAGGGAAGAAAAAGGAGGAAACCGCTACCTGTTTGGGCTCAGCAGGACAGCAGATGCAGCAGAGTCAAGCCTGAGATTGTATCTAGATGGCAGCTGGTAGCACATAACCGGGAAGTGTTTCAGAATGTGGCATGGTTGTATGGAAACCATGTAGCTACAATCTCTTTTTAAGGGCTCTTATTTGGACATACACCAGGCCCATTATGTGCTGTCTTACCAAGTCCTTGCCCTGTGCACTGGGCACATTGATTTATTTAAAACATTTACATGCCAGTTTTCCAGAAATGTAAAGTGGCTTACAAATAAAGCAATCAAAAAACTCATTCACAAATCAAGCATCATAAATCAATCCAATCCAAATGATAAAGCAGTAAAATAACAGTAAAACAGAGATGAGTAAAGTAAGGTAAAAGAGCCTACAAGCAGCATATGCACACAGAAAAGGTTTAGATGAGCTGCCATGCTGGTTGGAAGCATGAGTAAGCATGTGTTCGGGAGCAATGCTGAGCTAAAACAACTGATCCAAACAAGAAATAGAAAAAGAAAGAAAAATATCCTCTTTTCCTCCCAGGAACGTCTCAATCAAAATATGCACTGCCTTAAAAAAAGTGGATAGTGAATATCATGTGTTCAAAAAAGAATGGAACGCAAAATATTTTTATAGAGCTGGAATAAAAGTTATGACCACAATTATAATAGCAAGAAGCCAGCATTATGGTAAACCTGCATAGTTTCTGAACCTAAACCAAAAAAGCGTGGACTTAGACCAAAAAGTGTGTCCCCTGCTGCAATAGAGCCTCTGCAAAGTAGAATGAAATTGGGGTTTTAAGCTGAATTTCAACCAAAATCATGAAGAAAATTAAACCAGCTTCACTCAGCACCACAACAGCATAGCCATCACCAGTTTGAAGAGGGTGCTCCAAAGATGTGGCACCACTAGAGAGAGCCATTGACATGCTAAAGCTCTGCATTGGACCTTTTCACGTTACTTACAAGTGGGTCCTCTTTATCCGTGGATTCGGAACCTTCAGATTTGACCCACTATAGGTTCCAAACCCATGTCTGAGGACCCACTGACATCTCCTAGACATGACTGGAAGCGCATTCCAGTCGTGTTCAGGAGGCACGTGACCCCTTTGGATTTCAGAAAGCCCCACAAAGGTGTTGGAAGGGCACTTCCAGCTCTAAAGTGTTTCTGGTCATACCTGAAGGTTCTCATGGCTGTGCCCCTTGGATCCCATTACCCACAGGTTTCATTATCCATATGGATCCAGGAACAGATCCTCACAGATACCAAGGGCGGACCTGTATAGCAGTACATATTATCTGGACTCTGTATTTTCAAGCAGTCCAGTCCCTGTTTTGACTTCCTGAGTAATTCACATGAAAATGTGCTTACGCATGCAAATACTTGTATGTGCATGCAACATGTCATGCGAATAACGCTCTGGTCCAAACCAGCTTTTGTGAATGTGAGAGTGGGACAAATCAAGGCAAAGGAAACCAGAAAGGAAAGGACAGCCACAGCAGAGACTTAACAACTTGAAGTGAAAGTGAAATGTAGTCAAGCCTTTATAGGAAGCAGGGAGTGCCACCTTGATTGCTCTGGCTTATGGGTGCAAAGAGACTTCATATGAGCATGGTTGGTCTCACTGTATTTTTTTTTCTGGGCGCAACCTAACCAACTTCCCAGCACTGGAGTAAGGGCAATGTAGATCTGAGGTAAAGAAACAAACAGGCCTCCAAGACTACTACTCCACTGCAGGTTGCAGCACATGCCTCAGCTATATCAGTTATACAGCTATATCAGTATTGGAAAGTTGATTAGATTTGCACCCTCTATTGGCCAAAATTCAGTAGTAAATGATGCAGGGACTGAATCCTTGCCTGTCTCTCACCATTGCCATATCCCTCAACTCTAGACAAACATGAATAGCCTGACACACATGGTAAAGGCCTCAAAATGGTAGTCACACAAAACATTTGTATGGAATTAGTGCTTCCCAAGTGGGTTTATCATGTTTTATTTTAGTTTGGAGGGACCAAAAGAAGGAGAAAGGAAGAAAAAGAAAGACAACAATTACAGACCTGCCATGTAATCCCCCAAAGGCACATTTTTGGAGACAAGCAAACAATGCGAGAGTGGGAAGAAAATGTAGCTCTTTTTATTTTGTGTTTCCTCACATTTGGCTGACACAACAAGGAAAGTTATACAGAAATAACATTGCTGTTGAGATTCTGCTTGTAATTTTTGTTGTCCCAATGTGAATATGGTATGTGTGTTTGCTAGTCTTCTCAGCAAATACACACACACACACACACACACACACACACACACACACTTTCTCAATTCAGTTTCATGCATCGTCATTGATCTGAGCGAAGCAAATGCTGCAAGCACAAAAGTACACTTGGAAAAAAAAGAATGCAGATTTATTATCTATTTTGTATGTGAAAGAGAGAAATAAGCTCAGAAATCTTCCAGCCATTAAACACAACCACCTGGCATTAGCCTCACATGCAACAATATGAGAACTTTCATGAAGAGGAAAATAGTCCCATCAATCACGAAGAGGGTCTTAAGTGAGAATCTAGTTGCCATTTTCCAAGTCAGTGTCTGGAAGATAGATCCAAAACTCGAATCTTGTGGTGATTTATGGGCTTTTGCATCACACACATGCTAGATGCCGAATTATCTGTGCCCAAGGAGTGAGGAAAGGTAAAATATGCTAATAAATCAGAGAGAGGGGAAAAAGTTGCAGAGTTCCATTTACTTGGGAATGTGGTGGAATTGCCATTATTTCTGAGTAAAATAGGGATACTTTTCAGTTGGGATCATATTGTGGAGACTTAAGGGCCTGGAAACGGGTTATTTGCATTGGCAGGCTACCATGACTCCAGAAAAATTAATAACATTCTTGCCACAAATGCGACAAAAATAGCATGGGTTAATTTTGGCAATCCAATTAATAATACATCCCATGAAATAGCTGGCAGGAAGGCTGGGAATATGATCGTACTTTGTGGCAAGCCATGAAAGAGTTTGCTGTGATCAGTGGTCTCTGGTATGAATTTGGTTTATGGAATTATAATGTTACTAATATAAATCTATGTTGTAAACTGCCTACCAAAGGTATTAGGTGCTTGGCTCTTAATATGTCTTCTTGGCACTGGAGGATTGGGGTAGCTTGCATTGTGAGCAGATCATGTGATCTGCTACCCCATTGTGAGCAGATTGGGGTAGCTTGCATTGTGAGCAGATCATTGTGAGCAGATCATGAAACACTTCCCCCTTGTTTTCTGAGAGAAGCATTGGGGTAGGAAATCCCAAGTAATTTAAGAATAATCCCAAACATTGAATATTTAAAAAAACCCCATCATAAAATGTATGACCCCCATCATAAAATGAATGGAATTTTACCGATCCAACTCTCTTCTTAAAATAAGTTCATAAGGACATAGGAGTCACTTTGTTGGGACATATCAAAGGTCCATTTAATCCAATCGTCTGCCTCAAAAGTGGCCTTGGGATGATTTAGCCAGATACCAGATGTTTAGGGAACAGTACTGGAAGGACACGCAGGCCCTAAGGTATCTTGGTGAACTTTAACAAGCACAATCCTAACCTCGAGTACCTTGTGGCAGCCCAGGAGTGTCATAAATGTGCCATAAAGCATGTCTGCACCATTCAGAATCGGGGAGGTTGGCCCACATCCATGTGCTGGCCTCCCTGATTCTGAGAGTGCATTCCCGACACTTCTGGGCCAGCACAAGGGATTTGTGCCAGCCTCACTCTAGGTTAGGATTGCACCCTGAAGTTGCTCAGGCAGTAACTGAGTAGACAATCACTTGGGGAGGCTACACTCTCTGCCATCTTACAACAGGCATATATGTTGTATTTCTCTCACATTTGTATTTCAACTGTTTCCCAAGAGTCAAGAGCAGGTTACTTAGGATTTCTCCCATTTTATCCTCGCAACATCCCTGTGAAGCTGAGAGCAAGCAACTAGCTCAAGGACTGTCATGACTACTTGTAAGATTAGCCCAAGAGTCTCCTGGCACCTGAGGCGGCATGCCAAACACTGCCTCACTTACCCAATGATTACGTACACTTACCTTGCCAGCCTCTGCTTCTCCCACTCTCCAATGTTTTAGCTCAGTACTCTCCTCCCCTCCACATTTGGTGGACTGGAGAGAAGATGCATCCCTCTGCCCTGTCTAAATGTTACCCCCTGGAAATAACTGCAGCCAGACCATTCTACAATAAGACGCTGAGGGTCCCTCATGAGTTAGTTGATAGTGTTATTTGAACACCATAATGTGTACTTTATTGCTGTTGTCATGAAAGAGAAACTTCTTTAACGGCTGGCCTCTCTTTGTCTTCATGACAGTTATATGGGGAGGGAGAAAACAATAAATTGCGTTTCTCTGACGATGTTTTTACCCATGTAAATGAAACCTTCTGGTATAAACTCTGGAGAAATGCTTGGTGTGTTTTATTTTTTTTGAATTTATAGCTTGCCCATGACAAAGGTGTGACAAGGTGAGTAAGAAGAGATTTTAAAACAGTATAAAATAGCCAATTAAATTAAATAAAATCCAAATATGAACAGCTAGAATAAATGTAATTCACTGTCTTATTTCTTCCCTTCCTCTTGAAATGGGTCAAGTGGAAAAGTATTTCAGTTCTTCCAACTGTAACTAAAAATGTTTGCTTCTGGAAAGAAAAGAATGGAAGATAATATAATTGAAGAGAAATTAATGGAGTACTTTAATGAAGAAAGGCTATCTAAAGCCCATTTGCTCTGTTAATAGCATGCCTTGAAACTAGCCATTCAAAGCATGTGTCCTCAGTTGTATTCTACTCCACCAACAGCTTTCAATTCATCATTGTGCCCTCTTTTACTCTCTCTCCCCTCATTAACTCAGCATGAATGGTGGAAGTAGGATTTCATTTATGACCGACCTGGCATTTCTCAAAAGGAGAGTTGAAAAATGAAAGCCAATGGAGATACCCTCTCCTTCACACGAGAAAGAACAAATGGAACAAGACCTCATAGCTCCACTAGAAAAACGTTGATGCTGTTCAAACTCATTCACTCCTGCCCAGGGTGACCAGCTACAGTGGAGGACAGAGTGCCAATATGTTTGATCATGGTATAAAGGTGGAAATTTGGGCAGGTGCTGCTCAATGTGGAAGAGTTTAAAAAGCTGCCCCTGCCAAAATTTCCTCGTCTATACCAGCAGTCGCCAAACTCACGACTACTGTGTTCCCAAAACCCCTTTTCCAGTCGTGAGCAGTGCTTACCACTCCATGCAAGCAGTGCTCCATACTCAAGCAGAATTGCTAGCCGGACGCTCTGGGCAGTCACATCTATGCCTGGCATCCTTCTGCACAACATTCTAGAATGTCCGGGTATAGACATCACTGCCCAAAGTGTCCCTGGCAGCAATTCTACTTGGAAATGGGATGGCGCTTGCACGAAACAGGAGGGGTTTTTCCAAACCCCAGATCCAGGCTGCAGGCCAAAGTTTAGAGACCCCTGCACTATAACAATTGTTAAAGGTATAGGCATTCTGTCCTCCACAGTATCTGATCACCTTGCTCCTCCCCTTTCTCTTGTTTTTCATAAATTGCCAGTATGATATCCTTACTGCACAATCCTGTCATTCCCCCTCCCTTGCAGGTGCAACCGCACCAAAAATGAGCACAAAAGTATTCAGCGGGGGGGGGGGGGGGTTGGATCAGAAGACTTCGGGAGGAAAGGGGATTTAAATTTCCTTACCCTCCATAAACATCTCCCTCAGAAACAGGTCTCCTTGGACCTGTGCCAGCTCTTAGCAAGTCCAAGGAGAGAAAGGGGGCGGGGCGGGGGGCTTGAAAATGAGGTGCAGCATTGCTGCTGGATTCACTCCTCCCACAGCCTCTCCTTCCCCGTTCCTCTACCCTCCCCACCTAGTTTCTTCCCTCCACACCCGTTCCCTGTCCAGATCTCCCCCTTCCTGCCCTCCCATTGCCTTATCTGCTCCGGTGGGTCCAGGGTGGTCCATCAACAGATGGAGAACATTGCTGCTTCTTGTGTCTGCGCATGACCGTTCCCAGGATTGGGCTGTAAATTCTGGTTGATTTCTGGATTAAGCTAATGTTAGCTCTGCTTTTGATATTGGTCTGAGCCTCCT
Source organism: Lerista edwardsae (assembly GCA_029204185.1). Classification (NCBI taxonomy): domain Eukaryota; kingdom Metazoa; phylum Chordata; class Lepidosauria; order Squamata; family Scincidae; genus Lerista; species Lerista edwardsae. Next base: position 25,877 of record JAJKFI010000001.1, read on the forward strand.
TTTCTTCTTGGTCCTTCTTTTCCTCATTGTTTTTGCTGCTTTCCTAGACAGAGCCCTCTGTTCCCTTCTCAGTCAGTTGGTGTTGTGTATCAGTTCAGCCCTGCTCTTGACAATAAGCCTCCGTTCTTTCAGTCCCTGCTCCTGAATCCAGTTTCAGTAGGCCTCCTGTGCTTACAAGGCTCAGCAATTCATTTCAGCTACAAGACACTTGTTCTGTTAGGTGGCACATAATAAGGGGGATCTCACTGTGGAAGGCAGGGGTAGCAAATATTTAAGTGAAGCAGCAGCTCTGCTTGTGAGTTGGCAGCATAAACAAGCCATCAGAAAATCCAGGGTTTTGATACGTTACACATTTGTGATATGCTGCCAGTGCTGCTCCCCAAGTAAGTGAAAAAGTTCTTGGCAGTGGCAGCACTACAATCTCTGCAGTACTTGTTATGTATGTAAGAAGATAGCCAGGGGTTAAGCCTGAGCAAGAGAGCTGGAGGGGTGGAGCTAATCACCCCTCCAATCAGGAGCCCTGAACTATATGAATCCTGAAGAGGGGTTGGGCTGTGGCCCTTTGTTCTGTTCTGTTCTGTTCTGTTGCCCGTTTATTGTAACATTCAAGCTGCACCTGCCTTTTCTGAGTTTATACTGCATGGAACCCAAGAAGTTTAGAATAACAGGAGACGACATGCCTTAAGAATTAATACGAGCAAATTGAAGCCAGGGGGCGGGCTTAGCGGCCATGTTGGCGTACTCAAAACAATCCTTATTCCAAGCATTTCAGATTGCTTTGCTCGTACTGTTTAGGACTGAATAGTTTACTCCTGAAATAAAAACTCACGAAAATAAAAACGTGTGATCGTGTAGAAACATTATTGGTAACCTTATTATGATTTAATATGCACTTACAAGGTTAAATTCCTCATAATTATATTACTGAACATACCGGACAAAATGCTACTTGCTGTCTATTTAAACTCGGATTGCACTGTTTTGACAGACTTATTTTTTGAAATCTACACAACCAAAAATAAAGTGTGAATGGGAAGGAAAGAAAAAAAAGGGGAGGGTGGGCAAAAATTAGATAAATATATAGGAAAATTAAGGGACGTGGTGGCGCAGCGAGTTAATCCGCTGTCGCTGGGCTTTCAACCGCAAGGTTGGGAGTTCGAGACTGCGTGACGGAGTGAGCTCCCGTTGCTTGTCCCAGCTCCTGCCAACCTAGCAGTTCGAAAGCACCTAAAATGCAAGTAGATAAATAGGGACCACTTTGGTGGGAAGGTAACGGCGTTCCGTGCGCTACGGCGTAGAATCATGCTGGCCACCATGATCGGACAAAAACGCCGGCTCACAGGCTTTGAAACGGAGATGAGCACCGCCCCCTACAGTCGGTCACGACTAGACCATTCGGTCGTGGGGAAACCTTTACCTTTACCTTATAGGAAAATTACATTAAAATTTCTTCATAACACAAGTAGTTGTCAATATGAGAGTAATTCTTTTTTACTTCTAGACTATTAAGAGTATTTTTTTAAACTTCTACACTGACCCCCCCCCATAAAACAAATTCTGTTAATGTTCAGAATTTCAAAAATATTACAGTAGAAAATGGAAGGCGGGGAAAAAGTGTAAACGGGAAGGGGGGAAAAAGGGGGGGAATATTTTTTTTCCTTCTAGACCATTAACAGTGGGTGTCAGAAAATGGTGAATAAGACTGCTAGGAACAACAAGAAATTACACAGCTTCAAAAATAATGCACTCACTGTTTCAGTTAATGGTAGTTTTATTGAACCGACGTAATGTGAATACATGAATCTTTCCGTGGAAATTAAATCCCATTTTTCGTTCAGCGATTCGCACCCCCGTATGCAGAACACGCAGGCATGGTTAAAGAGGTTGAAATTAACTTTTACACGCGTGCAGGGAGCTTTTAATTCCTGAATTCGCAGCAATCCTCCTCCTTCACGGCGATGATCTGAGTCAGCCATATTGTGTGACCCATGGCTTCAAGAAAATGATGTCATCTCGTCTCCTGTTATTCATACCTCCATGGTGGAACCCAATAGATAACAGTGCTACTGCCCCCCTGCCCTGCCTCCCTCCTTGCCCATGCAAACACTTACCTGATTCCCAGCGAGGAATTTGGGAATCACTGCCATAATATAAGCAAAAGGTAAAGATGAACAATAACCATATCTTTCTATTGCAAGCAGAGGCGGATCTAAGGGGGGGGGCAAGTTTTGCAAGAAGCCTTACCTTGCAGTGGAAAACACTCCTCTCCTGCACTGTTCTAGCCAATCCTCACAGGGAACAGCAACATCTTGGCGTTGCTTACTGGCTACAGCAGCAAGGGAGAGGAGGGATTTACATGACAGGGCAAGGCTTCTTGCAACACTTATAGATTTGCCCCCCCCCTTAGATCCGCCTCTGATTGCAAGGCTTTTTCGTCATTGAAAGAAGGGACATATTTAAAGCTGTAAGTCAGATTGCTTAATGGTTTTTACCTCCTGGTTATAGTGGCATTGCTGCTATCATGCCATTCCCCCCCTCTCTGTGTGTGTGTGTGTGTGTGTGTGAGAGAGAGAGAGAGAGAGATTTATGGTATTTGCATAATGCTTTCTTTCTTTACAAATATGCTGGGAGAAGACAAGGGGTGGCAAGGAGGCCCTCTTAGAAAACAAAATGTACAACTCTAGCCAGGTGCTGCCTGCTTATTGCTGCGTCCATATCTGCCTTTCCAACCAGGCCACAGCTATTTTGTTCACACTCAGTCTACCACTATTATTCATAATGATTTATTTTAAAAAATCGCTTCGTTTTGTGGCCAGCTGCAGAGGCCAGAGTGCAATTCCATATTGTTTCTGCAGTTGCCAGGCAACAGGAGGATCCACATGTTCTTCTCTGCCAGTACAGGGAGAGGGAAAGGAAGCTACTTGCACCTGCTCCTTCCTGGACCAACTGAGGTGATCTTTCCCTTGCCACAGCCTTCTTCCTAGAAGGCAGGGAGAATAACACAACCTCCTGCAGAGTATATCAATCAAAAGAAAATGGGGATAATTGGGGAAAAAAAACAGGTGTCATTTCAACCACATTGATAAACCCATATTGGACAGGGAACCCACTACATGATTGGTACTTTTCAGATTATATTTTTAACAGTTTGCATAGATCCTCTTGCCCCGAAAACCTCAGGGCAGCATAATGGTTTCCTCAGCAGCTGAACGTCAATGATCCTAAACTAGTTACCACACTCTGAACTGGGTGGGAAAGCAAAGGCAGAACTCTGCAAGGGATCCTGAGTTGGCCAAACAGGAGCTTGTGATTGAGTTACCCTACCCAAGACTCCCATAGGATTCTATGGCACAAGAATCTAGAAACAGTCATCACTTTAGAGCCTTGAGTTTTTTTTGCTTTCCCTGTGCCCATTGCCTTCCTTGCTGTTAGTCTGTGGAATAATCACTGACTAATGCTGCATCCAGTCACTCCCATTCCAACCTCCATCCGAGAACCACTTCGCCAGCAGGCAACCAGGGCTGCCTCATGCAGTTGTGCGTTACATGGAAGGGGGTGAGAAATGCCACCAGAATGACACGTCTAGCTGTCACTTCTAGCTGTCACAGCTGTCTACTGTGCACAAAGGCGCCATACAGTGGCCCTGCCCAGGACCACAACTCCCTGCAACCACTGTCCTTTCCAGCATTTTCTCTCTCCATCTCCCTGAGCATGGATGAAGCCCAGTGGTGTCATCTATAAACAAGGAACGGGAACGCTGGGTGGGACTTCTGCAGGACTTCCGCGTGATTGGCTGTCCGCCCGTCCTGTCCCGCGGCTGCCCTGGCCTCGGGGGGGGGTGCCTGCTCGCCAGGGGAGACGGGTGGGGCGCGCGCCAGAGCCTGGGCAAGCAGCAGTGGGGCGTGCAAACCGGGGGCAGCCCCCCCAAGGCCAGGGCAGCCGCAGAACAAAACGGGCGGGCTGCCAATCATGCGGAAGTCCCGCCCAGCGTTCCCGTTCCTTGTTTGTAGATGACACCACTGATGACGCCACTAGGCCAAACTTTTGGTCTCTCTCCCTCCCTCCCTCCCTCCCTCTCTAGGCACCTTACCTTCTGTTTTGTCTAGTTTAGGAAGAAAGGCAATTTGGCTTCTTGCCCTGCTCCCTTTAAGGCTACTGCCTCCTCACCTGCCATAGCTCATTTTTCTGCCTTTGAGACTCTCTTTGCCCAGGAAGACTGCATCCCCTGCTACTCTGTCTTCACAGTTCTCCATCTTCACAGAAAAACAGAGTAGGTAACCTTGGTCCATGGGGCAACCTCTGCAAAGACCCACTGAAGACCCACCACTGTTTCCCTAGTCTCTGTCTTGTGTGAAGTCAAATTGACTCCCCCCCCCAGTGTTCAGTACCTTTCTTCTCTGTGTTGTGTGATTGTGTGTGAGTGAAGGCTTATTCCACTTTTGTATATTTTTGTTGAAGGCCCTTTTGAATCTCTTCAAAGCATGCTGCACCGCCGGAACACATGTTCCAGCAATGCAGTGGGCCCATAGGATTGGGCGGTGAACTAAACGTTATGAGAAATGTGCATTTCGGCCATTTTTTTAATGTGAGGGAGGAGGGTATCATTCTGATAGAAATGACAGCAGAGGGAAGCATTAAAGTTCACCTCTCCATGTCACAGTTTTTTTCTGCACTCCATTCGCCATTTTAAGTAAAACATTTTTATAAAACTGGCCAAAACACATCTTGTAATGTGTAGTTAGACGCTCTTCATCTTGTTCATCAAGTTCCCCACAACTGCTACTTTTGAGGCTCTCATTCAAAGCTCCAGTTCTGGCCTCATCTGAATGATACTCCCTTTGACCTCCAGGAAAGCCGCAACAGCAAAGCATTAATGTCATCGTATGAGTGTTATTGAAATGCAGTAATAAGTGGACCCTTCTGGCATTCTCTGTTTTCCTTATCTTATTATCATAACATTGTTTCACTGTGGGGTGCAGCTGTGGAATGGCAATACCTCTGAAAACTAGCCAATGAAAATATACGCTGCTGAAATGGATATGGTACAAGGACTGTAAATTGCAAAGTATATGAGACATTAAAATATTGACACTTTGGTCTCATATTCAGAGGGCAATCAGTCCCACATTTAATAGGACTGTAAAGAAGGCATTTCTATGTTCTGGATATTTTAGGCTCAGCTTTCGTTCTCCAAGGTTTAGGCACCATGGCATGGGGGCAAACAGAAAGATCCTTTGCTCTTTTGGCTTGGAGTTTTAGAGACTGACAAACTGAGTGGTGTTGCACAGCCATGCAATGTCCCGTATTTGCAGGTTTCAGTTGCAGTATGAGATGGCTGAGTAGGGTTCGATGAGAAACACTTAGAGCCTAATGACACGTAAAGTTGAGTTGCATGTTATTTTTCTCTACTGTTTCCTTCTTTTGCAGAATGCAGTTACAGAGGGTACAGCCTGCATCAGCAAATTAGTGCAGAGAGGGGCTTCTGAATATTTTCCCTTCCTGTGGCTTTTCCACTAATAATTGACCCACTCTAAGCTACTTTCCCCAACTCCAGTGAAAAAAGTGCAGCTCTGTATAATTTAAGAAATTGCTTGGTTAGAACATACTCATGAATAGTTCAACTTCTTTAATCCAGTGGTCTCCAAAGCCCAGCCCAGGGGCCAGATGTGGCCCTCAGAAAGGAGCCTCTATCCATCCCACAACAAGCTTCTGGTCCCCTAGGACCCCCTGACCTTGCTGGCATGGGCTGCCGCCTCCGAGCTGTGCTCTGGTTTGTGCAGAGGGTATTCTGACAGCCAGGAGGCTGCACGCAGCCTCCCCGGTTCTCAGAAGGCCTCCAGAAGGCCAACAATAGTCACTGCCTGGTTTTCCCAAAGATCTGGAAGTGAATTTTTAGGTTCTCTGAAGGCCTTAGATAGCTTTCTGAGGGTTGGGGTGGCCTTCCTGGCCCTCAGAACATACTCTGGGTGTTTCTTTTCCTGAGATCTGCTTGTTCTAGGATATTTACCCCAGCACATTTAAAGTAAGTTGCTTGTGGGGTGGGGGAATGGGAGTCCATTAAAGTGTGTGCTATATTTCTGTGGTTTGTGTTGGTGCTTGGAGTAATCCTAGAACTTTGAGCCCATTCATTCATTCATTCATTCATTCATTCATTCATTCATTCATTCATTCATCTAAGTTCTGTCTCTAATCTATTTATTTAAATTTTATATTTAAGTTTTTTTAATTTTTTTTATGTGCCCCAACACTATGCCAGTTATTTGATGTGGCCTTCTGGCTAAAAAATTTGGAAACTCCTGCTGGAAACTCATACTATAGTGAGAGCTTAATGGACATTTTTTTTCACTATCATTTTTTTGACTTCAGTATGTGACACCTGTTATGGCTAGCTGATCAGAGGCAAAAAGAGATGATGAAAGAAGATAGCCTTACAACTATGACAACATCCAACATGGGATATTGTTAGGGGTGTGCATTTGATTGGAGGAAAAAATCATACTGTCCTGCCCTTCCCCCTTTTTTGCAGCTGGTCTGGAAGAAGAGGAAGAGGCAGGGGCGGCACAGTGGTGGCAAAAGGAAGAGGATGCAGCAACACATTCACTTTTCTGCTATCAGCAACAGCAGAAGCAACAGCATGGCTGCTTATCTGCCGTGAAACAAGAAATGGAGAGTTGCTCGCCTTGCCACCTTCTCAGGGCCCAATCCGGCAATATGAACGTACCACCAATGCTGATGTTGCAAAGGTGCCAGAGCCAGCGGTGAGCCCTTAACACTGGCACTGGCTCAGCGCTGGAGCCCATTGCTCGGAGGCGGAGTCAGCGGCCAGTAAATATAGGGGCTGCCAGCACTGTGCCAATTCTGGGTGCGTGGGGAGAGTGGAACTGAGCATGTGGAGGGGCGGAGAAGGGAGTGGGAGTGGCAGTGGCCTCTGCCACCATATCCTGACCTCTGTGTGTATAGCTGGTGCAGATATGAGTAGACCCTTTGGAAGGGCTTACCTTCAGGCAAGAAAGGTTCCCTTGTCCAGAGGAGTCCTTCAGGACTGCCCCCTCTGCAAACAGGATGCAGCTCACACTGCATTGGCAAGGGGGGGAGTAAATAGGATTGGGCTATTAGTCATTTCAGCAGGTCTCTTGTATGCCAAAGTAACTGAATTTTTGTGGTTGGGTGGGTGCCAGTTTGCCACCTCTTCCATTTGCTGCTCGAAGCAAACACTTTGGAGGGTCTCATGGCTAGGCCAAGTCTCCCAGCCATTCTCAAGTCTCCACTTTCTCATCTGATGCAGAATTTCTACATCTCTTGCTATCTGATGCTAGCCATGCTCCTCTTCTCCATCTCTTGGCATGGCATTTGGAAAGGTTTATTAATCATATTTTGTCCTATGCAGGCAAAGCTTTCATTCAGGGCACAATTCTAACCTGGAGTTAGGCCAGCAAAGTTTGGCCAGCACAAGGGACACCGTAAAGTATGTTTGGACCACTCTCAGAGTCAGAGAGGCCAGCACACAGACATGCGCCATCCTCCCTGACTCCGAGAGTGGTTCAAATGTGCTTTATGGTGGCCCTTGTCCAGGCCAAACTTTGCTGGCCTAACTGTGCCGGCCTAATTCCAGGTTAGGATTGTGCTCTCATTCATTTATTACTTCGTTCATATCAATGTGAGTCCAGCCATTTAAAGTATCAAATGTTCTCTTTTAGGTGTTGCCAAATCAACATTCTAGAATGAATGATCTTATGTAATGAGGATTCGCAAGCCTTGTGAAACGTCTTCACCTGCATTTCAAACACTTTGGCTTCTGGATTTATCTCCCCATTTCTTTCCAGTACAACTGTGTAACTCATTCCCCCTCCCCTTCAAATGCTTTTAAGTTTCCATTCATCCATCCTTCACAGGAGATGTCAACAGCACTTTGGTTGCAGGCAAGAGAATCTGAACAATAATACAGGACACTATTCAGTCACATCCTGAAAAATGCACCCACAGTCCAAGCTAGTGAAGTTGAGCTTATGTCTTTTCCTTTCTCAAAAATAAAATAAAATAAGCTTGAGTTTCTGTTGTTAATGTGAAACTGATGAATAACTTCCCAGTGGAACGTTCTCAGAAAAATGCATGAAAAAAGCAAAACAGTGAAACATGACTAGGTATAATTGTGAGTTCAGTTCTAAGCTAGGATGTGCACCTGTACAAGGGAGGAAAATATCTGATATTGACTTTTTCCTTAATTCCCGGTATTGAGCCCCTCCAGGCAGTGCTTCAGGGCGCAATCCGAACCGACTTTCCAGCACTGACATAACGATGCCAATGGGGCCTGTGCTGTGGTGGGACCAACAATGTGAAAGCTGCTTCATCATTCTGCTGGGGGCAGTTCATGGTCAGGAGGGGGTGGATCACAATGGCAGCAGCACACGCTGGAACTTATCTCCGCCTTCCTGGCCATCCCTGTCCCCAGGCATCTCTTTGGACTTACACCAGCTACAGAGCTGGCATATGTCCAAGGAAACCCATTTGGGGATCAGGAAGTAAGAGGGAAAAAGTTTCTTACTTACCTCTCATTGGCTGTCTGGTCCCCAGATGGATGATGGCATACACAGCATGTATGGTACTGCATGGTGGTACTGCATGTTCTGGGCTGGATAGAATTAAGTTCTAACACACCTACAAGCAGACCATAAATGGCAGCAAAATCATATTTCTACAGGGCAGCAGATTAGCTTTCCCACTTCAGATTCCCACAGATGTCATACACTCCCAATGTCCTTTCAGCGAGGTGGCAGCTCTCTTTGCAGGCTCTGTGTGTTCCAAAAGCTGCCAGCTCCTCTGTCTCATGCACAATCAGTCAAGTCTGAGACTCCACCATTGCAAGTCAATTGCCCATTCAGGGAAATAACACTGCCTATTAAAAAAAACATCAACAGTGCAATCTTATGCATGTTTTCAGAATGCAAGTCCCATTCTGGAAATTATTCCTGGATTAGTGTGCATACGTTTCCAGCCTAAGATTCTTCTGTCAAATTCCCAACTCTCATCTAGGATCAATGTAGCAAGACCATTATGTGACCCATTCATGGTCATCAGGAAGGAAACTCACCCCAGAATGCCATTAAGTATTTTTAACTAGGAGAGTGGCAAATTGGGAAAAAATGGCAAATTTTAATTAGGAGAATTAGCATGAATCCCCCCCCATTTTTATTTCAGTTCTGCACTGCTGTACTGAATACCCTACACAAATGCTTGTTTAACCTGAACTGCTTTTGACTTCAATGAGATGGGCAGCCCAATCTTACCACCTCTCCCCACCCCGTGTTTCCTGTGGAGAAGGCAGTCCCAGAGGCCTCTTCAGGTTAAGTCTCCACTTCCCTGATTAGTCTCCTTGGACCTGCACCAACTCTTCTGTTACGGCGACTCCAAGTGGGTCTGGATAGGTGGATCGAGGCTGGAAAGGGGGATACAATATTGGCTGAACCGCTGTTGGCAATAACCAGCCCCTTGACACATGCTGCTCCAATTGCTGCCCCACTCTTCCCTCTCCCCACTCCATTCTGCCCACCAAGCTCCCGTGCCAACTTAATGGTGCCTGGACATCTTTGCAGGCTACTGTCATGCGGCCACTGCTGCTTGCTGTTTTCGCAGCGGCCCAGATGTGTGGGATAGCTTGTTGCAATTTGTTGTTTGTTTGTTTGTTGTTAATAATAATAATAATAATTTGTTTATTATTTATAAATATACAGGTATATTATAAGCATAATTTGTTATTTATTATTTATTATTACACTGTATTCTTTCTGTAAGCTGCTTTGTGGACTTTGTGTTGAAAAGCGGTATATAAATACTGTTGATTCATTGATTGTTGATTGTGTTGGTGGAAAGATGACTGTGCCACAGGAACATGTATTCCAATAGGATTGGGCCCTGACTTCTAAGAAATGTTCATAGGAGAACTTTCTGGACTTGTTTGTATGTATGAAAGAGAGATAGAGTTTGGTAGGTGGATACTGTGGCAAACTATGGAGACCTTAGAAGGACGTGAAGCATCAATATTGAGGCTGCAATTCTACCCACACTTACCTGGGAATAAGCCCCATTGACTATACAGGCATGCCCTGGTATCCACTGATTCGGTATCCATGGTTTCAGTTATCCACATGACGCCTATTAAAAAGATAGGGGAACATTAAACAAATCTTTTTTTACCATGTTGCAGCAAAACCACTGATATTCTCCTATCTTTAAAAAGGCATCCCCAGTTTCTATGGTTTCAAGTATCCACGATGGGGTCCGGAATGGCACCCCAGTGGATACCGGGGCATGCCTGTAATGAGACTTACTTCTGAATAGACATGCCTAGGTTTGGACTCTGAGACTTTTACACAGAAAACCAATGTGTGACACAGCTTCAGTAATCTTTGCCTATGTATCCTGTGTGCAAAACAGTCTGCCAAGGTTTCTTTTGCACCTGTCAGGTGACATATTGGCTGCATCCATCCAACTGACAGCAGAGGGCCAAAGAGCAGAGACTTTAGGGATGCCGAGGGAATGGCTTTCATTTATACACAAAACACCAGAGTGTGACATGCTAGGAATATATGGATTTTGCTGTATAGGCCTCTAGTGGTGCACTCATAAGGGAATTCTGCTGGATAAACATGTGGAAAAGAAGAAAAAAATCTGAGGAAAGGTTAATAGCTCTTAAAAAAACATTCACTTTCTATCAGAGATGCATTGTTATGTTTCATGGAAATGGCTGTTCTCTCACAGTTATAGCTCTGTGCTGCATTGCCCATGTGAGGGAGAGAGAGAACCTCAAAAATCATTAACAGTTGATTATCCCTTATCTGGACTGCTTCAGACAGGAAAGTGTCTGGATTTTGGATTTTTCTGGATTTTGGAATAATTGCATAAATATAGTGAGAAATGCTTCTTCTTGCTCTTTTCACTGTGACACATTTGGGTGTCTGCTGGCCTCTTTGACATTTTACAGCAGTGTTTGTATAGGCACACACCAAAGAGCAGAGAATAGAACTTACAGTCTGTACATGGGAATGAGCCCAAGACTTCCTTTCCACAGAAAGGTTTTTAAAAAATCTTGGACAAAGATGTCTGGATTTTGGAATATTCTGGATTTTGGGTAAGGGATCATCTACCTGTGGAACTTTTTTTTCTGATCCTAACAGCCTTTGGCCAGTAGAATACACTGTGCCAAGCAGATAGCCATGTACCCAACCACTATCTCAAATGAGAGGCCCTTGTGCACCTCTCTAGAAAGATTCAGGGCGCAATCCTAACCTGGATTTAGGCCAGCATAGTTAGACCAGCAAGGTTCAGCAGGCACAAGGGACACCGTAAAGTATGTTTGGAACACTCTCAGAGTCAGAAAGGCCAGCACACAGATGTATGCCATCCTCTCTGACTCTCTGAGTGGTCCAATTGTGTTTTTCACTGGCCCTGGTGCCAACCAAATTTTGCTGGCCTAACTGTGCCAGTCTAACTCCAGGTTAGGATTGCGCCTTCAGTGTCCTGCTCTTGTCCTGGGCTAGATGCACATTTTTGGAGAAGGAGAGAGCCTACACATTCCAAAGAGGGCCAGTGTCAGATTACAATGCCTGCTTGACTAAAGATCATTGGGAAACAGGAAGGTGGTGAAACGTTTTAATGCCTTACAGCAGTGTTATTCAAACTGTGGGTTGGGACCCAGGTGGGTTGTGGAAAGCTGGGAGCAGCCATCTTGGAAGCTGCAGAATTGACTCTTGCTATATTCCTTTTGTGAGGGTTAAACAGTTTGAATTTTCAAGTGAGGTTTTTTTTAAAAAAATATTGGTTCAGTGTTTTACTTCAGTGTTTTTACGTATTTTCACCTAATCTTGCTTTCTGTCAGATATGTTTCAAGGTTGTGCATTTGCTTCAGTCCAAGAATGCCAGTTTGCATTCCAGAAGTGTCATTTGATTACGTCACAGTGACAGCACTTCCTGCTTGATTATGTCACTTCCAGCTATGACATCACTTCCAGGTTAATTACATCACTTCCGGTGGGTCCCAACACAAGTACCATTCTAAAAAGTGGGTTCCGTTCTAAAACATTTGAGAACCACTGCCTTACAGAGATCCTTGCTGGCATATTTATAGGAGAGAATGGATTGTTCCAGGGATTTTGAGAATTTTTTTAATTTGTTTGCAAAATGCTAAAATACATCTTTGATTTGCAGCCCAAGGTGAGTGAACAAAGGCTTTGCATGAGTAACAATAAATGACAACTCGCTGTTGAAGTCAGTGTCAATAAAAGCTTAGGGAGGCAAAAAATATTGCATGTGTTTGCACTAATGTGTGAATAATTGAAACCTGAAATAATTGATAATAATTGATAATAATTTCAATAATTGAATAATTGAAATTCAAGTGCATGCAGGACAAGAAGGAAATCGAGACCACTGTCTTCTAGCTTGCCAGACTGAGGAGTTAGTTTATATCACTGATAATTCCATTCATAAATCAGCTAGCATCTAATTGCAGAGGGTGTGGCTGATTTTTCTAAACAAAGCAATTCTTTAGTAAATTCCCAAATTCTCCTTGATAGTTAATATTGTAACAAGGTGTTTTTTTAATCTCTCTTCCATCACAGTCCTATGCGTGTCTCTTAAGAAGTAAGTCTCAGTGTACTCAATTGGACTTACTCCCACAAAAGTGTGCAAAGGATTGCAGCCTTCATCTTGTCATATTTATTTCCGTCCACCAAGAATACCGTTATAAACATTCTCCCGCTTAGGGAGAGACAGGTAGGGTAAAAATATGATAAATAAATAAACTTTCCACTGATTCTTCACTCAGTCTTTTCCCAGAAATACCATCTCAGGGTGCTGGACTTAGGCCAGCACAGTTAGGCCAGCAAAGTTTGGCTGGCACAAGGGCCACCGTAAAGCACATTTGGACCACTCTCTGAGGCTGAGAGGCCAGCACACAGACACTAACTGTGCCGGCCTAACTCCAGGTTAGGATTGCGCTCTTAGAAACTCTAATGAATTACTCACAATGTAAAATGAACCTGTTGATTCTGGGGAAGTGGCGAGCCAGGGGGTACGTTGCTCAGGTGCCAGATGTCCTAGCCACACCACTGTTCTGGGGGATCCTAAATCCAATGGTCCATGCATTTTCCTCAGGGGTGCATATATGTGACCAGGCTTCTTGGCCTCTCCTTTTTGTACAAATTCATATCTGAATGCTGATAATTCCAAGCAAATTTTCTGTCAAAAAACTGAGATTCATCAATGAACGTTGGCGTCACCAAATTTCCACTAACATCCTATTTCTATTGGTTCTTTGTCCTGTTCTCACATGATAGCCCTCCATGTTCCTTGCCAGCAACAAATGCTGAACATTTCAAAGAGAAAATCCCACATTTTATTTTTAAAAAGTCATTTAAAATTCATTGTCAAAAAAGTAACCAAATTGTGCTACTTTAACCACCCCAACTATACAAAGAAAAGGATTGTTATAGCAAAGGAAAGCTTCCCCTGTGTATTTTAAACTGCTACCTGTTAAACACTTGGTAATTTATGTCTGCATCCCAACCTAGCAAAGAAACTGGCTGACCACTGTTGGAGACAAAATGCAGGGGAAAACAGAACTTGGTGGTCCAGTCCATTTAGTGCTCGACAGCCCAATCCTAACCAGCACAGGAACAGGGAGGCTAGTGTGCCTGCTCTGTATGCAGTGCAAGGTTGGGGCTGAATGTGGCACAACCCAGGGTAAGGGGAATTTATTCCCCTTACCTTTGTTGTGCTGCAGCTGTCCCAATAGGGCTCTTTGGATCTATGCCAGTAAAACTGCTACGGAACTCCAAGGAGACCAGGAAAGGCCAGCCAGTGCAGGGATAGGGTTTGGATGCAGCCTATGTCAGCTAGTCTGCTCCTGCCCCCTCCCCAGGCTGGTTTGCCCGCAGCCTGCCTTCCCATGCCCACCCCACACCCCGTTCCACCTTCCCCCTGCCCTCCCCAATCCCCCATGCCAGCTTCCCTATGCTGGCCTTACTTCTCAGCACAGATCTGGGAATCAGTGTGGGGAGTCCCCAACTCCTGTTGCAAATGCACTGAGCTGGCACAAGAGAGTTGTGCTGGCCCAAAGAGCACCTAGGATTGCACTCTAAATCTGTGGTTCCCAAACCTTTTAGCACTAGGACTCATTTTTTAAAACAATAGTCCATCAGGTCCCACTTTGCTTTTCAAGACTTAAAAAAATTACCAGCTAATCAAGCCCCTGTTTTTATCCTTTTTTTAAACTATGATGGGGCACCACTGCCTTCTGTAGTGTTGGTTGAGCTCCATGTTCAATGGACTGGGACCATTTTGGTGATATTGCATTCCCCTGGCCTTCAATTAAAACCTAGGCACGGTCGCATACTTGTGGATAAACACACATGTGCTGCTGTGTTTCACAGTGTAAACTTAACCTGTGCTGCATCCTAACCGTGTTAGGAGGCAGCAGGAGCTCAGTGCAGGGCAAGGGGGTAGGTTCCACTATTGGGCTGCTTGGATCTGCGCCTGCAAAATAGCAGATGCCAGTCCACGCAGCCAAGAGCAGCCCAAATCGGGGCCACGCTGCCCAGTGACAGGAGTTAGGATATGGCCCACTGGCCATGTCCCATCATCACTGCCCTCTCCACCCATGGTGTTGCCCCATTACACCCCCGCCTGCTTCCGGCACACTCTTGGTGTGGCCTTGCACCAGAGAACTAAGCCGGTGCACGGCCAGTGCAGCTGACGGGCATAGCAGCGCATATGCACCGCCATTGCTACTTGTGCAAGCCCAGAGTCTAAATCCGCAATGCAGACGCACCTTATGGTTTGCGACAACGCTGGTCTGATGAAAGACCATTGCGCCAGAGCAACACCAGGTTAGCACTGCGCCCTCAGTTTCCGTAGGCTGAATACATTTTCCTTGTCAGTTTTATGATCCACCAAAAATTGGGCTACGACCCACTGATGGGTCCCAACCCACAATTTGGGAACCACTGTTCTAAATGATATGGACGGGGCCATTATCTACCCCTATGTGTGAAGGTATTTTATTGTATGAAGAAGAGTTCAAACATGAGTCAACCTGGTGACCCCATATAATTTAATATCGCTTTGGGGAACTGGGACAGTATGCTAAGTAAAACAACGTATTAGCACAAAAACAGTCTAATGTGAATATAGTAGCAAACAAACTAGCAGGCATTTCATCCATCACGTTGTTGCATTTCTTTCTCTTAGCCTGTAATTGGGAAAGCCTAACAACTTGATTTAGTCACACACACACACACACACACACACACACACACACAGAGAGAGAGAGAGAGAGAGAGAGAGAGAGAGAGAGAGAGAGAGAGAGAGAGAGGCAATCTGGTTTGGGCATGTTGTTATTGCTGCCAAGGAAAAAGTCTTATCCAATTGCTTTTCTTTTTGTTTGCAAGCTGTGTTACACCATCTTCAGCATTCGTTCTTAATGCTCTCAGCATGGGCAACAGAAATCAGGAAGGCAACGAGGGAATTTAAAAATACTAATCATCATCATCTCATTGCTCCCCCTTGGAATCAACAAGCACTGCTGTCAGTAAAAAACAACAGAATAATCCAGACACCATCGCAGCACAACCAGGCATACAGCAGAGGAGGAAGCCTCCACCCTTGAAATGGAGTGAGTATTGATGTGCTCTGTCTGCTTGGTGAGCATCCTTTCTCTCTGAGCATGTCTCCATGGTGATGGATCCAAGAGAGGCTGATCTAGCAAGGCTGGTAACTGACCCCTTTGCTTTTTATTTAGGCGTTCATGTGTGTTTTGTGCATGAAGAATTTACATTCCCTTGATAATAAAACAGGTAGCTTTCTTGCTTGCTTGCTTGCTTGCTTGCTCTCTCTCTCTCTCTCTCTCTCTCTCTCTCTCTCTCTGTCCCTCTGTGTGTGTGTGTGTGTGTGTGTGTGAGTGAGAGAGAGAGAGAGAGAGAGAGAGAGAGTGAGCAAAGCAAACAGTACCTTGCAGGTCTCATCCATATGCCGAGTCGATTTCCACATCTCAGCAGCTCCATGATTAGCCTGGTATTTCTGTGCTGGTTGGCTGCAAACAGCCATTATTTTCACATCATAACTGTGTCAGCAATATTTGCCAGCAGCTACAATAGCAAAATTTGCGCTGGAGTCAAATACAATTCATTGGGGATTAATAATTCAAATGGGGGGGGGAGAATAATCTGGTGGGGCAATATGAAATTGACCCCATTGGCTACCAAGAAAAAAGGAGGGCAGGTGTTTTGTTACAAGAGGGGAACTGGGAAGATGATCTCTGAGTTCTTAACTAGTTACGTATAATATGCATGCTTTGGGGTTGACCAGGAATTTTGCTAGCATTGTTAGTGATTAGACTCCCAGGTCTAGAGGATTTGTTTGGGAGCCACACTTACCTCTGGTAAAGGGGTGTGTGTGTGTGTGTGTGTGTTGACTGATTTATACATTATCCTGTGTACTGTCATAGCAGGGTGATATGATAAGGGTATAATTAAATAAATTCAAAATAAGATGGTGTTTTTTCTGCCAAAGATGACTTCCTAAATGTAGAGAAATATAAAATACTCTTATCCGTGTCACCAGTGGTTACTGGGCAGGCATGCACAATTATTGGCTGGTATTTTCTTGGCTTCGTACCATGAGGAAAAGCACTGGTAACCTCATATGCACAACAAGTTTAGCTTTATAATGGGATGTTCATTATTTGGCCTCACATTTCCATTTCAGAATGAGACAGGATTCCTTTAGTTGGACCTGGGTGTGAATGAACAGGTGAAAGCAGAGCTCACAAGCCATTTATCATCATCCAGGTATATGGAACTCAGCTTGTTCTGGCGGTTTGAAACCTTCAGAGGGTGGGGCAGTTCTCTCTCCGGCTGCAGCTTTATATTAGCCAAAAGGAGCTGGAGGGAGTGGCTCCAGTGTAGACAGAATCAGATTTGGGTGGAACAGAACTGCTAGACGGCAAGGATTTCAATGTTTAAATGATACAAAGCTTAGGGTGATTATTAGAATTACTACTACTTCTATAATTTAGGTTGCAATTCTATACACACTTTCCTGGGAGTTAATCCCACTGAAGACAATGGTACTTACTTGTAAGTAGACATGCATAGGATTGCAGTGTTGGGACTGTGCTGACCCACACCTATTGGTCTCCCGTGTTGTGCCCTCCCCCCCCAAAAAATATTGTGATATCCTTGTGTTTCACAATTTCTTAATTCTCAAGTGAAGGAGGTGTGGGTTAGAAGCAGTCACACACCCTCCTTAAAGCCGCGTTTATACCCTGGGGAAATTAAAAAAGCAAAGGAAATTTCGGGGGGAAAGGACAGTTCAGTACAAAGTTCAGTAAGTGATGGTACGATCAATGGCCACTGAGGACAACCCTGGAGAATGCTGGGGTTGAGTTGCTTTCTTTTAGTATCAGAATCTTGAGGTAATGCTGATAGGTTGGAACCAGAGGCAGATCTAAGCAAGGGCAAATCTCTAAGTGTTGCAAGAAGTGTTACCCTGTCGTGTAAATCCCTCCCTTGCTGCTGTAGCCAGTAAGCAATGCCAAGATGTTGCTTTTCCCTGTGAGGATTGGCTAGAACAGTGCAGGAGAGGAGTGATTTCCACTGCAAGGTAAGGCTTCTTGCAAAACGTAGACCTTTGCCCTCCCTTAGATCTGCCTCTGGTTGGAACCTGGCAACCCTGCCGTCTTTGCTCTTTGGAGGAGGAGAGGAGGAGGTGCTTAGTGGGCACTGGGTGACTGGTGTAAGCACCTCTTCCTTTGTTTTGGTGGAGGCAAAAATAAGTACAAGTGGGAAGTGGGCACATTCTTCCACAACATGCCCAGAGAGGACCTTTGCACCCTTACTCTTTCAAACAGTCTGACATTAAAAGGCTCTTCTCAAGGCCTGGTGTCATTCAACAGGATAAGAGGATCTTTCAGGCTGGCTGCCAACAGTTGACACCTCATAATAGAGATGTGCTCTGAAAGCGTAACATTCAGGCACAGCTGTGAAGACAAAAGGGGTGCTAAAATGGTAGAGAAAGAAATGACTCCCTTAATCCACAGCTGGCTAGTGAACAAAGATGTGCCTGTTGACCTCGGGGATCCCTAATGCTTCCCAACTGGACTTCCAGTTGGTTTCTTAGTTATTTTACTTATATTTAGAACGAAGAAAATACAGAAGACCTGTACGGGATGGCTTAAATATAGCCACTCAGAGCACAATCCTAACCCCCCGGCTAGAATAGGCACGCCAACACACCAGCCCCATGTCCAGACTGGGATTGAGACTTGCTCCGGGGCAACATGGGAAAAGGGGAATTTTCCCCCTTCCCCTGGGTAATGCGCAGCAGTCCAAATGGGGCTACTTGGAGTGTGCCCCGGGAATTTGCAGCACAACTCCAAGCCACTGGATTGGGGCTCCCTGTGTCAGGGCCAAGGGTTAGGATCCAGCACGTGTGCCAGATTCTGGCACTAGCCTCTTCCCTGCTCATGGGCCCACCCATCCTCCACCTTCCACCCACCCCAAAACGTCCGTGGTCTGGCCTAGCTTTCTAGAAAGGTGGCACAAATGCATTTTATGGCGCATTTGTGATAAAGCGAGGGTAGGATTGCGCAATCAGAAACACACAAGAATGTGCTCACACAAACTACTTTCCTGAGCGTTGCTGTAGAAGCTGGCAACTTGTCATCATAGTGAATCCAAATCTGCATCCATGTATTGTTTCATTTATTCATTATTGAGTGCCATCAATATGTGTGCTGCTTTTTTTCAACTCTGTAGTGTGCAATAAAACAATAGAGGCCTATCAAAATCAATAAACCAAAACAACAACTTTGGAAAGCCCAAATTTCCAAATGTCCAGGCAGGGAGAGAAACCCAGGTTCATTAGAATGATTTACTGTGCCTTTGTAAATAAAAAATATTATTCATAGTTTTCTATTGGGGTGAGAGTAGCAAATACATTTTACAAGTGGCCTTTGTGAACATGAGGAACAACAGGAGTTTATGTTGTTGGTGTAATTTTCTTCAAGAGGCACCCTTTTTCAATTGCCAAGTGATTGCCTTGGGTTTACTCAGAGGTCCCAAATCTTGTTCAATTTAGCATTATTCATTGTTCCAGTGTAACTAATGTGAAGGGCTGGTCTTGCTGTCTCATAGGCCTTTTTCAGTGACATTGTGCTCATTGCATATTGCTGCCAGAAAATTGTAAGTTCCAAGCAGAAAAAAATAAAATTATGCCACTGCTATAAAGATCTTGTCTAAGCATGTTGCTTACACTTCTGTTGGGTTGCAGTGGTTCGTTTGATTAGTTGAGTTGTACCACTGGCCGAGACATGAGGTGCTGGAATGTCCAGACATGAGCTGGGCCATCAGGAGAGCAAAGCTTTGAAAAACTAGAATTTCAGAACCACAATTTTGAAACAACACAGACCTGAAAACCTGCCTTCCATTGAAATAAGGGACAAACACAACGCATGCGGCTCGCAAAGTACGGATATCCACTCCTCCGTCCCTTCTGAGCCTTCTTGAAATGGAAATGGTTGCCATGGGGATAGCCTGGCTTGTTATTAATGGAGTCCTCTCCAGAACTCTGAGGAGTCCAAGGCAGTGCACACATGGGGTTATCCCATTTTATCTGCACAACAATCTTGTGAGATAGGTTGAGTAAGAATGGCTGGCCTAAAAGTTTCTTCATCAAAGTTTCTTCCACAAAAATACCCATTTCCCTTTCTGGAATAAAATTTCTCTCCTAACTTATATTAAAGTCATTGACTCAGGATGGAAAAGGGTACAACACAGTACAGAGAAAGCTAAATGTTGGCCATACTGGCCATCAGGCACTAACTGCCATATAGAGAGAAGATGGGGGGGGGGAAGAGTGTATGTTTTTGTGTTCTTTTCATTCTGTTGTGCACTTTAGCTACATAACCACTTTGGGATCAAGCTCCTTGGAGGCTGAAAGGCAGAATAAAACTATTTCTTTATAAAGAAATAAAGCAAGAATCCTAATGCAATCGTGACCTCAGGACACGTGTTCACCCTCACAGTAGAAGTGCCTTCTAAATGAGTTGTCAGCCATTTTAGTTCTATGAGGTACTAAGTCTCAAATTGGTTCTTAACCTTTATTTTTGTATTTTCTTTTTTTCCTAACTTTTCAACAACAACAACAACAACAACAAAAATTAAAAAGGGAGTTCCCTCCCCCAGGTCACCAAATACATTAGACCTAGGAGAGTAGTTGAAACAACAGAAGAGTTTAAAATTAATAGCATCATGTTACATATCAATGGACAGGTAATTTAATGCAGAATGTTACTACTCTATCAAACGTTATGGATACTACTAGAGTAGAGATACTACTCTATCTTTACTCTATCAAACGTTATGGCCAAAAACTGAAAATATAAGTCACGTAAAAATAGTGGTTTGTTAATATCACGATTTCTTGGAATAATACTATCATGCTATATATTGTTTGATGCGGAATGTAATATCTTCATTCTGTCAAAGGTTCGGGCCAACACCACCATCCAGGAAACGAAATTACAACTGTGATGTCACTTCTGAAAGGGAAGGTAAAAAGAGTCCAATCCCTCCAGGCTGCGTGGAGGCTGTTTAAAAAAACAGTAGTAGAGGCCCAGCGGAAGTGTATACCGCAAAGAAAGAAGGGTTCAACAAGGTCCAGGAGGGTGCCTGCATGGCTGACAAACAAAGTTAGAGAAGCTGTAAAGAGCAAAGAAGCTTC
>JAJKFI010000001.1:68522-147460 GCA_029204185.1 Lerista edwardsae
CCCCCCCCACTAAACACATAAGGCAATGAATAGGTTGGGAAATGTTTCCACTTTATTAAATTAACAACTTTGCAGCAGAGTATAACATTAACCTAAATGCCATGTGCATAACTATCCAGGGGAAATGGCACTAGCTGTCTGTCTCCCCTTTTGATAATTATGGGCATACCATCCTTCTCCAATCCCCAGAAATCACGATGAGAGCCTTTCTTTGACCACCCCCCAGGGGGGCAAGGTTGCAGGTGACAAGGTCTCCCTGAACACCAGGAAGTTCCTGCCCCTCCCAGCCAGGCAGGCAAGCATGAGCGGACCTGACTCCACCACCCCACCCTTGCAAGCCTCAGATGGACACTAAATTCTTTTCATGGCTTACCAAACCCACACGTCACCTGCCACAAGATGGGTCAGCCTAGTGCTTAGCCACGTCACCTCACCTAGAAATAACACTCCTGATACCCTGCTGCAAATCCTGAAGGAAAAAATCAGCCCCATCTTAGAATAAATGCACCTCATCACTCCACAAAAGGTTGGGCATGTTGAACCTTATTCACAGGTGAGCAATGACTGCCCCTCCCTGCACCAAGATGAACCTCCCCAGGTACGCATTAAGCTTTTTCCTAGCTGCCTCAATCTTCCATTCCCTACGGGGAGAAAAGTTGGACCAGAGGATTACAATCCCTGGGATCCAACACCGTACCAATTCCAGGTCCCTACGTACCTGAAGCCTCAAGGACAAGCATGTCCTCTGGCCCAGGTCATTCTCTCCAAGATATAAAACCAGTACCTGGGGAGGGGGTGGACTCTATTTTCACACCAAAGACAAAAGCTACCCCCACAGCATGCCTCTAGCTGACAAACCTACACAGCCCAAGCTTGATGCCAAAACTACTGAATGCGGCCCTCTTCTTCATCCAAAAGACAATTGAGTGCCTGCCAACCAGAAATCTAAATGGGGGCCTATTGCAACCTGTCAAAAGAGGAAAAAATAGTAAGAAAGTGCAAAAAACCCCGCAATTGTTCTGAACAATGGCAAAACCAAGAAAACCAAACCAAAGCATCCAACCGTCATCACTGGTGCACACTCATGAACATAGTATTTCAATGCTGTGGACCACCACCTACCAATTCTCTGGATGGTAGAAGAAGGCAATGCCATCTCCACAGCGATGGATGCGGCCCCAATCCTCAAAGAGTGTAGGCCAAAACTACCCCAAGGGAGCCCAAATTTGTCTCAACTTCTTCCAAATATGGCCCTAAATTGATATAGAGTGAGCGGTAAATGATCCTCATGTCTGAAAAGTGGTCCCTCCCTGTGACGTCAGCAGCCCCCGCCAGCACCCCTTCCCCATTAGGGAGGGGGATGGCGAATGGGTCTACTGCATACATGGCAGTGGGAGCTGCGCGCAGCAACAACCAAGAGACCAGAGCAACAGAAAATACCCTTTTATTCCCCTGCCACAATCAGCGGGCCCTTGCTCTGTGACCCAATAATGGGGTCTACAAGCCTACAGAGAAAAGGGGGGACAACTCAAAGTTTGGTCCTCCTGGGCAAAGGAGCAACTTAAAGTCCAGCCCTCCTGGGCAAAAGGAGGGGGAGAGGTAAGACCCGGATCTCTTCGGGCCATGGGCCCATTCATGGCTGGTCTGAACGCTGGGCTGGGTTCCATCTATCATGGGGGGGTAGTGTGATGACACATGCTAGCGGGACGCCCGTCTCAAGGCGGGGTGTGGGGCACTGAGGTTCCCCACAGGCAATTGAATCTCCCCGCAGCTTCTCCCCACGGGAATGGAGTTCTGCTGGCATCATACATAACATTGTACCTTTCAAAAAGCGCAGCCACATGCACCGAAGCCAACACCTTTAGCCTGTCTTGCGGGCAGCAAAGCCATGCCATGGCATCACACCGGCATCTAAGAAAGGCAAGCCAGTGGCAAGCAAACATGGCAAGCAAAGTTTAAATGGCCCACCAGGATTTGAAGCTCCCAGAGGGTCCTTTTAGAAGAAACCAATCCCAGCCCTAAGCAATACCTGCAATTTATTGAGCTTGTCACTTGGCAGTCGACTTGATGCTCCCAGGGAATCTATACCCAGAAACTTTATTTTGTTTGCGGGTCCCTTGCTCTTATCATGAGCCAGAGGGACACCAAGCTCCAAACAAATGGATTTAAGTGTGTTCAACAGGAAAAGGTACTCAGCCCTGCCCATAAACAAAACATTGTCCTGGTAATGGACTGTGGTGCCCAGGCCAAACCTGAACCTCACAGCCCATTCCAGCATGGAGCTAAATCTCTCAAAGTTGGAACAAGAAAGTGCCTTCTGATGGGAAAGGCCCTGTCAACAATGTACCCCCCTCAAAATAAAAACTGAGGAGGCAAAAATCATCTGGATGAATGGGCAATAATGGAAAGGCCAATTCAATGTCCACCTTGGCTATCCATGCACCCTGCGCAGCATAGCTCTGGCTTAATCCAGAGATGTGTAATGGAACGAACAAAGTTCAGCTGCAATGGCATCATTGACAGAGCCTTTCCAGGGAAAAGATAAGTGGTGGATGAGCCTAAACTGTCCAGGGCCTTCTTAGGTACTACCAGCTGTCTTGCCAAAGCCCCTGCTCCTGCTCAAGCTAATTAGTTCCCCTGACCCAGATACAGCTAGCCTTGGCAGTGTATGCAAACTGCTGGACCCCAATACTAACAGAGAGGTAGCCCCCACAGTGGTTTGTCTGTAGGCCACAGGTCCCCTCTTCCTGCTTCTGCTTCTGATCAGTTGCTCTCCAGTAAACAGCAGTCCTCAGTAGTCTCAGTCCAATAAATCATCCACCCACTTGTTTGTCCGTCAGTTGGCTAGTACATCAGTCCATATATCAGTTCGTCACACCAGTCCAATGTGCCAGTAAGCCATTCTGTAAATTGGTCAGTTTGTCAAGCCAGTCAGTCCATCCAATGTACTTGCAAATCTCCTCTCCTTCCATCACTTTTTCCACTACGGCAACCCATAGTCTCTCCTGCCTTCAGGTGTTTCTTATATCCCTTGTAGCTCCCCAGTGGATGCAGCTGTGCAGCCCAGCCACTGCTACTGCCTTGGTGTTAACCCTATGCCAAGGGCCACAGATGGGGGGGGGTTGGATCCACATTTGCCCTTCTTTCCCTGTCCACCCTGCAGCCTGGCTGGCCACCTGTACCAGGAAAGATTCAGGCTAGAGAAAGCGGACACTGAATGCTTTTCCTGTATAAGGCACAAAAATGCCCAAAGGAACAGTTGACCTTGCCACATTTGCCCACTGAGTTGTGTTCATAGCAGGATTGGGCAAAGGGTTGAACCCCCTGACTGCCCTTACTTGAACTCGACTGGCCAGACCCACTGCAAGCAATGATGTGGCCACTATTGGCCAAGCAGCAGAACCAAGTGGTGGTGGTGGAATAGGACCCCCATAATAAGGAATGGCTGCTGCTGGAGCAGTGCCAGGCCAGGCCCATCCCTGCTGCTGGAAGAGATAATGCCCAGCCCTCCCAGTAGTTAACTGAGCTATTGCAGTCCCTGGCGCACCACCACCCTCATGCTCGTCTCATACTCCAGACCACTCGGCTGCTTGGCTATCCTGCATCTCTCGTGGCGTCACTATTGCAGCAATCTGAGGCTCCCTGGGCACTGTTTCAAGCTGCCCAGTAGCCTGCTGGTTCTGGAATGTGCTGAGAAGTAGGGGAATGCCACAGTTTACTGCTAGCCAACCTGTCCTCGAAGACATTAACCCTGGAAGACATAAAAAAGCATCATTTTATATCCTCTCCCTTTGCGGGTGGACCTGCGCAAAACAGTGGCTGAACCAGAGGCTTCCCTGCCATAACTCAAGCCTGCCTCACACTTAGCCAATTCAGAAAGGCTGATTTTAATAAGCTCAGATTAATGATAGGTAGAATCCCATGGGTTGATGAACTAATGGGAAAAGGAGCCCAAGATGGATGGGAGCTCCTAAAGCAGCAGCTTCTTCCTGCACAGTCAAAAACAATTCCCGCAAAAAAGAAAAGGGAAAGATACCTCAAAAAGCCAGGATGGTTGCACAAGCCTCTTAGTGGTGAGCTGAAAATTTAAAAAGACAGGTATAGAAAAGAAAGCTAATGTAATTTTAGCCTTCATTAATAGAACCATAGCTTCCCAGGTGGTGATTGCCGAGGAAGATGGTGGATTCTCCCTCACTGGAGACCTTTAAGCAGAGGCTCAACAGACACCTGCTGGAGTTGCTCTAGGTAGATTTCCTACTACAGGCAGGGCGTTGAACTAGATGACCTTGTAGGCACCTTCAAACTCCATGATTCCTTAAGCTATATCCATGAGCTACTCTTGGCATGAAATAACGACTAGCATGAACTATACTAAGGTTCTGTCATTTATTTTCTATTTGATTGAACTATTTGGCGAGGGGCCATCGCTGCCTCACACACAGAAGGCCCCAGGTTTATTCCTTGGAATCTTGATATTTTTAAAATTTGAAGTTAGTTTTAAAATCTAGGGTTTTTTTTCAGTAGCAGCATTGTGGGAGACCTTGGAAAGCTGCTGTAATGATCTGGCTCAAGATAAGGCAACTTCGTTTGTTCCTGTGGTTGAGTATATTTTCAAGTGCTTTTCTCTTGTTGCCACCTCCACAGTGTGTGTATCTGTATCCCACATCTGTAGAGATGTAGAAAATGAAGCACAATCTATCCAAAGGAATGAACAGCTCATTGAGGCTTTTCAGCTAATGAGTTCCACATTTTTTTCCCATGCGAAAAGGCTCATTTTGGAATATTTCCCTCTTGCAGATTTGTGGGTTTCTTTCAAATGGTGTAAAACAGATTTAAAGCTGGACATCAGTTGGTGATTGCTGTATAATATTCCTCTCATTCAGTGAAGGAATACAGATTCTTTTTTTCTATAAACAATTATTCTGTGCCAACACAGTTCTGCGTTTGTGTGTCTGTCAAGACTAAGTTGGCCTATCTAGTTTCCAGTGTGTCAAAAATAAGGGCTATTTGGGACCCTTTCAAATCCTGTTGCTCATGTTTAGGATTTGGCTGACAGTGATGTATAGAAAAACCAAGCTAAAATAATGGGAAATTTGTTCTGTAAGAAAGAATTATGTTGGCTGTATCATTTGCACATCTTGGGATTTCTGCTTCGGGCAGGAGAGACTGGATAGACTATTGTGGCAAATACAGAACCTAGTCTTATGTATTTATTTTTCTTATTTATCCATGTAACAGTAGATCTATTGTTCATACCTTGGAGGAAAGTCTCCGTTTGCCCAAATGTGCTGAAAATTCTTAGACGTACCATTTGTACTGTGGCAAAGACAGGACTGGCTCTCAGAATGTGAGTTCCCTTGATAGGGACAACATCTTCCCCCCTCCTGCATCTCTGAAATGGAATGACAAAGTCCGTTTGCAGTCATAGAGTGACTGCATGTCATCAGGCATAGCATTGCAGCAGAAGACTCCACCCTGTTCTATGGGCATTTGCGTCAATCTCTAAAGTATGGGTGAATGGGGCAAGGGAGGTAGGATTGGTCTGGGAGATTGACAAAGTTGGTATTTAAAAGCAAATATTCCTTGTGTGTCACCTGGGTGAAATATTTAGGAAATCTTGTCCTGCCAATCATGCATTTAATAACATGAGCAAAAGAATTTCTTCATGACATCCACCTAAAATTTTCATTTCCTTCTTTGGCCAGGGTTGTAGTTCTTCTGAATTCATTCCTGTCTTCAAAACTGTGTATTCCTGTTGCCTATCAGCCAACTTAATCTGAGCATATTTATTTAACGCAACATTCCCTGATGGTACTAATCGGATTGACTTGACGGCACACTATATGAACTCGAGCAGGATTTACTGTATTTCCAGGCTGAGAATATATCTGATACTCTGGGATCAAAAATAAGAGTTCCGGGGAGGATTGCAGCTGCTCTGTTTCATTTTGAAGTCACCTGATGGTTGTCTTGCCGGCATCAGTAACTACTATGGAAAGTCGCATCAATCTTAATGTTTGCTCCTCTAGATCAGATCAAAGAAAGGAAATTAAATGTTTAGAAGGAGGAAATTATTGCTCAAGCTCCATGAAATGGAACTGTTGTTGCTTCCACCTTGACAGAAGGGAAAAAAAAACATAAAACACCAAATATTTATGCAGTAGGGAAAAATTGCAGGGATCTATACTAGTAGTATAAGAGACTGCACATTGTCAGTTTTATGATCATTCATGAGGCTTATTTGTGTAAACTGTTGGCCCCCCCCCAGTCTAGCAATCGGAGTACGCAGTTGTGCTTCTCTCCAGGCATAGTGATAACATTAAAGTTGTGTGTTAATCCACTGGACTCTCAGTTTATACCCACTTTTTAATGTTTTATTTACCTTTTTTATCAATTGTAACGCGAAAGGTCGCAGTCAACATATTTCAGTGAGCTGCATATTATACTGTGTGTATGGTTCATGGATTGACCACCCCAGTATAGAATTATGAAAGGCTTAGGAGCAACCAGTACAAAAATCTGAATATAGGCATGCCCTGCTATTCACTAGGTTTCTGTTCCAGACTCCACGGTGGATACCTGAAACCGTGGATACCTGGGACACCTTTGTAAAGATAGGGGAACATCAGTGGTTTTGCTGCAACAAGGTAAAAAAAAGATTTGTTTACTGTTCCCCTATCTTTTTAATAGGCATCCTAGTATCAGAGGATAACTGGAAAAATCAGTGGATACCAAATCACTGGATACCGGGGAACGTCTGTACCCTTACATTCACAGAGCTGCCTCACTGGTTTTCCACAGACCCTTTTTTACTCCTGTAAATAGCATTTAGAGGCATGCAACATTTATCAAAATGATAGTGGGGAGAAGTATAAAAGCCCCCCTACCACCTGCCACAGTTTTGCTCTGGATCACATGCCCCTGTGCTACTTTATACACAAAAATTTAAAGTGCCAGCACACACTAACTATAATGTAGATCAGCCTTTAAAAACATTTAAGCCAGAATAGGGCCAGAAGCAGTGATATCATGTACCCAGGACGCTCTGGAACGCCGTTCCTGTTGTTCCATGTAGGGCTGGCTCTGCCCACTGCAGTCGTCGCTGCCGTGCGCCCCTGCAATACGCGAATGGGGCTGGCTGTGCCTGCGCCTTGCACGCCCATAGCCAGAGGTTTCAGGCAGGCAGCGGACCGTGGGGGAAGCGAGGACGCGCGGAGGAACTGCCAATCAACTGTGCGTCCCGGTAGCTATTTCCTGCGTTCCGGTTGTTAACACAGGTAGATTCCACCACTGGCCAGAAGCCATACTGCATACAGGGAGTATGCAATATAAAGCTGAAGGGAAGCAGAAAGACAGTTAGTAATGGATGTTAATTGGCTTAAAGTAGCTTGCTTTTCATGAAAGAGTTTGCCCTCTCTGGATGGATTATTTTTCAGAGAGTACTTTGAATGTTCTCCCGTTGAGAAATGTGTGTTCTGCCCTCCTCAAAGTTAATGTCATGATATTGTGACGTTAGCCAGATTTGATTGATTGCATGCTGGTATGACATCATTCCCCTCATGGAATAATTGGCAGGGATTATTGTGAAGGAGAAGATGCACCTCCATGAAGTAGCACTGAGGAAAAACACAGTGAATCCAAACAGACACAAAGAACTTTTTAAAAAGCTATGTTGTGGGGGCGGGAGGCATTCTGTGCCCTGTAGAAGTGGCACCTTTGTGACAGAAATGATTGAATGCCAACATTTTTCACAACCCTGGCTTTTAAAAATGAGGAAAAATATTTGAACTGCATGCAAGAAATGAAAAAAGAGCCAATGAAAGAGTGGACAGTTGTTATTCAAAGTGGGAAGCAAGAGGTAAAAATAAGATACAGGGCAGCGTTAATTACAGCAATAAGAGGTTTCCTGGTGTCTGGCAACTTTAATAAGGCACTCTAGAGCCAAAAATAAGGCTCTGGCCAGTAATTCTGCAAGTATGCCACAAGCAATGCCTTCATTAAATAATTAAAGGCTCCTGTGAGTAGTCACAAACATGGGAGCCTACCCACTGCAACTCTGCATCATTTACTGTTCTAGACTTCCCCCCGTCTAATCAGCTTCTGCTATTGGAGTGGTGGTCGTGGTGAATTCTGCATGCATTAGGTTTGATGAAATGAATAAATTGTTGAAAATAGGTCCAGTGCTGCCTACCACACAAGGGGGCAGTGTGGTGTCCAAAGGAGTAAGAGGCTAGCTGTTCTGAATTTCTACTTTGTCCCTCTTTGATGTGTGGAGATGTGTCCCTACCTGGGTTCTTTCTGCTCTCTCGTCCTGATCCTCCCAGCATGTAGACCTCTCTCCACGAGCTGTGACCAGCCATATGGAGTCCACCATGCCATGTGGCCTCACACACACATGCGGAGGGAATAGCTGTAGGATTCCCTGCTCCAAAGTTGGACAGTCAACAAAAATGTACATGCTTGTGAACTATTAGTACAGTTTTTTTCCCTTTGAAACCTTTTTAATGCCTCTGCTCCTATTTTGTCAGCAGCAATCTAGCAGGGGTTGGCGGGTTGCTTCAGGAAAAAGGGACCTCCACTTTTTAACTCTGCTTAATATAGACTAGGCTATAATTTCCCTTGACAGAAAAAATTGTGATACTACCACTGTTTCAGTCTTACAAGCCTTATAGATGGAATAGACACCCTGACAAACCATACGTACTAGTTACTAGACATTAATTAGATAGGATCAAGGATGAACATAGTCTAAGTCAGTGGTATTTAAACTTTTTAGTCTGGGACCCACTGTTTAGAATGGCACTCATGTTGGGACCCACTGGAAGTGATGTCATTGGAAGAGATGTTGTGGCAGGAAGTGACATCATTGTAACATAAAAATGACACTCCTGAAATGCAAATTGGCATTCTTGGACTGCAGCAATTGTAAAACCATGAAACATCTCTATACTAACAGAAAGCAGGATTAGGACAAAATATTATGTAAAAGCACTGAACTAAAAACAAAATTTCTTTTTAAAAAACTCACTTGAAAATTCAAACTGTTAACACTCACAAATATAACAAGAGTAAGGTAGTTTCCAAAGCTGGGCTGCTCCCAGCTTTCTGTGACCCACCTGAAATCAGGTCGCAATCCACCAACTGGGTCCCGACCCACAGTTTGAATAACACTGGTCTAAGTAGTTGGGTGAGAGTGGAAAATGTGTCTCAACTCAGTGACAGTCCAAAGGCCATTGGAGGTAGAGGTTCCTTGACTAGGATGTCAAAAAGGCCTTTATCAAGGATTTTCGAGCATAGAGGCTCTGCAGCAAATAATCTGATTTTGTGTCTTAGGGTTTTCATAGCCAAGCAAAATAGGTTTTATTTCTTTTTTAAACTTTAGACTTGCTTCTTATCTAGCCATTTGAGCTAATGCAAATTGGGGTTGTTGTTTTTTTCTGGTTTACAAAATTCTGATCACAAAGCACACAGCACTTTGTAGCACGGCAAATCATAAAAGTCTCCTTTTGGTGCAAACATTCCCCCCCATCTTTGGCAGATGGAAGGAAGCCAAGAACTCTCAAGGCGCCTGCAGGCACAGACATTAACTACAGCCTTGTCCTTTTTTCCTGAAAAGCTTTCATTTTTGTTAGGGGAAATGCCAAGAGCTGTAATTCCCATTTATAGCAGGTCAGTCACAACAGCTTGCCAGACTTCTTTTCAGCACTGTGTAATTGGCTTGAAAGCTTTCCTAGAACTCACGTGGCATCATTAGGTTCTCCTCCAAGGCTGTATTGAAAACTAGATTCTTAACGGTTACAGCTGAAACACAATTTCAAACAAATTCAGAATTTAACAACATTTGGGGATTTGATTCCAGACATCAAACACTATCTTATTTTATATGAAGGAAACCTCAACTCTTGCTGATGAGTTTGAAGGCAATAGTTGAATCTTGTTTCAAAAAACACAGCATCCAACAGTATGTATAAGGCTGTAATCCTATCTGCACTTACCAAGGAATAAGTCCCATTTACTATTATGGGATTTTCTTCTGAGTAGACATGCATAGGATTGGGCTCTAAGTGGAAAGGCTGAAAACGTCTCCCCACATTTATCTCTCCACTACTTACTATGATGCTACTTACTATGATGCAGTATCTCTGCGCTACTTACTATGATCAGAAAAATATGGGAATATATGTTGCAGTTGTTGCTTAATATAATTTCTTGTACTCAATTTTTTAATCTCCTCTGCAAACCAAATAGAATAGCAAATGAGGCAGTTACTTCTTTGGTTAATAATAAGATAATTGTGTCTATAACATATGGTTCCTGACAATGTATGAATTGCAGTGTTTTGTTAGTCCAAGGTTATTCCATTCTCCACTACTACCACAATTCCCACCATGCTCCTTTCTTCATTGTTGAAAGAAATCCATCACAAAAGCCCTTCCATTTCCCTTCCAGACTTGAACTATGGGCTTAAAAATGTTAATGTATACCAAATATAGCAGCCCCATCTTAAATTTAATCATTTTCTAGTATTTACTAGCAGTGATTACCCCGCACCCCTCAAATAAGCACATGAGACCAGAACTTGGTTAATAGGGCCACTTTATTAACTTACAACATTTTAAATTACAGCTGAGCATTAACTAAGCGTGTGGGATCTTTGGGGAAACGGTCCTAACTGTCTGCCTCCCTGGGGTGATCTGGATGAACACAACGGGCGTGCCATCTGACTCCCGACTCCAGCTCATCATTGGCAAGCTGAGTCCATCATCGCCAACCTGAAGGTCGAGGCAGCGTGACCGCTCTGGCTCACCCCAGCCTGAACCCAAAGGTAGCTTTGCTAAATTCGGTCAGGGCAGAGCCGCCAGCCTCACCGAGCTGGTCGAGCAACTTATGAGCGGCCTGGCCGATCCCCAACCATACTGCCTCAGAATGGACGCCAATTCACCACAACATCCCTAACCCCCCCTGCACACTACCTGCCATATAAGTGACAAAGTATTAGTTAAACCAACACCCTAAACTGCTGCAGACTGGGGTAGGCAAAAAAACAACCAGCTAAAGGCCAATCAAAGCTGGAAGCCAAAAATTCCTACCCAGCCCCGAAGCGGCCAGCTAATCTCAGCCTGCAAAACGGGAGGGCGGGCGGGAGATTGCTGGTCAGAGTCCGAATGAGGCTGGGGCAGAGCGAGCGCTAATAAAATCGGCGCTCGCCCCGCCCCCGGCCAGTACAACAACAGTAGCCCACAAGCCCTGGTCTTGGGCGCAGCGAGGGGGGCAGGGCAAATTGTGGCAACGCGCAATGGCACGTCACAGTGCTTACCCCGCACTGTGGGAACAGCCTAGAGATTGTCCCCAACCGCCCCATAAACAATTAACCAATTCTAATGCCCAGCTGCAAATCATGGAGGAAAATATCAGTGCCCTGAGGTGACAGGTGCACCCCATTGCCACAAAACAGGGCAGTAATGCCAAATCGAATCCATGAATGAGCAATCACTGTCTCGCCTCATCTGCAATTATATATATATATATATATTAGGGAGAAGCTGCCCCCATCGCCTTGGGTTCCAAAATGGGAGGCCACTGTCCTCATCCTAGCCCAGCAATGGAATGTCCAGACAAGGCTCCAGTGGGGAGAGACCCGTGGCGATGTGAAACAAAGAAGAGACAAACAGGGAACCCTACAGTTCGACGGCAAAGGCCAAACTAATGCATAAGAATTGCCCCATGCATTAACAACCATACAAAGCAAGACAAAGCAAGGACCAACAGATGCCTAGGCACTATTAACATCATAAAGGTTCAAAGGCCAGTGGCCTAACTGAAGTTGTGGCATCCGCTCTGCACCAGACCAGGCCGCCCTGGCTCGAGGCTTAACATTCCTGAAGAAACCGTACTGGAAAAAGGCCAGCAGACCAACTGAGGGTGTAGCATCCGCTCTGCACCAGACCAGGCCACCCTGGCTCGAGACTTAATACTCACGAACCATACTGTTCCAAAGGCCAG
The DNA here is from genome assembly GCA_029204185.1 of Lerista edwardsae. Classification (NCBI taxonomy): domain Eukaryota; kingdom Metazoa; phylum Chordata; class Lepidosauria; order Squamata; family Scincidae; genus Lerista; species Lerista edwardsae. The sequence continues at coordinate 80,526 of JAJKFI010000001.1, forward strand.
CAGCCTAACTGAGGCTGCAGTATTCGCTCTGCCCTAGACCAGGTCACCCTGATTCAAGGCCTACTACACATGAATATAGCAGCGTTAAATGCCAATGCATCAAATGCCCGAAAAAGGGCACAAAAATCAGGCCAGAAAGCCTGACGAATATAGGACGTTAAAAATGCCAGCAGGTTACTGCTAGCCCATCATGAGCCTCTAAGGGCCTACTCCATTTTGAACATAGCTCCCATAGGGTCCTGAATGCAAGCGGGCGACTGCTAGCCAAATCAAGGGGCAATCCTGGCCTCCTTCCCCTAAACATTAGTTCCTCGTAGGGTGCCAAATGCTGGCAGGCTACAATTAGGCAACATACTTAGGCAACAAAATAAAGGCCTGCATTATTGCAGACATAGTCCCACATGCCAGCAGGCTACTGCTGGGCAAACATGAGCCAATAAAGCCTAATTCCATTGCAAACCTGGCCCCAAATAAGGAGCTGAATGCCAGCAAGATATTGAGCAGTCGTGGCCAATAAAGACTAAGTCATTACAGACATAGCCCCATCTAGGGTGTCAGATATTTACAGGCAACCAGGAGCCAAAAGAGAGTTACTCCATTTGTAAAGGGGATTGGGGACAGGCCCCCTGGCCAAACCCTTACCTCCTTGCTAAATTCCCCTCCACCACCCCCAGCATGCCTACACAGATGGTAAAATATCTAAACGTGAGGCACATGGGGGGAGTGGCGCAAGGGATTCTTGATTAAACGTGACACTATCAACTAGTTTTCCTCCCTTAGCTTTTACTGGGACTACCAATGCTGTCAGAGCTCCTATTGCAAAATCACAAATCAAGGGCAGGGGCGTGGGTGGCTTGGAGCCCAAAAATTGGCCATCATAATTATGCCTAGCTGGGCCAGCATGGTCCCCCCCCCCAAAGGCCCTGTGGGTGATGTCCCAATACGTAAATAAGCACAGGCGCCTAGCTTGTCCCAACTTGGAGCAATACCATCAAGCTGGTATAATACCATCATACCAGTAGAGCCCATCAGTAACATTCCTGACAAGCCTACGCTTATTACCTTGCTCCTCACACTTGGCTAAAAAAACCCCAGTAAGGAGTAAGCTGTAGCCCGTACGCCACCAGCTGAATACATTCTCACCTATTCCCTGCCAGATTCGCCTCTCCAAACAATGTAAAGTGACCTAAAGGTAAAGCAATGGGGCCATATAAGCCAAAGGGGGGGGCAATCAGTAACAATCCCTTGCTGCACCTGTCCAGGCAAAGGATCCATATGCCCCTATTAACCCCATCATTGCCCCACCTAACAAGGCAGGCAAGGCTCAAGATATTGGCACTGGGGAGGCCTGAGTGATATAGCCAAGCTGCAGCCCTGCATGTGGCCAAGGCGAGGCAGCCTGCCTCCTCCCCCCCCGGGCTGCTGGCCAACTCTGTGCCCACAGCTCATGGAGAGACCCTGAAGGCAGAGCAGGTTTTTTAAAAAAACCTCTATTTCCTCCCAAACTGCAGCACAAGCCATACAATCCCAAAACTGATTCTCCCTTGCAGCAGGCATCACCGCACCTGACTGAGGGGTGAAAAACATATAGGGCCCTGCGCCCGGAACTTGGTCACTTCAGGATTCAAGTCTGCCAGACCTGATAGGAAAGACAAGTGCCAACAGTCCCACTGTTGCATGCTCCCACCACCGCAGTTGCTAGGGGGTGGGGAATACATTCTATTCCCTTTCTCTGGGAGGGTAAGTTGACTCACTGGTGTGGGCCCTCTCGAAGCCTCGCCCCCACCCTGCCCCACCAAGCAAGCTTCTCCTTCTTAGGAGTTCACCTAAGTTCAGCCGCTTCTCTGGTGGGAGCAGGGAAGCCGCTTATCAGCCAGCAAGAAGACAAACGGGTGGCCAGAAAGAAGGACTAAATCCAGAAAGATCCATCTGTGTGTGTGTAGTTCTTGAAAGATAGAACATTTCTGTATAAATGGTAAAAACCTTTGGGTTTCTGAATAAAGTCTGCCCATGTAAACCGCCTTGAGTTATAGTCATTAGAGAAATCTGGTGACCTAAGAAAGGCGGTATATAAATCCCAGTATTATTATTATTATTATTATTACCAAGAGCAAGAACAGCGCAGGAAGGACCTAGTGGAGCTAAAAAAGGTGCAGAAGAGTGACAAAAATGATTACAGGGCTGGGGCACCTCCCTTATGAAGGAAGACTGCTGCATTTGGGGCTCTTTAGTCTGGAAAAAATGAGCCCGAGGGGGAAATGATTGAGATGCACAAAGTTAAGCATGGGAGGGATGAAGTGAACAGAGGGCTGCTCCCCTTCTTCTCACACAACACCCAAACCAGGGGACATCCAACAAAGTTGAGATTGCATCCTAAACACACTCTCCCGGGAGCAAGCCCCATTGAACACAATGGCACTTACTTCCAAGTAGACATGCACAGGACTGTTCTGTGAGTGTTGGGAGAGTTAAAACAGACAAAAGGAAATATTCTTACCCAGTGGGGCAAGCAATCCGTGGAACTCCTCACCACAGAAGATGGTGATGGCATCTTATCTGGCCCTGGTGCCCCAAAAGAGGATTGGACAGATTTCTGGAGGAAAGTCCACCATGGGCCACAAGCCATGATGGGCCATGCACCCTCCTTATGCTAATAGTAGGCTACTGCCGAATGCCAGGTGCAAGGGAGTGGCAACAGAATGCAAACATCCTGTCTCACCTGCTCCGCAAAGCACCTGGTGGGCCACCGTGAGACACAGGAAGCTGGACCAAATGGGTTTTGGGAATTGAAATCAGCCAAAGAATAACCTAAGGCTGCAAACCAGTTAGGTGCAATACACCTGCAACCTTAACTCTTAAAGGGAGTCAAGAGTGTCCAGGCTTTACCAATAGGCCAACAGGTACCATCCAATGTAGCCCCACCCCAAAGCTGCATGAAAGAAAAGGGGGGGCCCTTAATTTCAACGAAGGATATGAACACCCCAATGGGTGTTCCTTAGGGCAAAGCCCAGATCTTCCATGCATCCCCTCACAAATCATCACTCCTGGCCAGAAGCTCACTGAAGAATCAGCCATGAGGGCCTGAATATGCCTGTCCGAGAGACCCTCGAAGGTTACACCTACAATCCGAGGCGTGGGGTTCCCCAGACAACTCGGAACTTCAGGCGTGTGAAGTGCTGGTCCAAAACGCAGGCTAACTCCTAAGCTGCAGCTGAGGGAAAGCACCCCCGCCTTAAAGGCGACAGCTGCAAGTCGGGCCAGAGAGCTAGCCAAGGCCTCCCGGCGGCAGCCACATGAGGCAAGCAACTTCTGCGCCTTGCCACAGCCTCAAAGGATGCAACTGCAGCGGGAACAGGCCTTCACTCCCCAAAGGGCATCTGAAAAAACCAGGCTGCAGTTGTAAAAACCGAGCCGCCGCATGAAAAGACCCATCACGGTATCAGCAGGAGGACCCCCGATCAGGCCTCAAAGCGCACGTGCTGCACGGGCTGCAGGCCTGAACTCCTCATGAGCTCCGACACAGGTCTTTCCAGATTGCTGGTCGGAGCCCGAATGAGGCTGGGGAGAGCGAGCGCTGATAATACTGGCGCTCGCCCCGCCCCCGGCCAGTACAACAATAGTAGCCCACAAGCCCTGGCCTCGTGTGCAGTGAGGGGGGCAGGGCAAATTGTGGCGATGCACAATGGCGCTTCACCGTGCTTATCTAACTAGTCATAAAAGCACTTTGGGCAGTGCACAAAGCATGTTGCCGGAGCACTGGCAGGAAGGCCAGTGCCTTCCCGGTGCAACACCGGATTGCTGGTCACCTGCCAGAGCAAGTAACACAGAAGGGGGAGTGTGGAATGATCAAAGGAGGATGTGGAAATGGGGGGGGGAGAGAGGCTGCCTGGGAAGAGTGGATCCAGCAGTTATAGTGCACACTGGATCCTATTCCCCTTTGTGGGTAGCTTCCTTTTCTCCTTGGACTTGTGCCAGCAAGAAGAGACCCTTTATGGAATGGGAGGCTTACAGAGGTGTAAGGGAATTTCAATCCCATTTCCCCTCTGAATCCTCCTGAGCTCTTCCCCTGCCCCCTGTTGGATACAATACCCACTTCTGGCATGGCTGCGCCATCAGTGAGGGAGAAAGGGACAGAGAGTACGGGAATGCCTGTAACTTCAGAAGCAATTGCCACATACAGCTCTGTTGGCACACTGTGAGCTCCTCCCATATGTGCCAGAAATGTGATAGTAGAGTATGGTGACTCACAACAGGAAGGATGAATTCCATGCAACAAATACACTTAAATGCTATGTAATGTGCCATGCAGGGATGCAAAGTCATTTTCAATGGGGTTCCTGGAGTGATTGCAGTGGTGAACCTACCTATATTATCAGGGAGGGTAGGCGTCCCCAGATGCTGTGCCAGTGGAGGGAAGCGAGTGGCATGGAGGTGAGTGGCGCTGCTTATGGCAGCAGGCGGCCCGCCCACCTGCCCCTGTGTCTGTATCGCTTCAAAATGGAGTGTGTTTCAGCCTGTAGCAGCTCTCACAGCAGGCTGGAGGTTCTTTGGGATCTGAGGAAGGAGCCAATCCAGACCAAGGCTGAAAGGGTAAAGCCTTTTATTCTGACACAAATCTAAGGCAAACAAGACAAAACTTACATGGTGCTGACAGGGTGGTGTGAAGGACTCGAGGGTCAGGGGGCTACTGCTGCAAGGCTATATGGGGAAGTGCTCAGTTAATCGGTGCTTCTTTGGCTGGAATTCAACAAATGACATAGGGCTGTTGCGGGGGTGATCAGGCAAACAGGTGGGAAAACAAGGATGTTCCCACAGCCAGGGAGAGTGGGCCTTTGCCACAGGTGATAGTAAGAAGAATGCCTTTGTCCAATATACGCTGGCCAGGGCCCTTGGTTTGTGGCCAAGTCCTTGCTGCCTCCCATAGCAACAGAACCGACAAGGACTGTGGCTTGCTGGGAGGCAGACAGCCGGTTTCTGGGCCCTGCACAGAGTGTTTGCTGACGCTGGGGACTTGGCAGGGGCACCAATCAGCGGACTTGGCCCCGGGGTGGAGACTCGGCTTTGTCTACCACTGAGTGATTGGAACATGTGCTTTGCCCCTATAGCAAAAGTTAGTGAAAGGAGTGGATATAAGACATAAGGGGTTGTTAAGCTGTCAGAGGAAAATGTCTTCTAGGACACTTTCCCCAGTATAACCCAAACCTCAGGCATTCTGGGGCCACGGTTTTTCGTTTTCCTGTGAATCTGTGAAGAAATAACTTTTGGTTTGGAAAGAATATATGCTTATGACTCCTGGTTATAAAGAATAACAAACAGATCCTTTGGAAATAAATCCTAATTTCATAAGACCAGTGTACTGTCTGGAATATGTGATAACATATGGAAAATATTTGAAGTCATAAAACAGACTTGACCTAATACTCTTTCTTATGTATACACATTTTTATATATCATTGTATATAGCGTATGGCTGCTTAAAAGTATACAGATATATTCATTAGGCACATCTCGGGGGTGCTGTATTTCAAAGAGCACTCGATGCTTATGAAAGCTGCCATCCTGACAAGGCTGAAGGTTAACAGCCCTGTGCTATCAACAGTTATAATAAAGCTCAGGCACGAGCCACAATTATCAAACAGACAACTCAAGGCCGCACATACATGCAAAATTAAAGTGATTTAGCTCTCATGGTTTTCCTCAAATGATGTTGGAAGTGGCAGTGCTGGAAACAGCAGCTGGAGGTTATGAAAGTGTGGCTCATATGGAGCCCGCAAATATAGGTTTTACATGGGATGGGGTCCAGCAGTGCCAGCCCATCCATGCAGCCACCGCATTGGGCTGCATTGGTGGCAGAATGTGAGGGGTCTGATGGGGTGGCAGATTCAGGATGCCTTTCACCCTAAGTCTGAGGCCACCACATCCCTTCAGCCTGGGTAATGGCTGTGGCTGCATCTGCTGATGCTATACCACCTGTATCACCTACCAAGTATAGGTTGGTAGGCATGATTATGATTATGTGATTATGTGATTATGGCAGTGTATAAAACCCCTGTGTTGGGACCATATAAGATTGAACTACCAATATATTTGAAAAACTCCTTGTGGGAGCATAAACTGATCTAAATGGATACCAAATTAAAATAATGTAAAATGTATATGTGTGGCCTGTATTTTGAGTTTTAGCTCACACCAGGGTTATGAGACAAGGCTTCAAAATATCATTGATGAGACTGTAGCAGCTGTTAAAATAATGCTGCTACCTACAATCCTTTTTTATTTAGTATTTATTTTTTGTATTTTTATACCACCCTTCCCCCCCACCCCAGGAACTCAGCATGGTGTACATAGTTCCTCCTCTCCTTTTGTCCTCCCACCCACCCTGCGAGGTAGCTGAGGCTGAGAGATAGTGACTGACCCAAGGTCACCCAGGAAGCTTCATGGCTGAGCAGGGATTTGAACCTGGACATTCCAGATGTAAGTCCAACACCAGAACCACTACACCATCTATTAGGAATAGTCTGTGGCTAAGACTCTGAAAACCCAGTGGCTATTGGTATGTTTAGCTTGGAAAAGAGAAGATTGAGAGGAGATATGATAGCACTCTTCAAATATCTGAAAGGTTGTCATAAGGAAGAAGGGACAAATTTGTTCTCATTTCCCTTTGAGAGTCCTGTAGAAGTAGGTCCAATGGGTACAAAGTGCAAGCAAGGAGATTCCAGCTGGACATTAGGAAGAATTTCTTGATGATAAGGGCTGTTACAGTGGAATAGATTGCCAAGGATGGTGGTAGATTCTCCCTGACTGGAGACTTTCAAGCAGAGGCTTGACAGGCATCTGCTGGAGATGCTCTAGGAGGATTTCCTGCTACAGGCAAGGGGTTTGACTAGATGACCTTATAGGTACCTTCCAACTCTATGATTCTATGATTCTATTGGACCCATTGTCTGACTTGGTGTTCTGTATATTCATGCAGCTATACAATGACTACAAGATGCAGCTGAAGCTGTTACCAGATAGTGGCTTAGCTTCCAGCCACGAGGGGGAGGAGCTGTAGCTCAGGCAAGATTGGTTTATAAACTATCTGCCTTCGGGGAACTCTTTCTTGTATGTCAAGGAACATTGGCACACAGCAGATAATTCTGGGAACCCAGCACACACACTTCACATGGGCTCCTGGCAAGACCTGTTGGGCCTCACTGTTGCTCCCTGCGATGACTCTGAATGCACCAGCGCACACTGAACAGATTGTATGAGAATGAGCAATATATTTTTTCAAGGAAACATGTTGATTTCTGATCATGCAGCTGATAACCCTTTTTAAAGCTTACTGGGGATATAAAATTCCTTGAATACCATTTGAATATACTGTATGTAGTACACGCTATGCATGGATGAGGCTGGAAAGAATATGCCTTACTAGCTAATTTACCTATTTGCTAGTTTCCGCAAACCTTTTTTTTACCTGATGACCACAGTATGTGGGCCATGAGTCACGCCTAAATGTGTGAATAAGCCATGAGGGTTCATAAACCACAGAACCATTTTGTGCTTGAAGTGCAGGGCATTTCTGTGGAATCAGTCCACGTGTTCAGGTAACTAGTTAAAAATCAACTGATGTATTTCCATATATGAACCAGTCCTTTACATTCTCATAAAGCATATTAGAATTGATACTAGCTTAGTTTTTCAGGACAGATATTTCAAAGCCAATGGCTTGGATGCTGGGAAGAAAGCAGCTACTTCCAGGTGGAGTCTTTTCATTGGGAAAAGATTATCTGGAGGAAGCTCCTTCTTTGGATCCAATTCAGAGTGCAATCCTAACCTGGAGTTAGGCTGGCCCAGTTAGGCCAGCAAAGTTTTGCCAGCACAAGAGACACCATAAAGTACGGTTGGACTCTGAGAGGCCAGCACACAGACATGCATCATCCTCCCTATCTCCGAGAGTAGTCCAAAAGCACTTTATGATGGCCCTGGTGCTGGCCAAACCTTGCTGGCCTAACTGTGCCAGCCTAACTCCAGGTTAGGATTGCATGGTCAGTGTGCCCCATCATTGTTTATAATCTTGTTTGTGCTATTCTTAAAAATGTGTGCCGTTTCCTGGAAATAACAGCAAGATATGGTCTGAGGCAGGAAGAAAACTATTGTTAACTGTGCAATCAATCAATCAATCAATCAATCAATCAATCAATCAATCAATCAATCAATCAACAGATACTTATATACCGCTTTTCAACACAAAGTTCACAAAGGGGTTTACAGGCAAATAGTAATAATAATAAAGTTAAATGGCTCCCTGTCCCAAAGGGCTCACAATCTAAAAAAAAGGCAGACCACCAGCAACAGCTACTAAAAAGACTGCGCAGGGGTGAAGAGGGACAATTACTCTCCCCCTGCTAAATATAACAGGAACACCACTGGATCACTTTGAATAATTAAAGCTGTGATGCACAGCTGTCAGTGAGCTTGCGTCTTAATTTGTGCGAGACTTATTCTCTGACAAAATCTGACTGCAGCCTGTGTCTCACTTCTGGCCTTGAAAACACGTTTCAGTATTTTTCTCTCCAGCTTTACGCAGATCATATACTTTTGTTTCCTTGAAATCGTTATAGCTGTTGGATACCTGAGGCTCTGTTGCCAAGTAACATATGGTTTGAAGAAGAAATTTCATCCTTACATCCACATAATCCTAAATGTTTATCCAAGAGGATGATATAGAGAGCTAGTGTAAAATATTGACCATGAGACCAAACACTGAGGGCGCAATCCTAACCAACTTTCCAGCACTGGGGTAAGGACAATACAGCTCCAAGGTAAGGCAGCAAAAATTCCCCTCCTTTGAGGAGGCCTCAATGACTGCTACTCCACTGCAGGATGCAGAACATGCCCATTTGGCACAGCTATGTCAGTGCTGGAAAGTTGGTTTGGATTGCACCCTGAATCAGGAAGTCTTTTTGTTCAAATCTTGGTTCTGCTGCTATCTCATGGTGCAATCCCAACCTTAGCTTGAACCAGCATGGCCGCTCCCGGATCAGCAAAAGTTCTGTAAGGGAAATTTGCGCCTACTCAAGAGCTGGCTGGGCTGGCACAGAGGCCCAAGCTGGCTCAGTAGCACCGGATCCAATCCCCACACCAGCCGGCACAAGTAGGTTTGTGCTGGGTGGTACAAGGGGTAGGAGAGGGCGGCAGGAAGGTGGTTTGGAGGCTAGGAGGGGGTATTTTGGGGCGGGGGTGGGTGGAACGGGAAGGATCAGATCCAAGAGGGGAAGACGTGGCTGAGGCCTCCTCCACTGTATTGTAACTCTCGCTTCTGGGCCAGGCAGCCCTAAACAGCCTACCCAGATTTGCATCAGTTATATAGCTGTCGCGGATCCAAGAAGCCCCATAGGGGTGGCTGGGGCTTTTTCAGGATAAGGGGAAAAATATTGCAATTTACAGTGCAACAAAATCAGGCTCCTGGCGGCCTGATAACCTGGTTAAACTAGCTCTATCACTAAACCGGAAGCAGTTAACTTCCATCTTGTTACAATGACTTGTTAAAACAAAAAGCACTTTGCCCCAGTAAGCTTTTAAACTAATAGGAGTGTGGGGGCGCAGGGCTATTATATTAATACAGGGCTGTTCTCTGTATTGATGGTTTCTGTATCCATATCTGTGGGGGGTCAGTAGAATGGATCCTGAAGGGCACACCTGTACGAGAGTGTAAAAAGGAGTACAGGGATAATAATGCACATGAATCAGATTGCTCTGAAGTGCAGTATTTATTATTTTATTAAGGTGACTAGTTTCAACAAAAAATTACTGGCGTGTTCTTTTTCACTATGTGGGACTTTTGGAGTGCTTTGGTACTGTATGACAGATATCTGATTGGCAGAGCACATGTTACAGTAAATATGGGGAAGTCACAGTAAATAGTCTCCCTGTGGTAAGCAGTCTCTTCCACAGAGGTTGTGAAGTATTTCCTATGACAGTGTTATTCAAAATTTGGGTTGGGACTCACTTGGTGGGTCACGACATGATGCCAGGTGGGTCGCGGAAAGCTGGGAGCAACCATCTTGGAAACTGCAGGCCTTACTCTTGCTATATTCCTTTTGTGAGTATTAACAGTTTGAATTTTCTTTTTTTATTATTTATATAATTTTTTATTTTATATATAGGTATAGGTAAGGTAATGGGGAAAACATAGGGAAGCGATACAGTGGTCCACACAAAAGGTACACATTGACTACAGCTTAATCGTCTTCACTTAATTGCATACAATCTAAGTCATCATTTATCATCCTAAAAGTTATGTATACAAATCTTACTCTTATTCTTCTTTCTTATTTACATAATTATCAATAACCTAACTCTTCTATACATTAATACATTAACATCTAGTCTTTATTTCATTTCTTCTATCCACTCATAAAACATCCTCCAATATTCTTGAGTCTTATTTATATCACCCTCTTTTATTCTTTCAGTTAAAACGTCCATTTCAGCAATTTCATATATTTTCTCTATTAATTGGTCAGCATTTGGAATCTCCTCATTTTTCCATTTCTGTGTGTACAATAATCTTGCTGCAGTATTTACATGTACAGTAAGATGCTTTTTCCTTTTATCTTGAATATTACCCATCATATTGAGAAGAAATAATTCTGGTCTGGCCTGTATCTCACATTTCAACATTTCTTGTAACATAGTATGTACTAAATGCCAAAAAATGTTACCTTTTCTCAAGTCCACCCCATATGGTAAAATGTTCCTTCTTTATCTTTACATTTCCAGCATTTATTTGGGGTACCTGGATACATTTTTGCTAGCTTCTCAGGTGCTAAATACGATCTATCAAACATCTGATAAAGCTTTACCCCCCATCCCGCGAATAAGCACATGAGGCAGGCTTTTGGTGCTAAGGGCCACTTTATTAAACTTATTACAACATTCAACAAGCAACAGGGCGCTAAAGAGTGTGGGTTCTACTTGGGGAAACGGCCTCTGCCTTTCCTCCCCGTTGGTCTGGATGACCACGGGCGTGACACCTGGCTCCAGCGTGCGTCCGGTCAAAGACCGGCCCACGCCGTCATTGCCACCCCAAGGGGCAAGGCAGCCTGACAGCGCCGGCTCACCCCGGCCGCGCCTGCGGGCAGCCATTGCACGTCCAGGCTGGGATTCCCGACCAGCGGCCACCGAGCCGGTGCTGCCACGTATGTCCGCCAGTTAAGATCCCCGCCTGTGCCACCTCAGGTGTACGCCAACTAGCTCTTGCCTATCCGACCCGCACTCTTCCTGCCACACGGAGGGGCCAGCCTAGCGCTTGGCCCCTACCACCGCCACCAAGGCCGCTCTCAAGCCCTGTTGCAACTCCCTGAGGAACACATCAGTGCCCATCGTGGACAAATGCACGCCGTCTGCACGGTAAACCAAAGGGTCGGTGAACTGTATACCTGGGTGATAAACAACATGGCCACCAAGGGTCACAACAACCCATTGTGCAAAAACATTTAACTTGCGCCGTACCCCATCGATCTTAGCTGGGGAACGGGCCCCACGCCACACCCTCCTGGGGAGCATGTTGGACTATATGATCCGTAGACCAGGAATCTGCCGCCTCAAACTGCAAAGGTCTTCCCGGATCTGGATCCTCATGGAAATGGACGACCGCTCCACCAAATCGTTCTCCCCCAGATGAACCAGAAGGAACTGCGGGGGCATGCTTCTGATAAGAAACTCCTGAACAGCCAGCATAAGCTGGGCCCATCTCATACCCCTCCGGGCCGCCCAGTAGATGCTGGCGATGTCACCCATCCCCAACTGCGTCCCTAAAGCACCGGAAGCCGCCCTTTTCTTGGCCCAGAAAAGGATGGAGTGCCCGCAAACCAGGACCAATGCCAGGGAGGGAGGAAAAAGGCCTGAAAAACAAAACCAACAAGTTAACTTCCAACAGTAGACAGCGTACCTTAACAGCTAATTACTCCTTACGAACATAAGCCTTAAAAGCCCCAGAGTGCCATCGTCCGATGCGCTGAATGATTGCTGGGGGAAGCCCCAACCTGGCTGCCATGGAAGCAGCCCCGATCTGCAGGGAATGTAGCCCATAATCAACCGGGGACAAGCCCAACATGGTCAGGCCCCTGTAAAAAACCACACAGAACTGATAAAGGGTAAGGGGAGAATTATCCCTATGTTGAAACAAGTGACCCGGGGCTTCACCTCTAAACTGTAAATAAGCACTCAAAGCAATGATGGGGCAAATCATCCTATCGGGGGACCGTTTTAACGATATCAACATGCCCCGGGCACGCTGGTCTGTCTTGGACCGCCTAAGGCGCAGCCGCACCCCATCAGCCAATAATTGAACGTCATGCATCTCCATTGCCCGACCTGAGAGGACGAACGTGGAGGCACATAACAGCCCGCTGGGGCGAAAGGCCCCGAAGAACATCAAAGTGGTGGCCGCCTGGAAAAGTGCTGCCTCAAATGGACCGAAGCACAAAACGGGAAACAAACTGCACAACCCACTAAGAATCGTAGGCGTGACGGGCTTACGTCTATCCGGCCTGGGGGGGGGCCCTCTCCTGAAACCCTCCAGGATCTTTCTCACCCTGAAGTCAGCAGCAGGGTCTGCCAGACCCAAAGCCCTGGACCAAAAAGAAATCGCTGCCGCATATACAGCAAGCGATCTGGCCGCCAGCCCCGCATCGCCAAGATACAAGAGGAACTGCATAAGCTGCTCCGGGGGGACCGGTCGCACCTCTGGTAACCCCATCTCGGTTAAAAAGGCCCAGAATTCACAGACCTTAGCTCAGTAAGTTGCCCGTTTAGAGGGGGCAAGGGCCGACCAGATTATACCTTGGGCCACTTAAAAGGATACACCCGTCCCCACAGGGTGGCGCTGCGCTGGTAACTACTGCAGACTCCCCTAACCCAGCAAACGTTGCACACGCAGCTCCTCTGATGCAGATGAATGCTGATGCCAGATGCCTGCCAAAACAAGCCAACAAGGCCTGTGGAAATGCTGGCCAGGTGGAATGCTGAAAACAAATACTGGCCCCAAGCCTCGAAATTTTTAAAATGCTTTTTTTTATGTGCGTGGGGGGGGGAAGGCTCTGGTGATGAAGAATTGACCCCCAGCAAAGATACGGGAAGAGCGGGGGGGCGCTTACATTAGAAGACCACCAGCCCCTCGGGCATGAACCAGAACCAAAGAGGAGGAGCGGAGAAAAAACGCAGCCCTTCCACACCTCAGCCGCATAGAAGACAGGCCCCTGTCATGCGCCCGCAGGCCTCTCAAGCCACACCCACCCCAAGTGCCCGGCCCTCCGAGGGAGAGAAAGAAAGCGCAGGGAGGTCCCCAAAGTAGAGAGCCCACCCGCGCCCGAAAGCGCTTCCCCCGAGCCCAGTGAGCGAACCTACGGCCCCAAAGGAAAAAAACCCCAGCAGTTCAAAACCGCACTGCTGCGTGGGGAGAACAGACTCCCCGGAGAATGCAGAGGTGGGGTGTGTGGGCGGGAAGGAGCTGCTCAGCCACGCAGTTCCCCCGCCTGTCGTCCAAAGCCTCCTGCTGCGGCCCCCCCAGAAGAAAAAAAAACCCAGCACCCAAGCCGCGCCGCCGCGCAGGAAGGAGCTAACAAGGAAAGGTAGGGGTGGGGGTGGGGGCAGGGCTGGTCAGCCACGCGGTTCTCCGGCTGCCGCTCGAAGCTTCCTGCTGCCTCAAAGCCTCCGCACTGTCGAGCCTCCAAAAGAGGGGGAGCGGCGCCAATCAAAGAGAGATGGAGGGCGCCTGAAGCAGGCTGCCCTCACTCGATCGCTGCTCCCGCTGTGCTGCCAGAGGGCCAAAACTAGGCCGCAGGACGCACACAGCCGGAGCAGAGCTAAACACGTCTTTCTCTTTTGCCGGTCGGGCACCCAACTGGGCGGGAAAGGGAGAGCGCAGGAGCGAGCCGCGCTCGCCCCTCCCACCCGACCAGCAGGCCCCAGCACAGCCCGTCCTCCTTGTGCCTCACGGGGAGGGCGGGCAAAAGCGGCGACGCGCCGAGCAGCGCGTCACCGTCATTTCTTTCAAATGTGTTGCTTTAGTTAGTCTAATATTTGTTACCCAGATCTTTTCCCATTCATCAATTTCTATATTATAGCCAAAGTTTCTAGCCCACTGCACCATTACATATTTTACTGTTTCATCCTCCATTCTTATTTTCAAAAGAAATTCATACATCTTTTTTATATATTTGTCTTTCTCATTTAATAATAGTTTATCAAAATCCATCCCTTTCTCATGGAAACCTATTTTCTCATCTTCCTTTATTCTTGATTTAATTTGGGCTTTTGTCCACCAGTCCAAACATATTTCTTTATTTTCCAAATCTTCATCCGTTCTCATTCAAAAGTTCATCATAATTTTTATTCTGTTCTTCTTTCAACCAATCAGGTTTAGTTGATATCTCCAAGGGCTTAATCTATCTGGGTATTTTATTATATACCTTATATCTTATTTGTTCCCACGGCCACAATAAGCTGTCCTCCAGGCATGTTGTTTAAAATGTCCGAAGTATTTTGCCTTGTCATATATTAGAAACGCATGACATCAGATTTGCATCTCATGGGCTTCTAAATTCAATATTCTCTTATTTTCATAGTGTAATCCATTCTTTAATCCAGTTCAAAGTAGCTGCTTGGTAGTATAATTCCCAATCAGGTAACTGTATTGGAAAAGGCAGGAGCTACCCCGAGGAGATAGGGAATGGTATCAGCAGTGGCCCCTTGTCCAAATAAACCAGGAAGTATGGGGTTAATCCCAGAACACCTGCAGCAGGAACACAGCTGCAGGCTGTTGTGGGCTCTGGCTATGAAGGGTGGTTAGCACAGATGCAGATGGGTGTGGCTGATGGTAGAGCCTGCCCAGCAACAGACACTGATTGACCTGCCTCAGTATAAAGTTGGAGGCAGGAGCTGCACTAAGGGAGCCCCGGGTATGTGCTGGATGAAGTTAAAGGACTGGATAAAGGAAGGGTGATTGGCACCGGGTAGATGTAGGAGCTGGATGGACTGGATAAAGGAAGGACTGGATAAAGGAAGGTAAGGTTGTTGTGGGAAACCATTGGGAACTGTTGTATGGCTGCCATGCCCCTGGAGCCATCAAGTGGAGGAGGCAGTTGTGGCTTAGGCAAGCTGCCTGCCTATTGTTTGGTGGTGGGGTTTGTTGGTGCTGAATTAAGTTATTTTGAGCTATGTCTGTGATGAGGGCAGTCTGGAGGCTCAGTCTGGAGGAGGTGATTCCAAGCAAAGCTGCTGGAAGAGAGGAGGCCCAGTGGGTGAATGAACCCACTCCCTCTTGCCTATCTCTAAGGCTGCTCTGAAGGGGAAACTAGTTAGCCTAGTGTGGGCATTGGGGCCTTTGAGGAGGCCCAGCAAGTAATTTGGAAGAACAGTAACCCGAAACCTTTGTCGTTCGTCAAACCCAAGACACGCCTAAGCCCAATTTCCCCTCCTGGGCTAACCGGGGAAGGGGGGGATAATTCAAGCCTGAATGACCCCAAAAAGAAGTCTTGCATGGCGGGTCTCTCAGAGCCCGAGAAAATCACTGCCACCAAGCTCCAACTTTCACCCCTTTTCAAGAGAGGTTTTTTAAATTTTGATTTTCGTTCAATGCTTTTACATAATATTTTGTCCTAATTTTGCTTTCTGTTTCTTGCTTTCTGTTTGATGGTTGTGCAATTGCAGTCCAAGAACGCCAGTTTGCATTCTAGCAGTGTCATTTGATTACATCACACTAATGGCATTTCCTGCTTAATGATGTCACTTCCAAATATGACATCACTTCCAGGTTAATGACATCACTTCTGGTGGGTCCCAAAATGAGTGCCATTCTAAAACGTGGGCCCCTGTCTAAAAGGTTTGAGAACCACTGCTCAAACCCAAACCTCTCATACCAGATTTGATGCTTATTTTTTCCCCAAGCACCTTTTTGAAGAATTATCACTGAAGGGAAGTAGAAGCTAATTGGGTAAAGTCCCTGGACATTATGTTTCCGTTTCTGGATGGTAGCCCATAAAGAAAGCACCAAAGAAGCCTGCTTTTCCTCCTTAGTTAATACCTGCTGCCAAATCTACTGCTTCGTAATCGCAATAAATTATATTCTTCTTTGAAACCCTCGACTGCACTGAATCGTCCTGTCTCCATATTTCCTTTCATAATTAATGCTCTTTCAATGCCAGCTCTGTGCTGACTGCAAATGGCCTAATTTGTGAGGAATGAATGTCTCTCATTTCATTGTTTACATATAGATTTTCACTTTTGGTATCAAAAGAAGAGAGAGTCTATATTCAGAAATGAAAGTTGGAGCAAGTCTGAGCTTCGTTGAGCCTTTGCCAATAGCTTTGTGATAAGCAAACTGTGATCTGATTTAGAAGTTGTATGTATTATTACAACTCCAATCTCTTGGATGACTGGAAGTAAGGGTCAAGTATTTGTTTCCCATGCGTTTAGAGGAGATTCATGCTGAGAAGACCTGATCTAGTTACAAAATATGTATATTAATGGTGACATGTGATGTGTTATCATTGGTACTCTGTTATGCCAGCAAAATACGGTTGCTTGTATGGAAACTATGCTCTCAGAGTGCCACAACAGATTTGCTCTGGCACTGCCCACATAACCTATCTTTGTCAGACATGGATATCTCACCTGTCTCAGCTTTATGTGAGGCACTCAGGGCTCTGAAGAGTTTCAGGGGTGCAACTTGCTTCAGTGGAGTCCCAGCTTCGGCCGAGCTATTTATACCTTCTCATTTGGACTACCCCACCCAGTCTTCACCCCCTCTGTTAAACTAGTGAAGTTTGCAGCCTGGCTTTGGAGTAGAGAGAGAAAGTAAAGGGACATCAATTAATTCCCTCACATGTCTAGCTAGGATTATAATCCCTATCACTAGCTACTTACATGGTCTCAGAAACCCTGTACTTACAGGAGAGTGGGTGTCTTTGATGTACCAGCATTAGGTTCCATGGCCAACTGGCAGGAAAACACACAGAGCTTCCTTGTGCTTGGACATACATAACCTAGGTTTGGTGATGACATTGGAGGACTCACCTGGACACTCCATCTCCCTCCTTTAGATAGACAGGTTTGCTGCCCAATTGACAAGGCATGCCGATCTTCGTTAGCAGTCAAACTACTCCAGACAGGGATGAATGTTTCTGAATCCATGAACACACATATGTTGCTCACTGGTAGTGGTGTTTCAACCAAAGAACTGAAGGCTGCTGCAGGGTGCCAGCAGCTTTTAGACTGCTGAGCCAACACAGAGTCCAGGGAGTTAGACGTGTCCAAAAAATAAGGGGAAAATAAGCTAAAGGGCAAGGGGGACAGGGCAGTCATCACAATCTATCTCAGATTGTAGTAGTGGCATGGCTGGCCATCCTGGTACTCGGGAGCAAAGTTCAAAATAACACCCAGTAATGTTACACTTGGAAGTGGCATCACTTCCATTTGTGAAGTCACACAGGGCACCTTTTTTTCCTTTTTTTTTAAGTGATCACCATTGCAATTCCTTGATGATCATGGTCTGTGGCCACACCCCAGCCTCCACCTTTCTCCTTGGCTTGGGGGCATGACCAGGAGGGCAGCAGAGCAAGGTGCAGCCAGCATCTGGCCACAGACCACAATCACTGTTGCATTCAGTTTCAGCAAAAAAAGTGGGGCTTTAAAAGCACTGCTGGAGCCAAAAGCAGCAAAAGCAGTCAGTGGCCACTTGCCAGCTGCCCCTGTGCGCCTCAGCTTGGAGTTGTGACTGGGAGGGCAGTGGAGCAAGGAGGCAGATGGTGACTTGCCACAGACTCTGATTTCCACCTCTTTCAGCTTCAGTGAAAAAGGGGCACTTTAAAAGTGCCGCTTTTAACACTGGAGCCGAAAGTGGAGGCAAAGCAGTGGCAAAGATAGGAGGCAGGACCAGGGAGTTCCACGGCTTGGGTACAAGGGGAGATGGAGTGGCACTGGGACCTCCAGGCTGCCCCCAGAAAAATGGAGCTTAGGGCAATTGCTCCCCTAGCAACACCACTGGATTGTAATTCACTTATTTTGTCCAAGAAAAAAATAAAAACCTATTTATAGAGAATCCAGCCTATCTTTGGTTTGATTTGCCCCCAGAGGCATACCAGGGCTTTTCCATGCTCCAGCCATGCTGCATGTGTCATGACATCACA
This sequence comes from Lerista edwardsae, assembly GCA_029204185.1. Taxonomy (NCBI): domain Eukaryota; kingdom Metazoa; phylum Chordata; class Lepidosauria; order Squamata; family Scincidae; genus Lerista; species Lerista edwardsae. Next base: position 98,705 of record JAJKFI010000001.1, read on the forward strand.
TGTTGTGACATCATGATGTCACAAAGGGAGAGGAGGGCACAGGTTCCTGGAGTGGTCACTGCCCCCCCCCATGGCGTGTTCCCCTCGTTTGCTGACTCGGGAAGTGAAGGAACGCTTGGGCTCCTTCCAGGATGGCTGAGGCAATTTTGCTCCAGCCGGCCCTTAAGGTGCCCAGGCAGCCCACAGGTTCCCCTCGTTCCCTGACTCGGGAAGTGAAGGAAGTGCATGGGTGCCTGCAGAGGTATACAGGACAAGAGGAGGGGCGGGCAGGCCAAAAAGCACTCTGCTTTTTCCCGCCAGCTGTACCCCGGCCTTTAACCTATGCCCTCTGTGCCCGCATTTCTTGATCATTAGAATTAGAATTAAAATTTAATTAGCTGAATTGTACCTGAATTGAATGGGAGAAATATAACTGATTGCTTTGTATATCTAGAAGTGACCCAGCAGTAAAGACTGGAACATGGACAAGAATTGTTGAGGGAAGTGGGATGACAGCAAAGAGAAGGAACATGGGGAGTTCTGCAAGATATCGGGTAAATAAGGGGAGGAAAGATGGGGAGTAACACTGACACAGGAGATCTCAAGAGGCTTAGAATCTTTAAAAAAAATAAAGGAAACTGATTGTAATGAATATATATTGATAAGCTTTAATTAGCCCAAATTCTACTAACTGATATGGTAATTAAAAGATGCAAGTACTAGCAGTATAAAGAATCTTTTCCTCTGATAATATGCCAATTCCCTATACCAAACAATGACTCCATTGTGCTCTCACATCTGATCTCTCATCAGCACCTGTGTAAGCCAAGTCAGTTCCTTTGCTCTTTTCTCTGTTCTTTGACTAGGAATGGCTGCCAGATCAATAGCAAGGGGAAGCCAAGGCAAAAATTAAACCTGGACAGCCACCACCCCTCGCCTTGATACTAGAAAGAGGTTGAGGAAGGATAAAGTGTTTGATCTGCAAACAGTGTCCCACAGCAGTGGAAGTGGAACTGGGTTGCTTTTGCCAGCTTTACTAGACCTGCTTCTCGAAGAGCAGCGACAGAGGTTTCTAGATGCGATTTTGGCCAACTTGGGAGGTTGGATGGATAAGGCCATTAGGTTTGTCCTGTCTACAGAGGTGGTTGATACAGAATGGCAACTTTCCTAAGCGTGATCGTTAAGAGTCGAATTAATGAATACAAGAGATACTGTAATTAAGTGGGGTTGGTAAGGAACATATGTAATATACTGTGTATTGTGTATGCCAATAAAAGTTTTATCAACTCAAATACTAGACCTGCTGTAGCTTCCTACAGGATATTGGCGCTAATTCAATTTATGAATTAGGGCTAAAAAAAACTCAGAGTCCAGCCATGCATTGCCACAGCAGCATGCATGCTATCCTCCTGTGGCCTCTTCCTAGGCTACTCCAGTAACCTTTGGGTGAAGAGGCCACATGTATGGGGCCAATTATCTAATCCTTCCCTAGACAACTGCCATCTGGCCCCCAGGGCGGGAGCAGTGTTGGCATTAGTACAAACCATGGCATTTATCTTGTCCATGCCTGTTCCTTCATCCATATGTTACAGGAGTGGTGTGGGAAGAAACCACAGGGAAGTGGCTGCCATAATACTGTAATGGAAAATGTGGAAGATTACCCCAAGGAGATAGAGAATGCTATCAGCAGTGGCCCCTTGTCTATGTCAGCCAGGAATTACAGGGTTAATCCCAGAGCCTTTGCTTGCAGCTAGTTCACAGCTACAGTCTAGCTGGATGATGAGGACCTGGGGAATAAAGGAGGAAGCTTGATTGTCAAGCAGGTGTGAGTGTAGACAGGTGCGGGAGGAAGGCATTTCGAGAATGTGACTAACTGGTTGGGATGGATGGGTTGTTTGACTAATGGATTGGCTGAAGGATACTTGAGGCTGCTTGGACTGTGATTGTGTTTGGAACTAAGGTTGCTACAGAGAATTATTGGGTGGCTGCCATGCCCCTGGAGCCACCGACAGGAGGAGGAAGGAGGACCTAAGTGGCTGAGCAGGCAAGCTGACTGCATTTTGCCTTCTTATGGGTGGTGGGGTCTAGTGGTGCCTTGTGTAAGACTAAGGTGGTTTTGGATGATAAAAGGAAAGCTAATTAGCCTACTGTGGGTATAACATTGCTGAGAGGGAATTTGGCAGAACAGATACATGGGTAAGCAATGCAAATAACCTAAAAGTGCCTCAGAATTAGATGACCAGTAACTAGGAGACTTGGCTTTTGAAAAGAAGATAGAGTTTATTAACAAATGCAGGCAAAACAAGAAAAAGGCATATTTAACTATCAGTTACTTTGCTTTGCAGTTACATAGCTTTAAATGGTTGTTTGGAAAAAGAGAGAAGAAAGTGTCTGAATGGGGCTGACCTTCTCGCGTTTCCTCCCTAGTCAGCTAGTGGAAGGTGATTTAGCAGGAAGCTTTGAAACATGCACAGATGCAAATGGATGCTTAAAAAGGAAGAGAAAGAGAGGCAATTATGAAGATTGGGGGGAGGAGATGATTACGAATCCTATTCAGCTGGGCAGATTTTGAGAACAAAGGCCATCTAAGTCACAAGGGCTGAGCTGCACAATTCCAGGTTCCAAAGTGGAGAAAAATGTGCTCCCTTGAGCCAGAAAGGTAGCTCCTCAGTGGGTGATGGCAGCTACCAGAGAAAAGGGGCTCAGCAAGACCACAGGACAGCATTACAAAGAAGATAGCATGGAGGCTTTCAATGAGAAGAAAGCGCCACCCAAATGTCTATACAGGAAGAGACCATCAAAACCACAGCAGCGTTTTGCTTAGTCCCCAGGAATGCCAGCCAGAAACCGAAATGGAGTTAGGCTATGCTGCACACATGTTGGGGGAAAAAAGAGGATATTTATAACTTTATATTGTATGCACTAACACATTATAATGTACATATGTACAATCTGCTTGTAGTGTGTACAGACTGTTAAACAGTATGCAAGCAATTATTCCCTTGTTATATATTCAATGGAATAGTAGTGCTCCCAGGTTCAGTTTTAAAATGTAGACATGTAACTATTCACACCACAAAATGTAGCCTGTGTATGGACACCTTTATGTGCTTATAATAGTAATAATTTATTCGGTGGAGACCCATATCAGACCAACAATATCAGTCAATGATATGTGTGTGATCTGTTTGCTCTACTGACTGTGTTTCATGTGTTTTGAACAACAATACTACTACCAGTACCACTTTTCTTGTTGTTGGATTTCTCCTCCAACTTTAATCAATAATAATAATAATAATAATAATAATAATAATACATGTATTTATATACCGCCTTTCTTAAGATCACTAGATTTCTCTAGTGACTGTAACTCAAGGCGGTTTACATAGGCAGACTTTTATTCATAAACCCGAAGGTTTTTACAATTTTACAGAAATGTTCTGTCTTTCAAGAACAACACTCATACAGATCTTTCTTTCTGGATTTTAGCCTTCTTTCTTAGCCTCCCGTCCGTCTTCTGCTGGCTGATGAGGCTTCCCTGCTCTCACCAGAGATGCAGCTGACTTCAGCACACTCCTCCTCCCACGAGGCAGCTGGAACTCAGCTTTTAATCAGCCACAGTTTGCAAGGTCTGTCGCTCACAGAGACTTCCGGCAGTCCCGAGCTCACGACCTTCAGATCTTCAGTTGTTATCTTCAGGCAAACGGAGGCATTAACCCTCTCGGCTAAATCTTCTGCTAATCAAGGCAGTGTACATAGGCAGACTTTCTCATACAACCATACAGAGGTTGTTACAATCATAAGTTCTAAACTTGCATAGAACATCTTCCTTCCAGGTGGTATCCTCCACAGTCTGGCATCTCTGGCTGCACTCGCCTCCCATGCTTGTCTAATGAGAAACTCCTTCACTCTCATTTGAAGGGTCATCATCTCCACTCCTCACCAGCTGGAGAGACTCATCTCTGTCAGCGGTATTTTATCAGCAGTTCATAGAAACTTCCAGTTGTCTCGAACTGCTGTCCCAGGTGTCCTTTGGGCTTTAAAGGAAGCAGCTTTACCACTCAGCCAGACCTCTTGCCCTCTACTGCATACAATGTAATGTATGAATAGGAATATCACACATTCCTTGTAGGATAGATATCACACATATGTAGGATAGATAAGAGCTGACGGTTCAATATTGTCTTCACTGTGCGATAACACATTTGAGTCACATGATCAATAACTTGTGCCCTGTGGTCCTCTCACAATTACATATTAAATCTATATTGAAAGGGAGTGTCTGGGGACTAATTAATGTTGTAGCACTTGGAGATGTAGAGTTTAAAGGCAGAATACTAATATAGAGCATAATTATTAATTGATAACAGAAAGCATAAAATAAGTATTGTACATTAAGAAGCCTCATTTGGGGAAGGGAAGTGTTAACTATTAAATTGATAAATGGCTCAATAGATATTATGTGAACCTAGTGGCAAATAAATATTAGATCAGGCACAGGTTGCTATACATTGAGAATCAACAGCACATGTTGTGGGTCTCAAACTGGAAGCCCTGTTGATTAGATTTACTAGTTCTCTGCTTCCTATGCCCACAGGGCTGCTAGCTGACTGATAGCACCACAGTGGTATCGAGCGGGTGCACTTGCTCAATATCCTATCAGAGAATAGGCAGAGAATCATGTGACACTAGAGGGCAAATCCTGTATTGCCAACTAATATAAGGTGTGTAGAGTAGTTCTGCAATTCCTCTTCTTCAATCTAGGCAACCTGCTGCTGAGGGAGGCCACCAGGCTCATGAATGAGGCTACAATCCTATCATGCTAACCTGGAAGTAAGCTCCATCAACCTTAATATAATGGGGCTTAGTTCTGAGTAGTCGTGCATAGGATTGGGCTCACAGTTATATATAATTTCCTTTCTTGTGATTTAAGGCTCCATCCTCAAAGTATGCCAGCATAACTCCATGGACACTAGCACAACGACAGCCCTGCTGGTGTAGAAGCCTGCATGCCAGCACAGTGCTGAAAGAATACCACACCAACGTAGCTTGGGCTCATACACTGGCTCTTGGGCTTATATATTGGCACAACTCTGCTGACATAGAGTCCAAAACTGGGAAGAAATTGGAACAAACATAGGAGGGTTAGAAAAGAGGCAAGGAAGAGACAACAAATAGCATATCAATCAATCAATCAAAGTATTTATATACTGCTTTTCAACACAACGTTCACAAAGCAGTTTATTATTATTATTATTATTATTATTATTATTATTATTATTAAGTTAAATGGCTCCCTGTCCCAAAAGGGCTCACAATCTGAAAAAAAGAATGCAGAACACCACCAGCAACAGCCACTAGAAAAGACACTGCACAGGGGTGAAGAGGGACAATTACTCCCCCCTTGCTAAATATGACCAGTGGTTCTCAAACATTTTATACTGGAACCCACTTTTTAGAATGACACTTGTGTTGTGACCCACCAGAAGTGATGTCATAGCTGGAAGTGACATCATCAAGCAGGAAGTGCTGTCATTGTGATGTAATCAAATGACATTCCTGGAATGCAAACTGGCATTTTTGAACTGCAGCAATTGCACAATAATAATAATAATAATAATTGTATTTATATACCGCCTTTCTTAGGTCACCAGATTTCTCTAATGACTATAACTCAAGGCGGTTTACATAGGCAGACTTTATTCAGAACTACACACATACACATACATCTTTGTTTTTCCCTTCTTTGCAGACACCACTAGCTCCCATAGGAGATGGAAGTGGTATGGCATCCTTGTGTCATTGTGCTGTCCTTGTGGCTCTTCCTCATGTTAGCAGAGGTGCCTGTTGCTGTTCTGCTCATTCCTTCTGTCTGGTAGAGAATATCACCCAGTGCTAGCTGCACATTGGCCCTGTACCTGCCCCTGCTGCCTTCTCCATTTACCTGCTCCTGGTGATGCCACTCTGACCACCGGTACTGGGGCTGGCTGGATGCAGCAATTGGTTCCTTGGACATCACACTGATTATGTCCAAATGTAATACTGATAAGGCACGGATGAAACACCCACAATGCATAAATGTTAACACTGATTATGTATGGATGTTGCACCAATGATGTCCTGATATCACAGTGTTGGTCAGTGAGTGATGGACTATATTGCAGTTTCCATGGATGCTGTTGGCATTGCTGCGCACGGCCGCACCAACATTACTAGGAGGGCAGTGCTGGTGTAGCATTGCCTGGATGGATTTAGGATTAGGTGCAAGTTGCACCAACAGCATCCATGTGACACTGCTGCAGTGTCCAAATATGATTGGGATGTTTGATTAATGGTTTTTAAATGTTACTACTTTTAAGGCGCAATCCTGAACAGCGCTGGATTAGCAAGGCCAGCCGGCCAGTGCCAAATCCAACGCTGTTCAGGATGGCTGGAGCATGTGCTCCCTTACCATAGGGGAGGCTCCAGCCTCCCCTATGTTCTCCTTGGATCTGTGCCCACTAAAGAGCAGGGGCAGATCCGAGGAGACCGCGGGGCCCGATTCGGGGCTGACAGGCTTAGGTGGTGGCCGTACGGCTACCTCCCAAGCCTGCCCAGGTCCCCCCTCCCACCAATCCCGGTCCCGAAATGGGACGGAGAATCCCTTGCACCGACTGTCTTCAGTTGGCGCAAGGGAGGCGCTCCGTCAGCATCCTGAACCCGACGCTGCGAGCAGCATCGGCTTCAGTGCTGACGTGGGGGTGCTGCTCGGCACCTGCATGCCAGCACTCTGCCCCTTGCGTCGATGCGATGATGTCGCGTCGACGCAAGGGGCGCGCTACCATTGCGCTACCTGAGTGCAGTCCTAAACTGCGCTGGATTAGTGAGGCTGCCGGGCCTGCGCCAAATCCAGCACAGCTTCAGTGCACTGGGGAGCCTCCCCAGGGCAAGGGCACATTCGCGCCCTTCCCACAAGTGAGGCTCCAGCCTCCCCATTGGTTTCCTCGGTTCAGCACTTGCTGTATAGCAGGCTCAGAGCCAAGAAAGCCACACGGACAGAATCTGCCACATCTCAGCCCACCCCCTGCCCAGGCCGGCCCATCTACTGGCCCGCCCACCCCACCATGTCCAGAACTGCTCATGTGCCAGCCAAATTCAACTGGTGTAGGGCCAGCTCTGTGGCATTTCAACCCGGCACCCTTGGGCCAATATTAGCAGCAGCTTTGGCCAGAGGGCTGATCTAGGATTGCTTCCTTAGGTAAATCAACATATCTGCAGTAGAGGCCTTTCATTCCAGGAAGCTTGTCTTTCTGATTACTTTCTTATTGAGGAACTTCTTGACTTCATTGGACCACAGTTTGAAAAATCAGCAGTCTCTATATTCCAATTCTCTGCAAAAGTTTTTTTTTTCCACATGAAAATAAATACATCAACTCTTTTTTTAATTAAAAAAAATGAGTTGTCATAGTTCATTTATGGAAAAGTAGTTGAATTCCTCTGTGGAGAGTTTTTTTTTTAAGATAGATGAGGACATTTAACAATGTAAATGAAGAATAAACTACAGTCATCCTGGAGTCATGCAGAGGGCTCACCATCACCTCCAAATGCAAACTTCAGATGCCAGATGAATCCCAGATGTACATTCCCACCTCTGGAGTGTACACAAAGAAAACTATGTTTATTGTCACTGCAGGGCTATCTCAGCAGCAAGCTTCAAATTAGACCAGAGGGCTCCATTTCAAACCATTTACCCCTGAAAGGCTTTCACATATATGGAAGGTGCTTACATTGATGGACAAATGAGGTATTTAATACAGAATATATTAAAAATCCTGTGGATGACAGGAACTATAATCATCAATCCAGGCGCTGAGTTATTTTCTTGCTTTACCTCTCATCAGTCTTCCTAATATGCTCATTGTGGTGCCGTATTGCCCCATTCAAGTGGGTAATGTGGTTAGATCTCCAATTCTCTCATCATAAAATAAAATTTGAAACACAAATCAAAATGACCCAGAAATAGCTTTCCCTTTTTCTACATCCAGCACACAGTAAGCCTAGCTTTAGTCATGACCTCCCGCCCTCCCTCCTCCCAGAACCCCCTTTGTGCCAGCCAAGTTCGGCTGGCACAAGTGCGGCTCAGTGCCAGCACTCTTGGGCCAATGCTACTGCTAGAATTGGTCCAAGAGCTCTAGCACCGATGCAGGGGTGTCTGCTACGTGTAGCTACGTGTACGCTAGCATGCAGCATTGGTGCAACGTTACTTCTTGAATTGCGCCCAGAATGTAGTTTTCTTGAAAAATTAGAACCTCTTCGTTATTTGTAAAAAAAAGCCCTCGGGGTTTAGAAAAAAGCCTGCATATGCGAACCCCCTTGAATTAAAGCCAAAGGACCGATCCAGTGACCAAGAAAGGCAGTATATAAATACCAGGATGATGATGTTGGTGTAACAACTAAAGCAATACACAGCCAAAGACCATTCTTCACATGCCTGACTACTACCATAGGATTCATTGTTACATGGTGTGGTGATGACAGCTAGTTAATGTGGCTCTTAATATCAAGTAGACGCATGCATGAAACAACAACAAAAAGTTGGTCAGTAGTTATAAGCCATGGTAGCTAAATCGCATCTCCATGTTCAGGGAAAGTATATATGTGGAGAACAAACATTGTCCTACTCAGGTACTGCTCAGAAATACCTAACTAGCCACAGTTGAAAGCAGGATGCTGTCAGACTGAATAAATCCTTGATCTGATCCTGGAGTGCTGCTCTTAAGTACTTGAGAGCCTAAGGCTACCATCCTAAACACACTAACTAGATTGTTACCAAAATAACTGTTGCGGGGAGGGTTAGGCGCGGAGAGGGTTACTCATAACTGTATATTTGTTAAAGATGCAGGGGAAGCAGCCCTTACTGCAGCCTTCAGAGAGAACATGGTTTAAAATGAAGTATATACAGTAGCTTTGCTTGATAAAAGGGTTCTACATTGGACGACCTGCAGATCAATATAATGCAGAGAACCCTACTTCCTCAAACGAAGAGATTTAGAGCCCAAGCCTATGCATATCTACTCAGAAGTAAGTCCCATTATAGTTGATGTGGCTTACTCCCAGGTAAATGTGGATAGAATTTCAGCCTAAGATGAAGAAAGCTTCCATTCAAAGAGATTAAAGATCATAAATAATGGATACCAAAGTACACCCAAAAATGGGGAGCATGTTTTATTGGAGGCATCCCAGAGCTCCTGCTGTTCAATGTCCAACATCCATTCCTTCCCTTGATTAATCAGTAAGCCCTCAATTGATTTAAGACTTCCAATAAATCTGTATCTACACCTATAGATTTTGATTTTTTAAATATATTTCTATTAAGCCTACAGGTGGGTTGTATTTTGATAAGAGTTGATAAATCAGACTGTTGTAATCAATATTGTAACAAGAATATAGCCAGAATTAGATTAAACCACATTAAAGTTTCCAGCATAAGTTGACTTGTCTCTAAGCAGAGGACACATCTAGGCAGTCCTAGGATCTTCCGTAGAAAAATGGCTTGTAGCTGTTCTAAGGGAGCAATCCTAACCGGGAGTTAGGCTGGCACAGTTAGGCCAGCAAAGTTTGGCCTGCACAAGGGACACCGTAAAGTAAGTTTGGACCATTCTTGGAGTCAGAGAGGCTAGCACACAGACATGTGCCAATCTCCCTGACTGAGAGTGGTCCAAACGTGCTTTATGGTGGCCCTTGTGCCGGCCAAACTGCTGGCTTAACTCCAGGTTAGGATTGCACTCGAACTTGTGGCCCAAAGCATTACAATAAATTGGTGCACCTTATAAAATCTATGGTGTTATTTTAGCGTTAAATATCTCTAGGGCTGCCAGGACAAACTTATTGCTACGATTATTAAAAGACCAAGTAATAGAGTGGACTGTGACCCTAGCTGTGCTTAAGATTTGCTATGGGCAGTACAGGAGAGTTTGTATCAGAGGTGATACCAAGGTATTTAAACTGTTTAACAAGTTGAACCAAGATTGAGTAGCAGTTTGCTGTTCAAAACGCTCTAGTCCAGTGTTTCCCAACCTGGGGTTGTGACTAGGTTTCCCAACCTGGGGTTGTGACTCCAAACTGCTACTATAGGAGCGTTGCCTTCCACCTAAGGGTGTGGTGAAGGATGGAGACAGTGACTCGGTGGCAATGGTATTTCTGGGGTTGTGCCGCCACCAAGATAAACGGGTTTCCCATGTAGCTGGGGGTTGCGCCAGTCCTCTAGAAGGTGTGGGGGGGCACAGGACTCTCTGCGGGCCTCCCCACACCTTAGAACGGCTCCCTCACACAATTGCAACTTGTAGTCTTTGTTGCGAAACCGGAAGTCTTGCTGACATATGGATAGCAGTATGCAGCACAGATCACAAATCATACATGACCTGTAAATAGACTGTATGTGCATTGATCAAAATATGTTAATACACACATATAGACCATGTTCTCTATGCATACAGTAGTACTTGTGATCTGTACTCTGCATGTTCAAGGGGTCCAGTTCCCATGCTGATTTTTAAGATGAATGCACAAACAAGCATTCATATGAAAAAGTTGTGCTTGCACTTGCACACGCGTACAATGGAACCAACGTAACCAATGTATAAAGTAAGATTTAATGTGTGATCAGCTCTACAGTGTCCCTAGTTTGCAGTAGACCCGAGGGTGACAACCTGGAAAGATAGAGGATGACCTTTAGAAAGGTGTTCTGTGTGATTACACCATAATTGTGCAGTTCTCTCAACTAAGGGCCCAATTCTGCCCAACGTCTAGGGCTGATGCAGCTGTGCCAATGCGGTGTGCATTGCATCCAATGGTGGGGTAGGCTGGGGTGGTCATGGATACCTCCCTCACCTTGGGGCTGCATAGTGCTGCATCAGCCCTGGAAAGTTAGGTAGGAATGGGCCCTAACTTAGCATATATATTTTGACCAAGTTTGAAAAACATTTTATACCAGAATGGTTTGGGGGATGTTTAGAAAATAATGTTATGCAGCAAGAGTATTCATTCATTCAGACCCGACCCATTTCTGTTCTGACACTGTGCTTCAAAGATAGCTGTCAGATTCCAATTTGGTATCAGCCTCTCAGGCTCAGCACTTCACAGTGAGCTGCCAGCTTCATGACAGCAGCTACAGACTTGAAAGTCCAACCGATGCTAATGTGGAAAGTAAAAATTGTATATATAAAGTGAATTTCAGAGGAAATGGGATCTAAGGCACCAAGCCCTGCATAATGACTGGCATACCTCTGTCGAAATGCTGCTCTTTTCAAAGTCTCAGCAAACACAAGCTATATGTGTTAAAGCTGTGTGGCTATTGATGCATAAAGTTGCATGCACATACAGATATCTATGTGCATATTTTCGAGTGACTGACTACATGCATTCACTTTACACATCATTACAGGGACTGCAAAGTTTTGAGCTCAATCTTAGGCATGCCTACTCATTGTGTTCAGTGAGGCTTCCTCCCAGGAAAGTATGTATAGGATGGCAACCTTAAGCTTTTCCTTTACCCCATGCATTGCCCCAGCCTGCTCAGTGGGGCTATTCAGATCACAGACTAAGTAGCCCTGTGTACGGTTTCCAGGCCCAAGATGGGCGGTAGGATGCAGCTGAAGCCTGGTCTGCTGTTCTGGCCCTCTGGGCCTGAACTGCCCTTTCCCCACCCAGAAACACCCGTCCCTGCCTTCAGAACCCCCTCAAGCAGTAGTGCCATTCACAAACGAGCCGCCGGAACGTGAGGTGGGACTTACCGCCTGATTGGCTGGCTGTTTGTGACGCGTCACTGCCTGCCCGACCGCTGCGCGGGCACCCCTGACTTCGGAGGGGGTGCCCGCTTGCCCGGGGGGCGCTCTGGGTGCCTAGGCGAGCCGCGGAGGGGCGCGCCACCCAGAGGGAGCCCCCGTGGCGGGCGGGCAGGCAGCGACGTGTCACGGACTGCCTGTCAATCAAGCCGTAAGTCCCGCCTTGCGTTCCGGCGGCTCGTTTGTGAATGACACTACTGCCCTCAAGCCACCCTCTTTCCACCCCTCTGCCACCAGGCGCAAAACCTACCTGCCCTGATGGCCATCAGGCGAAATATGGCACCCATGGGACAGCACAGGTGTCTTCCTGTAGGCACAGCTTATTCTCTGGATGTCAGAAAGAACCTTACAGTGCTTTTACAATACCCAGGACCCAACACTGCAGTCACAGGACCGGTCATAGGATTGAACTGTTAAACCCCTTGGGACTTAATTCTGGGTAGACATGCATAGGATTGCACTGCATAGGATTGCATAGGATTGCACTGTTAATCTTAACTCCCAGCCAAAATGAAGCCAATATGTATATAACCACATCTGTATATGTTAATCTCATTATCTTCCTCTCTGTGTTTGTCTTCTCCACTGTAAAAATTCTTCAGAGAACCTTTTCGTAAGTTTCTTTTTCTTTTTTTTCTTTTTTTTTACTTATTTGCCACTAGGTCATGAAGTAGAGGAGGTTACCATCTCTGCCCATCAGAGCACACACAAAACATATAGGAGCTGCCAGCAAGGCATGTGAGCATAGATTAGTTAATGTGACAAGCAATGGCACCGTTTGTTGTGAGCCATCTAGGCTGCGGACTGGAAGACAACTGCAGCGGTGCTATCATCTTCAGATTCCAGCATGACTCTACTATCTGAGAGCCCCTCAGCTGTCCTTGTCCTGACTTAATAATAATAATAATAATAATAATAGGATTTATATACCGCCTTTCTTAGGTCACCAGATTTCTCTAATGACTATAACTCAAGGCGGTTTACATAGGCAGACTTTATTCAGAAACCCGAAGGTTTTTACAATTTTTACAGAAACGTTCTATCTTCCAAGAACTACACACATACAGATGGATCTTTCTGGATTTAGTCCTTCTTTCTGGCCACCCGTTTGTCTTCTTGCTGGCTGATAAGCAGCTTCCCTGCTCCCACCAGAGAAGCAGCTGATTTCAGCACAACTCCCCCTCACACAAGGCAGCCGGAGACAGCTCAGCTGTTAAGCAGTCGCAATTTACAAAGCCTGCCGCTCACAGAGACTTCCGGTAGTCCCAAACTGGCGACCTTCAGATCTTCAGCTCTTATCTTCAGGCAAACGGAGGCATTAACCCTCTCAACTAAATCTTCTGACTTCAAGCTCATGTGTATTTCAAGCTCATGTGTGGACCTTGCCCTCCTGATTTGTGTTACCCTCTTGTGTGCTGCCTTCCCACAATTTGTTTCCTTTGGACTGATCACTAGGCTTTGAGATTAGGTCATTCTCCGGTGAATGACCTGGTCTTTGACAGCCTTGATACCATGAGATTTGGGTCAATGACTACTGGAGCTTCCTGGCAATGCCAGCCATTGTTGTTGCAGATCTTCAAGGTTGATGCTGACTCTGGCACTGAGTGATTGTTACTCTATCAAAACATAATTCCATTGATTCTGGTATATCAATAAGCAATAATAATAAGAGCAGTTCTATGTGAATACAGTAGATTAGAGGTTTTCAGACTGGGGCTTTATGATGCCCCAGCCTGAAAGCCTCTGCCCCCTTGCCTTTAAGGGGCGGGGGCAGAGCAAAGGCAGTGACACGATCCCCAGGATCGTGTCACTGCCTGGGTTGACAGGGGCTGCAAGTGCCTTACTTGTCACTGTGCTGGGCTCTGGAGTGTGTGGGGAGCCCTTTGGAAGCCTCCGCAGGGCTCCCCAAACATCAGAATCAGTGAAAAAAGAAAAAAAAAAGCTGTCACAAACTACTTCTAGGTTGCAATTGTGAAACCATAAGTTGGTCGCGATAGCTTTTTTTAAAAAAAAAACCTCATTCTGATGTTTGGAAAGCCCTACGGAGGCTTCCACAGGGCTCCTTGCACACACACCCCTCCCAGAGCCCGACACCGCAACATGTAAGGCACTTGCAGCCCCTGTCACTACCTTTGCTCCGCCTCCACAAAGACTGACAGCAGTGCAAACTCTGAGAGTTTGGAAACCGCTGCAGTAGATGTTTCCATTTGTTTTAATAACATTTCTAGATTTTAGGTCTGGGCATGCAGATGCCACCCTCCTCTATCTGCGTCCACATGGCTTTTTAAATGTGAAACCCAGTTGCGACCTGATGCAATATCACTTCTCTGTTACCAAGTTGCATTTCCCCCTCTATTTTCACTGGGTGCCTTCTTCAGCGGCTGCCTCTCATCACCGCAAACACATCAGCTCACTCACATACTAGCACTCTCCTTTGTGTGCTTTATTTAGAAAGTTAATTCAGTGGTTGGATTTCAGGATCGTGGCCAAACTACAGCTGTTCCAGATGAGAATTCTCAACTAATCAGGAAACAACAAGCCTTTTCAACATCTGGCTTGTGTTAGCGAGTAGCCATATGTCTGACGGGTGAGCTCACAGTGTGGGGGAAGCTGCAGGCCCTTGAAGCACAGCTACTCAATTTTGCATGGATTACAGGGGCAGCTAAGGTCACTATTAATGTCGGAGAGGATCCTGACAAAAAACCTTGAACTGATGGTTTCCTGCTTAAAATTCCTAGACTACTACCTAGAGGCAAGATTTAGTGGATCCTCAGTACTACTGAGTTGTGCTAATACATGTGTTTGTGTGAGTATGATCAAGTTATCCGAGATGTTCTGGTCTCTCTTGTATGGGAGGTGGGACTCCTATAATCTATTGCCTTGTCCTTGCTTATTATTATAATAAAGGTAAAAGTATAATAGGTTGGTAAAGGTATAATAAAACATGAAGAATATAGAGCCATGCCACCAACTCCTGGAGAGTGAATACTAGCTGACAACTAGTAAGGGGTGAGAATTTAGATTGAGGCCTAAATCCTAACCAACTTTCCAGCACTGACTTGGCTGCCTCAATGGGGCGTGTGTTGCATCTTGCAGTTGGGGAGTAGCTGTGGAGGCCTCCTGAAGAATGTTTGTGCCCATACCTCAGAGCTGCATTGCCCTTACCCCAGTGCTGTAAAGTTGGTTAGGATTGCGATCTATGAGTGCTGTGCCCCTACCACCATGTTCCTAATTCCTTGAGGGAAGAAAGCTTTGTCCTTTCATCCTTGAAGAAACTCCTTGAAAAACTCCATTCCCCTTCAGGGGTATGATGCCCGGGGTTTCTTGAGTTTTGCCTATACCTATAAGCAGCGGTGTTATGCTGCTGGAACACTGGGCGGGACATCCGGGTGATTGATAGCCCACCCATCGCTTTCCGGAGCGTTACGCCGTTTGCGTAACCAATTACGCCGCTTGCGTACGTTACGCAAATGGTGGAACGCAGCAGAACGCGGCGGGCAGGCTGTCAATCACCCGGATGTCCCACCCAGCGTTCCGGCAGCATAACACTGCCGGAAAGCAAGAAAGTCTCCTGAGTCTCCATTTGAAATATTGGCATATTTCACCTTTATGATGAAGATAAGGGGCTATTGAAGCTTAACGTATTGGATTGGCCATTATTATATGCTAAAGACTATTGATATGGGTCTCAGAGTTTATCAGGGAGCCATAGTTGCTGGGCGCGTTTACTGAGGGAAAAAAATCTTAAAACCAAGTGCTTTAATACATTTAAAGAGCTTTATATGGCTTCAGTAGAATTTAAAGGGATTTTTTTCAGGTTTTATTCCAAAGTGTTTCTTTATTAATGAAGTTAATACTGTTGTCACTAGCCTGGCTGACCTTGTCTAAAACAAACACGGCGTGCTTAATTCTTCAAAAACACTCGCACACATAAACCCTTAATGAAGCATTCTTTCATCCAGTTTGCAAAATACTTTCTGTATTTGGAGCAGCTTCAGCTGTTTTTAGCACAGATACAAAGAGACCATGCACATGCTGCCCAGCTTCCAGTTTGAATTATCTTTTTTTGCTGTGTGGAGATAAAAGCACAACACTTCTGCATGAAAGTGAGTGGAGCACAAGGTGTCTGCATTCAGCTAAGCTCCAACTTTGAGTTTGAAAAGGGTAATTTTGCTAGAGTTACCTTGAGGTTTGTTTAATATGATTAGAAAGGGGGGGGGTTGCTGGAAAATCCAAAACAGCCACTGTCAGAACGTGACCAGGTGTGGGACCGTGGGAAGGTGTGTAACATGGTCAAATTTTCTCAGTTCTTTAAGGCACTAGCATAGCTAATGAAAGTGTAGCCTGTGGCAGAGGGCAAAATGATGCCCCGGAAGTGATGTCACAACAGGAAGTGACATCACAGTTGTATTCATTTTCTTTTCTTTTTAGCCATAACTTTTGATAGAATGAAGCTATTACACTCCGATTTGGTTCATTGCATTCTTCGTTAAATTCCACATCAAATGGTATATCACATGATGGTATTATTCATACATACCAAGGTTTTCATAAGTTTGACCACTAGTGTCAAGTTCAGCTTGTTGCCTCCCTAAAGCATGTTGCCCGGTGCAACCTCACCCATCTGCACTTCTTTAGCTGCACCCCTGCTTTGAGGCTTGAGCTATACAGTACATGACATTGGCAGAGCTGTGATCACTCTGCCAGTATTTGTTATTTGGTAAGGGAAATGCAAACACAGTTGCAAAGCTGATTGCAACAGCAATGTTGGAGGTGGCAGGAATTAATCCTTTCCTGCTGGGCCAGCTTTGTGATCAGAATTCATCCCTTGCTCAGAAAAAATAGAGGTATTCACATGGGTAGTAAAGCTCCTGCGGAGAGCAAATTTAATTGCAAAATTGGACCCCTTAGAAAAGGGTTCATCGCACACACCCACACTGCTGCAAGCAAATCTGCAACCCTTCTCTCCCCTTGCAGCCTGCAGTTACTACAGAGAGAGAGATCCACTATGGAACTACTGTTCTGTATAAATATTGAGTCTGATTTTTTGAATAAAAGGATGGCTCTGGTTTATGAGATGCATGTTGGAGTTGGCACAACTCCATCTGCTGTCTAGAGGGGGCAGTCTAATGTCCGAAGGGGGTACAATGTGATGTCCTATGAGCCAGACCCTTCTTACCTGTCCTCTCTGTGATTCCTGCGGGGGTGTGGCCTTGAACTTATTTCCTTCTCCTCTGAGCACGTCCTTTTTGCCCTCTGACCACCAAGCTGATAAGATGTGCAGACCAAGGGCTCTGATGCCCCTGCCATCTTAAGCACACCTCCATGCACGGCGATGCAGCAGCTATAGGGTCTTGCCTTCTAAGTGTTAGTTGTACCTCTGATCCTAATCAGATGCTGTAGATATGCACTGGATGGAACTGTGAGTAAACCTTTCTTTTTGCATCTTTACCCTTCCTCATGTGTCTTTTTGTTAATAGCAGTCAGCCTGGGTGAGGGAGGTTCCCATGAGGTGATGCCCTAAGTACATGAGAAGAGAGGACTCTTTAGAAAAGACCCTAATGCTGGGAAAGATTGAAGGCAAAAGGAGAAGGGGGCAGCAGAGGATGAGATGGTTAGATAGTGTCACCGAAGCGATGAGCATGAAATTGGGCGAACTCCGGAAGCTAGTGGAGGACAGGGAGGCCTGGCATGCTGTGGTCCATGGGGTCGTGAAGAGTCGGACACGACTTAGCGACTGAACAACATCATATATGTTGAAATCGTAGCTGGCATTAGGGAACTCATATTGAAGACCATTTCTCCATGCCTTCAGCCTCTCCCCTTGCAAGGTAAAGAGCAAGTCTGGTTAATGTTTGCCTCTTCATTTCCACTTGATAAGCTAAAGTATGGCTTCATTTGAGATCTTATGTCAAGGTAATAAATTCTGAATAGGCTTTGCCATAGTTAAGCATTATGTTGCCTCTGGATCTTGGGTATTTTGTGTTATATGTGATGACCCACACACTCCATCAGCAACATTAAGGACCCAATCCTATCCAACTTTCCAGCACAAATGCAGCCACAGTGCATCCCAAAGTAAGGGAACAAATGTTCCCTTATCTTGAGGAGGCCTGTGACTG
The DNA here is from genome assembly GCA_029204185.1 of Lerista edwardsae. NCBI lineage: Eukaryota > Metazoa > Chordata > Lepidosauria > Squamata > Scincidae > Lerista > Lerista edwardsae. Next base: position 116,628 of record JAJKFI010000001.1, read on the forward strand.
CCCCCACCACCACAGGATGCAGCACATGCCCCATTGGCACAGCTGCATCAGTGCTTGGATAGAGTGGGCCCTAAGTCTGAAAGACTTTAATATAGATTCTTCCCTGCTGGAAATAACCAGATCTCCCTTATCACTGGTTCAGTCCAGCACTTTGATTTGTACACTTCGGTATGACTGTTCGTAGCTGGCAGACTCCTGCTTTGTGTCTCTTGCTGCTTAATTTATAAGGGAAGCCACACACAGATGTGCAAATGTTTCTCGTTTAAACAGCTGGCATACACGGAGAGCACCATATATGGTGAACAGTGAGGCTGCCTCATGACGTCTTAAATCATCCCTGTCTTGCTATTGTCGTGGCTGAGCAAAACATGTCTCCAGATTTGTTATGAACAGGGCATTTTGAAAAGAGGAGGCACTTGATGCTGCGGGGATGTTATCCACCAATCTGCACTCTACACCTCTGTCCTTGTAAGCCTGAGATGAAGCTAGACAATCACTTCGCTCCACTGCCGTTATTCTTCCAACACCACACAAAGCCTACTGTAGTGCAGACTAAACAAAGCAGATCAGAAAAAAAGAATCACTGCAAAATGGCAAGGGCCAAATAACCATAAAACCTGATTTATATAACTGAGGAAAGTTTTACAGAACATTTTACAGAACAAAGACCTAGCTTTGATTGTAGTTTTCCATGCAGGCCCATCACTAGAAATGTTTGTAATGGTGTTTGCGGTGGGGCGGGGGGGAGAGAGCTGCAGCTGCAGTGAGGGAATCATCGTATGATATAAATTAATGCCAAACAATAAAAACAAACTTGCATGCAAGTGATGGGCAGCCCAATCCTAACCTGCATTGGCGCATCTGGGCCAACTGGCCTGCACTATATCCAGCGCAGGTTAGGAGCAGCCTGGAGGGCTCCTTGGGGTCACAGGATGTTTCCCACCTTACCCCATATAATGCTCCAGCCTGGCTAATGGGGCTACGTGCATCTGTGCCAGGGGACCTATTATACAAGTATTTTTAAATAAATAAGAGCACAATCCTAACCTGTAGTTAGGCCAGCAAAATTTGGCTGGCCCAAGGGACATAATAAAGTATGTTTGGACCACTCTCTGAGTTAGAGAGGCCAGCACACAGCGGTGCACCATCATCCCTGACTCGGAATGGATCAAATGCACTTTACAGTGGCACTTGTACCAGCCAAACTTGGCTGACCTAACTTGTACCAGCCTAACCAGGATAAGACTGCGCTACAAATGAGAGCGCAATCCTAACTAACCTTCCATCACCAACATAGCTGTGCCAATGGTGCATGTGCATTCCACAGTGAAGTAGTAGTCACAGAGGCCTCCTCAGAGCTGTGTTGCCCTTACCCCAGTGCTAGAAAGTTGATTGGAATTGCACCCTGAATGTCTAAAGGTGGTGTCCTTCCTCCCAAGTTCCTGGACGAAGGTTACCTTTGGCTTTGACCAATACCAAGAATAACCATAATATTTTCCATGCCAGAGTATGCCCTATATATATATTCTTTCACATACTGCACCCAATTGTCTTGGAATGCTACTTCTAGCAACCAGAAATCCCAATTACGTACCATGGATTTTGATTTTCTTGAAAGGAAGACAAAACCGTACATGACAATTCTGGGTAGTTTTACATGCTTTTCTACACCACTGAATATTGAAATGGAGGGACTGTGTGTGTGGGGGGGGGAACAAGACCACATGGGAAGGACCAGGGACAAGCCAGCCCCCACCCTCTTCCTGATTCCTTTTAATATTTCTGTGGGATGTCTGTGGTTCTTCCTACATACCTTTAATTCCTACATCCCCAGGAAAGGAGAAGTAGGGGGAAAAGGTCTCCAGGAAATGGTTCCTATGATGCCACAGGTGAGAGTGAATTGAGTGCGAGAGAGAGAGAACGCCTGGAACAGCCCATTTCCCACTAAAGTCATTGGTAAGGCTTCCATCCACGCTAGTGTATCAGGATGTTTGTTTTTTGGCAACATAGTGGAACATGTATGTGTTTTGAATTAATCCCTAGCCTAAGCTGTGGTAAAGGATATTGAATTTTTCAGCAGATTTGCCTGCAGCTCTGTTGGTGATGGTGGTTGCTGACTACATGGAGTTAGTAATGCTTATCCTTGTAATATTGAGAAATGCCCCTGGAAATGCTCCAGCCATTGTATTCCCTTTTTGGGGGTGGGGGTTAACTATTTCCATGTTTCTTCATACTCAGCCCAGTTCAGCAGTTTCTGTGCTACAAAAGAGAATCCTTGAGCTTTGCCCTTTGCTAATTCCTCTCTGGCAAAAACCACTTGGCCACATGCTTACATTTTAAATACACAATGGGACTTCAGTGTATGTTTGGTTTTAAACCTCTATGAGTCAAAGCTACTAGTAAGTAGTCTCCATCATTAAAATGTTGCCAAAATATACTTGGGATAGATCCCCTATTTCCACTATGAATTCCAAAAATATTGAACTTGCTAGATTTTATGATACTTGAGTTAACTATCCTATTTTTCTGTAGCTATTGATTGATATTGTTGATTGATTGATTGATTGATTAATTGATTTGTTCTATTGGCCAAATCAGTCAGTCCAATTAGTATTTTGCAGTTTGCCTAAATGGACCAATGGATGTTGGTCCATTTCATGGCAAATTATTTTTTTTTCCTTCTGTTGCCATGATCAGTACAAACTGTCTACTTGTCATGTTCTTCTAGAGTATTTGCAATTCTTGATCATAGAATTTCTGCTTATTTGTATTTCAACACTTAGACAAGAATTCTTCTAGATATAATTACTATGGATTATTTAAGAATGAAGCCCAATTTGCATACCCTGGCTGACGTCGTCTCTTGACATCAGTAGCATTTAGCCTTGTGTCCTTGCAAGGATTATATAATCTCTTATGAACTCTGAACTCTTTTAAGTTCTGTGTCTTACAAATTCAGGGTGTAGAACTACTATACTGTAACTAGCAGCCCAATCCTACTCCTGAGATATGCCAGCATATCCCCATGTATGCCAGTGCAGTGACAACCCCAGCAGCATAGAAGTCTGCCTGCCAATGCATGTGCCATGGATATGAGCACAATCACACCACGGTGGCTTGGGTATCAGTTGGATACCAACATCAGAGAAGCCAAAACAGGGAGGAGATTGGTATGGGGCATGACATTGGAGTCGATGCATGTCATTTGGCTGATGCCAAGGGACGGACCTCTTGTACCTATTTCCATAGCAACAAGAAGAGTCCATTGAAAGTGGCAAGGAGAACTATCTGGTGTTCTAGGGAGCTTTCTAGCTTACACACCCCTTTGTCTGTTGCCCCTGGCATGTGCACTTAGAAGAGAAGCCCCTGTTGCAAGATGGAAGTTGGGCAAGTGATTGAAAAAGCTTCAGTACCAGCCCATTTGATGTACTTTTGCATGGAAGCTCCCGACAAATTCTGAGCAACTGAAAGAAACAAGATGCCACATGACAGTTCAGATGGAACATTTGATTAGGAATCCTGTTAGAGCTGTGATTGCAAGCCATGGCCAAGTCAAAAGGTAGACGGTTGGCTCATGGATTTGGGACAGTTAGATCTGGTACAAAAAGCAGACGCTTGGCAGAAGTTGCTTGGTGTGCTCATAGCTTGTCAGAGTGAAGAGTGTGGGTTCAATTCTGCCTTGGGAGCACCAGTTGCTAGGCTGACAGCTGCTCTCTTCTCAAGCCATAAAATGATAAATAAACAGTGTATCACAAAGAGAAGCCATGGTAATCCATGTCTCTCTATCCTGAAGAAAACTAATCTGTGAAGGATCAAGCAAAACAATATTAAATGAAGGCGTCTTGTTCTTCCAATGGAAATGTAATTTGCCCTATAAATAAGCGTCAGTTTAAAAGCCCCAGACATAATTATTTTCAGTCACAAAATAGGCTTTCTCGTGCCTTTGATGCTCATGTATTAAAATAATCACACAGAGGCTGTTCTGAATGCACAACCATTGAACGGGCAATTGGGTAAATGGTACTGAATTTAGTTATGCAGAAGGCTTTGGAGATATTAAGACCAGAGTCGTACATTATTATTCAGCTCTGATATGTGCAAACATCTGTCCCTGAGAGTGGATTTACTGCATGAGTTGTGTAGGATTGGAGAAATTTACACAGCAGCAACAGCTTTCTTAGGCAAGTCAGGATTTTGTGTACTCCATACAGTACGTGAAACAAAATAGTCAATTCAGATTCTGCAGCAATAAAAGCTGAACACTGCAGCCTATAAAAGTGATGTAAATTGAACCAATCTGCATAATTCTGAAATTCCAGGTTTTGTTTCTGGGGAAGTCCTCAATGTAAATAATAAGCATCAATAATAAGTTAAGTTTCTCAGAAAGGCAGCTTAAGCTACCTTGTCAATTATCTCATAAAACACATTTATATTCTAGAGTGTGTTCACAATTCACAAAGGGTGCTGGTCTAACCTGTTCAACCTCTTTAGATCCATTGTCACCATCTTTCCATACATTTTCTGGCAGTGTGGAAGAGCAGCATGGCCATGCTTATGGGCCTTTAGCTAATCTCAAGAGAAAGTGAGATCAAGGCCTCTATCTGCATGCTTTTTCATGAGCATAGATACTTCCATGGATCTCTGCAAGAACCTCTGCTTGTGCAGCATTCTTGATCGCATGGAAGAACTCCTGAGCTTAAAGTTGCATGGGCGTAAGGTTCCTCTCAGGCCTTCAACACACAGATGCTGGGGTGGTGCCAGAAGGTGTAATCCCATTCATACATTAGACATATGCGTTCAGAAATACAACAATAGCCATAACTAGGGTAGAGCCTATGGGGCGCCAGCTCTGGGCACTGTGCCAAGTGGGAACGCATAACTGCTCCCAGGCTCTGCCCTAGTTACAGAGGCACAGGCAGCTTTGTGCACCCCAATCCTTCTCCTCTAGAGGCGAGGAGCCTCTGGAAGGAGGGACAGGGCACAAGAGACCACTAGCACATCCTTCTCTGTGGAGTGCCTGGAGGTGATTGCCTTGTGCCTCTTGTGTGAGATGGTCACTTCCAGGTTCTGCCCATAGGATGTGGCACTGGGAAGAACCTTGAAGTGACCACCCAGCAAGGCAGTCACCTCTAGGCTCTCCCTAGAGCAGAAGGCACTGGCAGCACTGGCGTTCCCTCTCCCCTGGAAGCTCCCCACCCTCAGAGGAGAAGGAACAAGGTGTGAAAAGTGGCCACAGCGAACGTCCCTCCTCCAGGAGAAATAGGAAGTGAAGTCACGAGGCAGAGCGCAGGAGGAATCAATTATGGTTTTGACAATAGGGTATCTCTTGACTTGATGTGAACAGAGTGTACAATCTAAAATGCTCCCAGAATTATCTGGAACACACAAGTTCTTCGGACAAGGCAGAAAAAGATTCCCTGTGAGTGGAAAATTTGAAAATCATTAGGCTTGTTATTACATGTACATGCCCCTTTTTGTGCATACTGTAGTTCTTCCACTGCACCCAGGCACAAATGTAAATGGAATGGTTTGAAAATATAATGCAATAATAAAACTCTAGGGAAAACTTAAAAGCCAGTCAGGGAACGTCTTTATATGAAAAAAAACAAAACTCCATCCTTCTACTAACTGCATTTTAAGACTTCGCTGCTGTCCATTATGGTACTTAAATTATCTGCAGGCCTTTCCCATTGCTCACTAATGAAAGGTCATCCAAATCTCCTTGTAATGTGCCATAAATATCTCTTGGATAGTCCAAGAAGCCACATGAAATGAAATACATGAAGTACCATATAAACAAGGGAAGTTCAAAACTATATTTTATTTACCAGTAGCCATTACTGAAGCTGTGTGTGATCCATGAGATGCTTACTTTGGCTTAATCCCATTAACTTCAACGGGATCAAGGCAGTTAAAATGGTTAAAAGGCACATACATCTTTAGTTTATGAATATGGAAGAATGTGTTCTAGGATGTAAGATTAGGTTTAGGATATTTTAAGCACTTCCTTTCCCATGTGGGGGGGGGGAGCTTCTGGTTTTGTTAGAATTTATCAGCAGACCAACAAATGGTTAAAACTAAAAGTAACTCATGGTGAAACTGCTGTGCATAAAATAAAAATTAAGGCTTCCTCAGTGTGTGTGTGTGTGTGAGAGAGAGAGAGAGAGAGAGAGAGAGAGAGAGAGAGAGATGTACATCATTTCTTTTGAATCCAGGTCATCAACATTGAGTTTAACCAGCCCAATCCTATCCCCCCCCCACTGGTGCATTCACTCTAAAAAGGCATGGACTCATTCCAGCAGAAGAGGGGAGGGGAGGGGAGATTGGGAGGCTTTGGAACGGAAAGGAGATTTAGGACCCAATCCTGTCCAAGTGCCGATGCAGCTGTGCCAGGACATACATTGCATTCTGTGACACCTGCAGGGGATGTCACAGAGGCCTCCCCAGGGGAAGGGGATGTTTTTTCCCTTACCTTGAGGCTTCATTATGGCTGCATCAGTGCTGGAACATTAGATAGGATTGGGCCCTTAATGCCCTTATGCCAGGGGTTCTCAAATAGTGGGTTGGGATCCACCAGTGGGTCGCAAGCCAATTTCTGGTGGGTCGCAAAGCGCCTAGGGCAGCCATCTTGAAAATATGGGAAGATGGGATGCTGGAGAGGGCTGTGTGGTTGTTTTGCTTGTGTCAAGCTTGTAAACAGGCTTCTTTCTTTCTGATTCACTTTACTATTTGAAAATGGCTAAGAAATAACCCAACTGATTGCTTCATTCTCAGGAAAGCAGCAGGCTCTGGCATCACAATGATAGCACTTCTGGCCATGAAGTCACTTCTGGACACAGACAGATTGTCATTCTAAAGAGTGGGTCCCGGTGCTAAAACATTTGAGAACTACTGCCTTATCCCTCTGTAAGCCTCCCACTCTGCAGTGGGTTTCCTCAGACCTATGCCAGCTATTTAGCTGGTGCAAATCGAAGAAGGGAAAGGGAGTGGGGAAGCTGCTGCTGAAAGGGGATAGGATCCAGCATGTGCCAGCACCACCAGATCCACCCCCTCTCACAACCTCTCCTCACCCCTATTCCTCCCCCCTCCCCACCCAGTTTCACCCCATCCCACCCCATTTGTTCGTTAAGTTTAATTTTAGTTTTAGTTTGTTAAATTTTGATATTTGTTGTAAACCATCCTGGTTGCTCCTAAGGGGATGAAATGGTGGGATAAAAACATTTGCTTTCAACAAATAAAATACAGGAATTTGATGTGTTATAATCCATATGCTGATAGCACCCAACTCTTACATCTGATTCAGGCAGAGTGGTGATAATAGTAGAATTGACTTCCAAGAAAATATGCTTAGGGTGTTGAGCAAAACCACAGCTTAAAGCCTCAGCTGGTTCCCACTGCATCTTTTGCATAAGCATCATCTCTTGGTTGTTTTTAAAATTTCTATGCTGCTATTATTCAGTATAGACACCAAGTCACAATTGACAAAACATTTAAGAAACAACAATTCATTACAACACTATCAAAGAGTATCGTAATAAATTCAGAATAGTGGAGTCAATAAAACTTGTCAATCTTGGGATGCAAATCAATTGATGCAAATTGAAGGTCCGTCTTATTTAGATAAGCAACATGAGGCCAGTTGAATCCATCCTCTAAGGTGATGGGCTGGGGAAGGTGGCAAGCTGGTGGGGGGGATGCCTCCCATCTTCCTGCTTAATCCCCATCTCACACCATTGGAGGGTGTGCAAGTCAAGGAGAAGGATGGGAATGTGGAGGGGCTCTGCTGCCACTGCTTCTTCTAGGGTGGCTGGCAAGGAGAATGCTGGGAGCAAAAAGATTCCACTCGCAGTATTCTCTCGGCGTGCAGCTTTACAAGAAGTTGTGGCAGAGCTGCAGGCTGTGCAGAAAGACAACAAAGATGGTGACTGCATGATGCTTGGAATGTGTGTGCTGGGAGAGAGTAGATGTGAGCAGCAGAATCTGGGGGTGGAGTTAGAAGGTGCTTTGGATTACCCCTCGTCTTCACTTATGAGAAATAGAGAGGGGAGACTAAATGAGTCTTCAAACAAAATGAGCTTCAAAGTCTAGGCATCATGGTCAAAAAGCCCTGGGTTGCATAGCCACCAATCTAAGGAGCAGGAATGCAAAAAAAGAAATGAAGACCAGTGCCCCACTCCACAGTGGATATTATAAGTGGGTAGGATCAGGTGGGAGCCAGGTACCTTGCAGTTAAAGTGATTAGGGCTTAAAGGTTGTAGCCAACACCTTGAACTGGGCTCAAATATAATGGGTGCCAGTGTGCTAGATTAGTACTTCTCAAACTTTTTACACTGGGACCCACTTTTTAGAATGGCACTCATATTGGGACCCACTGGAAGTGATGTCATTAACCTGGAAGTTATGACATCGCCAGAGGTGTCATCATCAAGCAGGAAGTGCCATCAGTGTGACATAATCAAATGACACTGCTGGAATGCAAACTGGCATTCTTGGACTGCAGCAACTGCACAACCATAGAACATCCCTGCCAGAAAGCAAGATTAGGACAAAATATTATGTAAAAACACTGAACTAAAAACAAAATTTTTTTAAAAAAAACTCTCACTTGAAAATTCAAACTATTAACACTCACAAAAGGAATACAGCAAGAATAAGGTCTGCAGTTTTCAAGATGGCTGTTCCCAGCTTTCTGCGACCCACCTGACATCGTGTTGTGGTCCTGACCGACAGTTTGAATAACACTGCGCTAGATTATCAAACCCTATATCTCTAGCTTCCCTCCCCACTGAGCACTGACAGCAGCTTTCATCTCCACACACTGTATACAAATACTAATAGATATTCTACCAGGTCGCTGAGGGCATCCATGGGGGAAAGTAATGCACTAGGGCATCCATGGTGCCCCTTACCCAGCCCCTGAAAGTGATACTGAGTGTTCATGGGTCATCCTGACCAGGTGAGTCTTGTGATGGCTCTGGGTCCTCAGTCAGTGCCTGATCTATCTGATCCCAGTATATATTTACCTCTCACCCAAGGGAGCCTCTTCTCTCCACTCAGCATCTTTTCCAACTCGGATCCCTTGAACTATCGAGAACGAATAGCACAGCAGCCTAGACCACCCTCATACAACTCTTCCACATTTATCAGTCAATTGGGGAGGCTTTGCAGGGGTATTTTGGAGCTTGTCCGGAAACAGGTTGCAAAACTGTATGAAAAGGCATATAATTTTGCTTCCTTGATTCCCAGTGGCGATGCATGGAATTCATCAAAAAAAATAATTTTCTTTGCAAGGAATTTAAAGTTTCCCATTACAATATATAATGCCTTTCTAGTACAAACATTACACACAGAAATGTGTGGTCCAATACTCATAAAGCAAAATAAGTGAAAAAATTATATGCATCTACAGTAACTGATGACTCTAGACTAGCAAGTGACTACGCCAGTGTATTCTTGTGTTTTTTTTAACCTATTTCCTGATCCAATATTATTAAAAACCCTTTTAGGCAGCTGCAACAGAGCCAAACAGGCTACAATTTCTATACAGAAACTCAATCTCCACAAGAAACTGAGATTGACTCAAGCTCTATCCACGATCGTTAATTAAAAAACCTGTTAAGTTCTGGCTATAAAATTGGAAGCCACCTACTAAGATGTCTTTGTGAAACATTGATAGTGAACAAATTGCATTATTAAACTGATTAATGTTTTTGTCTTCCTTCTGCCTTCTTACTTGATAATAAAAGCCTCTTTCCCAGAGCTGAAATACGAATGAGGGCGTATACGCAAAAATATTCCAGGAGTGGTACCCAAGTTTTCCCCCTCACAAACATGCAGTGCTGGCACAAGCCTCAGAATGGCATTGCCATGATTTGCTTCTGCTTAATATTGCCCGTAAGGGGAGTATGATATTTAGAGCAACAACATTTTGTCTGTTACTTAATATTTAAAGAAATGGTTGACTAAGGGCGCAAACCCTAACCCCAAGCTGGAATAGGCAGGCAGACTGGCCTGCCCCATTTCCAACCTGGGGTTGGGACTGGCTGCAGTGCAACCTGAGGCATGGAACATCAATTTCCCTTCCCCTGGGGAACACGGCAGCAGTCCAAATGGGACTACTCAAATCTGCGCCACTGAAATAGTTGGCACCACCACCCTCCCCGGGCAAATTGCCAACGGACACTGCTCTTCCCTCGCCTCTCTCCCACCCTGTTCTGCAGTGCAAGGTATAGCGCATGATGCATTGGCAGGTGGGGGGAAGACTTAGTTATGGTTGGGCTGTAAGTAAAGGACTGCCAACTCCCACATAAACTTGCCCATTAATTTAAGATCATCATTAGATTGACTCCAGACTCTCCCCCCCCCCGCCCCGAAGGTTAGGTCTTCTTGGTGGTGGCACCTCAGTTATGAAAACCCTACCCCCTTATCAGCTTACCTGGTGTCAAACCTGAGGTGCCAGGTTAAGCCAGTTTTGTTTTCTTAGTCTTTACGTGTTTTTTAAATTGGATTTTAGCTGAGTTTTGTGGAATTCACTGCAGCTAGAAAAAGTTGTTCTTTTATTCAACAGCCTTATTGTTTTAAACACACTATAAGCCACTTTGGATATACTTTAATGAAAGGCCAAGGTGACAATGCTTAATTAATAATTAAATTGTATGTTAAATGGTAAATATCTCAAATGTTATCAAGAATCTTTCTTATCTATTTAGAAAGGAAAACATACGTTTTCCTTTAAGTATTTCCAATTGTAATTCTTCTCCCACTTCAACCACTGGTTATATGTGGAGTTAAATCAGATTAGAGAAGGGGACATTATCACAGCTAGTAAGAAGCCTGTGGATAGTCATTTCACTCTCAAGCAGAGCATGAGAGTTGGTGTTAAATCTGGAAATGGTTATAACATATGTCTTTCCCTCCTCTGTGTCAAAATTCATCTGATCCAAATGAGACTTCTCAGAGTTTAGGCAAATGTTGCCTAAAGGAAGATGCAGAGAATAATTGAAGGGACCTGTTCAAGTAAATCATCTGATAGGAATCTCGGCGGTGGGGGAAAGTAACGTGATGAGAACTTCTGAATTCTGCCTAATCCTATCACAACCCTTAACATTTGCAAAATTTGTATCAATATTTGCCTGAACAGAACCTTCTCATTTTTTTCTTGAATCTCACTTCAGTTAAAATTCATCTTGAGTTAAATCTTGCTATTTGGCAATTTAAGGTACATGCAATCGGTTCTGCTCGTGTAGGACATCTGTTGGATTTTAGGGAAAGGATGTTAAACAGCTTTCAAAAAGATTAGTGGCATTTTATAGAGGGCTTTACTGTTGCATTTCTCAGAGCAAAATGCTAACCTGCGCTGTAACAGGCAGGCGGACTGGCCTGCGCTGTATCCAGCGCAGGTTCGGAGACCTCTGGAGCCTCCACGAGGCAAGAGAAAATTCATTCCCTTGTTTCAGGGTAGGCATCAGCCGCCCGTATGGGGCAGCTCAGATCTGCGCCTGCTGTTTAGCAGATGCCAGTCCAAGTAGGCCACGGTATCCCAAATCAGTGGCGGCCATCCAGGGCTGGAGGTTTGGATGCGGCCTAAAGGCCTTATCCGGGTCCCTCCCCCTCCTCAGGCTACTCTGCCCGCAGGACTGCCCTCCCTCCGCCCTCCCCCCACCCCATTCTGCCCTCCCACCCATAAATGCCCATATCAATCAGTCAGTCAGTCAGTCAGTCAGTCAGTCAACAGGTACTTATATACTGCTTTTCAACACGAAGTTCACTAAGCGGTTTACAGGCAAATAGTAATAATAATAAAGTTAAATGGCATCCTCTCCCAAAGGGCTCACAATCTTAAAAAAGGCAAACCACCAGCAACAGCCACTAGAAAGAGTGCGCAGGGTGAAGAGGAACAATTACTTTCCCCCTGCTAAATATAAGAGGAACACCACTTGAAAAAGTGCCTCTTGCCCAGTTAGCAGGGGTAATGGAGGTTCCAAGAAAGTCTCGTATGCTGGCCAAACTCAGCCAGCGCAGGGGCAACTTACCTGTACCCATCTTTGGCACAGCAAGGTTGATTTAGTTGCTTGTGTTGGCCCTATACCAATAGCACTGGTGCGAACGTGCTTTGTGGCATGTTTGTGACAGCACTGGGCTGAGACAAGTCGGCCCAAGGGTAGGGGTTGGATTGACTTGTGTTGGTTTGGTTTTTGAACAAGCACCGTTTTTGGTGCTTTTGGTGCTTCAAAAACCGTTTGGTTTTTGAATAAGCATAAGTTAGCCTAATTTTCTGAAAATATGCTGCTCCAGACACTTTCCCCCAATGGAGAGAAAAGGCCGGTGGCTCTTCAGAATCACAGCAGGCCCTGACAATTGCTTGGAAACAACGGGACTTTCTTGGAACCTCCCTGTCCGAAGACCAAGGTTTCAGGTCAGGGCTCTCTGTGAATGAGCTAACTCCTCCACCTCAGCCAACCAAGCTAGTAAACAGGAATGAAACTCTGTTCTATTTCTGACGAGGCAGCCCGCAGAGTTTGAAATCCAAAGATACAATATCTGTGTTGTTACTATGAGAGCTTGCCATAAAATATGCTGTAATCTTTGCCAGGGGTATGCTGTGCATTCCCCAGAGGATTTCCAACAACGAAGAGCACTTCAGAGTGCTTAGCCGTCTGCTCAGGCTTTGCCTTATAAGGCCTTTTCATTTCAGCATGGGGAGAATGGCAACCACTCCAAGTGTCAGTCTCCTGGGAACAGACGACTGCAACCATTTCCTCCGTTCCAGGGGCCAGGTTCGTCCTATCTACCGTGATCTGTTATCCTTTTAGCTCCTGTCACGATGACTGGGGTAAGAATGTGGACCGGAGAGGGAGAGCCAGATACGACAGCCTGGATTGTCATGTCTGAGTGCACAGACTCATCGTTACAGTAATCACCATGAGGGCTCATTCTATTCCACATCAACTCAAGATGGCTTACGATCAGAAAATTATAAACAATAATGATTAAAAAGACAAAATGAAATCAGGAGCAAACCCACCAATATCAAAAACACTGGGGGAGCTTAAAACCACAAAAATGGCTAAAGAGAATCTGTGGAAACCTCAAGTGGGAGGGAGTCCCACAGGGTGGGGCCACCATGGAGAAGACTGTCGTGAGGTGTCCCCACTTGGAGTGCCAGCATCAGGGTACTAGAGTCTGTAGAGCAAATCCCTGCACTGGGCCCCATGCGGTCCTCAGATAGCAGTTTAGGTCTACCTCAACCTGGCTGGCTCAGGACTCGGATGCATGTGGATCCTTGGACAGAACCTAACTTGGCTGGCCCCTGATGGCTCCCTTACCACCAGCAATGGCTCAGACAGCAGTGGGATGGCCAAGAGAGCCTCCCAGATGATCTCAGGGCACAGGAAGACTCATGTGGAGGAACGTGGTGGTTCTCTATATTATTTTCCCATGTTGATTATCAGGATGTCATCTCTCCCACTCATGTATTCCTCAGAGTCTCCCAGATCTTCAACCGGTAAAGGAGTCCTAGGAAAACGGCACCAAGGAGTCATTTCCCCCCACCAGTTGTTCCCCACTGATCTTCTATTTCTTCTGTCACCAAACTTCTATTTATATTTCACTCTGTCAAAATAGTTTTCTGCACCTTGTGAGCCCCATGGATATTTTATAAGCCCTTTCAACATTTCTAGAAAAAAGAAATGGTGAAAACGATGTTTCGTATGAGATAAACGGGTCTAGTGCAGTGATGGTGAACCTTTTGGGCATGTCAAAACTTCAGAAAATGCTTAACTTGACTCTGCTCGTGTGTCAATGCCCCCTCCCAAACAAAAGAGAGAAAAATTATTTATGTTCGTTTATTTAAACAAAAAACACAGTCCAATCGTGTGTGGTGCTGTGTCAAACATCAAATAATTACAAAAATGAAAAATGAGTAAAACAAACTCTGTTTTGTCAGGTTGGTGAACACTGATGTGTCACCCCAAATGTTGTGAAGTGTTACCTTTGACACACGTGTCACTGGTCTAGTGCAAGGTGGTCTGAGTCCTGAGAGCAGACATGGACGTAATTTGCAGTGACATGGCAACATTCAGTTACTTCCGGGTTCTGAACCACTGAAGTCGCTGGCAGGAGGAGAAGAAAGCAGAGAAGAAACAGGAGGAGGTGGTGGGTGTGGCGGGGCTTTTCCATCTACCAAAGGCAAATCCAGAATGGCTCAGCAGGGAAATTGAAAAGCCGCTGAAGCAGTAGCAGGTAGTGGGTGCTGTGGGATTTTCAAGGGCCATCAAAAAAGGCCACAAGGGCTGAATCTTGCACCCAGGTCTATTGCAGTTGTTACTCAGACGTTCTAAATGTTTGATGATTTTATTCTGCATTGTTTTCTAAAATGCTAAACGTTGATACAGGTTGATTGTTCCTTATCCAGACGGCTTGGGACAGGAAAGTGTCTGGGTTTCGGATCTATCTGGATTTGGGAATAATTGTATAGATCAGTGGTATTCAAACACACTTTTTTTACACACATGGGACACAGTTTTTAGAATGACACTTGTGTCGGGACCCACAGGAAATGATGTCGTTAACCTGGATGCAGTGTTGTAGCAGGAAGTGACATCATCAAGCAGGAAATGCTGACATTGTAACATAATAAAATGACGCTCCTGAAATGCAAATTGGCATTCTTGGACTGCAGCAATTGTACAACTATGAAACATCCCTGACAGAAAGCAAGATTAGGACAAAATATTATGTAAAGGCACTGAACAAAAAAACATTTTTTTAAAAAAAAATCCTCACTTGAAAAAACTGTTAACACTCACGAAAGGAATAGAACAAGAGTAAGGTCTGCAGCTACTCCCAGCTTTCCGCGACCCACCTGACATCAGGTCGTGACCCACCAAGTAGGTCCTGACCCATAGTTTGAATAACACTGGCATAGATATAATGAGAAATTCTTCCTCTTGCTCTTTTCATTGTTACACATTTGGGGATCTCCCTTTGACATTTTTGAACAATGGCACACCACAAATCAGAATAGAACTTACAGCCTGCACGTGGGAATGAGCACAAGACTTCCTTGTGTTCACACAACAGAAAAAAGAATTTTTAAGTCTTGGACAGAAATGTCTGGATTTTGGAATAGTCTGGATTTTGGATGTTTAGATAAGGGATCATCTACCTGTAATAGGAAATGTCTGTTTGTTGGCAGTGCTGTGTTGGAAAATATTTCAAAGCATTGTTTTCGTTTTTGTTTTTTT
The DNA here is from genome assembly GCA_029204185.1 of Lerista edwardsae. Classification (NCBI taxonomy): domain Eukaryota; kingdom Metazoa; phylum Chordata; class Lepidosauria; order Squamata; family Scincidae; genus Lerista; species Lerista edwardsae. Next base: position 131,873 of record JAJKFI010000001.1, read on the forward strand.
GTAATCTTTGTTTTCTCTGCAGTGTTATTTTTAACATTAATGTTTCAGCTGCAACCAGGCTTCATGTCTGAAGAGAACGGTTATTTCTGTTACCCGTCACATTTGCTCACTTTTTCCCCCCACAGTGCATTCTTTGTTTGCCCAGAAAATAACAAGAATGTTCTTTTTGTTCGCTTTCCTGTGTGCTTTTGGCAAAACACAGTCGTTCCAAGAGTTCCAGCCACACAGAATTGCTCAGATATTCATTTTCCATAGTAGTTGTGAATGTTACATGCCATATGATTTTGAGCATTATTTCCATTACTCAAATAATAGTGGATGACCTGCTCTTGAAGTTTAACTGCAAGCAGCACAGAGTGCCATGAAGCTCATCTTTCTGCTTAAATACAAAGCATGTGCAGGGAAATCGTGATTATTCAAACCTCAGTTGTATCAAACTTACATTTATTGGGTTTCAGCATGTGTTGCCATCTTAGAGTGCAATCCACAGAATGCTCAAGGCTGGCACAAGCCGGCCTCTGAGTGTCAGAAACGTGCCTCTCTGTGCCCAGCCCTGGCCCTGCAAACAAGCATGCAAGCCCGGCATCCAGAGGCCAGTGTGGGGGGCAGGGAGGGGGAGGGCAGAGGGAGGCAGAAGGGGGTAGAGGAAGGTTTTCACAATGTGTTGCCATCTTAGAGTGTAATCCACAGTGCTCTAGGCTGGCACAAGCTGGCCTCCAAGTGTCACAAACGTGCTGTAAAGGCCACGTGTGGAGGCCGGCCCCAACCCTGCAGACAAGCTGGGGGCTGGGGTAGGGCAGAGGGAGGCAGAGCAGGGCGGGGGAAGGTGTAGGACAGGTGGGGAGGGGTGGAGACAGAATCCAGCACTTGGGCTGGATCCTAACCCCCGGCCCCATTGGCCCCAATTAGGGCCACTTGGAGTTGCACCAGCAATTTCACTGGAGTAGCTCCAAGTAACACCTGAATGGTGCATTACCCAAAGGAAAGGGAATGTTTTCCCCTTGTCCCAGGCTGCAGTGCAGCCAATCCCAACCCCAGGCTAAATATGGCGCAGGTGTGTCAGCCTGCCTATTACAGCTTGGGGTTTGGATTGCGCTTAGTAATACAGGCGTGCCTCGGTATCCACAGATCTGGCATCCACAGTTTGTTGTCCTCAGATACCTGGATACTGGGACACCTATTTAAAAGATAGGGAAACAAACAAATCTCTTTTTTCTACCTTGTTACAGCAAGATGTTCCCCTATCTTTAAAAATGCGCGTCCAGTATCTGTGGTTTCAGGTATCCATGTGAAGGTCTGGAACGGAACCCCAGTGGATCATGGGGCTTGCCTGTATTTTGTTTTGTAGGCAAAATTCCAGCCTCCAGCAGATAGGGAAGTGCAAGTATCTTGAACAGAAGAGATAGCAGGAAGACTAACCGCATGCAAGCTCATGTAAGAAATACTCCAGAGGTTTACCTCAGCAGTGTGACGCCTAGTTTTAGAGAATGCAGCAGGAGCTATAAGTGGCATAGGATTGGCTTTCTAGCATCACCTGATGATTGGGCCGGAGGGGTTCTGGTCTATGGGATTGGACCACCCATCGGGTGAACGGAAGCAGTGCTTTGAGGAGTAGACAGGAGGAGCTGACATACTGGTGCAGGTTCAGCAACTGCCACTGGAAAAGATGCCATGCCATTTTGACGAGGAATGATCAAAAACAAGTATTATGTGATTTTGGAAAATCAAACATATACGCACAATTAAATAAAATTCAATATCTAATGCACACACACCCCACCCATGCAGTCCCGCTGAATCAGCTTCACTCCACCTGCTTTTTTTCCTGGTGTGGGTTATATCCCATCTTGGTGTCTGTGCCCCCCCCCCCGATGTGGTGGACAGCTGGTCCAGGTTCACTGTGGTAGTTGGTGGGATCAGCAGGGCTATTGGGCTGCCCAAGTTCTCGCTGGGGGACAGGGTGGCCCGGGTCTTGCTGACGCCTTGTGAGATTGGCCAAGAGGAGGTGGGGCTGGGGAATAAATCATTAATAAGGAGCCTCTAATAAGTCTATGTTATTACGTCGGGGTGGGGATATCAGCAGGAGGGGTCAGCCATGTCACTGAGATCCCCGTATGCAGGATGACCAGATGTCATAACCACAAAGGAGGACACAGCACCGCAAAATGTCTTGACATTCAAGAAAAATGTAGGACATTACCAAATAAATGCAAAAAAGAGTCTTGATTTTGGGGTGTCTTGTCCTCCTTTGGTGCAGCCCATTGAACAAAGAAACAAATGCCAAACACACAAGCAAGTGATGTGGGCAGCCCCTCTTGACACTGGCACCCCCAGGCTGTCTTGAAATGTAGGGCATTTTGAAATTTACCCAGGACAGAGAGATGTAATGTAGGACATGTCCTGGGAAAAGAGGACATCTGGTCACCCTGCCTGTATGACACCCAACTCCCCACTGAGGTGGGGGCCCAAAAGGGCATGGACATCACTGTGGGTGATGTCCTAGCCTGGTGTTGCGCCGGCACAGTGTTCTTGCGCTGGACCAGCACTGTTGCAAACGAGCTATAAGGAGCGTCTGCGCCACGGACCCGGTCACTGGAAGGGCGCAAGCAGCAGTGCCGACGCACATGCACCACTGCATCCGTCAGCTGCGCTGGTCGTGTACCAGATTAGTTCTGCCCATGCAGGGCCATGCCATGGGTGTGCCGAGGCGGGGCGTAACAGGGCAGTGCCATGGGCAGAGAGGGGGTGGAAATGGGCTGCACGGCTCTGATTCAGGCCACGCCTAACTCCGTGGACTCGCACCTGCTATTTTGCAGACGCAGCTCCAAGCAGCTCCATAGGGCTGGCTGGGACTTACCCTGAGGCAAGGGGAACGCATCTCCTTGCCCCACCCTGAGCTGCTGCTGCCTCCTACCGTGGTTAGGATGCAATGCAGGTGAGCCAGCCTGCCTATTCCAGCGCAGGTTAGGATTGCACTGCCCGTGTCCTAATAGGAGAAAAACATTTGGGCAAATGCAGTTTTAGGGGGCAGAATTGGATGGCAGGAGGAATCATCTCCCTTCTCCCAGCCACCCCTGCTGTGCTTGAAATCACCCCATCCTCCACTTTATATGAATTTGGTAAAACCAAACTGGCACATCCAAACTGGCACACGTCTGCTGCCATTTGAGTGTCTAGTTTAGTTGTTGCTCTTCTGAAACATAAACGTACCCCAAAAAAGTTGCATGGGATTAGCTAACCCATGACATTCAGCCCCAATTTTATGGTTTAAAGGTACATCATTATTCTTTCCCCTCCCTCCTGTCTCCCTGATCAGGTTGTCTTTTGGATGATGAGTGAATAAAATTGTAACTACTCAGACAAATGTTCCTAATTCTGTCCCTTACCCGACTGGCTTTCTGCCATTTATGCTTTGACATGAAAACAGAACAGTCGAGTGTCCTTGTGCTGTCATTTGCTCCTATGTGGACCGTTTAATTGCCTGCAGAGGGCTGTTCCTTAACAAAGAACCCAACCAGCTAAGCCATGAAGAATTCAGTATGCTATGCTTATTAATAAAATATAGCTTACTAATTGGATTGTGAGGTTCTCAAGAAAGACCTAGGATGTATCAGACCTTCTGGGGAGGTTTAAGCATGTCTAAGCCAGTGTTTCTCAAACTGTAGGTCAGGGCCCACTAGATGGGTCGCAACAAGCCAATTTCAGGTGGGTCGCATAGCCTCTAGCACAACCATCTTTGAAAATATCATATGACAGGTGCAACCTAAATGCAGTGTCATCACAAAGGTTTATTTCTTTATTTTAATATAAAACAATAAAGGTCGCACAGCAAATCAATAACCACAAAAAACCAGTGGCTAACATGATGAAACTCACAGGGCTCAATCCTGAGCCCCTCAGTGTGGGCGGTACAAGTGTACACCCGCACTGTGTCACAGAACATACTGTAAGGCATGTGCAGCGTGGGCAGTAAGCTCTTACCACCTGTGCTGTGGCACTGCTGGCACCTTGATGCCCAGAGGCAGTGACACAATGCCGGCGGGAGGTAAAATTACCTCTCGCTGGTGTTTTGGGGATTCTAGGCCGCTCCCTGAGGCATCTGGTGGGCCACTGTAAGATACAGGAAGCTGGACTAGATGGGCCCTTGGCCTGATCCCTCAAGGCTTTTCTTATATTCTAGGTGGGGCGAGAGTTCCTGGGCAGGAGGAGGAGCAGAGCAAGGGGTGGGATTGGCGGCAAGCTTCGCCTCTGATCCCGATCTCTGTGTATGGCCGCACAGCCCTACATGGAGGCTCTTGCCTCTGCATCTGTTAAATGGCTTGCACAGAAGCAGGTAGACTGCTTGCGCACTCACTCCCTTACCACGGGGAAAGGGACAAGCATCCCCTTTTTCCACGGAGCTTCCAATGGCTGGCTGGCTGGCACAGGACACAGGGGTAGCCACTTTGATACTGCTGCTCACTCGGGCGGCCAGGCATTTCAGGACTGGGCTGCCCAAGTTTTAGTATTAGCTGAACACATGGAGCTGAGTCATACTAACACCTTATTAGTTCCCTTTTGTGTCATAACCACATGTAATTGGCTCTCAGAACAATCAGTTTCATTGGTCAGTTTTGAATAAAAGAAGTCCACTTTTTGTTACAGAAGGTAGTTGTGTATTCTTTTCGGGGGGAGGGGGTGTTGGCTAGTTTTCAACGTTTGCATTCTGCTGTAAATTCCATACTGAGCGATGTATTATGTGGTGGTATTATTCGAAAATACAAAGATTTTCACAATTTTGAGCAGTAGTGATTGCCCCCCCCCAAGTGCATCACCTGGTGTAGCCCCCTAGCGACACCACTGATCCTAGAATTATTGCCTTTGCAAGGGCATGTAAGAGGGCATGGTGGACTCCATGCAACTGGTCAGAGTTCATGGAGAGAGGTCTGCATGCTTGTGAGATCTAGAGAAGGAAGGGGGAAGAAATCAGTTAGAGACATCTCCCCAAAGGTCAAAGACAACAAGAGTAAATACCTGAGACAGGTTGCTTCTGGGTCATAGACAATAAACTGCCCCCTGATCTTCTGCAGATGGCGTTGTACCCAGATATGTCATGTAGCGGGTACGCGGGGGTACGCGAGTACCCGTTCCTAGGATTAGGGCTGGCCCCGCCCATTTGCCCGCCCACTCGTCGACTCCATCGGCGCTCCGCTCCGCCCCCTGCAACGTTTGAATTGCCTGCACGTTTGAGTTGCCTGCACGTTCTCAGAGCCAGGCAGGCAGGCAGCGGAGCGAGGGAGATCGACGGCAGCAGCAGCATGAGCAGGTAGGCTGCCTGGGGCTCCCTCCTGAGGAGGCGCGGCGGTTCCTGGGGGGGAATTGGTAGCCCGCACGGTGGCCCCGGGGAAGGCCCCGGACTCCCGGGCCTTCTCCCGGGCCGCCGCGCGGCCTACCGAGGAGGCGCGGCAGTTCCTGGGGGTGGTTCCTAGGTTCCGGCTATGACCTCACTTCTGGTGGGCGGGCCCCGATACAAGTGCCAATCAAAAGTGAGTACCTGTTGCTAAATCATTTAGATGCCATTACTGGTTGTACCTATTTGTTGACACATCCTATCCCTTGGAGAAAGTTTTCTACCAACTTACTGGGCAGCTCCTATTTCCAGGCAGTAAAGTGACTCTGGGCAGTTTGTATGTTGGCCAAATACATATTCCTATGTGCTCTCCCTAGCAATTATATGTCACACAGAAAAAAGGCAAAAGGATTGCCCCAGAAGATGGCAGTTGCTGAATGTGTACAAGAGCTTCTGGGGAGTTAAAAGTGTCCCAAAATCAACACAGGCCCCCATTTCTTCTTACCTCTATTCCCCTTTCCTCTGTTGTCTCTCTGGATCAATATTTAGATTGTAATCCTCTTGGGGCAGAGACCTGTTTTTTCAATCTCTGAAAAGCACATGTACAGTAATAGTGATGTAATAATAACCGAAGCTATTAACATAAATACTGTGATTTACCTATGAAGTTGCCTTCTGCAGAGTCAGACCTCTGGTCAAAGGCCAGTATTGTTTGCTCTGACTAGAAGCCAATATCCAAGCATAGGGGCAAGTCAGGTTCAAATCGTTTCATTCAATTGGCATCTCTATAACCAAACCACCCAAGGCTGATTCCTCTTGGGGGACGTGGTTGGTTGGTTGGAGGCTAGGCCTGCCTGTCCTCCTCCCAGCATGGTCAGGGAAGAAGAGGAAGACAAGCTGAGGGTCCTCCTTACCCTGAAGGGGTGGTGAAACAGCCTGGTGGGACGCCTGGCAGGCAGTGGGGCCCAGATTTGGGAAGAACAGTGTTTCAGTGCTTCATAAGGCTGCACCGATTCCGATGCCCTACTATTGTCCAACATAACAATTGAGCCACTCCAGCAAAGCCTCCTGGGAACAGAGCCCTGCCCTCCTCACTGCCCAGAAGTAAATGAACCCCGCCCCATCATACAACCTGCCAATGCAAGTATGGGGACAAATTTGGACTTGTCAGTCCTCACCCTCTAAACCCTGCTTTGGTTCAATCAAAGACTTTGCCCCTCCACAACCATGGTACCTTTGAAAAGGAAGATCCACCTTTTCTGGCTACATGATCAGATGAAGTTCACCTACCAACCTACTCTCTTTTCTTGGCTGTGATGGGTGGAACTAACCAGGGCTGGCCTTAAGCCAATGAGACCAGTGTCATCACATTGGGCCCCACACTTTAGGGGGCCCTGCACCAGCACAGTGAGCAGATCATGTGTTGCTGCAACCCGGATCTCCGTGGGCTGTCAGTCAGTGGGGCTAGCAGAGCAGCTTTGCCTTCGGCCCTTCTATCTGCCCCTGCCTCAAACAGCCCAAAATGGTTCCCTGGAAATAGCTGGCGGTGATGTCACCACCAAGTATTTCCAGGTGCCATGCTTCGTGTGCGGCACCTCTTTTTGGTGAGTGGGGGGCCCACGGGGATGCCCCACATTGGGCCCCACTGCTCCTAGAACTGGCCCTAGTACTACCACTGGGCAGAGGGCTCCATTGGCATGACAATCACAGCTGTTTGTCATGCTGCTTTTTCACTCTGAAGCAAAGGTCTGGGACAGAGGTGAAAAGGCAGCATTGGAAGAGTGATTTGGGGTGAAAAATAACAGGGGAAGGGTTAAGCAGTCTCCTCCTGACTACTTTTCTTGTGCTCAGGAGCAGTCTATCCTAAGATGCTTTAGGTTAAAAAGAAAAAACCATGGAGGACGGAATTGCAGAACTCCGTTTAATGTGCTGGTTAAGCCTCAGTAAATAACAAAGAGCAATTAGAAACTTGCACTCTCGCATTTTTTTAATTCCTTCCTGAATTTAGCCAAATCATAACACACGATTCCACATGCTTGCGTGGCTACTGAGCGGGCAATGCCACCTTAGCCATGCTTCTCTGGGGAGTTACAGTCCTCCGTTCCCTCCACCTCCTTTCCTAGAGCTCTCTTTTGAAGGCTGAGCCGTAGTAAGGCTGTCTCCTCTGCCCTGCCGTTTCATGCCGGCTCTCATTACTATGTCGGATGCTGATGTCAAGCCTGGTGTGACCCGGTATTCCAGAGGAGGAGCGAACATGCTGTGAAACGTCAAGGCAAAAAAAAAAAATTGCAGCCCTGCGAGCCATCCCTGGACTCAGCTGCTTCCAGAGCACATAGATGGCTTGTGTGACAGCAGCAGCGCACAGAAGCAGCGATGAAATGCAGCTAGCAGCAGCCCTACAGCTGGGAGACAGCAGGCAGGCAGGCAGGCACCAGTCCAGTCCAGTCCTAGTGGCTCACACGAGCTTCCCGTGAGCCTGTCTGCGGTGTCTTTCCAGCTGTGGCTGCCTTGTCTCACTGGGATCCTGCTCCAGCTTTGCTTTCCAAATACTCTGTGGCTTAACTCAAGTGTGCGACTCCCTGGGTGACGGCGGTATCTTCTTCTCTTCCCTCCCTCTCTCTTCTTGCTTGCATCCTCCCTTCTCCCAGGATGGCGGAGGCTGAATTGCACAAGAAAAGGCTGCAAGCAATTGCAGTAAGTCGGCTTCTTTTTTATTGGGCTCTTTTGTGCGTGGACGGGGAATTGAGCAGAAGGCGGCACTCCTGCACAAGAGCCGGCAAATGACATTTAGAGGGCTCCATGGCTCTGGTGAAGTTGTGTCAAGTTCACCTTTGATTTCATTGCTGGCTCCAAATGGGAAATGCTTCCGCTTTATCCTGACAAATGTGATATTGGTCCTTTGGGTTCTGATGGGTTTGGATTTTGCTGACACAGGTTAAAAACAGGCAAATCCATCTGGCATGCTTGAAAGACCAGCAACAGAAAAGGGGAAAAGAGGGAGTGAGATATACTGTGTGCTTGGAGCATAAAATATTGTTGCACTGTGCATAGTCAAGGTGGGTGGATTTCTTGGAACGGGAACAGTCATCACTCCAGGGCTGGCTTTTTGCTTTTGTGAAGACAGGTGCAAATATTTCTGGATAAGTCAACACCTGCATTGATTTGGCTAAATAAAGACATGCCACAATAGTTGGAGTATAATCAAGAGGCCAAATTCTTCAGCAAAAGACCCCCTTTCAGGGCCAGTTCACACAACCATTTTTAAATTAAAAACCTGAAGTTAGTGCTCATTGGAGTTTGGCATGTGCACTTGAATTGTAAATGTTTTCCACACATGTTGAAATTGTCCAGGACATGGGAACCGCAGCCTTCACAATACCGTTTGAGTTAGGAAGTGGTGAGTCACAATCTTAATGTGTATTTGAACGCTCACATGTCTGCTAACCACACGAAAAATCTAGCAAGCTCAAAACTTCTGTACATCAACACAGATATGTGACTTGCCCTTCATTTGAAACACTTGGGGTACAGTCCCAGAAAGTTTTAAAAGTGCACATTTTGGATGGACTTTAATGCAAATTGTGTCTTTTGGGGGGTATTCCTTTGTTTTTAGCAAGTGTTTATACTGTATTACGGTGAAGGAGGAGAAAGCAAAATCAAATGTGGAGTCTTTGGAAAACTTTGGGCTCTTGTGTTTCTTTAGAACCTCACTCATTCTTTATTTTCCCCTAGAAAGTCTAGGGAAATGAAATGTGAGTGTGATTCTGAGATAAACAAGGAGACTGAAATCTAGTCAATTGACCATAGTCATTAGAGCATCACTTTCTTCCTTGGTAGCTGAAGTCTCACATCCCCTATGTAAATTTCCCTGATTCCAACCTCCTTCTACAGAATTCCTAACAATGTTCAATAAGTGAAGTATCTGACTCAGTATTTTGCAACTGAACTGTTCTGTCTTTTCATTTGATGTCTACATCTCTTTGTCTAATGCTGCTACTACAAAAAAAAAAAAAAAAAAAGCTCAATTCCGACGATGCATGTAGTACCATGCTGTGGTGCTTTCTGCTCATCAGCTAACCTCACGTGACCTTGTCCTTGAAGGAGCAGGTAACATTCATCCATAACATGGGGAGGTTTCCCTCCTCACTTCGGAGAGCTGATGTGCTTAATCTAGCAAAGCTACACAGACTCAGAAGGGCTTGGCTTGGTCAGGGCACCAGACGTCTGTGTGTCTCAGGTCTGAAGTTGGAAGGCAGAAAATGATGAGGCAGCATGGATTTTAGGAGCGCTGCCAGAGAGTTGCCAATGATCAACAGATGTTGTGTTTTACTATAGCTGCCCCCAGATGGATTCTATATTGTCTTTGTAGGCCAGCAATGGCTGCTGCTCTTGTTGCATTTGGGGGGGGGGGGCTGTTTTTCTGAGGTCAGTTAATCCACTAATATATGCCTTGATATTAAAGTATGCAGACCTACTATGTGTTAAATCCTTTGAAATTGTTCCTGGAAAACATCAAGTCATTGCGGGGCAAAAAGTCTGATGATTTAAAGTATTTAATATTGTAGCTGTTAAGACGTAGCTGAGCAGTTTTCTTTTCATCTAAAAATTGGCTCCATGTGCATCGGCACTCACAATGCTTTGGAGGAAGCTGTTCAATGTAATTTACTAAGCCAATAACGGGACTGTCATCAATGCTCACTGAAGATAGAAGTGAAACTACTATAATTACAAGGCAATCCCATGTTTAAACCATGTGCCCTACATATAGGTATTCTAATATTTTGACCTTTCTGCAAAAAAAGCAATACAGGCATGCCCCAGTATCCACTGATTACAGCAATACAGGCATGCCCCAGTATCCATGGTTTCAGTTATCCACGGATACTGGGACGCCTATTAAGAAGACAGGAGAACATTAAACAAATCTCCTTTTTTTACCATGTTGCAGCAAAACAGCTGATGTTCCCCTATCTTTAAAAAGGTGTCCCCAGGATCCACGGTTTCAGGTAATCATAGGGAGGTCCGGAACGGAACCCCAGCAGATACTGGGGCATGCCTGTATAAAATAATTTTTATATATGCACCAGTCCTATATGCACTTATACCTGTGAGTATGCCCCAGTGAACTCAGTGGGGCTTACTTCTAAGTAGACATGTTCAGGATTGTACTGTTAGAAAAGTATTAGATTCCTACCACAACCATCATCAACCATATTGCATCAATCATGAGTAGCATGTTGCTGCTGTTCAGTCGCTATGGTCCATGCGATCCCATAGACCACAGCACGCCAGGCCTCCCTGTCCTCCACTAGTTTGCCCCATTTCATGTTCATTGCTTCGGTGACACTATCTAACCATCTCATCCTCCTCCGCCCCCTTCTCCTTTTGCCTTCGATCTTTCCCAGCATGAGGGTTTTCCCTAAAGAGTCCTCTCTTCTCATGAGGTGGTAGCATGTTGACATAGAGGTAAATCTCATTACTGTCATTAAACCGTTTTTTGGCTCCAAGACAATTCTCATAGACTGGTATTTTTACTACAAAGTTTTACTCACATTAAGTAGATGAGAATCTGGAATGAATCAAATGCTTCCATGTGATGTTAACTACTTCAAAGACATGATACTCCATCCTAACCTAAATGAGGTTGCAAGGCCAATATGCTGTGTATGTTCTAGAGTGGTTTAATTTTGACTTCAGAAATTTTGCTCAATTTCGGCCTCATGCACAATTCACAAGTTATGCTTTTTCTGCCAGGGCTAAGATGAAACAGGCCACCCCCATAAACACACTTCATAGTCTATTCCAAAGCAGCCATATTGAAAATATGGATAGATGGGACACTAGAAAGGGTATGTGTGAGGTTGTTCTGCTTGTGTTAGGGTTGTAAATGGGCTTTTTCCCTTTCTGATTCATATTGCTATTGGAAAATGACTGAGAAATAACCCAATTTATAGCTGCGTTCTCAGGGCAGCAGGAAGCTCTGGCATCACAATGATGGCACTTCTGGCCATGGCATCACTTCCAGTGGGTCCTGGACAGATGGTTATTCTGTGTTGTTTTAGAACCACTGGTCTATTCTAAGGTCACAAAAAGTGCCCTAATTTTCAGTGATATGATTGAATGTGGCTTGTGAAATTTAAACCATGCTGCCTAGAAGGCAGAGTGGTCATAATAGCAGCAATATTCCCCTTCCCATCATTCAACATGCATTTCCCTATTCCCTTCCCATTCTGAATGAGGACAGTGCATTGGAAGCATTGTTCTCATACTGCATTGGCAAGGTTTACCCTTAGTGAGGCCAAATCTGATTGACTTTTTGGGTTCTGACTGCATCGTGTTCATAATATGATTTCTGAGTTCATCAGTTGTGATGAAAAGTGATCCCAGGGCCAGCCTGTTCATTAGGTCAGCTGAGTAGGTCACTTGAGGATTGGTGGGGGGTGCTCAATTCAACACAACACCCTGCTTCCACTCTCCCACGTCTTGGATTTGAAAGCGAAGAGGGGGGCAGCATAGAAGAGGAAGGATGGAAGGGGTAAGGTGGACAGTGATGTAGCCCTCCACTCTCCTCTACAGCTTGCATTTTTGGTGATCACGACAGATGGAAGAGAAGCTCAAAAATACAGCCCAATCCTAACCTGGGCTATAATAGGTAGGCCGGCTGGCTTGCAACATATCCAGCTCTAATTAGGAGGTGGCTATGGTGCAACTCGGAGTAAGGGGGTATATGTCCCCTTACCCTGAGTAATGCCCCAGCCACCTCAATGGGACTACTCAGATCTGTGCCAGTGTAAAGCCAGTCTGCTTGGGAGGGGGATTAGGATATGACCTACTTGCCAGAAGCTCGTCCTACCCCCCCTCCTGGGCCTGGTTCACCCACCAGCCCGCCTTCCCCTTACCCCCATCTGCCTTCCCTCCAGCCTTCCAATCTCCATACTGGCCGAACTCAGCCGGTTCAAGCTCACCATTCTGGGGTGGCGCAAAAGCTGGATGTGGCCTGGCGTGCATCCTCACGCTGGCCTGGCTGACTCCCAAATCTGCACAAATGTTACTTTTGGCACATTTGCGACTGCACTGGGCTGGCGCAAGTTATTTTGTTATTTTTGTTATTTTGTCCTGCAGTAACCAAGGGCACAATCCTAACCTGGAGTTAGGCCGGCACAAGTCCCTGGGCCAGACACACTTGTCCAGGCGTGTCGCGAATGCAATGTAAAGCATGTTTGGACCACTCTCAGAGTCAGGAAAGTTGGCAGACATCTGTGTGCCAGTCTCCCTGGCTCCAAGAGTGGTCCAAATGCACTTTATGGCACATTTGTGACATTCCTGGGATTCCAGGTTAGGATTGTGCTCGAAACTAGATTGTGTTGTCATATGACCAAAGGAAGTAATCTCTGGTGGCTTCTTAAACATAAAGTAATGTGGCTTCACTCTGCTCAGAGGTTTGGAATGTTAGAGGTCATTCCCCAGGAGGTGGATTTGGTTTGCAGTTGTTAGCCCAAGTGATAAACTGATGACAGGCTGTACAGGTTCAGTCCTGTGGCTTTGCAACTTATCCATGGTTTAGTAATCTTCTAAAAAAGTTGTATCTAAATAGCAATATATTCCACACACTCACGCACGCACACGCGCACGTGCGCGCGCGCACACACACACACACACACACTGGAAATAGCATTAGGAGCTTGTCCTGATCGGACCAAGCTTTCTGTTCCACTTTCTAGATTTTTTTTCCCTGCACAGGAAAGCAGAAACCTCAGTTTGTTTGAATTGCAACAAGACTGAACAAACTTCATTGAGGACGTAAACGTAATGCAATAATGGATGTTGCACCAATGCTATGTGATAGCTTCGGCGCAATGTCACTAGCACTGGCCTAACTTATGCTGGCCTAACTCCAGTTTAGGATTGTGCTCTATGTGCCTTTAAACATTCTTTTAAACCTTTAGACTTGAACTCTGAGAACTCTGTTCTGCTGTCATAACTAGCCCAATAGTTATGCATCACACAGCACTCATGTGGCATTTCTGCACAGGACCATTTTTTTCTTTCTCAAATTGGCTTTTGATTCATAAGCAGTGCAGTTATCAGGCTCTTCTGTCCCTAGCTGTGCTTTGTTACAACCACTTTATACATCCAAATAACCCCATGATCATGAGGTAATACTTGTGTGCCATTACAGTGACATTAATTAAGAGTGCAATCCTATACCCCTGTTGCACCTGTGCTATGCTCTTGCGCCAGCTGAACGCTGTCGCAAATGTGCCGTCAAGCACGTCCGCGTTGGCACTATGGCGCTGGACCAGCACTAGTAGAAGTGCTGACTCTCAGGTCCTGACACGACTGTCAGCGGTGCCGGCCTTCCACCAGTTGAGCATCAGTGGCGCTTGGTTGGCGCAGGGCCTCCACAAGGGTGTTCCGGAGGCATAACTGGTTGGCGCAATGGGCGGTGACGGGAGCAGTGACGCAGGCCAGCTATAGTGCCAAAGCCTAAAGCCTAGGATTAAGCCAGACTAGGGCGGCCCCAATTCAGGCCACTCCTGTGCACATTCCTTCTGCACCTGCAAAACAGCAGGCGCAGATCCAAGCAGGCCCATCCCATGGGGGCAACAAGGGCTTATATGGGTGCAAGGGGAAAACCTCCCCTTGTCCTGCACGTTGCTGCTGCTGCCTCCTAATAGGATACAGCCTTGTTATGTCAGCTTTACTATGTCGGCTTTACTTAGGATTGGGCTATAAATAATGAAAGGTTCCTATGAGCCCCGAAACACACCGCAAAATTGTGCCCCATCCCTGTATTGGGCATGGCTGAATCTTTGCATCACTCTCGGTAAAGAGATGCAATAGAACTACCCTTCCTTCAGGAGTTTACTTCTATTCCTTTTGTCTCCACATGAGTTACAGTTACCGTTCTGAGCTGCCTCATTCCAATCAGGAAGCATACAGAGGCGCATGCTAGATTCAAATGAACTAATTGATTATTGGAGGCTGTAGGTCAAAAGATCAGCTGCCTTAATTAAATGCCCTGTCATGTTGCAGTGATCAACACTGCAACAGAGATAGGTGTTTAATACTTGTTCAATATGGCTTGCATAACTGCAATTAATGTTTCAAAGTGTATTCAGAATCTGTGTTGATTTAGAGTCACCCCCACTACCAAATGTTTGGTATGGGTAAGAAAGCTTAGAGGGGTGTATAAATGAAGACGAGATCGAATTATTGAACAAAGAAAACAGCACAGTCCAAAAACTTCAAACACTTGCTCCATCAGGGTCCTGTCAGATATTACTCTTGAATCAGTTATAAAACAAACATGTACCTAAAAATCTAACATGTGAATAAGAGAAACTGAGTTAGGAAATGTGCATTATATGGTTATACTCCATAGAAAGCCTGGATTGAGTTCAAAACCTTGCCAAGCATACACTCAGCAGCAGATCCAGGTTTGTACATAATGTGTGGAATGGCTCTTTGTCAGCTCATATTAATAAGCCTTCTTCTGAAATGTGATCAGTTTCAGGAGATTCACAAGGGAGGAGACTTTCATGGGATTTCATGAGACTGAAAATACCTTGGGCCTAACCAGTTACGGACCCAGCCAATGGGCCACTCAGGGACAGAGGAGGTCTGCCCCTTCCGCTGTTTCCCTGCCCCCGTGCACTGTGCTGCTCTGTCTCCATGCCGCGCCAGGTTCCATATCAGAGCCGTATGATGGCAGGGGCAGGTGGGATGGCTGAAACAGCTTGCCTCTCAGCAAAGTGAGGCACCACCCTCTTCCTGCTCCAGGAGCGCCGCACCTGGGACTTTTGCCCTCCAGGACATTATGGTAGGTCCGCGATTGGGCCTTTTACTCAATTAAAGAAATGTTTGCTTAATCAATTACACTTCTGTAATATTTGTATGTAAGAAACACCAATAGTTTTAAAGGAAAAAGGTGCCAATCTGCTTTTGGATCATACATGCATGTGTCACAGAACACGTTACTGGTGTGTGTGTGTGTGCGTGCATGTGCATGTGCAGAGGTGCAGTGTAGCGCCTGCCATGGGTGCCAGCAAGGGAAATGAGTGTGCCTGGGAAGAAAGTAGCATAGATCTGAGCCCTCCTGCCCGCCCATGCCTCCAAAATGGAGTGATTCCGGAAGCAGGGAGCGTGGCGAGTCTGTGCAGGGGCGCAGTGACATCTTTCATCACTGCCCTGCCATCATGCCTGCTTCAGCTCTCTCTCTCTCTCTCTCTCTCTCTCTCTCTCTCTCTCTCTCTCTC
>JAJKFI010000001.1:147470-187130 GCA_029204185.1 Lerista edwardsae
TCTCTCTCTCTCTCTCTCTCTCTCTCTCTCTCTCTCTCTCTCTCTCTGTGTGTGTGTGTGTGTGTAAAAAATCTGCTTCCTGATATTAATTGGGGGCATCTTTTTAGTTGATGGTTATAATTGATTAATTGATTGAGTAAACAGCTCAGTCCTCTTCTCCACATGGTGTAACATTGCACAGGAATGAAAGTCTAAACATAGCACTCTTGACCTTAGTGTATGATGAGATACAGAGTGAGGTGCTTGGAGATCTTTAAGGTTGGATGCCCTTCTTGGGGGAACATCATCGATCACTTGCACTATTTTTAGGTCTGCTATAGGATGAATACGGTGATTTACCAAGTAAATTATCAGGTCACCTGTAGCTACATGATATTATCATATTCAATTCTAATTCTTTTTAATGGAGCTGGTGTTGTTTGAGTCTGTTATAACGAAGACCCAAAAATTTTTTTCTTCTTCAACCTGTTGATTGCTCTTGTTGCCTCTTAAGTCTAGTTCTTGGATAGTCTCATTCTGTTGCTGTTCAAACACTATTGCTCGTGGAACTTATCACCAAAGCCACAATTCATATACAGACCCTTGTTCTGCCGGATTTAAGGCAAATTCTTCAAAAGACGCTTTCAAACAAACAACAAGAACTGGGGAGACATAGATCTTTTCTTCCCTTACCAGGAATAAGGTTTACCACTTTTCAACAGGAGCCGTTCACAAAGTAGTTTACATAGTGAAATAAATCAACAAATGTTTCACAGTCCTCAAAACAAAATAGAAGAAACACCAAGCACTGCCACTGGAAAAGATGCCATGCTGGGGTAAAGAGCAGTGGTGTTCCACAACGGGCAGCAAATGCTTAGCTCCAGTGTATGTTGCCCCTCCCCCTTCCCTTCCGGGCCATTTGTGGCTCCAAAAGCAAAGCCTCCGAGCCGGATCTCCAAGCCACAAATGGCTGTGAAGGCAAGGGAGCTCAGGCTCCTGAAAAACTTAGCATTTTGCCCCCACTTTCAGGAACATCACTGGTGAAGAGGGACAGTTGCTGTCCCCTTGCTAAATATAAGAGGCCATCACTTTGAAAGGTGCTTCATTGCCCAGTTAGCAAGGTTAACCTATCCAGGTGTGATTCACATGGACACAGCACAATCCTATGCATGTCTACTCAGAAGTAAGTCTGTGTTCACAAGGCCTTACTCCCAGGTACGTGTGTATAGGATTTCAGCCTTACTCAGTGGCATCGCTGGGGGGCGGGGGGGCACACCAGGTGACGCCCACAGGGAGGGTGACACTAACAGGGACCCAAATTGCTAACATCATGGTTTTAAAAGGTAATACCATCATGCTATACACCGTTGGATGTGGAATTGCACCTGGAATTCAATGAAAAAACTGGAGTGTAATATCTTCATTCTGTCAAAAGTTATGGCCAAAAAAACTAAAACCCAAAAATACAACTTTTAATGTAAAAATTACGATTTTTAAAAAATCAATGTTATACGGAATAATACCATCATTATATACCTTTGGATGTGGAATTTCACAAGGAATTCAAATTAAAAAAAGGAGTGTCATATCTTTATTTTATCAAAAGCTATGGCAAAAAAACCTAAAGACTCAAAATACAACTTTTTATGTAAAAATCATTATTTAAAAAAAAATCATTATGAGTCAGTTCTCATTTCCATGTATCAGAGCTAATACTAAAACTTTTATTTAATTTTGTGAATGTCATCAAATTGGCCATGGGTTTTTGTTGGTTACTAATTTGTTGAGTGATCTGTACTATAGTTAAATAAAGTTGATGGGGGGGGTAACACCAACCCTAGTAATAACACTGCATTTAGGTTGTGCATATGGTATTGTAATTTATTCTGTATGGTTTGGGAGGAGGACATCCATCATGGGGGTGACCCGCTGACCTCCCGCATTGGGTGATGCAAACTCTAGTGACGCCACTGCTTATTTTAATAACCCTTTGTAAATATGAGTGTGTTGCTATTAACAAATGAAAAAGAGTGGTGTCAGGGCTGCCGTTTCAGGGTTCAGCTGGGGGAGGCAAGATTCAGAGCCAGCTTCAACAGTCCACTTTGAATACATTTAAGATTAAATTGAGAAAAAGCAACATGTGTTAAGACACACAGTCCTCTTCATCCTAAAGAGAACCTGTGTCTGGTGCAATCCAAGCCCCGAAGAAGTTCTCTTTTTTCATTGCAGAATGATGGGCTTTGCTGTTATGTGATGCTTACATCTCAAGATCTACATTCTTATCGTAATAGCAAAGGAACTTTGTTGAATGAGAGCTAAAACTCAATAGCTGTTACATGTGAAGACTGATTCTTACTTTTATACTCAGGTGGAGGATAGGGCTGCCAGATTTTCAACTGACACATGTAACTATCCCAGCAGCGTGATTTGCCAACAGGAGAAGGTAATGTGCTGTAAATTGCCTGCTGATTTCTAAATTTCACACTGCTTTGAAATCACAAAAGCAGGCCTGAGAGGTTTTTTCTGGTCAGTTGGTAATCCTAGAATGAATACCATGTGCTGCAATTGTATCTTTTTTTCTTTTTTCCTTTTTTTTCCTTTTTTTTTCTTTTGCAAGGGGGGAGATTTTCAGCTAGAAAATAGTATCGCAGTAACAAATTCTAGACTCAGCCCCTGAAGAACTCCGTTTGGCAGAATTGCCAATGACACATTGAAGCAAATGTCAGCTTGGACCTGGATGTCCCTATTGAGGCCAAAAGACAGGATGTAGTTATTGTTCAGTCGCTAAGTTGTGTCAGACTCTTCGCGACCCCATGGACCACAGCACACCAGCAGAGACACAAAGCAGGAGTCTGCCAGCTACGAACAGTCATACCGAAGTGTACAAATCAAAGTGCTGGACTGAACCAGTGATAAGGGAGATCTGGTTATTTCCAGCAGGGAAGAATCTATATTAAAGTCTTTCAGACTTAGGGCCCACTCTATCCAAGCACTGATGCAGCTGTGCCAATGGGGCATGTGCTGCATCCTGTGGTGGTGGGGGCAGTCACAGGCCTCCTCAAGATAAGGGAACATTTGTTCCCTTACTTTGGGATGCACTGTGGCTGCATTTGTGCTGGAAAGTTGGATAGGATTGGGTCCTTAATGTTGCTGATGGAGTGTGTGGGTCATCATATATAACACAAAATACCCAAGATCCAGAGGCAACATAATGCTTAACTATGGCAAAGCCTATTCAGAATTTATTACCTTGACATAAGATCTCAAATGAAGCCATACTTTAGCTTATCAAGTGGAAATGAAGAGGCAAACATTAACCAGACTTGCTCTTTACCTTGCAAGGGGAGAGGCTGAAGGCATGGGGAAATGGTCTTCAATATGAGTTCCCTAATGCCAGCTACGATTTCAACATATATGATGTTGTTCAGTCGCTAAGTCGTGTCCGACTCTTCACGACCCCATGGACCACAGCATGCCAGGCCTCCCTGTCCTCCACTAGCTTCCGGAGTTCGCCCAATTTCATGTTCATCGCTTCGGTGACACTATCTAACCATCTCATCCTCTGCCGCCCCCTTCTCCTTTTGCCTTCAATCTTTCCCAGCATGAGGATCTTTTCTAAAGAGTCCTTTCTTCTCATGAGGTGGCCAAAGTATTTGAGCTTCAGCTTCAGGATTTGTCCTTCCAGGGAGCAATCAGGCTTGACTTCCTGTAGGATTGACTTCCTGTAAGACAGGATACAAAAACCTAAAATAAGAACAGTACTGTAACTAAAATAAATAACAGCCACATTAAATATTTGACTTTTATTTTAGTTATTGTTTTTATTTTAGATTTTTGTATCCTATCTTTTGGTCCCAATAGGGACACCCAAGTCAGTTTAGGCCCAAGCATGACATTTGTCCCCACACACTGATGTGTGTAGAGCTTGATATAACTAGGCTCCTGCATCAAGACTCCAAAAGGCCAAACAAGAGATCTTGTTCAGAGATTTTATTCATTTGAACAAAAACGCATAGGGAAGTAAGAACCTGGCAATTGCCTTCTTTTCAGAAATGCTTCCTGCCAAGACGGCCTTTTGCTCTACTGTATATGCTCATGAGAACACTTGAAAAATGAGAGTTACTCTGAGGTAAAATCCCATCTTCCAATCATGTAATTATTCTGTGTGTGGTTAATTCAGCAAGATAATTAAAAATGAAAAGAATTACATGGTTTGTAATCTGGCAGCCTTACAGGGCTCCATTCCCAGAACCCCTGTGGATGTCGAGACCAACAAATAAACAAATCCTTATGTCAGGATACCCAACCCTCCAAAGCTGTATGTGGCCTTCCTGGGCTTCAGAATGCCTTTTAAAGGCATAAAAATGTCACTTCTGGGTTTTGCCTCTAGAAGGCTTTTGAAAGCCTGGGGAGGTTGTGCGCTGCTCCCCAGGCCTCAGAACACCCTCCAGGTGGTACCAGAGCTATGGGACCAGGTGGCCTGCACCACGGCTAGTTAAAACCACAGGTCCCAAATCCATGTATAAACTGTCCGAACCTGTGTTCTGCAGTAATGACCAGGCATACCTCAATCGTATCAACATGGCCATAGGCAAATCACTCTAATTCTGGTTTCTGTACCCACCAGCATTGGGGAAGTGGGGAGGAAAAACTGAGCAGGCTATACAACCGAGCAAGCTATATTAACAATTCAGTACTTTAATATTTCCCCAGCAGTTTAAGTTGGAAAATGCCAGAGTAAACATCGATATTCAGTCTGGCAGCAACTGGTGTCTTGTGCCTCAGAGTAATCTATTTATCTAAGCTACTGATGAGTCACATTACATTTGAGCATCTTTCAATAGTGAAATGCATTTGCTCAGGAAAGTAGAGAGAATTCATTTGCAAACATTTTCCCAAAGAGGCCTCGCACTGCAGAGGGACTGAGTGGTTTGCCCAAGGTCACACACAAGAGCTTGACAGAGCGTCGTATGGAGCAGGATTCTGCACAAGGCAGCATATCAGCTATTGATCCTGCTCTCCTTTCATAGAGGACAAAGGAATGCATATTGTTAGCTGCTGACATATTTTTGGCTTGGCAAGGGGAAGGGTGGTATTCCAACCATTTGCCATGCAGAGCATCACTTTAAAATAGCTAAGTGTGCACCAACAAAGCACTCATGATATGGCCACAATGGCGGGTCATGAGCCAAAGGTCATGCAACGGACTGTAAATAAGAGGGAGGTCTAGTGACCTGCAGGCAGCTGTCCTCTTTAATGAATTGCTCTGTCATTTTGGAAAGACCTGCTGAATTAGAAGAATCCAAGTTTCCACAGAGTTGGAGGCCTTTTCTGTCTCTAGCTCCAGCCGCTACGCTTTCTAGAGAGGAGAGGCCTATATTGGATTGGGGTCCAGCTTCAGATTTCCTTTGCGTGCTTAGTAGTCAATATTAATATTGGCTAAACAGCCAATATTATCATGCAATTGTACAAATTTATGGCTTGACCTGCGATTGCCTGCTGAGGCTTGATGGCAGCAGCCAAAGGAGAAAGCAACATCTGTGAAAGCAACATCTGGGCCTGAGGATTGGCAGATCACAAGAATACTGTAGATTTGTAAAAACCCCATTGGAAAAAAATGGTGGTTTAGACTAGCCTGCTCATGTAAGCCGCCTTGGGCATTTGCTTTGGCATGGGAAAGGCGGGGTATAAATTCTTCAAATAAATAAATAAGGCCGCACCTGGATTATTGTGTACAGTTCTGGTCGCCGTACCTCAAAAAGGACATAGAGGAGCTCGAAAAGGTGCAGAAGAGAGCGACAAAAATGATTACGGGGCTGGGGCACCTCCCTTATGAAGAAAGACTGCAGCGTTTGGGGCTCTTCAGCCTAGAAAAAAGGCGCCTGAGCAGGGACATGATTGAGACATACAAAATTATGCACAGAAGGGATAGACTCGATAGAGGGATGTTCTTTTCCCTCTCTCAAAACACCAGAACCAGGTGGCATCTGCTAAAACTGAGGGTTGGAAGAGTTAAAACAGATAAAAGGAAGTACTCTTTTACCAAGTGGGTAGTTAATCTGTGGAACTCTTTGCCACAGGAGGTGGTGATGGGATCTGGTCTAGATGCCTTTAAGAGGGGATTGGACGGATTTCTGGAAGAAAAGTCCATCGTGGGCTATAGGCCATGATGGATTGTGCAACCTCCTTACATTAGTAGTAGGCTACTTCAGAGTACCGGGTGCAAGGGAGTGGCAACAGGATGCAAGCATCTTGTTGTCTCATGCCTCCCTGGGGCACCTGGGTGGGCCGCTGTGAGATACAGGAAGCTGGACTAGATGGGCCTTTGGCCTGATCCAGCGGGGCTCTTCTTATGTTCTTAATGCCAACTCAGCTGCATGTCAAGGTGATGGTAGTGGGGAAAACCCAAAGGAACACAAATCAATTCTCAAATAAATGGCTCAGCTTGAGGGAGGGTGGTGGCTATCTCCCTTCTGCTATAGCATCCTGTCACTCTTTTAATTGGCATTGCTTGTTTGCACATTCTCTCTTTGTAAGCAAACAGTTTCTATTAGGCTGCCTGAACTACCTGCATGCTACAGCTTAGCAAGGGATAGGATGAGCTGTTCATTCCATCCCAGCATTGTCCATGAAGGCAGTCGTTTTTAAACCAAGTTGGCTGTTCTAGCTGAATCACACCTTCTCGTTTATCATTGTAAATCTAGAAGTGTGAGATCCATTACGTTAAACGATTTCCTGCTTCTCATGTTTAATTTCTGACCCCATGTCCCGAGCAAGTTTATTTTTGCCATGCAACAATTTAGGATTTCCTTGTCTGAAATAAATAAAAGGCCTTTGTGTTTGTGCTTCGAAGAGTGGCTGATGCAGTCTCAAAGTCTTCCTTTGCTATCAGTTTAGAATGGAACGTGGATATCCTTTGCCTTTTTGGCAATTGCTTTTAAACATATTTCTTCTAAATAGCCAATCAGATTTTGAAATACCAAAATGGTTCCAAATAGATATAGTTCCCTTTACTCTGTGTCACCTTGGTTAAGGACTTGGCCTTGATTTCTTATCATAGGAATCCAAAATGTCATAGCAAAATACACCTATTGTCCTGATTTGCAAAAGAAACACAGATAAAACATTAATGGAAACTCTGCTTCCATTAGTGCTATTTCATTACTGGCACAATCCTAACCAACTTTCCAGCACTGATGTAGCTGTGCCTATGGGGCATGTGCTGCATCCTGCAGTTGGAGGCAGTCATGGAGGCCACCTCAAGGTAAGGGAACGTTTGTTTCCTTACCTCAGAGCGGCATTGCTCTTACCCTGGTACTGGAAAGTGGGTTAGGGGTGTGCCCTATGTCCAGTGGTGTCATTCAAATGATTTAGGAACAGGAACTCACTTTTGAGTTCAAATTCAAATGTTGAAAAAAACAAACCCGGAAGCAGCCACAGAGCCCGTTAGGATCCGGAACGCCCGTTCTGGTCCATTCCCCCTGAATGACATCACTGCCTATGTCCCCTTTTTGCTGCTGTATGTTCACAAAGGTCCAGTTTCCATTTCAGTCAGCCTGTTTTCATTTTTTTCAAACCTCTTGAGTGTGTCTGATGCTATGATAGCATTGGACAGATAATTCAAAAGATCATCTGCTTCAATCAAACAAAAGGTGGGCAGGCAGGTATGCATATAAGATAAAAGGACTGACAATTCTGAATGCTGATTTCCACGTTGCGCAGTTTTCATGGCAAAACAGCAGTCCAGGGTTATAGTGTTTTTAACATGTTTTCCAACTCTTTGCTTGTACCTTCTATTTGAAAATGAGATCATTTGCTTCCAAAGCCACCAGCTCTTGCCAAATCTTTTTAGGAGAGCTTTCCCAGTCCAAATTGATTTTTGCTTGGAAGTCTGTGCTGCAGTTGTAGTGGCATTATACTAGTCAACATTCTGCAATCAAAATCAAATTATAGCACCTTTAAAGAATTGGCCTAAGCTCTTAAGAGCCATTGTGAGTATGGGCTTGCATATTCATTGAACACAATACTCTTGTAATAAAGTAATTTCCTCCATCAAGGAAAAAAAAAGAGCACTTGTGCTTAAGTCAGAGTGGGTGGTTACTTCAAAATTAACCACATAAACATTTCTGCTCTTAAAGCTATTGAAGAATTTGACAGTAGCTTGCAGAACACAGTATGCAAGGTAGTAGTCCTTTTTTGGTAGAATCGTATCTTCAGTCAGTATTAACTGAATTGCATACAGCAATACCTTGCTTTTTTTTCTGGTTAAGGACCAGAGCATGGACAAAATTAAAAAATGGATGAATGTCAAAACATAGCCTTATTTCGCTATAGCTTGTTTAGCATGCAAATTTATTTTGGCTAGCAAAAAAAGTTGAACGTAAAGTGGATGAAATCAAGATATTACTGTGTCAGAATTATCTGTTTTGATGGACTGTAATAAAATTCTCAGAAAATAACCTCAAAGATGGGAAACTCCATAGCATATTTTGCAACGTGGCTGTCTGTTACTGACCATTTATCTAACGATTCTGATTACAGTACTCCCTGAATATAAGTTAAAAATAGATGACCATGTTCAGAGTCAACATCACAGCAAAACCATGGTTAGGCCATTGTGGATTACTGTCTAGTTTAGTGGTTCTCAAATGTTTTAGCATTGGGACCCACTTTTTAGAATGACAATCTGGGAGTGATGTCATGGCTGGAAGTGCTGTCATTGTGATGCTAGAGCCTGCTGCTTTCGCTAGAATGCAGAAATAAGTTGGGTTATTTCTCAGCCATTTTCCAATAGAAAAGTGAATCAGAAAGGAAAAAGCCAATTTACAACATTGTCACAAGCTGCAGACCTTCCTCTTGCTTTCTTGCTTTTGGTGTTAACTGTGAATTTTCAAGTCAACTTTTTTTAAAATTGTTTTTAGTTCAGTGCATTTACATAATATTTTGTTCTAATCTTGCTTTCTGTCAGAAATGTTTGATGGTTGTGCAGTTGCTTCAGTCCAAGAATGCCAAATTCTAGAAGTGTTATTTGATTACATCACACTGATGGCACTTCCTGCTTGAAGATGCAACTTCTGACTATGACATCACTTCCACAGGGTCCCGACATGAGTGTCATTCTAAAAAGTGGGTCCTGGTCTAAAACGTTTGAGAACCATTGCCCTACAGGTTACAACCTGTGGAGTTTTCCCCACTTCAGCCTTTATAATTACTATGTGAGGTGCATTGGGTCAGAGATAATGTCTGATCCTGAGGTTGTGCAGTTTGCTTCATGACTAAACAAGGCTTTGGAATCCATTTTCCCCAATCCAAGGCCAGAACCTTATACACAATATTACATTGGCTCTCTTGCCCATTTATTTTAAATGATCAACTTGCTTGTATATTTATATTGTATATTTATCCCACAGCTAAGTTTTACTAATATACCATGTAGGCAGAACGCTAGCACTGTCTATGACAGGAAATTGCAGCATCAAGGGGAAAGGCAGTTTTGTGAAAAATGGTTGATTTAGGATGAAATCCTAACTGAATGTTAGGCCGGCACATGTTCCCTGTGCCACTCTTGTGCAGACTAGGCCAGTGCAAAGACGCACGCCAGCCTACCTGAGCCACCACATAGACCCAGGTTAGGCCTGCGCAGGGGGTGAGGGAGGGCAGAGTGAAGTCAAGGGGGGGAGAGGGCAAGACCATGGGTGGGATGGCTCAGGGTGGGGGTGGAGGCAGGATCCAGCACTTATGCCAGATTCTAACCCCCGTCCCCAGCCTGGCCAGCCTTGTTGGGCTGCTCGGAGTTGCGATTTGGCAGGCACAGCTCCAAGTAGCCCTTTTGGGCTACCCCAAGGTAAGTAGAAAATATCCCCTTATCCTGAGGTGGCCTCCAGCTGCCTCCTATACTGTGCTGGATACAGCGTAGGCCTGATGACATACCTGTTCTGGCACAATATAGGATTGGGCTGCCCAACATTGAAAAAAAAAATCTGATTTAGAGTTCACAAAGTCTTAGAGCCTTTCTATTAATTTCCATGCTTTTCTGTCAGGCTCACAGCAGAAAAAATGGACAACCGAGACATCAAGGTATTACTGTACATTGTTAGGTTATGATCACCATTCCAATTTAGGACATTTTTAGAGAGGTTGTGTTCAGAGCAGTCATCTGGTTTGACAAAGCTGAGCTCTGGCCAAGGGCCCATGTGAATTAGAGGTCCCACATGGCCAGGTCAACCCCTGAGTTTTCAATAACAGTGTCAGTAGAGTCCGGCAGGTGAGAAGGGGGTACCATGGAGACCCAGTGCGGGGCTTTGTCCCAGAGTCCCCACAATCCTGGCAGTGGTCATGTTCTGTGGCACAGAGCTTAGGGTTTTTGGTTGATATGAATTTGGGATTTGGCGGGAAATGTATTTTTGTTCATTTTTCCATGTTTTCTGAGATGCGTGATGTTCTTCTCGTCATGTCATTTCCCATAGCCAGGATTTAACCAGAACTACAGAGCATGAAGGGACGTGGTGGCGCAGCAGGTTAATTCGCTGTTGCTGGGCTTTCCAACCGGAAGGTTGGGAGTTCAAGACTGTGTGACAGAGTGAGCTCCCATTGCTTGTCTCAGCTCCTGCCAACCTAGCAGTTCGAAAGCACCTACAAATGCAAGTAGATAAATAGGGACCACTTTGGTGGGAAGATAACGGCATTCCATGCGCTACGGCGTATAGTCATGCCAGCCACATGACCACGGAAGCTTGTCCTTGGACAAAACGCTGGCTCTACAGGCTTTGAAACGGAGATGAGCACTGCCCCCTACAGTCAGTCACGACTAGACCATCCGGTTGTGGGGAAAACTTTACCTTTTTTACAGAGCATGAAGAGAAAGTTATGTGTTTATATGTTCAGCAAAAAAGCTGCATGGAAAAGCACTTGGGGGAAAGCTAGGTTTTATAAAAGGTTTTCCTGGACTGTATCACTTGATTATGCTGAATGTATAAACTTTCAGGAGCTTTGGAATCCTGAAGGAGTAGCATTTTAAATGAGTTCATGCATTATCACTGTGGCATGGCTGTTGCTAAAAATCTGCTATTGTAGTGGGGCAGAGCAAAAGAGAGAAACACCAAGATCTAAAGATCTGTTCAGTGGATTCCATTCACCTAATTTTATATAATATTGTAAAAATATTTTTATTTTTTTATTAAAGTACATATCCTGTTTTCCTCATGTTTGACCCAAAGCAGTAAGCAAATATCATAAACCCAAAGAGTGTTTAAATGTGACAAAAACAGCAGCAAAGCATAAAAATCAATACAAAATAAATAGCATTCATACAAGCTGAGAAGGATGATTTGGTTCAAGGATGGCCCAAGGCTGCAACTTTTAGTCAATCATTTGACAGTATTAATCCATAAATCCGTATTTATATACCACTTTTCAACACAAGTTTGCAGAACAGTTTACAAGCAAGATAAAATAAAAATTAAATGGTTCCCTGTCCCAAAAGGGCTCACAATCTGGAAAAAAAAGCAGAGCACCATCAGCTGCAGCCACTAGAAAAGGCACTGTCCTAGGGTGAATTACACTCCTCTTAGTATATATAAGAGGAACACCACTTGAAAAAGTGCCTTTTGTCCAGTTAGCAGGGGTGTATTAATGGTTTCTATAATCTTTTAGTTGATTTTAAAAGGTGTTTCATTTAAATAGAGAACAGATTTAGCTGGCACAATAATTTGCATGTCTACTCAGGAGTAAGTCTCATTGAATTCAATGGAACTTATTCCCAGTTAAGTGTGTATATCAGTGGTTCTCAAACATTTTAGCACTGGGATCCACTTTTTAGAATGACAATCTGCCTGGGACCCACCGGAAGTGATTTCACGTCAAAAATCAGAGTCATTTTGAATCAGAGCGTGCTGCTTTCCTGAGAATGCAGCAATAAGTTGGATTATTTCTCAGCCATTTTCCAATAGCAAAGTGAATTAGAAAGAAAAAAGCTGAATTACAACCTTGACACAAGCAAAACAACCACACAGCCCCTTCCCCTTTCCAGTATCCCCATATTTTCAATATGGCTGCTCTAGGTGCTTCGTAACCCACTAGGGAACCAGTTTGGGAACCACTGTTGTATAGGATAGCTGTCTAAATTTTAACTGAACTGGATAACAGTCCTACACTGGGCTTGTATTTCTTAGAGCAACCTCTCATAGTTCATAACAAAAGACTTTTAAACTTGCAGGGAACTGAAAAAGTAGTTTGTGGTATGCCATTGTGGTGGTTTCCTCATGGATTCCTAACCTGGGACACTAAGATATCAACCTGGTTGGTTGTTCTGCTGCCACCAGTCCCTAGTGTGCCAGGGCTCTTCCCCCTTTCAGTTAGCCCTTTGGCATGGAAATTCAAAGCTGAAATACCCTTCCCACACTGGTTATGGAAAGAAACAAGTAGTTTAAATTCTAACCAACTTCACACAAACAGAAATGGAAGCTGTTTTTCACCTCTGCTCTTTTGAGAGCCGAGATGGAAGGCTGCTGTTCAAAGGAAAGAAAATCCTGGCATTAACACACTGTCCCCAACATTTCATGGATACAAATAGGGACATGCTTATGAAATCCCAATGCTCATACCAAGGGCAGAGGACTAATACATCCACCTCCATTCAACTATTTTCCCTAGCAGAAAAGCTACCACTGGTGCTACTTGACATCTTCCCTACTGGAGTAAGTGTTTACTGCAGAGGACCTCAATCCAGACTGAGATCGTGCCAAGGAAAAAGAGTTTAAAACCCCATTGTTCCCCTCCCCCATGACCATTAAACTCCCCATGACCATGGTATGTTTATTTTTATTATTTTTAAAGAATTTATACCCCGCCTTTCCCATGCCAAAGCAAATGCCCAAGGTGACTTACATGGGCAGACTAGTCTAAACCATCATTTTTCAATGGTGTTTTTACAAATATGCAGTATTCTGTGATTCACCTTCACAGTATGGTTCTCTCCTCTGGCCATGTGACAGCGAGCTTCAGCAGGTGATCGTACGCCCAGCCTGGACAGGTCCTTAAGGTTGGATTCCGTTCTTTTGCCGGCTGGCCTTCTCACAACATTCTTGCACTGATTAAAAAAAAAAATCAAGGGCAAACAATATTTTTAAATACCAAAATCACATCTAATTTGGTCTTAGGTTTCTCACGCCTCTATAGATTACTATAAGTGCTCACCCAATTTCAGGTTTTCTGTGCAATCATGAAGGCTGTAAACTAATTTTACATCATTAGAGTCTCAAGATTCTTCAACTACCACCATATCCCAAAAGGAGGGTGCGCTCCATGCTTGACAGTATAATTCTAGCCATAAGGATTTCTAAATTCCATGTCCTAAATGGAAGTCTTATCCTTGTAACTTAAAAATTACAGAGAAGAATACAGGCTTATATGGATAAAATAACTGGGTTGATTATATGTGTGGTTAACTCTACTGCTAAAGAGTTTTAAAACCTCAGATTGTATACTTCAAAAGCCTTGCCAAATGGATGCATCTTTTTTTTCAGATGGCAGATGTGGTTTATAAGCAAGAGTCTTCTGGATGGGATGGCTTGATTTTTCTGCTGCAAAAACTCTGTATTCTCACTGTGAAACTCATCAAAAACATTTGTGGTGGTTGCCAACTGAAGTCTACTCACATAGGAAATGTGATGCCTATTCACAGCAAAGAACTGTGCTGGGCAGATTATTTCTCAAAACCCAAACCCACAGAAACAAGGGCAGAAGAAATGGGGGTATGCGCTATGAGGCAGAAAGCAAACTTCACCACACTGCAATGGAGATCATGTGTCTGTTAGCAAATTAGCGGCTTCTTTTTTAACATCATGCTAGGGATACCAGATACAAACTAGGACAGAGTGCCTACACCTTTAACCATTGAATAGAAAAGGGGATTTTGGCAGGTGCTCATCACAGAAGGATTTCCAAAGCTGCACCTGCCAAAATTCCCTCTTCTATACAAAGGTTAAAGGTATAGGCACTCTGTCCCAGTTTGTATCTGGTAACCCTACTCCTTATTGACTTTTTTTTCCCATCTTGAGGGGATTTAGAGTGCAGCAATCACCACCTGTAAGGACTTTTGAAGCTGAGACAATTATGGAGGCCAAATTCTTTCCTTTGGCAGACATTCTGGAAGTCTGTTTGCGTTTGGGCTCAAAATTCCTGCAGTATTAGGGACCAAATACCTCATTCATTGGTCATACACAGGAGAGCCCAGTGGGCCACTTGGAATTTGCATAGCCTCGTAGTGGGTAGTGGTGACTTGCATTCTGTCTGGGGTTTTGACTTACAGAGAGGAATGGCACAGCTGTAAAGCAGCTGTGTTTCATTTAAGTTTGAGAACAAGGCCTCTTTGTCTCAAATATTATTTACACCCCACCCGTTCCCCTGCCCCATGCTTTCCCCCTCCCTTTCTTTACATTTTGGCTGCATACAGAAGTAGTTATAGAAAGCGACATTCACACTTTGAAGCCTGATGTCCATGTGGTGTTAACATCTATCTGGAGCATGTTACATTCACAACTGTTTTCTTTGGCTGATATAAAAATGAAGCAGAGAGTTGTAGATTGTTGGTTAAAATGAGAGCGGTACTACTGGCTTACAAACCGGAGTAATTGAAAGCTGGTGTGGTGTAGCATAGGTGCAAGGTGTGTGAATTGAGAGTCAAGAAGTCCAGTGGTGTCATCCAAATGATTTAGGAACAGGTACTCACTTTTGATTGGCAATTGTCGGGGTCAACCCACCGGAAGTGATGTCATAAGCTGGAAGTGATGTCATGGCAGGAAGTGAGGTCATAGCCGGAAGCGATGTCATGATGGTTGCCATGGATATGATCATGTTTGTAATAACTTCAGCTTCTGGTTAGTGTTGATTTAACTTCTATTGCTTTGCTTTCTAGAGATGTGTAGATACATATTTGGCTTCAACTGTTCCCGGTTAAATAGCAGGCTAGACTGTACTAGATTGTGAGCCCTTTTGGGACAGGGAGCCATTTAACTTTAATGTTCAATGCAAGTTGCCGGCAAGGAGCAGGAGGGGGAACGGGCAACCAAAAAAAGACCGCGTGGGGGCTGGGGCTGGGGGGAGGCTGCAGGAGGAACCAGGACGCTGGATCTGCGCAGCTGGAGGGTGTGGGAGCCCCAGGCAGCCTACCTCCTCACGCTTGCTGCCTTATTCCCGGGTCTCCCTTGCTGCTGCTGCTGCTGCTGCTGTTGCTGCTGCTGCTGCCGCTGCCGCCGCCTCCGGTCCTGTTGCTCCACTGCTGCCGCTGCTGCCACCACCACCACGCTGCCTGCCTGCCTGCCGCCTCACAGAAAGCGCAGGCAACGGCTACGGGCATGCAGTACACATGCGCGGCTGCTGAGCCAGCTTTGAGTGGGCAGGGCCAGCTCAACTTCTAGGAACCAGTACTCGCGTAGTGGTGCGTAGTGGGTGCATGACATCACTGAAGAAGTCCCTAGTTCAAATTTCCCTAGTTCAGCCATGAATTCACTAGTTGTCCTTTGACAATCATATCTACAATATGGAGAAAAATTTACTGTACTGGGCTGTTACAATCTAGTAAGAAAATATATATGAAATGGGTTGAGCATTGAAATCCACAAAATAGTGTGGAAAGGGTTAACTTGTTCTTTCCCCCAGTGGCATGGCTCTGTTAATCTAAATCAGGCTTCCCCACAGCTGCTATTAATTTTTTGTGCCTACAGGAGATCCTATTCATGGATCTCCCAGCGCCTGTCTAGTTGGCCCTTTTTATCTTGGACTCTGAAATTCTAACCGCAAAACTGCCTTTTTCGTTCTCTTATATTCACACAAGCACCCTGCAAGGCACTGATCGTTGATTCTACCTTCGCAGGTGAATTGCAAGAAACTGCTCACAGGCATTGAAGATTAACATCATTGTATTAAAATCCTGGGCATTCGTCAGCCACCCATTTCTAGTGATCAAGAAGGTCAAATGTATACAAATCATTTGAGAGAGTCGGTTCAATTTTTCAAGGTACCCAAATGTTACCAGAGGTGAGAACAGGAAAGAGACCTATAGAAACCTGTTCCTCAAGTCAGCTCCTAGGTTGTAGAACTTGAGGAGTCTCCAAGGCAGACTCCTCAAGTGCTGTTCAGGTATTTCCAAGACTCACAGGGTGCAATCCTAACCTTGAGTTAGGCCGGCACAAGTTAGGCCAGCAAAGTTTGGCCAGCACAAGGGACACTGTAAAATATGTTTGGACCACTCTCGGAGTCAGAGAGGCCAGACCTGCGCGATCTTCCCTGACTATAAGTGTGGTCCAAACGCACTTTATGCTGGCCAAACATTGCTGGCCTAACTGTGCCGGATTAACACCAGGTTAGGATTGTGCCCACAATGGAGGGATGCAAAACATGTGCCATTTTTATTTCTGATACCCAGCTCCTGTTATTTAGTTGTGCAATGCTTCTGGCTTCTCTTCCTGTCTGTTAAATGCAATTCTAGAAAACTAAAGTATTATATATGTATGCGACTGTATACGTGTGTGTCTGAAGGAGGGAGGCCATCCTCACAAGAGAGAAAGAAAAAGAACTGCAGCTATTTGTTTTTAACCTAATGGTTCAAATGATAGCAACTTGGCTCTCTGTTATGTAACTGGAGTGTCATGAATTTTGACCCTCAGGATTTACTGTATCCATTCGCCTTCTCCCTACTGATTTTTAACGTGCCTCTGCTGTGGAAGCTAGAGCACTGTTTCTCAAACTGTGGGTCAGGAGCCAATTTCAGGTGGGTCGCGTAGCACCTAGTGCAGCCAAGCCATCATTGAAAATATGGGAAGTTGGGACACAGGAAAGGTGTGTGTGGTTATTTTGCTTGTGTCAAGATTTTAAATAGGTTTTTTTTTTTTCCTGATTCACATGGCAAATGGAAAATGGCTGAGAAATAACCCAACTTATTCTCAGGGAAGCCTCAGGCTTTGGTGTCATAAAGATGGCATTTCCGGCCATGATGTCACTTCCAGTGGGTCCCAGACAAGTTGTCATTCTAAAAAGTGAGTCCTGGTGCTAAAAAGACCTACTGACCTAAACAATAATACAAGTTAAACCTTCACTTTTAATTAGGAGTATGACGGTCCTTCTGTATTTGTCCATGCATTTCTGAGATGTATTTGGAGAGTGGTGGTTGTTGATTTGTGACTGTGAAATAATACCCCAGGAAGGACACTTTTCCTGAACCTTGTTTTTTCTTATCAAAATCATTACTGTATCCTTATAAAAAGAAATTGAGATGTTTATTTACATTATTATTTTAAAGACTATTGTACTATTTTAAGCTGGGCTATTAAGCTGTGTCGTCAGTGTGCATAACACCTACAACAGGGTGTGAAAACAATATTCCAGGAAATCTCAAGTTTCGAGGGTCTCTTAAATTTGTTTTTAACTGGATTTGCAAAAATATTCTACTATATCAAAAGAATGCCTTGAGAAATAAAGTTAGCTGTGGAAGCGACTGGCCAGTGATCAGGAAACAGAAGCTCTTTCCCTGAATCTGGCCAGCAATGCCAAGCAGCACATGTGATTGTTCGTCACGAACAAGTGGATGTTATTTATCCACTTACTGATTATTATGATTAAAACAATGACATAGTTTTAGTTATTAGATCTGTGTGCCAAAAACACAAATCCCTTTGCTAATATTGCTAAAGTTAGGAAAAGGTATTAAAAATGCAACAGCAGCTACTGTTAAAAATTATGTTTTGTGTTTGCAATTCCAACCTGAATGTATTCAAGGGATCTTTGACTCTTACTGTGAAGGGGCTTCAGTCACCCCATACTTTTGACATCAAAGTTCATAACTCCAAGTTCTTAAGAGAAGCTTCCACTGGT
Source organism: Lerista edwardsae (assembly GCA_029204185.1). Taxonomy (NCBI): domain Eukaryota; kingdom Metazoa; phylum Chordata; class Lepidosauria; order Squamata; family Scincidae; genus Lerista; species Lerista edwardsae. The sequence continues at coordinate 165,318 of JAJKFI010000001.1, forward strand.
GCCAATGAGATGTTTCCTCCTGGGGTAAAAGCAGCTGCGGAAGGGGCAGTGAGATTAGGATCACAGCCAGAGCAAAGACCAAAAACCCCTCCTCCTATACTGCTGCCCTGATATGGATTCGGGCCCTATGCAATTCCTACGTATAGTAAGAAAAAAAAGCCACAGGCCACAATCACACCATCAGTTGCATTGAGTTCCCCAAGTTGAGTTCATCTGACCTTCTGCACTGCCACCAGTTGAGACATAACCCAACTTATTGCTACGTTCTCAGGAAACCAGCAGGCCTAAATTGAGGAATACTTTTTGCCATCAAATTCTATCCCCTCAGAAACCTGACGCGGGGCTTCTCAAGTCTGCTGGTACAGACTTGAGAAGTCCCATTGTGGAGGCTGGAGCTGTACTTGGGGTAAAGGGACAAATATCCCCTTCCCCAAGGAGACCTTTGGTAGCTTACCTGGCCCCACAGGATACAGTGGTGGTCGTTCTGTCGTTACTGAACTGCATTGTGCCAGGGAACTTTGGATTGGGCTACCCAATTGATGAAAAACAAGATGTATAATTTCCCTAGAAAACACTGTTCTGCAAACTAACAGCTACTGGGCTGAGTTTAGGATTAGGACTTTTCAGGTCCCTGTGAAGTTCATGGAGACTAATACAGTCTTCTAGTGCAGCACTTCCCAAATGTTTTGATGTTGTTGTTGTTGTTCAGTCTCTAAGTTGTGTCCCTTCACAACCCCATGGACCACAGCACGCCAGGCCTCCCTGTCCTCCACTAGCTTCCAGAGTTTGCCCCATTTCATGTTCATTGCTTCGGTGACACTATCTAACCATCTCATCCTCTGCCGCCCCCTTCTCCTTTTGCCTTCAATCTTTCCCAGCATGAGGGTCTTTTCTAAAGAGTCCTCTCTTCTCATGAGGTGGCCAGAGTATTTGAGCTTGTCCTTCCAGGGAGCAATCAGGCTTGACTTCCTGGAGGATTGACCGATTGGATCTCCTTGCAGTCCAGGGGACTCTCAAGAGTCTTCTCCAACACCATAATTCAAAAACATAATCCATAATCCTCATTTTGTGTATTTTGAATACTGACCTCTCACTAAGGGCGCAATCCTAAGCAGCGCTGGATTGGCAAGGCCAACGGGCCAGCGCCATATCCAGCGCTGCTTAGGACAGGCTGGAGCCTCCCCATGGCAAGTAAAGGGAGTGTGTGCCCCCTTACCCCTTACTAAAGAGCAGGCGCAGATTCAAGGAGACCACAAGGCCTGAATCGGGGCTGCGCGGCCTCGCTGACGGGCTTAGGAAGTAGCCATACAGCCACCTCCCAAGCCCACCCAGGTCCCGCCCAAGTCCCGCCCCCACCTCCCTCCTTCCCGCTAATCCCTGCGCTGCTTCCGCACGGAGCCTCCTCCCTCACGCTGACTGGCTTTGGTTGGCGCAAGAAAGGCTCAGCGCAGGCGCCGGTCCTGCTGCTCTAGCACCAACACGGGAGTGCCGATCGGCACTCCCACATCAACGCTAGGGCAATCACGCCAACGCTATGACATAGCGTTGGCACGATGGGCAGTGCAGGATTGCGCTGTAAGTGTCATTGTATGTGCAAAACAAAACTCTAATCCGACAAAGTGATCAGCAACAGGCACCCCCGGGGCTGAATCTGGCCTACTGAGAGGTACTATCTGCCCCTGCAGTTTCTCAACCCTGTAGCCTAGATGGTGCCTGTCTACTTAGTGATACTTATAGTCATGCGACCATTCAACAAGCCTCTTTAGAGATGTGGGGTAGGATCAGTGGTGTCATTCAAATGATTTAGGAACAGAAACTCACTTTTGATTGGCACTTGTTGGGAACCCAGAACCAGCCACGGAGCCCGTTAGGATCCGGAACACCTGTTCTGGTCCGTTCCCCCTGAATGACATCACTGGGTAGGATCCTGACCCACTATGCTTCATCTCCTTTACGTAATGGCCCTCCAGTAAAACCAGTTGCTGGTGTGTAGTCTGTAAAGCTTACTGACTTGTCCAATATCACCAGGCATGTCTGGCTGAACATGGCAACAACAGCTCACACCTTGCATTCAACTACTTGATGTTAGTCCCCACAATGCTTCCCTTATGCCTCCACAATGCCATACCAGTGTATACTTCTGGTATGTGTGATTGCTGCAGTAATACTGCACTTGAAACAGAAAATGGGTCACAGAAAGTCTCATTCATTTTTACTACACCTTCTACAGCACTTGTGTCAAGGAGCCACATCAAGGAAATGTGGTAGCACTTCTGAAGCTGTAGTTGTTTACTATTCAAACTGCATAACACTTCCTTTTTCAGGGAATATCACTGTCATCAAATTTTAATTAGACCTGTATGGAGGAGGATTTTTTTTTTAAATAACCTAGTTCATTGCTAACAGTTTTCTTGAAAATGTGACAAGATGAAAATCTATTCAGTGGCTTTAAGTCATGTAAGCTTAACAACAGAGGTAGGACATTTTTTTGTGCGTGGCACCCTGAAATGTGACGCTTTGAACATAATTGTGGACTGTGCTATTGATAGTTAAACATTGCTATCAAGGTTTGAGTTGCAGGCTGGAAGCCCAAGGGTAAAGCCTTAGGCAGGCCTTGTGAATGTCTGGTCAGCAGCAGCAGCTGAGGCACTCCACAGGTGAAACCTAATTGCCTGCTGGTGGGCACAGCTGCAGCTGATGAGGCCAGCCTGCCTGGTAACAGAATTCCATTGGCCCTGCCTGCTCATAAAGGTAGAGGCAGTTGCTACAGGTGGTGGTGGTGGGTATTTGTGGATTTGAATGGGATGCTCTTAGTTTGTGTACTGCTGTGTGACCAAACTGTGGACTACTGGCTGTATGTTTATGCACTGCTTATTTTCAATGCACTGTGATGAAAACTGCCTTGTTGTGTTGACTCTGTCACCTTGACTGTGCAATATGTGGCAAGGAAAAAAGCAAAGCTGCAGCTGTAAGCAAACGAAGTGAAAGAATCACTTCACGTCTTTTTGAGCTTTGCTTTGCTGACTTAATAGGCTGACTGGAGATGGAGCAAAATTCCACCCCAGTTAGAATTCTGCCTAGAGACACAGCTTCCATATTGCATTGTGATGAAACAGACTTGCTTCTTTCTTAAAGGTTCTGGATTTTTTAAACATCTCTGAGCATGTAGCATGGCCTCAGACAGTGATGGCGAACTTTTTGGTTTGCCATGTCAAAAATGACTCTGTTTTGTGTCACTACCCACCCCCAAAAGAGAAGCAATTGTTTACATATTCATTTATATTAAAAAAATTCAGTCCAGTCATGTGGGGAGAGGGCTTTGCATTATATAAAGAAATGTCAAATTGTTACAAATCATTACAAAAAATCAAATCATTACAAAAAGAAACTCAGTTGTTGTTGGGTGTTGGTGAATGCTGGTGTGTCGCTCAAAATGTGGTGTGTCACCTTTGGCAAACATGTCATAGGTTCCTCATCACTGGCCTAGGATATCCCTTCCATGTTGCCTAAAAATGCCTAGAAGGCACAGGTGTTGCATCAGCACACTAGAGACCTCTAAGCAAATGGTGAGAGGTCTGGAGAGGTCTGGTGAATGTGCTTCTGTCATGCTAGGCCTCTCCTCATATACAGGTTGATCATCCCTTATCCAGACTCGTTGGGACAGGAAAGTGTCCAGATTTTGGATTTGTCTGGATTTCAGAATAACTGCATAAATATAATGAGAAATGTTTCCTCTTGCTCTTTTCACTGTGACCCACTTGGATGTCTGCTGGCCTTTCTGACATTTTTCAATAATGTTTATATAGGCACACCACAGAGCTGAGAATAGAACTTATTACAGTATTTGGGAATGAGCTCAAGACTTTCTTTCTACAGAAAGATTTTTTCTAAGCCTTAGGCAAAGATTTGGATTTCAGAATAGTCTGGATTTTGGATGTCCAGATAAGGGATAATCTACCTTTATGAGGCCTCATGTGTGCTGGGTAGGTAGCGAAACATATCGGTACCCTGTTGGCATATTGGAGGCTTTGGAGCATGCAGGAGGAGGTCTAGCACCCACCTCCTTAAGTGCCCTTCGTGGAGAAAGGCAGGGTAAAAAATTGCATAATAAATAAATAGCCCATTTCCTGTGCTACATCACAGTGATTACTCAAATCACCAGTACAGGGACCTTGATGCATATGAGGCAAGGTCTAGAGGACTAAAATGGCAGTATTATTCCTCGTCTGGCTTTCTGTGATATTGCTACTCCTTGCCGTGTCTGCCACAAATGTGGCTGCAGAGCATTTCATAGCATCCGCAAAGCCATGTAGGTGTGCGCATGCATGCTCCGAGTAGCTTGAATAATCCATCTCAAGTGATTTATTCCACTCTGGAATGTTGGCAGAGTAGAATGGATTTATTCCTGATCTATCAAATATTGTGCTGTCAACTTTACTAGAACCACTCATAGTTAGGGATGTGGGGTTTTTTGGTGATTTTTCCCCAACATTTCTTGATTAAAATAGAAAATTGTGGTGTTGTGTTTTTACTGATGTATTTTAACCCCCAAAAGGTGGTATTTTGTGTTTTTATGCGTTTTTAATTTTATTTTTGTATTGTGCTTGATGCTACCATTACATAGTATGTGACTGCATTTGGGGAAAGGTTACAGATCTGTGTTAGGGACGTGGTGGTGCAGCGGGTTAAACCACTGCTGCTGGGCTTTCTGACCGGAAGGTTGGGAGTTCAAGACTGTGCGACGGAGTGAGCTCCCGTTGCTTGTCCCAGCTCCTGCCAACCTAGCAGTTCGAAAGCACCTAAATGCAAGTAGAGAAACAGGGACCACTTCGGTGGGAAGGTAATGGTGTTCCGTGCGCTACGGCATAGAGTCATGCCAGCCACATGAGCATGGAAGCTTGTCCTCGGACAAAACGCCAGCTCTATAGGCTTTGAAACGGAGATGAGCACCGCCCCCTACAGTCGGTCACGACTAGACCATTCGGTCGTGGGGAAACCTTTACTTACAGATCTGTACTTTTAGCAGGCTGCTATGTATATGCTTTTAACAATGATAATCACTCAGGTTTACTCCCTGGTAAGTGTGGATAGGATTGCAGCCTTTGAGATCAACAACTGTTTGGGAGGGTTCTTCTTTATTTTAAATAAAGTTTTAAACTTATTGTATTTCAGGCCAGGACATAACTTCCAGGAGGCAGGGAAGGGTTAATGTTTTGCATCTATCAGGAGGCAGGAGGAGGGGAGGTGGGAGCAGGCTCTCTTGTCCATCTTTAAAGGAAGCAATAGTCATTGAATACAATCCTAAACGATTTTCGAACACAAGGGCATTGCAGCTCTGAAGTAGGAAATAAACATTCCCTTACATTGGCGAAGCCTCATAACTACTGTTCCACGGCAGGATGCAGCACATGCCCCATTGGAACAGCTATGTCAGTGATGGAAGGTTGGTTAGGATTGCTTCCTAAGTTTCATCAAGTCTGAGGGTAGAGGAAAAAGAAGGATGTGGGGCTCCAGTTCTTGACAAAAGCCACTCACCACATAGATTCCCACATCAGAGAATGATCTGATGATATTACTGGAATGTGAACAAACTCTGCATCTAGCCTTGGTGACCCAGCCATTACAAATCAAAACTGGTCTGTCCTATTTGTATAGCCCCATCTAGCTTTCTGCTTTTTGGTCATCCTAAAGTGTGACAGAATGTTGAGAGAATTTGATAGAATATTGGAAACATGCTTAGATAACGACTGCCTCAGGTTGCAGCTCACAATCTGTTTACTCAACTCTTGTCCTTTTAGCATCCTTGGATTACTCTTTCACAAATGAATCATTGTGACTTGCAGACCCATTACAACAGAAGCATCTTTTACTGGATCCAGTTGTTAAATGGACCCAATAATTCATATGTACTCAACACAAAAAGGCACATGGATTCTTTTAGTTTCTGCTTCTTTCTCAGAGAACTGGCAAAAGTTCTTTCAAGGATGCTGCTTGTAAATATATTATTTTTGAAGTCTATTCTGACACATATCCTTGGATCTCTAGCAGCATGTTTATTCCTTGTTTTCCCGGGTGCCAGTAATTTCTTATTCTTATGACATGATCTGGGAATCTCAAAGGATAAAGTGGAGTATAACATAAGAAGGGCTGGAAAACAAATTCAAGAAGTCTGCCCATTAGGTTTCTAAGGGTGCAATCCTAACCTGGAGTTAGGCTGGCACACTTAGGCCAGCAAAGTTTGGCTGCCACAAGGGACACCATCAAGTATGTTTGGATGACTCTCAGAGTCAGAGAGGCCAGCACACAGGCATGTGCCATTCTTCCTGACTCCAAGAGTGGTCTAAACACACTTTACAGTGGCCCTTGTGCCAGCCAAACTTTGCTGGCCTAACTCCAGGTTAGGATTGTGCCCTAAGACTGGGATGCTGGTGCTAGATAATTTTTCCCATTTCGGTCAAGTATAGACACCTAAACACCTGATGATGTTATTTTGGTAGCTATGAGTCACCTCTGTGTAAACCTCACAGTGCATGCTGCAGCTGCTAGAATTCTTTAATATTTTTTTATGCCCCTTTGTGGCTCTCTTCTCCATTGGCAACATGGGCATTATTTCTACCAATCTGCCTGCTTTTTTTTTACTGCAATTCAAGTAATTACATCTGCATAGTGTTTGCATGTCTTCATTCCTGACCATTTGTTTCCATGACTCTTAGGTGCTGCAAAGGAGTGATGTGCCAAAGGATTACTGGGATGGCTATGGAGCAGGGATGGGAACTAGAGTCTCAGAGTTGCAAACACATGCATTTCTTGCTAACTCATGTAGATTCATGTGTTTCAAGGACTTTGGTGTGACTCAAGAATGAAGCTGAAAAACTCAAGTCTGAAAACCCATGAGTCTGGGTGTCCTTGCTTATTGGTTTTCCACGGTGAAAGATCTTGTAGGGCCATCTGGAAGCCAGAAATTCCAGCCAGGAGGCAGGGAATGGTTAATGTTTTGCATCTAGCGGGAGGGAGGTGGGAGCAGGCTCTCTTGTCCATCTCTAAAGGAACCAATGGTCATTGGACAAAGCATGGGCGGTCTTTAGATGGGCGGTCTTTTTTCTTTAGATGAGGAGGGCAAAAGGAAGAGCCCAAAGGATTCTTGCCTTAGGGTTAGCTGGAGAAGCGCTTGGAGGGAGAAAAGGAGGAGGCGATTCTTAGTGATCACACGGGCTCCATTGTTACTTAGGAGAAAGTAAAACTACACTAGTACTGTCTACAATTGCTCTCCAGACAAGAGTTCTTCTTAATGTTAGTATATATAATTGTTTATCTGGGGATACTTGGTAGGGACTTATGCATGCAGCACTTGTACCCATCCACAGCGAGGGCCTGTTGCTCTGGCTTCTATAAATAGAAGCGTTTATTTATTTCTTCTTGACTCTTTAAGCCAAGGTTTCACAAATTTGGACTGAGCTGGTAGCCGACTATTCTTTTCCAAATGCCAGGGAGCCTCAGCTTTCTCACTTCTTGCTCCATAAATACAAAGTAAGGTGTGCCCCTTTTTAATCTCATTGACTGGTGAGATTGTTTTACAGGGAAACTGTGGCAGGCATTGTATGTGTGTGCATATGAACAGGTAACACCGTGTCCCCTCCAATCCAACAAAAGAGCTTGGCACACACACGCGCACACACACACACACACACACACACACACACACACACACACACACAAACACACACAATGTGTTTCTCCTAGGGCAAAGTGTACTGAAGCCTTTCCCTGCTGTCACCAGAATTAAGTTTCTGGTTGCCAGTGACAACCTGCAGCCACATTTATGGACCCCTGCTCTCAGCATATTGATTAGCAATCAGTCCTTAAAAGGATTTTTATGCAGATTTATCTCCATATGAATGTCAAGGCCACAGGGCTCCTTTCGTGCTGCCAGATTTACCAACATTCACAGCATATGTGAGGTGTGGTCTAGTCAGTTGCTAGGCAAATGTGTGTGAGATACAGGTACAGCTCTGGTCCAGATTGAATTTTAACTGCTTTTTCCTGTACCCCCCCCCTCCCCACATGCTTCGGATGGGCTGGCCACTTGTGGGCAAGGCCCTCCCACGTGCCTTGCATTGTTATCTAATTAAATTTTTGTTTGCCACCTTTAAAAACTCTTTTCAACAAGCCTTTTTACAGTTGGAAAATTGGCTCAGAGAAAGGTGCCAATGACTCTGTGATGGACACAAGGTTCAGCAAATCAGAACTATGCAGACCCCTGCTTTAAGGAGTTTGGCAAACAGCCAGCAGATCAGCACTGTGTACATCCCTGCTCTAGGAAGAGGGGATGAGGCTGTGTGACTGACACAAAGTTGGCCAATCAGCATTGCACAAACAGGTTTTACCTCAGTCTGATCTGGTGGAAAAGGCTGTACATCTGCCCCAAAAGCAATGAATTTTGCATTTAAGGTCCTCCACACACTTACCACTAAAATGATGTACATGCTCTTACTTTGCAATTGCTTACAATCTCAGGCAATTCGGAGTGCAATTCTAACCTGGAGTCAGAACTGCACAATTAAGCCAGCAAAGCTTGGCTCATACAAGGGCCACCGCAAAGTACCTTTGGACCACTCTCGGAGACAGAGAGGACGGCACACATCTGTGTGCTGGCCTCTCTGACTCCAAGTGTGGTCCAAACATATTCTACAGAGTCCCTTGTGCCAACCAAACTTTGCTGGCCTAGCTGTGCCAGCCTAACTCCAGGTTAGGATTGTGCCCTTAGTCTTGTTTTCTTAAGCCATGTGAAACCTTTGAACATGCTTTTCATTGTTATTCACTAGAACTGCACAGAAACTCTTACATGGGCTTTCTCAGTGAAACCTTCACCAATTTTATTTTCAAAAAGGGTTGAGAAAGCAACTATTTGTACAGTGCTCTTTTGCAGCCATTTGTTTTCGTTAAGATCAGTTGTTTGGGGAGCAAAGCTTGTTTTCAATATGGGAGTGAGTTTTAATTAAGTTGTGCGATATTTGAGCATGCCAATATTGTCAGACATTTCACCAAGAATTTGCAATTCAGCTTGTTGAGGAAAATGTTGGAGTTTCAGTGTAAAAGATGATTGCTGCAGAGGAGAAAAATGGTCTTTCCCATTCTTATACTGCTGTGATGTTTCAGTTATTTTTTAGTGGTGGAATAGTCAAATTGAATGGTATCATAAGAAAGATGGGATTCCTACAGCCTACTGACATTAATAGGATTCAAGTTATAACTAACTAGTCTCACTGACAAACATTTGTGGATACAGCCCACTTTGGGTTTCCTTAAGCAAAGAGAATATTGGTGTAGGAACCTATTTGATCTCTGAATGCTAATTTGCAATTATGTTACTATGAACCTTAGTTATTGTTATTGGAAAAGAGCAAGACTTTTTAAAAAGTGTCATCTTATCAGCTCAAGCGTCTATTTTCACTATGGTGGAGGGTGCCTTCTGGAGCATTTATTGAGCTCCAAGTTCAGTTATCAGCTTGTCAGTTTCATGTTGTTTAGTCATTAGGTCGTGTCCGACTCTTTGCAACCCCATGGACCACAACACGCCAGGCCTCCACTAGCTTCTGGAGTTAGTCCAATTTCATGTTCATTGCTTTGGTGACACTATCTAATCATCTCATCCTCTGCCGCCCCCTTCTCCTTTTGCCTTCAATCTTTCCCAGCATGAGGGTCGTTTCTAAAGAGTCCTCTCTTCTCATGAGGTTGCCAAAGTATTTTATTTGCACTTCAGCTTCAATATGTGTCCCACCAGGGAGCCATCAGGCTTGACTTCCTGTAGGATTGCAGTTTCATGACCCAACAACAATCAGGTTGCAACCCATTGGTGGGTCCTGACCCACAGTTTGAGAATCACTGGTTTAGACTATACAGGCTTTAGCTATTAATACATTTAGCCATATTATATGAGAGAAAGTATGTTTAAACATAAAACTTAATCTCAGTTTATTAAAAAAAAATAGGCTAGAAGGACCATTTTGTGGCTGCTTGTGGATGCAGGGGAATTTGGGAGATATAGCAATATTTTGGGGTGTCTGGGAGGAAAGATGCTGCATTCAACATCTGGCTAACTAGATTGCTGATTTTATTGGGTTATGTCTTGCATGATGATTTTATGGTGTTTAATTGTATTTGTCTCCATTTCATAAGCCATCTTGAATGCCTCTCACTGGGGGGAAAAGTGGGGTATAATTTGGCTAAATAAATAAATAAATAGCCCCCCCATGTGGTTTCTGTCATCACCCTCTGCCTTTTTGCTGCCTCCCCCCTCAGATAGATCAAAACTATGTACAGTGTCCTTCTTCAGTTTAAATGAAGTCTGATTGTGAGGAATGCTGATGATGAACACTGTAATAGGGAAGTTTTTATTTGTTGAAACATTCATGATGTAGTCAATAAAATAAGCTAAGTTAAACAAAAATGATAGAAAGAAGTCATAAACATGCTGCAACTAACCTAATTTTGAGATCGCATCTACTGGCTTATCATTGTCTTGATTTTTTACTCTCCCTGCCAGCATTGCACATTGTATTCTGTTTACAATTGTAGAAGATGCTTGAAGTAGCAATTTATATGGAGCTTCTTGTGCCAGGCTTCATTGTTGTAACAAGTGGCAGCAGTTCTTCCTCCGTTACAGTTTCCTACTCTATTACAAGAGGAACAAGAAAGACTCCAATGCACAGGAATGAAGTAGAAGTAGTGAATGATCCCTTTGAAGAAACACACACTATGGCTGAAAACCTATGTGCTTTCCTGGGAGCAAGCCCCATTAAACACAATTCTGAGTAGACATGCATAGGAGGCTTGTGCTGTAAGGCTAGTTATTTACTTCTATTTACTTCTTCCCCTCTTTTTTGACTACTGGAATTCTATGACTGTTGACCAAATATATACAGATCAGACTTCACAAAAACAAATTTGTTCAACCTCTCCCATCCTGCCAGTTGGAACTATGCTGGAACCGGCTGGCCTGCGCTGTATTCAGCACAGGTTAGGAGCAGGCTGGAGCCTCCATAGGGCAAGGGCATGTTTGTCCCCTTACCTTGGGTTAGGCGCAGTGGGGGGGTTCGCCCAGGTTCTATAGAACCGGTTGTTAAATGGCCGGGTCCCGCCCACTCGCTTACCTCTGGCTGGCTTCAGGTTTTTTTTTTGGCTCCGGCTATGACGTCATAGAACCGGTTGTTAATTCATTTGAATCCCACCACTGGTTAGGCGCCAGCGGTCCCAATGGGGCTGCTTCAATCTGTGCCTGCTGTTTAGCAGGTGGAAGTCTGAGCATGCCACGTGGCAAAATCGGGATTGTGTGGGCAAGGAACAGGGGTTTGGATTTGGCCTAATGGCCGCATTTAGGCTCCACCTGCCTGCCTGGGCCACCTTCCCTCCTACCTTCCACCTCCTCACCCAGAAAAGCCCTTGCGCTGGCCATAAAATGCTCTAAATTTTACACATTTGGGTATACAAGAAATAACATATTATGAACGTATGTACAGAAAAGAGGAAGGTATAAGCCTTATTGAGCATATACTTTGTCTGCAAGTATTGTTTGAACTTGTCAGCAAAATTCCACATGCTATAATTTTCTTTTGTTTGTGCTGTGCTCTTGCCTTTATTGCAAATTAACAACACAAGTGAATTCCTCCTCCACCAAAGTACAAACTGTAGCATTATGAAGCTGTCCTCAGGGAAGGAACTCTTGTGATATAGAAGGACCCCACACTGATATTGCTGCAGAGGCTATGAAGGACCCAGCAGTGTATTAAAATGCCCCTGGGCTAAGGGATTCCCTGCAGATATTTGCTGCACGATCAAATGCTTATAACCTCTCTACTCAGCAACTGCATGAAGGGCCATTTTGTAGAATTCCGCCACATGGAATGACAAAATTTATCATATCCCTAGCATGAATTGGAAGTGTAAGGTAGCGCAGAAGTAAACTTAGTTTCACCTTATGACTGAAAGCTATAGAAAGCCTCCAACACACAAATGTGCAACACAAAACCTGCCTACCACTATACAGCATCTAGTGGCCTGAACCCGTTTTTCATTGCCCATCAGTGTCTAAGAGCCCTATCCTATCCTATCCTCTCCCCTCCCCCGCCAATACAGCTGTGCCAAAAAGGAGTGGCTATATCCAGCGGTGGAGGGTCAGGAAGTTTGGGAGGAGGAAGGGGAATTGATTCCCTTAACCCCTCCATAAACCTCCCACTCACCAATAGGTCTCCTCAGGACAATGTGGAGCTACTGTGCTAGTTCTTTAGCTGGCACAATTCTTAATAAGAAGAATAGGGCAGGGAGCTTCTGAGCAGAGAGGGTAGGATCCACTCCCTCCCGCTGCCTTCCTGCTTCCATTTCTCCCCTGCCTCTGCCGCTGCCTTACTTGGTCCAGTGGGGTTTGGAGGTGCAGCACTAGGCACTTTGTTGGCATAATGGCACTTCTGTGGTCATAATGGACTCTGCACAACAGCCCAGTGCTCAATAGGATTGGGATGTAAGTGACGTGCAGTTGCTCTGCTGGGTGGCTGAATTGCAGAAGCCTTTTGAGCATTGGTACACCCAGCCATTGCTTCACTAATTTTTAGTTTAATGCTGGGGCAGATGCACCCAAGGACAGTATTTTGAACAGTTTACCCCCCCCCCCATTCTTGCTATTAAAAGCTACCTCAATGGCCAGGTATGCAGGGTTATTTCTAGAGCAGTGGTTCTCAAACGTTTTAGCACTGGGACCCACTTCTGTCCAGGACCCACCAAAAGTGATGTCATGGTCAGAAGTGCTGTCATTGTTTCTCGAGAGCAGTGGTCTTCAAAATCTTACCTGGACTTTAAAGAAACTGCAAGTGTTTGCGGGGGTGGGGTGGCGGTAGGGGGAAGGACCTGGCAGTGCTTCAGTGATCGCGGTGCTGCAAGCATTTAGAGGCAAGTACCCTACCTAGATGGCGTCCTTGTGGGGTGAAGAAGGGTTGAGGAGGCCCGCTGGCCCGCAGAGGTGTCAGCGAGCCTCCCCAACCCTTCTTCACCCCTCAAGGACCCTATAAATGTGGGGCACTTGCCCCTAAATGCCCGCAGCGCTGTGATTGCTGCAGCACCACTGGCAGTCATTTCTGGGGCCACTTAGCTTAAGGGGAAATGGCCCCTTTCTTCTTCCTGTGGTGGGTTGCGACCCACCATTTGAAGAAAACTGCTCTAGAACCTGCTGCTTTCCTGAGAATGCAGCATTTAGTTGAATTATTTCTCATTTTCCAATAGCAAAGTAAATCAGAAAGCAAAGAAAGTCTGTTTACAACCTTGACACAAGCAAAACAACTGCACATTCCTCCCCCTTTCCAGCATCCCATCTTCCCATATGTTCAATATGGCTGCCCTATATGGCTTCCCATATGTTCAATATGAAATTGGCTCCCAACCCATTTGTGGGTCCTGACCCACAGTTTAGGAACCACTTCTCTAGAGTAAAATATGGTCAAGATACCCATATTCAGGCCCAAGTGTGCTTTTTCAAAGATAGGACCATGCAGGGAAGGGGCTAGGGATGCCTATCAGATTGTGTTCTCATGCTGTCGTCGAAGGCAAAGACAGTTTGCAGCTAGCTAGAGCAGGTCTCTCTTTTGTTCAAACTAGCAAGCAAAGTTGGACTTTGCTGAGATCCGGTAGTATCACCTTGACCCCATTCACCTATTAGAACAAGAAGGCTTTCATGGCTTGTGTGGCTACTCTTCTCATGGCAGTTCCTCTTTATTGTCACGATCCTGGTGGTGTTGCCCCTTGCCATTCGCCATATCCCTGCATTAGCATTTTATTCGCTGTAGCATTTTTACCCCTGCTAACTGGGCAAGAGGCACTTTCAAGTGGTGTTCCTCTTATATTTAGCAGGGGGAGAGTAATTGTCCCTCTTCACCCCTGCGCAGTGTCTTTCTAGTGGCTGTTGTTGGTGGTCTGCTTTATTTTTTAGAATGTGAGCCCTTTGGGGACAGGGAACCATTTAACTTTATTATTACTATTTGCCTGTAAACCGTTTAGTGGTTTTACAGGCAAATAAAGTTGTGAACTTCGTGTTGAAAAGCGGTATATAAGTATTGATTGATTGATTGATTGATTGATTGATTGATTGATTGATTGATTGATATCCCAGGTCACCACTTACAGGCTCAAGTCCTGAGAGTATGAATTGGAGAGCTGATGCTGGTGCGGCACCTCTCTGTAAACGTTATTTTCTATTCAAACCTGCCATATCTGTATACCGCGCCAACTGCATGGCCTCAGCTGGAAAGATCACAAACATGTAATTAAGTAGGAGGGAGAGGTTGTTTGCACTGCATTTTGTGTCCTATAATGTTTTCAAGACATTAGTCTCTCTTCTTTGTTTTTTCAGAAGCTTTCAATGAATCCTGTTGCTTACTAATTTCAGTAGCTCCATGTTCAGTGTTAAGATTTGGCAGTGTAGAATTCTGAATTCAGTGTAGAATTAAAAAAAAACAAAAACCCCAAGGGATCCAAAGCCAAGCACTTTGAATCTTGCTTCCACTTGCTATGTTGCAACAATGCCAAGTGAAGTCATTTCCAGAGTGTCATACTTTATGAAGTTTATTCATTGCAGAATGAAAACTTTATTTCTTCCTTTTTTTCTGTTTTAAATCTTCAGTGAATTGGGATAATGAAAACTAACTTAAAGATGCTATCCTGCAAAGACATGAGGAGAGTTCACCCTGTATAACTGAGAGGTTTCTATAGCAGTTCTGATTATTCTTCCACTTGCCTAGGAGGTTGTGCAAGTGGAAGAACCTTTTTTGGATTTCATTAAATAGCAGCATTCCCCACTTTTTGACAGGTTAGGGGCCACAGCACTGACAAAAACCAAAAATCATTGAAAACAGCTGCCATTATACTATAAATGTGATGGTATTGACTCACCATGGCTGGGTTAGGATCCCTTGTCCTTGTGCAGGGTCAGAATTGTGCAGTCCTTGCACGGGGCCATAAGACCTGGCTTGGCACAGACACGGCATGGTGAACCCGAGAGCCTGCCAGTGAACGCTGGTGCACAAAGCCTGCTGAGGCATTAACTTGCCGGCTCATCAGCTGACATAGGAACCTGCACCAAGGTCTGACAGGCCCAACCACCACCAGCAGTGCAGGAAACACAATCCTGCCTGGCTCCCAAACTTCAGGTCCAGCCACAGGCATTGCGCCGATTCCGGGCAGGGTGAGGGAGGGGTGGGGTAGAACC
Organism: Lerista edwardsae; assembly: GCA_029204185.1. Classification (NCBI taxonomy): domain Eukaryota; kingdom Metazoa; phylum Chordata; class Lepidosauria; order Squamata; family Scincidae; genus Lerista; species Lerista edwardsae. The sequence goes on from JAJKFI010000001.1 coordinate 180,565, forward strand.
AGTGGTGCCCCTCGCCACTGGATCCAGACCTCCATGTCGGGCCACGGACAGTGTGGTACAGTGTCCAAATTGTATAATAAATAGTTGTGCATCAACAAATGGAGAATTTTCACATACCATTTTTTTATATGGCAAAATCACCATTAACCAGCATTTTTGATGGCAGTTGTGTGTATACATAAAAAGACTCTTTCATGAACTGGAATAGAAGCTCACTACTAGTTGGGAAATGTGGGTTAATGACTTGGAGCCTAGTAAATTCTTAGGTGGTGAAACTATCAGGAGGTAACTATCACATCAGGGAAAAAATGGTAATGTTTTCAATGGCAACACTCAGGATATTTAAATCAAAAATAGAACAAATTGGTTAGTAGAGCTACACAGGTTAGAAAAAGCTTTGCTGGAGGCATCAGGGAGCAAATTTAACTCTATATTATGGTGCACCCTTTTCACCCATATAGATAGATGGTAGATATTTAACATTCACTCTTAAAGGAAAAAGAACATTTTGACTTACAGCAAGGCTAACACAGCACTGATGGGATGCAATGTGTTTTTGTGGTCTCCTGTACAACATAATGTACAGGAGAGGTCCTCAACCTTGTGAAGTCTGTGGGCACTACCAACTTTGTGTATTGGGGGGAGTGTCATCACAGAATGGCCATTGAGAGGTGCTAGGACCAGGCATAAAAATTGCTATCTGGGATGGGGCACAAACAACTGATGAGGTGCCAGGGCTGACAGTATCAGCAGGTGGGTACTATTTTGGAGTCCCTCCATTCACAGCCACTCTCCTGATAGGCATTTTGCAAATGCCTGTATATTTCAACTTTAGAAGAAGCCCATTTGTAGTTCTTACCATAGTAGCATAACTTAGAAATGAAGCCCAGGGCGGGTCAATAGTAGAGCTAAGCGAACAGGATCTGTGTGCTTCTGTTGTAAATTCTAGAATGGGCTCCAATCTGGACACAGCTGGAAAACCTGCCTCCCTTGCCTGATATCCCCATCCTCACACATACACACATGCAAATATTTGTCCATTACATCTGAGGAGTGGATTAATTGGACTGTGGTCCTCAAAAGCTTATGTTGAAATAAATGTATTTGTTTTTAAGGTATCACACGGCTCCTTGTTATTCTCCTATTTAGCACCCGTGTGGCTAATAGCGTAGCATCAGGGGCTTGAATTGGTGAAGAATATAATTTGAAGAATTAAAGAGCAGAAAAACTGGAAAATGTGGGCTCTTATAGTTGCAACAGATTCTTGAGCCCATCTTGTAAAAATTTGGGGGGAAATATTCACATATGAGAAAGTTCCAGTCACCATTGCTCTTCCCCATATAGTGAATAGTGGAGGGCTATTTACACTTGAGGGGAAAAACTGATGACTTGGGGGACAAGAGGCCTCGGCTTCACTGCTAGAAAGCCCATGGTGGGCTGTGCAATTTGTATCCATGGCCCCAGAAGTTCCTGAAATATACAGGCCCTGCGCAGTGTGCACTTACATCTGCACAGTCTCCAGCAATCCTAATGATGGATGTTTTGCTGTCCTAAATACCTGTCATTCATTCATTCATTCATTCATTCAATGTATACCCTGCTTTTCTCCCAAAATGGCACCTAAAGCCATAATAAAAAATGTGTCATAAAATGAACATTTAAACATTTCAGTTAGCTTAAGTGCTTCAGTGCTCCTTGCTCCTTCCTGCCCTTGGGTCGCAATGAGAGGGCTTGTGCACTTCCCCGAATTGGTGACACAGTTCCCGACATATCTTCATTGCATCCTCAAAACATAGGGATCCTCTCACAGCAGTAATTAAGTAAGTATGCACTGGGGATGTTGGCCCTACCAGAAAACCACCTTCCAGCTGCCCCCCCCACACACACACACACCCCGTTGAACTATGTGGATTGTTTATCAAGTGGCTAATATGAGCACCCTATCAGCTCAGCTTGCTGTTACCCCTGTTTTACTTATTACATAATCACACACACTTCGCTGGCAGCTTTCTGAGCACTTATTTGCTCAGCGCAGACCACACTTTGCAGCACATATGAGAGACACAATAGGGTTTGTCCCTTTAACTCGGTTGTTAGGTTTTGTGCCCGCTGCTGCCCCTTGGGGACTCTGCTCTCGGTTGCTGTTCCCATAGCTGAGTCGGAGAAAGGAGGAAAATTCTCCCCCTCCTCTGTGAACAAGTAGCTAGTCCGTAGCTGACAGGTTATTTTTTGCTAAGCTGCTGTTTGTGTACCCTCAGACCAAGAGGCAGGTGAAATGCTACTATGAATTTGGCTTCAATACAGAAGGGCTTGCCTTGTGTATCCCTTTCTTTAAAAACAACCCCTGAAAATCCTTGCTCCTTCCAGGCTGTACCTCTCTGACAGGCAATTTCTCTTTCTCTCTCTGTTTTTTTTTTCTCTCTGCCAAGGAAAAAAGGAAAAGGCAGACGGAAATAGAAGGGAAGAGACAACAGCTCGAGGACCAGATACTTCAGCTGCAGCATTTCAAGGTAAGGGCTGAGGATGGATTGACCAGCACTGTTTCTTATTAGACATGCAGATCACACGTCTGAAAGCTGGGAAGAACCTGCTCCGACATGAAGCAGCCTGCCCTGCCAGAGCTCGTCTCTTCCAGCTAATCACCTCCTCCCGGGGTCTCTTTTTCTGTGTGTGTTTCCTCAGTGACAGAACCACGTCCCTCAAAAAGGAGGGAGCTGAATTGAGGTTGCAACAGGGGTGGTGTTTTCAGCCAGTGGTGTTTTCACACATTCATTATTCATTACATGCCCCTCAAATGCAAGGGAGGTGCATTTGGGTGTGTTCGCTGCATTGCTTATATTATATGGGTTCTTTCCGGCTACACTGCTGCTTAGGGTTTTTTTCCTCTCTTGTTACTGTTGTACTGTGTGTGTTATCCTTGTGTGTGTGTTTCTGTATAAAGCCATGTACTGTATATATTGAACTATATTGAAGTATGCATTCATTGCTATATATCACTGAGTAGTCTAGCATGCATTGACTATTATATATTAAGGCATTCAGGACTGAAAACTTTAGATGAGGGCTTTGTCTCTGTGTGTGTGTGTGTGTGTGTGTGTGTGTGTGTGTGTGTGTGTGTGTGTGTAAAGCCATGTATATATCAAACTGAAATATGCATTCAATTCTATATACTAGCACGTAGTCTACTATGCATGCCATTGACTATATAAATTATATATAAATTAAAGCATTCATGACTGAAAACTTCATATGAGGGCTCTGTATGTATGCATGTATGTATGTGTGTGTGGGCGGGCGCGTATGCATGTGCGTGTGTATGCATGTGCATATATGTATTAGTTTATACAGCTACATATGTATACATATACCTTGCTTTCCTGGAGATCCAATTTTTTCCCCCTGATCATCACATATGCCTGGTATCCATCTCAATCCATTCTTTTGTGCTTTATTGTGGGTACCGGTTTACTGAAAACAAATTGTCAGATCTTGATTTGGCAGTTTGTGGCTGTGACATCATTGAAAGCAAAGCAAGTCTCAGTGCCTTGGTCAGTGCCTAGTTGAGAGACTTCCTGGGAGCACCGTGCTAGTTGGTGTGAGCTTTTCAAAGTGTAGGATATCCAAGTGTAATAAATAAATGAATAATGCTACAAACCTATATATGCTGGGAATAAATCCCAAGGAACTCAGTGGGGTTTACTTCTGAGTTGGCATGCTTAGTGTTGCACTGTTATATACCTACACACAGAGATACATACTTATGCAAAGCTCAATTGTCCTTAATGTGTACCATAGGCATTCAGAACTTCTTATGAATAAGACAAATATAGTTATATCTTTCTTCTAAGTCATTTTTGGTTTGTTTTTTCATGCAGTAAATACTGTGCAAGTGTTCCTGCAAGGCAGGAAGAAGGTGCAGGGGATGTACACTCAGTGCATCTCAGTGTACATTCAGCAAAAACATTTTTCTTTTGTTCAGTGTGTTTCTTTGCTATGCCTCATGCAATTAATTTATTTTTCCTGATTAGCTGGACTTGTAGCCAGTCCCATTCTACAGGCTCAGGGAGAATAACAAAATGTTGAAACAAGAAAATGCCATTACAATTATTAAAGCCAGTTTCTAGAAGATGGTCAGAGCAGAGTGACCATATCAGTGAATCTTCAGGGGGAAATGTGTCACAACTCAGCTACAGAAAACACCTTTCTGTTCTTGCAGACCTAAATGTATTTATTATTTTGGAACTCATTGGCGCAAACAGTTACACCAATCTCTTCTCCAAAGAAAGCCATACTCAACTAGTATTGCCCCTGGAACTTCTCACTGCTCAGAGAAATCAGAAGCATGCGAACAATATAAAATATGTTAGGCTATATATATAGTTTGTAAGCCCCTCAGGGCAGGGAGCTGTCATTTTGTTTTGTGTAAAGTATTATGTACATTGATGGTACTATAAATAATAAATAAGGACATACTTCCTCTTTTTTCATTTTTCAGGGGTAATTTTTTTCTTTTCCTTTTACTATCAGAGAACATTATTCTAGCCAGGGAGAGGGCTGGAAGCTGGATTGCAAAACTCTTGCTTTGCCTACTAAAAACCTTTGGCTGGGTACAATCAAAAGAGCCAAAGGTAGCTTAAGAGAGACATTGCTTTCTATGATGTGGACACTCATTTCTTTTATTCTACTGTCATCTCTGGTCAAAGTGGTTTGGCTGGTTTTTGAAACCAGCAGCAGCAGGACCAGCTCCAGGAGTGGTGGAGCCCAATGTGGGGCATTCCTGCAGGGCCCCCTCCCTCCCCCTGGACCCCCCACTCACCAAGAAGAGCTCTTGTGGTGCTGTGCACAATGTGCAGCACCAGGAAATAATTGGTGGTGACATGATGACACCACTGCCAACTGTTTCCAGGAGGCCCATTTGGGGCCATTCAGGGGTAGGTGGGAAGGCCCAAGGTAAAGCTGATCTGTTCGCTCCACTGACTTACAGTCCATAGAGATCCTGGCTGCTGCAGCAGGCGATATGCTTGCTGTGCTTGTGCAGGGCCCAATGTGATGACATTGATCACATTCGCTTAAGGCTGGCCTTGAGCAGCAGAATCAGTTTGTCACAAGTGAAAGCTGGGTGAGTGTTCACCACACAAATGGTACTTCCTCTTTCTCATAATCTAAAAAAAAGACATTGTCTCCAGCCTTATTTTGCAACTAATTTGGTTTCTGAAATTTCAGAATCTTTGCAGATAGATGTCCACTCTAAGTCAATCTCAAAGTGCAGTCCTAAACTGGAGTTAGACCGGCATAAGCTAAGCCAGCAAAGTTTGGCCATCACAAGTACCACCGTAAAGCATGTTTGGACCACTCTTGGATCAGGGAGGATGGCTCATGTCTGTGTGCTGGCCTCTCTGACTCTGAGAGTGGTCCAAACATACTTTACAGTGGCCCTTGTGCTGGCCAAACTTTGCTGGCTTAATTTATGCCAGCCTAACTCAGTTTAGGGTTGTGCCCTTACAAACTTGCTTTTTAAAACAAAAAGATAAGGAGTCCCACATCCCAAGCACTTTCTTGAAATCATATCACTAAGCACTTTAAGCCAGGGATGTCAAACATTAGGCCTGGGGGCTGGATGAGGAAGCTCTTTATCCAGCTCTCAGGCCCTCCCAGCTTCTGAGCTGTGCTGAGGTGTCACTGCTGAAAGTACAGCGGGCATGATAATGGGGCTCTCCCATCTCTTTACAATATGATCAAGATTTGTGTATTTTCCCTTCTGACATTTGCAGCTAATGAATTCCCAAATGAGGAAAAAAATGCTTATCGAAATAAACCTGTACGACCTGCTAAATGGTATCACTTCTGGCCCTCAGCAGGCATCATGAATGCTATACAGCCCACCGTATGAAATGTGTTTGACATCCCTGCTTTAGACAGTTCACAGTGTCTCACAGATGTTTATCTTGTAATCCTTATGAGACGTGGTGGCGCTGCGGGTTAAACCGCTGCTGCTGGGCTTTCTGACCGGAAGGTTGGGAGTTTGAGACCATGCGACAGAGTGAGCTCCCATTGCTTGCCCCAGTTCCTGCCAACCTAGCAGTTTGAAAGCACGTAAAAATGCGAATAGATAAATAAGGACCACTTCGGTGGGAAGGTAATGGCGTTCCGTGCACTACAGCGTAGAGTCATGCTAGCCACATGACCACGGAAGCTTGTCTTCGGACAAACACCGGCTCTACAGGATTAGAAATGGAGATGAGTACCGCCTCCTACAGTCGATCACAACTAGACCATTTGGTCATGGGGAAACCTTTATCTTTTAATCCTTATGAGAACCCTGTAAGGTAGATCAGTAGGATTATCTCCCCATTGCAGCTGGGGAATTGAGGGCAAGGGTAGATGGCCATTTTGGGAATTCATGGCAGAGGGTTTTTAGATTGTGAGCCCTTTTGGGACAGTAAGCCAATGAACTTTATAATTATTTTTTGCCTGTAAACTGCTTTGTGAACTTTTTGCTGAAAAGCAGTATATAAATACGATTGATTGATTGATTGATTGATTGATTGATTGATTGATTGATTGAT
>JAJKFI010000001.1:187140-219022 GCA_029204185.1 Lerista edwardsae
GATTGATTGATTGATTGATTGATTGATTGATTGATTGATTGATTGATTGATTGATTGATTGATTGATTGGGAAACTTCCTGGGTAACGTCTTGATTCAGAGTGCAATCCTATGTTGCACTGGATTGGTGAGGCCAGCGGGGAGGCTTGCCCAGGGGAGGCTCCAGCCACTCCATGAGGTTCCTCAGATCTGCGTCTGCTATTTAGCAGGCGCAGAACCAAGGAAGCCATGTGGCCCAATTCAGGGCTACAGGGACTTGGATGCAACCTAACAGCCACTTCCCAACACCCCATCCCTGGGCCGGCATGCCCACTAGGCCCCCCCCCCCCCCCCCCCCCCCTTCGCCCCCCCCCCCGCCCTCCCTCCTCCCAGAACCTCCCTTGTGCCAGCCAAGTTCAGCTGGTGCAAGGGAGGATCTCCGCAGCACTCTTGGGCCAACACTGATAGAGTCGGCCCAAGAGCTCTAGCACCGACATGGGGGTGCCACTCGTGGTGCATGGATTGCACCCTCATAGTCATTCAGACTCTATCCTACACCCTTTCACAATTGCTAGACAACACCAGCTTTCACAGCAAACACATAGCCATGAATATAATTTCTGCTCTTTTTGCAAAGGCCAGAGTTCGGGCAGTGCTGCACCAAAAGCACCTTTCATGTAGCATCCCTAAATTTCCATAATAGCATTCTGTATTTTATTGGCTGTCTTTATTTAACCAGGCTTAATACGTTTAAGTCTAGGTAATTGATTGCAACCTAAGCAAATGCTCTATCACTGTCACCACAGGCCTTCTGGTGACATATATTGACTCCTGTGTTATCAGGCGATAACATGAATGCATTTCTATGGTGCAACAGGAATTGCCATTTCATTCAGGCTGCCATGAGATCCAAGAGAGAATTTTCTTTTTGGCCTCCACTGAAAAAGCCAAAATACAAGGGCACATGTGTTCATGTTCTGTTGCTGAAAAGGTAAACTTACATCTCCAGTGCATTTTATATTGCAAGCTGGGTAACCCTTTGTCTGGTTCTTGCCAAGCAAGCTGAATTACAGTTTTCAATGAAATCCTTTTGTTTGCTGTCTCAGAACAGCAGATTGCCACTGCTTCCATGAGCATATGTATTTGTGAACATAGATGAATGTTTGTGGCTGCATTATATCCATGATGAGCATTGTCTGCATTTAAAGGAAAATGGAAGTATGTGTAGTGTTGTTAGATCAGATCAGCTGCAAATCTAATTTGCCATGACTGCATTAACTTTGGTGGACTTTGCTAGATTACATCACCAGTCGAAAAATATTCCACACTCTGTATGGCAGGCATGGTATTTATTGTAGTAAACATGTGCAAAGACTGAAGGGGAGACAAGCTTCTCCAAGGGAGGAGTCATAGCTCAGATAGAGCAACTGCTTTGCACACCCAGACAATCCCAGTTGCAGTGCCTGGCCTCTCCAGTGAAATAGAGTCCAGTAGTGTATGATAAAAGTGATGTCAGACTGAGATCCGGGAGAGCTACTTGCTAATAAGAGTAGGTAATTCTGGGCTAAATGCACCAGTAATCGCCATATCTTCATACACACAGCAAGAACGTAACCATCCTTTGTCTGGTTTCCATGGGAGTGTTGAAGCTTCCACTTACTGTATATTTTCACTTTCAGGACTTTTGGGAGGGGAGAAATCTGGCAAGGAGTCAGCTCACTCATGCTACTGCTGCCTTTGCCACATATCCCATTAATCCAGTGGTTCCCAAACTGTGAGCCATGGCCATCTGGGGAGCTGCAGAAACCAGCTAAATCCTTGGGAAAAACCCACCACTCTATAAAATGTATAGGATTATAGCCCTGATGGGAAACTGTGGCCAATGGCCCAGTAGGTCAAGGGAGCCATTGGTTGAAAATGTTTGGGAACCACTGCATTAGCCTATAGGGATGGTGGGGAAAGGAGCACCTGTTGTTCAAGTCTCCGAGATTCATTGGATGCTGGAGGGGGGGAGTTGCTGCCATAAGATTTGGCAGCGGTGGCAAGAGCTCTTTTTCTTTCCATACTCCAAGGGGTTTAAGAGTGTGTCAGCACAGAGACAGTGATTGCTAACACACATGCCTTGCCACATTACCACACACATCCTCCTATGTAGTTTGAATAATATTGGCATTGGGCATTCTTTTCCATGAAATCATTGCATTTTTTCCCCTGCCTACACTCCACCCAGTCCCCTTCCTCTGTTGTCTCCAGTGGTGCAATTCAAATGAATTAACAACCGGTTCTATGACATCATAGCCGGAGCAAAAAAAACCCGAAGCCAGCCAAGGTAAGCAAGTGGGCGGGGCCCAGCCATTTAACAACTGGTTCTATAGAACCTGGGCAAACCCCCTGAATTTCACTACTGGTTGTCTCCCTTGTGTCTATTCTTTGACTGTGTGCTCTTTGAGGTAGGGACCCGATCTCTCATCTGTTAGGAAGCATTATGTACATATAATTGCTGTATAACTAATAAGGCATTTCTGAGGTGCCCCAGTGTACTTTGGAACACAGTTTGCAAACCACTGGTGAACAGAGTGAACAGAAGAACTCTGAGGGCAGTCCGTACAAGTATTCCCAAAAAGAAACTGCTTAAAGTATGCCATTGTAGCCATGTAGACATTCTGAAAAGTCAGTTTGTCTTTGCAAGTATTTGCTGATCACACAGATCAGGGGTCTCCAAACAATGGCCCGAGGGCCAATCTGGCCCTCTGGAAGATTTTTAATCCAGCCTTTAGCAGGTGATGGGTCTGGCCCACAGCAGGTTGCTGAGGGGAAATAAATGCAGTGCCACCTCAGTATCTGCTGGGGTTCTGTTCCAAAGCCCCTCATGGATACTGGGGTCACCATTTCAATGCCCTTATGATGTGGCCCTTGTGCCGAAAAGTTTGGAGCTCCCTGACATAGATGTTATATACGTAATTGACTTAGGGCCCAGTCCGACCTAACTTTCCAGTGCTGATGCAGCCATGCCAACTGGGCATGTGCTGCATCCTGTGGTGGGGAGGAAATCATGGAGGCCTTCGCAAGGTTAGGTAACAATTGTTCCTTCAGGGTTGCATTGTGGCTGCGTTTGTGCTGGAAAGTTGAGTGGGATTTGGCCCTCAGTGTGGCAAACCCTGAACAGTCCTACAGCTATAGGTAATAGTTGGGTTGAAGTTCATCCCTGAACTGTAGCAGTATTTCAGCGCTTAATTCAGATATGCTATTGGAGGTGTGTGTGTTTTGTGCAAGCAACTGGATGAGTGAGACAAAAGAGAGTTTTGAATACTTCAGGAATCTGGGTAGGTATACCATGCAACCGTTCAGCAGGGTACTTGGAGGACAAATACACGTCATCAACAACCTTTTTGAGCTGTTAAGCTGTAGTTCTGAAATCAGTTCAGATCAGCCTGTGGCAGAACAGCCAAAGGAAATTATCCTTTGTTATTTGTTTCACTCTGTCTCCTTGTCCACAAAAGGCTGTGATGAAGTGAGTAGCCCCTAGCTGATTGTGAGGATTTGGAGATGTACTTAACCAGCTCTAGCAATGATGGAAGTTTGCTCAAACTGCTTTCCAGTAAAGGCATAGCTGTGTCTCACGTTTAACCCAGCACTTTGCAAAAACCTCTTAACTTTTTGCCAAAAGCACTCACCATTGCCCTTGTGACAAAGCAGTGGCACAAATGCGTTAAAGGGACTTACGTGCGACCAACTGTCGTTGCTGCATTTTGAAGACTTTTGAACACAATATAGGACGATTTATAAAACTGAGTAGGATGGATTGGTGCAAAGTTTGGCAACAAAGCTAAGTCTTCTTCCCTTTTATTGTTGTGTTGTCCATTGATTAGATTTCTCAGAGTGTTAATGGGGTGTGATTATGGAGAATGAATGGGGAAATAAGCAAAATAGATTGGAGAGGCAGGGTCGAAACATATTCGTGTTGTGGGTGCTCATAAATGATTATCTGGTGCATCAACTTTAGGCTGGGGGGTGAAGCTGGGCTGGTCCAACCATGGCTGGGCTGGCTTTCCTGAAGGGATGAGTTTTGAACATTTGGAGCTGCCTTTTATGGTGTCAAACCAGATCAGTATTGTCTGCACTGATGGGCAGTAGCTCTCTGGGGCTTCCCAACCTCATCTGGAGATACCAGGAAGGGGAACTGAGACTTTCAGCATACAAAAGAAGTGCTTCATCCCTGAATGACAACCCCTTTTGGAAGTGAGGGCCAAGTTACGCATTACCTTAGACCCGCAGCATGGCCCTGTGTGTTTGCCCTTTTTAAAAAAAGAAATACAGGCATGCCCCAGTGTCCACTGGAGTTCCTTTCCAGACCCCATTGATGCCTGAAACTGTGGATACTGGGGATGCGTTTTTAAAGATAGGGGAACATCAGTAGCTTAGCTGCAATGAGGTTAAAAATAATTCATTTTATGTTTCCCTGTCTTTTTAAGAGGCTTCCCGGCATCCATGGTATCCGTGGATAACTGAAACCATGGATACCGAATCAGTGGATACTAGGGCACGCCTATATAGTGGCAGGGAGCGCTCTCTCTCTCTCTCTCTCTCACACACACACACACACACACACACACAGAGAGAGAGAGAGAGAGAGAGAGAGAGAGAGAGAGAGAGAGAGAGACCTTCTTTTGAATGTGAAATGTATAGTGCTGGGAATGCAAGGAGAAAACACCTTTGAGAGAAACACGAATTTGAGGGTAGGGTCAATTAATGGGAATTAAATATGAGACCAAATCACTTGGTTTTAGGGGAACTAGTGATTATATGTTAGGTGATGGCATTTCTCTGTCTGTCCCCACAACAAGCCTTGTGTTTGTTATATGCTTTGAGACATGAGAGTGCAAAGCTGAATTGCTTTCCCTGATGAACTAGGCTGCTTATCTAGCACTTCTAATCTGTGCCTTTGATTTTGTCAGAGAGTCACCTGTCTGTGACTGCTTTCCAGAGCACTCTAGGGTCTGCCAGCTAATGTTTCCTGTCCTTGCCCAAGCCTCTGTGAAGAGGTGAGAATAAGCTATGGCAGGAGACATGCACATCCCCAAAATAGTACGAAGTGTTCAGCAGTCTCCACCTCCTGCTGACCTGACATACGCTATAAAAAAGAAAAGGAATGGCCCAGATCTGTATTTTTAAAACAGTGAGTATAATTAGTGAGAAAGGAATAATGAGGTAATCCCTACAAGATAAGAAAACAGTGTGCATGCGTGCACAGTCTTTGCTGAAACAGGCTTGTGTTGTGCTTAGTGTTGTGCATAGAGTTCTGTTGTTCACTCGTTCACTAAGAAATGCTTTTTTTTTGTACCAGGACTTCATAGTTTTGAGACCTGATGAACTTCCTCTTGTGAAATACAAGCTTCTGAGCTTGGATGAGACCAACATGAGCCATTCAGACATGAGCCACTCAAAACTCTGCTTCTCAGTGCCAAGGAACTGAATGGCACAATCCACTAGGGATTCTCTGTTGCACAGGCTTCATGGGCATGAATTGAGTTTGCACAGGAGGAACAATATATCAGTTGTGAACTGAAATGTAGCCCAATTTAGCTTGAGTTTATATATTCTGCAAAAGGTAGCAGGAATCAGTGCATGGTTGCTGTTTCTTACAAAGATGAGTTTGCTCTTATCTCTGCCATGGATTAGTACAACCATACTGGTCTACAATTCCAAGAGCAGCCATGGAAAATGCAACAACTGAAAGCTAATGCTATGTGGCCATTAGCTGTGACCTGATTTAATCACCCAGAGGCACTTTTTAAAATGCTAGTAACACAGAAGATGCATCAGGAAATAGCACTTCATGGAAAGAGTTCCCTCTAAAATATCATTGTAGTTGCTCAGTAGCCATATTACTATTTTATTCTGCTTCCCCACCAAGGAATTTAGGATGGTGTTCATGACAGTGTCCCACTTTTAACTTCACAACCACCCTACAAAGTGAATTAAGATTATGACTGGCCCAAAGCCACCCAAAGAGGCAGTGGTGGAACATGGATTTGAACCAACCTCCCTCATTAAACTCTACCCACTAAACCATACTGCCTCTTCATTAAAATGAGTGTCTGCTAATAATGAGACATGACAGACTGATATTTTCTCACTGAGTAATCAGAGACTAAGCCAAATAAGGTTATTATATAGTTTCTTGATGGCTAGGGGATCCTTCTTTCCCTGTCTTTGGCTTAATGGCAAAGGGCTAACAAGATGAATGTACAGGAGCTTAGAAGTTTGCTGTTCTAGTGTTTGCAATTCCAGTTGGAAGGACAGAGCTGCAGGTTGTTGAGAAAGGTGAAGCTTCTTCAGGAGCTGCCTAAGCTGATCTGCTGCCCCTCTACCAGTGCAAGCACATGCACCAGTACCCACCATAGCAACCAGTACACGCGCGCGCGCACACACACACACACACACACAAACCCTCCACTTCTACTTCTTTCTCTGCAGCATCTTGTAATCCCTAAAATAGGAGGATGCTGTTCTGTCTCACCTGGCCACTTTACAATAACAGGTCTGTGTGCTATTATAACTATATGCAGAGATAGCAAATCTTTGTGCTATGATCTGCCTGTGTGTCTATAAATACAATAATTGTTACAAAGACATGCAGTGCTCTTTCCTCCAATGGAAATTCATAGCCTAATCCTACTGGGCCACTGCGCCATTGAAACACACATTCTGTTCGTTATGGCGAATGGGCATTCAGTGGGGTGGGAGGAATGGGTCTGAGATCAGGGCAGGTATCTGGGGCTGGGAAGGGGGTGGTATTGACCGCAGCAGCTCCATCGATACCCTAACCCCTTTCCTTGCTTCAATCCATGTACCTGGGACCACTCAGACTTGCTCCAGCAAAATCGTGGGTGGTGCAAGTAGACCCAGCAGGGCAGTAGAGGCTTACCACAAGGCAAGGGAACACATATTTCCTTGCCTTGAGAAGGACTTTGTGGCTTGAAACTCCCGACAGAATGCAGTATGCACCATGTTAGCACAGTTGCATTGGTGCTGGGGGAGTTGCACTGGATTGGGCTGTAAGCCCTGTCTGAACTTCTCAGAGTTCTTCTCACCTGGAGTTAGGCCTGGAAAGTTTGGCCAGCACAAGGGCTACCATAAAGTGCGTTTGGACCATTCTTGGAGTCAGGAAGGATAGTGTACTTCTGTGAGTTGGCCTCTCTGAGAGTGGTCCAAACATAGTTTATGGTGTCCCTTGTGCTGGCCAAACTTTACTGGCCTAACTGTGCCAGCCTAACTCCAGCTTTAGGATTGTGCCCTCACTGATCAGAAATGGGGCACACATAGCAGTAAAAATGTATTGTGGCTTAAGCTTCAGCAATGATTTGCCAAGCAGGCTCACAAATCAACTACCAGACTGCTTCAAGTTTGCCCTGCATTCACTTATCTCACATTGGCTTAACTATATTTTTCCATAAACAGATGTCTTCGAATAGCTGGATTTAACATATTGTCATTAACCTCCAGAAAGCAGCATGTTAGTATTGGTTGAATCATCCCCTTATCGAGAAGAAAAATACCTGGTTAGAAGAAGCTAGACTGAAAAGAACTGAGCAGAGATCTATTCAAATCTTTCTTTAAAATCTGACAAAAAATTAACCTTTTAAAAAATTAAGTCGCACATTTTTTTAAAAAAATGAACCTGTTTTCCGGAGCAGGAACATGGGCATCCCAATCCTAACCAGTCCTGGAGCAATGGGCCCTCTCGACCCACACTGTACTCAGCTCTGGGAAGGAGCAGGCTGGAGATCTCCTCAAGGTAAGAGGACATTTGTCCCTTTACCCCAGGTAATGCCCCAGCCTGTGCAATGGACTCCTTGAATCTGCACAAGCAAAATTGGTGGTGCAGTCCAAGAAGCTCTGTGTTGGGCTTTCAAGCCCAGGAGGGGGATTAGGATTGCGCATGTGTCAGTGCAACCAATTCCGCCCCCTCCTGAGCCTGATCTGCCCCGTCTCCCGCTGCCTCCTGCTGCCTCTGCATTGCCCAGCAGGAGCTTACCGGCTCTGTTGTCATATGCTCTATCTGGATCCAGTGCCTACATCATGGCACAGGCCTTCCCACCAGTGCTCCATATTCCCAGGCTGTCATGGAGTCCTTTACACGCTAGTTCTGTTTCCAAATCCTGCGTATTTTGCTAGCTGACAAACACTGATTAGTGCTTTTCCAAACCATCCCCCCTCTGCCCAGTAAATGTGTATTGTTATTCAGTTATTTTAGATCCAGACATTTTCCTTGAGAAGAGCGCTTCTGTTACAGGGATACTGAAGTTTTCAGTAGGCTGCTTGTGTGCATTATGTACTAGTCACTAGTACTGAATATATTGGATAGTATCCAACAAATGCCTATGATTTTCTGTAGCAATTGCAACAGCAGTGGGTGCCAGAGGGGGAAGATGACTCCTGTTTTCCCTGGTACAAAACCTTGTATCAGGGTCAACTGTATAAGGGGCTGTGTTGAAGATCTGCATGCTGCTCAGGGCCCACAGTGGTCTCCTAATAGAGCCCAAGTCTGATAAACTAGAGTTGTTTGTTTGGCCCTAGATTTTCATAACTCCATATGCAAATTGCATTTAGAGCATCTAGAATCAAAAGGTGAGCCTAGATTTCGGTTGGCTGTAAGCTAGGAGGAAGACCTACCTGCCTAGCAACAGGAGGGCTACTTCAAGAGGAGGTATGTGGCCTGTGTGCAATAAATGCACATTCATTGTGTGGGGGGAAAAGCTACATACCGATATATGAGAGCCTCGTGTGGTAAGACTGCAGTATTGCAGTCAGAAGCTCTCCCCACGACCTGGGTTTAATCCCAGCGGAAATCAGGTTCCCAGATAGCCGGCCCTTCTATCCTTCTGACAGTAAAATGAGTAGCAAGCTTGCTGGGGGTACAGATGACTGGAGCAGGCAATGGCAAACCACCCCATACAAATAGGTCTGCCTAGTATACATTGCAATGTGACATCACCCCATGAGTTAGTAATGACTCAGTGCTTTGCACAGGGGACTACTTTCTATGAAAAGGCCCTGTGAGTTCAATGGAAAGCATCACCATTATGAGTAATTTCATTAGTCTTCCTCAAACTATTTTGCCTTCCTTTAAATTCTTCAGATGTTTCACCTGAAGAAGAACCCACACATTTGTTTTGAATTTCTCTTTAGGCAAGATCCCATGGCAATTTAGAGATGCCTGGAACCCCCAAATTTGCTTCAGATATCATTTTAGGTAACCAGTGGCAACTCTAGTGCTCAGCAAAGTAGGCCTAGAAAGGGGCATCATCACCATTGCCACGAATAATTATATGTACTTTTGTGTAGCACTTAAAAGCTATCATAATCTTATGCTGCAATCCTGTGCACACTTACATGATTTATGACGCAATCCTGAACTGAGTTAGGCCGGCATAAACTAAGCCAGCAAAGTTTGGCCAGCACAAGGGACACCGTAAAGTATGTTTGGACCACTCTTGGAGTCTGAGAGGGCAGCACACAGATGTGAGCAGTGATGCCATTCAGGGGGAACGGACCAGAACTGGTGTTCCGGATCCTAACGGGCTCCGTGACTGCTTCCGGGGTTTTTTGTGTGTGTTTTTTTTTCAACATTTGAATTTGAACTCAAAAGTGAGTTCCTGTTCCTAAATCATTTGAATAACACCACTGGATGTGAGCCATCCTCCCTGACTCTGAGAGTAGTCCAAAAATGCTTTATGGTGGCCCTTGTGCTGGCCAAACTTTGCTGGCTTAGCTTATGCCGACCTAACTCGTTTAGGATTGCGCTCTTACTTATTTTCAGTAAACCCTGTTAAACTCAGGGGACAATCCTAACTTGTGCAGAAGCAGGCAGGCCGGCAGGCCAATGCTGCATCCTAACATCAGTTAGGATTGTGCTAGGACTCACCAAGGGGCAAGGGGATATTTTCCCCTTTTCCTGGGCTAAGCCCCAGCCAGGCCAATGGGACTCCTCAGATCTCCTCAAGTCCTACAAGCCCACCGGGAACAGGGGTTTGGATCCTGCATAATTGCCAGATCCTGGCTCCTTCTCCCTCCCTGGGTCACCCTGCCCATTTCGCCCTCCTTGCTGCCTTCCCCCACTCAGAAATGGCCCCACGCTGGCCGGACTCAGCTACTGTGGGACCAACTTACCTTGGTGGTCCTGCCAGCAGTGCTGAGCTGACACAGCTCCCAGCAGACATACATCGACCCAACGCAGCGCTTGGTATTTGCGCTATCAGTGGCATTTGAAAGCACAATCCTAAACTGGAGTGAGGCCGGCATAAACTAAGACAGCAAAGTTTGGCCAACACAAAGGCCACCATAAAGTGCATTTGGACTATTCTAGTATATTCTAGTATTCTAGACTATTCTATTCAGGGAGGATGGCGCACGACTGTGTGCTGGCCTCTGACTCGAGAGTGGTCCAAACATACTTTGCGGTGGCCCTTGTGCTGGCCAAACTTTGCTCGCTTAGCTTATGCTGGCCTAACTCAGCATTGGATTGCACCCTGTGTCTTGTGTGAACCTGTATAAATTAGGCTGAAAGTAAACTACTGGATGCAATGTTGAAAATAAAATGCCTGTGTGAATTGATGGAAATTTATGTTTGAATGTGTGTGTTTCTAGAAGACCTGTTGTCTGGTACCTTCCCCCACTGTAAAAAGGCAGTCGTTGTATAAGTGCCAAAAGAGTGTGCACATTTTTCAGCCAGACTTCATTGATACAGACAGTTAGGGAAGTCGGAGTCTCCGGTGTGCATTTGGGTTGCTCCATTGACCTGATTCATGAGTGGATGAAAGTTTTTCATTATTCTTTTATTGGTTTCTTCCATGTTTTTCTTTTATTAGGTTGCTGCAACAGGCATCCAGTGCATTCTGAAAGGGTTCCCCGATGGAACAAATTAATAAGCTGAAGGACCAATAATAATTCTTTTGAAGTATGTAGTAGACACTAAAAGGAAAAGGTTTATTTTTTCAAATAAAATTTGTGTTGCATTTCTCCTTCATTGTGAATTCAGTCGCAATGTTCAGCAGTAAACTCACATGACCAATATAAAATCCAAATGAAAAATTATGGCAATGGAAATTAAAGGAATAAGAATAGCAGCTTCCAAATAAAACCAGTGTATAAGTACAGCTGCCTCTTGTCTTACATGAAGGTTATGTTCCAGAGTCCGTGCTTAAAGCTAAAATTGTGCATACTCCAAATTACCTTGAAATTTTACATCTGAAAAATATGTACTGTCTCTTGAAAGATTACAAAAGACAAGCAGGAACTGAAACTGATGGAGGGAACAGCACCTCTTATCCAGGGGTAGGCAACCATCAGATATACAGTACACGAGCTATTTAGCAAAATGACTAACTGGAGAAGAGCTACTGAGATCTCTTCCCCCCATATTTAACTGCAGAAACAAAAAACCGCCAGAGCAAGGCAGAAGGGCAGGGGATTCTTCCAAGAAGCAACACACAAAGCAGCAGGAGATCATTAATAAATACAACCCTCATGTTCTTGCTTCCCCCCCCCATATTTAACTGTAGAAGAAAATTGCCAGAGCAAGGGAGCATGGCAGCTCAACAGGTCATGCTTTGTAGGGCAGGATAACTTCTAAGGAAGTCCCCTACCGATGACACTCCTGGGAAGAGTGGAAACTGTCATTCACTTCCTTCTTTTCCCACCATGCTTTGCCTGCTCCGCCTCTCACCATTGTGAAGAAGCTGCTTCTCTTGCTGCCCCATCTGTCCCCAGACACCAATCCCACTTTGAGCAGCCCAACAGCACATGCTGGCCAGAAGCTTGCGGGCTCCAGGGCGGCAGCTGGAAAGGGCAGGGCTAACCGGTTCTGTGCTCTCACCCTGGCCTTCCTGGCTGTTCAGCGGCGGCAGCAGTAGCTGCTGCTCTGAGGTCTGCAAGCACTGGTAACCACCCCATGAGCTACCAGTAATTCGCAAGCCCCATGTTGCCTACCATTGTCCTAATCTCAAAGGCGTGTGTTTAGTAAGTGGAATGGAGGGTGGAACCACCCGCACTGTTTAAACTGTTTTTGTTTTGTTTTGTTAGCCAAATGCATTATGTTGGATTTGCACAAGTCAACTGTGCCTAAGACAATGGGCCACTGTACATGCATTTTATAGGCAGTTTCAGCTAAAAAAAAATCTGCTTGAATAAAACATTTTAAGATAGGAGCAGATGGTAGATACACCATGGGGCTCAAATGGCTGTCCTTTGGAAGGGGCTCCTGTCTGGGTTAGCAGAACCAATTCTAGACAGTGGGATTCTACTACCATTTTGTCCTTAAAGCAGCCCTGAAAGGTAGCTGGTGGAAAGTGGCTTGTCCAGTAAACTAGCCCAAGGTTAACTGGTTAACTTCATGGCTAAAATATGATGGGACAGTTCTGTTTGCTTATTCAGGTGACTTCCTGATTTCATCATAAAGTGGTATGTCTGTGTCTGTCTAATTTTTATACTAAAATGCTTGTATGGATGCAGGAATCAGAGCCCTTACTAGCCTCTCTGCCCAGCCTATTGGTGCTCCATCACTCTAAGTGCTTTCCTCTCCAGTTTAGCTCACTGTTCTCCCAAGGTCAGACTGGGGGAAAGATACATGGAGTATAGAAGAGAGCTCAACTTCCCTCAACCATGTTCATCCTTTGTTGCAAAAATTGCTTATATGTACCCCACTTTTAAAAGGGACATGGTGGCTCTGCGGGTTAAACCGCTGTTCTGCTGAGCTTTCTGATTGGAAGGTTGGGAGTTCAAGACCACACAATGGAGTGAGCTCCCATTGCTTGTCCCAACTCCTGCCAACCTAGCTTCGAACACATTAAAATGCGAGTAGATAAATAGGTACCACTTCGGTGGGAAGGTAATGGCATTCCGTGCGCCTTGGTATATAGTCATGCTGGCCACATGACCACGGAAACTTGTCCTCAGACAAACGCTAGCATTTTGGCTTAGAAATGGAGATGAACACCGCCCCCTACAGTCGGTCATGACTAGACCATTTGGTCGTGGGGAAACCTTTACCTTTACTCCGCTTTAAACATAACAAGAAATGTAGCTGCTCTGTGGACACAAATGTATATAGCTTGGCCCTGGATAAGCTCTTCACAGTCCAAATCTAGTTTTCCATCGATAGCACTATACTGGCTCCAAGGCATATTACCATAAAACAATCTACTCAGGACAGGTTTCTAGGATGGGTACTGAAATTTCACACAAAATGAAATTTTGAATGAGTTTCCGGGTTCCTCCGAAGGCAAAACATCTGTGAATCTTCAATGAAAGTCCAATGAGTTTTTAGTACAGGCATACGTTCCAGGCCCCACCTTGGATATCTGAAACCGTGGATACTGGGGATGCCTTTTTAAAGACAGGGGAACATCAGTGGTTTTGCTGCAACAGAGTAAAAAGAGAGAGATTTGTTTAATATTCCCCTATTTTTTAATAGGCATCCCAGTATCCGTAGATAACTGAAACCATGGATACCGAATCAGTGGATACTGGGGCACACCTGTAGTAGATTGAATTTCCTTGGGCTGTGAGTTCTTCACAATTTGCACATCCAACGTTTAACTGCCATGGGTAGGAGAGCCAAGTGCAATTACTGGCAGGTTTATTGTGCTTCTAGTAGAAAAGGAATTGCAACAGTTGCCACTTTTCTCACCCCTCTGTAGTACAAGCAAGCAAGCAAACAGTATTTATATACCGCTTTTCAACAAAAAGTTCACAAAGCGGTTTACAGGCAAAAAAGATAAAGTTAAATGGCTCCCTGTCCCAACAGGGCTCACAATCTAAAAAAATGCAGAACACCAGCAGCAGCAGCCACTAGAAAAGACACTGTGCTGGGGTGAAGAGGGACTGTTACTCTCCCCCGGCTGGCGTTCCTACAAAGGGGGCAAAATGCTAAGTGTTGCAGGAGCCTGAGCTCAAGTGCAATGCAGCCCCTCCCCCTAATCTCCAGAGCCATTTGTGGCTCAGAGAGCAAAGCCCCTGAGCCAGACCTCTGAGCAGTGAATGGCTCTGGAGGTGACGGGGAGGGGCCATGTTACACAGGAGTTGAGGCTCCTGCAACACTTAGTGTTTTGCCCATGAAGGTATGAATAACAGGAGACGACATGACGCCATTTTCTTGAAGCCATGGGTATACTAATATGGCTGACTCAGATCATTGCCGCCAAGGAGGAGGATTGCCACGAATTCACGAATAAAAATCTCCCTGCATGCGTGTAAAAGTTAATTTCAACCTCTTTAAGCATGCCTGCGTGTTCTGCATACGGGGGTGCGAATCGCTGAACGAAAAATGGGATTTAATTTCCACGGAAAGATTCATGTATTCACATTACGTCGGTTCAATAAAACTACCGTAAACGGAAACAGTGAGTGCATTATTTTTGAAGCTGTGTAATTTCTTGTTGTTCCTAGCAGTCTTATTCACCATTTTCTGACACCCACTGTTAATGGTCTAGAAGGAAAAATATATATATTTCCCCCCTCCATTTTTTCCCCTTCCCGTTTACACATTTTTCCCCGCCTTCTATTTTCTACTGTAATATTTTCAAAATTCTGAACATTAACAGAATTTGTTTTATGGGGTGGGGGGGTGAGTGTAGAAGTTTAAAAAAATACTCTTAATAGTCTAGAAGTAAAAAAGAATTACTCTCGTATTGACAACTACTTGTGTTATGAAGAGATTTTAATGTAATTTTCCTATATAATAAATAATAATAATAATACATGTATTTATATACCGCCTTTCTTAAGATCACTAGATTTCTCTAGTGATTACAACTCAAGGCGGTTTACATAGGCAGACTTTTCATAAACCCGAAGGTTTTTACAATTTACAGAAATGTTCTGTCTTTCAAGAACTACACACATTCAGATCTTCCTTTCTGGATTTAGACTTCTTTCTTTAGCCACCCGTCTGTCTTCTGCTGGCTGATGCTTCCCTGCTCACACCAGAGACGCAGCTGACCTTCAGCACACTCCTCCTCCCACGAGGCAGCTGAAGCTCAGCTTCTAATCAGCCGCAGCTGCAAGGTCTGCCGCTCTCAGAGACTTCCTGCAGTCCCGAGCTCACGACCTTGAGATCTTCAGGTGTTATCTTCGGGCAAACGGAGGCATTAACCCTCTCGGCTAAATCTTCTTTAATTATATTTCTAATTAAATATAATTAGATATATTTATCTAATTTTTGCCCACCCTCCCCTTTTTTTTCTTTCCTTCCCGTTCACACTTTATTTTGGTTGTGTAGATTTCAAAAAATAAGTCTGTCAAAACAGTGCAATCCAAGTTTAAATAGACAGCAAGTAGCATTTCGTCAGGTATGTTCAGTAATATAATTATGAGGAATTTAACCTTGTAATTGCATATTAAATCATAATAAGGTTACCAATAATGTTTCTACACGATCACACGTTTTTATTTTCGTGAGTTTTTATTTCAGGAGTAAACTATTCAGTCCTAAACAGTACAAGCAAAGCAATCTGAAATGCTTGGAATAAGGATTGTTTTGAGTACGCCAACATGGACGCTAAGCCCGCCCCCTGGCTTCAATTTGCTCCTATTAATTCTTAAGGCATGTCATCTCCTGTTATTCTAAACTTCTTGGTTTTGCCCCACCCCCTTTGAAGGAATGTCACTGCAAGCCACCCTTGCCAAAATTTCCTCTTCTAAACAACTTTAAAACATACAGGAATCCTTTCTTCCTAGTTGAGCTACTTTCAAAACTTTGGTATCTTTGCTAGATTGAGGAATTGGGCATTTAAAATGAATGTAATGCATCTTGTCAAAAAATTTCCCTTTCTCAAATAAAGGTCCTAAACTGTTTTAGAATTTCTGTTCTCTTGTGGGTGATGCTTTTCATCAGCTTGATTATCCATTTGGAGGCACAATTACAATTACTCTTAGTTAACAAACCAATGACCCGCGCTTTATATAGAATAGATGTGACATCCTGGCTGAATGGAGATCTTGAGGGATTTCTTCAGAGTGCTAAATGTGTGTAAGTGCTGAAAGTAGTAATCAGTGATTTCAAGAGGGATATCAAATATTTAAGAGCAGGAGTCTCTCAGCATCTGACAAAGTGAGCTTTTTCTTTCATTTCTCTGTCCTCTTCCAGTCAAAAGCACTCCGTGAAAAATGGCTGTTGCAGGGAATTCCTGCCAGTTCTCCGGCAGAAGAGGAAGCCAGAAAGAGACAGTCAGAAGAGGATGAGCTCAAAGTGAAAAAGCTTGAAGGCAACATCCATAGGTAGGCACAAATCCACCTTCTAATTGTCATGTTGTTACCTCTACTTTGGGCCAAATTCTATCACATATTCGTTACATTTTCATAAAAAGCGGTAACCTAGATTCTGAATCTTCTGATTCTGAATCATTTTGACTATGGCCGCAGCTGATGTCACTGGTAGATTAGTCTATTAAGGCTTAACTTGATTAATCAGTGGATGCCAATTTGAGTTAGTGAGGGCACACTTTAATCAGGAGACTTGCAAGTTTAAGCGTGCAGTTGCTTCTAGTGGAGGCTATTTTTACTTCAGTGTGCTCTTTGCCATGTTAGGAAATAAAAAACAAAAAATTAAAGACGGGCTTTTTCCCAACTTTGTATGCTCTATTATTTTCCAAGGTTCATGTGTGCTGGATAATGAGAAAATATGGCATTTTTGTTTGTGCTCTTGTCTTTGTGGAATTTGCTTCTCAAGGAGAGCACCCTTCTGGTGGTGGTCAGGAGACTGGCCAAAACCTTCTTGGCTCGCCAGGCTTTTTGACTAATTTGTGGTAATATTGCGGCAAGGATGTGTGGTTTTAATTGTGCTTGGTGACTTTTTTATTTTTATGTTAGTCTTGCTTGTGCAGTTTTTATATTATGTTGGTTTTTCTTCTGCTGCTTGTTTTTATTTCACTTCTTGTGTAAGTTGAATTTCAGGACCTGTTTTGGGCCTTAAGGTCCAAAAAGTGAATGGTATAAAAATGAATGGTAGATAAGAATTGCAGACTTGCAGAAAGGGATAAATTTACGAGTTTAACAATGAATGAATAAACATGTTGAGAAATAATTTTTCTGCTTAGGAAGGGGAAAATGACATAATGATTGGTGGATGTAACAGATACAGAGATTTGAAATAGCTTTGATATAGGGAGAAAAGATTCAAAATAAAAGAGATAAGAAAAGCCTTCAGAGAACAAATTTGGAAGGCTGGTTAGAAGATAGTATTAGTAATTAGGACATACTGCTTCACTTTTGCTGTAGTTTATTGGATAATTCTTAACTATGTTATTGTTCTGTGTTTTGTTTAATGTTGTATTTTATATTCTGTTTAATAAACTATAAAAAAGAAAAAAGGGGCAGAATATAAAGTTTAAAATAAATTACAAAAGCTATTAATGGTCTTGTTTTCATCACTACCAGATCCACTCCCTCCCACAGCCTCCCTCCCTTGATCCTCCCATTCCCTGCCCATTTTACCCCCTCCCTGACCCTTGTTCCACTGTTCCAATAGGAGAGGGCTGTTAGGTTGCAATCTTATACATAGTTTCTTGGGAGTAAGCCCCATTGAAGGCAATGGGACATACTTCTGAATAGGCATGTGTAGGATTGTGCAACATGTAGTATGTACTTGCCTTACGTCTTGATGTCATTATGAGCATTTCTGTCCCCTCAGCACCTTTAGCACCAGTCACGACTGCTGGGCTGCTTCGCGGTTAAGAGTGCCTGAGACTGGTCCTACCCCCCCTCCTGAACTTGGCCTTCCCACTGGCCTGCCCTTCCCCACCTTCCCCCCATCCTGATCCACCCTCATTCTGCCCTCATTCCACACTCCTCAATCCCCTGCACTTCACCTCAACTGGTGCTTCCTTTCCTAGTCCGGGCAGCACAGGGCTTGGCTTTGGCCTCCCTGAGTCAATGCCCATCTGTGTCCTGGCTCAGCCTCCTCCAGAGTCGTTGCAGACGACTCCAGACGACCCCATTTGCAACACTCCTGGGCTGGTGCAAGGGACAACTCCCAACCAGCACTTAGGATTGTGCTTCAAGTGACATATACATCATATAAATGTGAAAATGGAATGATTAAGGGTGCAAGCCTAAACTGAGTTAGGCCAGCATAAGCTAAACCAGCAAAGTTTGGCTAGCACAAGGGACACCGTAAAGTATGTTTGGAAAACTCTCGGAGTCAGAGAGGGCATCACACAGACATGCTCCTGACTCTGAGAGTGGTATGAATGCGCTTTACGGTGTCCCTTGTGCTAGCCAAACTTTACTGCCGTAGTTGATGCCGGCCTAACTCCAGTTTAGGATTGTGCTCTAAGAAAGGAAAGGATTAATTTTAAATTTTAAATTGTTTTAATATTGTTTTAAATTGTCTTGTTATATTCTGCTGTTTTGTTTTTAATGTAATTTCATGTTGTAAGCCGCCTTGGATGCCCATGGGGTAGAAAGATGGGATATAAATCCTATAAATAAATAAATAAATAAATAAATAAATAAATACATACATACATACATACATACATACATACATACATACATACATACATACATACATACATACAATTAAAAGTTAATGTTGGATAGTCCGATGCAAATATAGGGTTGAGGCCACTGTAGAAGCAATTTTATGAGGCCTTAGGGGGTTCCCCCAGCCCACACTCATCTCTTCCAAACCTTATAACTGTTTTTTTTCCCCTGCTTGATAGCAATTTCATATATGAGGTTTAATGTTTGTTGTCTATAGTTTGGCCCCAGGTGCCGGGTCTAAGAAGCAGACAGAAATCCAAGCAAAGATCTCAATTCAGAGCATGACAGCAAATCCCAAATATTTTTTATTTTATTTTTTATTTTGAAGAATGTATTCTTTCATTGAAGAATGTACTTAAGCCTTTCCCATGCTGAACCAAATGCCCAAGGCGGCTTACATGGGCAGGCTAGGCTAATCCACCATTTTTCAATAGGGTTTTTACAAATATGCAGTATTCTGTGATTCACCGAATCCTCAGTCCCAGATGTAGCTTTCACAGTGTGGTTCTCTCCTCTGGCCATGGACCCCATCTTGCTATTACTGTGCAGGAATGCCTTCTGTGTCATTAGGACATTTTGCTAAGTTGACCTTGTTCTCATCAGCACACTCTGGCCTGGCAAAATAACAGTAGTCTGCACAGACTGCCAAAGTAGATGCCACTACATACCAAGTTAAATATAAGTATCTGCTCAGGCCATAAGGATCTGCCCTCTTTCTCCCAGGCTGATAATGTGTTTGGCTCATATTCAGGCCTCAAATGCAGGACCGTACAATATTTTTAAGGAAAGCAGCAATGAACTTGCCTCAACATATTACTGCCTATATGCTGTGTGCGCCCCTTGCAATTATTTTTACCACACGACCGTGTTATTTTACAGTGCTGAATGGAAAGTTCGGTATTTGACATCTGGGGACTAAACAGCTATCCTTGACAGCAGTCAAAAACCTGCACACAAGAAGCCTGTGGACTCTTCCCACAATTTGAAAAAAAAATTATATTTGATTTGACAAATATTTGACAATTATATTTGATTTGACAAAGGGCACAATCCTAACCTGGAGTTAGGCCGGCACAGTTAGGCCAGCAAAGTTTGGCCAGCACAAGGGACACTGTAAAGTATGTTTGGACCAGAGTCAGAGAGGCCAGAACACAGAAGTGCGCCATCCTCCCTGACTCAGAGAGTGATCCAAATGCACTTTACGATGTCCTTTGTGCCGACCAAACTTTGTGGGCCTAACTGTGCTGGCCTAACTCCAGGTTAGGATTGTGCTCTGAATAACGTTATGTTAATCAAACTGAAAAGGTCTGCTTTTTAACTATAAAGAAAAGACTTTCAGTGCTGTTCAATTGTTATGCAAAACTATAACAATTGTTACTGAAAACATAAGTCAGATGATCTCCTTGAAAGCTTAGGGCTCTACACACATTTTGTTTTCTAGGTGTACACCTGAGAAGCATGAAATGTGACACATAGCTATTTAAATATATGTATATTCTACAGGTGCATACTTTAGAAAGCTGAGAATGGCTACACCCCCCTACTGGCACATACAGGCATTCTCCGGTATCCATTGGGGTTCCATTCCAGACACTACTATGGATACCTGAAACTGTGGATACTGGGGACGCCTTTTTAAAGATAGGGGAACATCAGTGGTTTTGCCGCAACAAAGTAAAAATAAGAGATTTTTTTAAATGCTCCCCTATTTTTTTTAATAGGAGTTCCTGTGTCCATGGGATCTGTGGATAACTGAAACCATGGATACCAAATCAGTGGATACCGGGGCATGCCTGTACTATCAATGACAAACCTGATAACTGTATTGTAACATATTGTATGTGTATCACATATGCATACAGTATACAATTTTGTATAACACAGTGGTTCCCAAAGTCCTACTCAGACTTTGGGAATGCTGTAGGTTGCTGGGGTGGGGTGGGGATTGGGGCTGGGGGGATGTCCCAATGGCGCCATAGCAATCACAGCAACACGTGCTCCCTTGGGCACTTTATCTTACCTGGTGGTTTGGTGGGCGTTAGAAGGGTTGGGAATGCCTGGAGCCTCCTCCGCGGGTCTCCTTGAGCCAAAGAGAAGCCCTGTTTTGCACTCAAAAGCTCATTTCCGGATTTTGCAAGAAACCTAGAAGTGCAAATTTGAGTGCAAAGTGGGGCTTCTCTTTGGCTCGGAGACTTGTGGAAAGGGCTGTGGGCCTTCCCAACTCTTCTGACACCCCCACCTGACCCACCAGGTAAGTAAAAATACCCAACATTTCCCACAATGCCACAATTGTTGTGGCGCCATCAGGAAACCCCAAACTGGGCAACTTCCCTTAAGAGGGAATGGCCCAGTTTTGCTTCTCAATGGTGGGTTGTGACCCACAGATTGGGAATCACCGGTGTAGCATGTTGGTAGAGAGTTGCATGGTTCAGCGATGTAGTAGACTATCTGGTAGCCCAATCCCATGGCAATTTATGACAGCAGACCTATCCGTCCGCTGTTATAAAGGGCCCTGCGATGGTGCAAGTAGGGCATTGCCATTGCATGTGACAGAGCCACTGGGGAAATGGCTGGTGGCTCTGTGGGAACACCAGGCTTGCCCAGCAGTTTCGGGGAGGTTTAGGGTCTGGAAGAGAGGGAAGGGGCAGAGGGTGGATTAGAAATGGTGGATCTTAGCAGCAAAGGCGCACATTGGATCCTATCCTCGATTTTTTCCAACCTTCCTCTGCTTAGATGTACGCCAACAAAACAGTTGGCATGGGTCCAAGGAAACCCATAGGCAATTAGGCAGCCTATGGAGAGGTAAGTAAAAAGCAATTCCTTACCTCTCTCAAAATATTTTTTACTTACCTCTTATTGGCCAACTGATCACCCTGCCCCACTCTAGCATGCAGTACGCACTCCATCAGCATGGCTGCAAGGTGAAGATGGTGGGAAGATAGGTTTCAGCTGTTAATTGCCCACCCCTAATTATGTTTTCTCAAAAGCCCAACATGGAGGCCCTCAAAGTCTGCACCGGCAAAACAGCCAGTGCAGACTTGAAGAAGAAGAGGTCTGTTGGTGGCCCAGCGCCGTACCCGGGACGGCTGCCCTGCACCCATAGGATGCAGTGGCAGCTGTTATCGCTGCTACCTTGGGGGCTAGGCAGCCTAGGATTGGGCTGTCCACCCTGATTCTGTGCAATATTCCCAAGCCTTAGTTTTATATGCTTCCCTTCTCTTCATGCACAAGGGGAGGAAGGTTTTCATGTCCTGTCGTGGTTTGGAACAAGCCAGGATTTCCTGGGTTCCTGTCAGCTTGTTCAAAACTAAACCACGACCAGAAGTAGAAAGGGAAAGAATAGCACATGTTTCCAGATCGAATGGAACTTGGATTAAGCCATGGTTCCATGTGATGTCCAAAGCAGACTTAGCCTATATCTGTCATTACATTCCATCTGTTTTCTTTCATATGTGAGAGCCAGGATGGTATCATAGTTGGAGTTGGATTTAGATATGAAAGATCCAACAACCCTATGTGGTGGGTGAGGCTGAGAGATAGTGACTGGCCCAAGGTCACCCAGGAAGCTTCTTGGCTGAGCAGGGATTTGTATAAGAAGTTTCCTGGGTGACCTTGGGGGCCAGTCACTATCTCTCAGCCTCACCCACCTCACAGGGTTGTTGTGAGGGCAAAAGGAGGGGAGCAACCATGTACGCCTCCCTGAGCCCCTTGGAGGAAGGTTGGTATAAAAATGTGAAAATCAAATAAATAAAAAAGAGATGGTATTTATATTGTGGGTATGCTGCTGTTCAGGGAACTTTGAGCAGCTTACATCTGGTCCCTGTGCAGTCTCATCAACACACTGCTTAGCGTCAGCGATAGAACTGCATTACTGCCATTGGACTGTTTTCTATGAAGTGTAATTGCATGAACATGATGGAGTTGATGTACTTGGGCCAATTCATATGTTTATCTTTGAGGTCAGACCACTCATTTTCACAGGGAGAGCCATATGAAATAACACCCACATGAATAACCGAAATGTTCAAGTTTCTTGGGTATTAGCAACTTTTCCATTTTTCACACAGAGCCTGTTTCACACAAATGACTGAAGACATGCATCAAAATTTTGCCAGCTCAGAGTGGAATTGGCACTGCATTTGTTTTGATGTCCAAGCTGTAGGAAAAGTATTAATTTCAGAATCAGCTTAGTTAGGCATAGAGCATTGGGAATCACTTTCTTGCGGATAAATATTTAAATCCAGTGATGGTAGCTCCTAGGAATAGGAAGCAAGAACACACAATGTCTACTTGGATGTGAAAATGGCTTCGAGTACTGAGTCAATTCGCGAATCACTGCCTCTCAGTCCAAAGTTGAGTCCAAGTCAGTGATTGACTGCATTTTCCTCCAGGGCTATGGGTGGCATGTCTCACTTGCACAGCCTTGGATGGATGCAGTGGGGGGAAAAGTCAGACTTGGGAGCAAATTCTAGGACTTGAGTCTGCATCACTGGTGATAGAGAAATCAAATAAATGTATACAATAACTACCACTCTTGAAGCAGAGGTGTTTGTACTGGGTAGAAAACAGTAAAACATTAGACTGCATCTGCCGACCTTATGACCATCAAATGAAATGGCAGCCCATCAGCCATGCAGTGTGACCTCCCAGGGCTTGGACAATCCTTCTGTTTTTTTACAGACACAGGCAAGCAGCACAAAGAAGATCTAGCAAATCTCTGTGGGCTAGTACGCATGACTAGTGGACTGCACTTGGCTTGGGAGGTCACAAGTTGTCCATGCCTTAAATGCAGTGGTTTTCAAACTTTTTAGCACCGGGATCCACTTTTTAGAATGACAATTTGTCTGGGACCCACTAGAAGTGATGTCATGACCAGAGGTATGGTCATTGTGATGCCAGAGCCTGCTGCTTTCCTGCGAATGCAGTAATAAGTTGGGTTATTTTTTCTGTCATTTTCCATAACAAAGTGAATCAGAAAGAAAAAAGCCTAATTACAACCCTGACACAAGTAAAATAGCAACACAGCCCTCCCCCTTTCTATCATCCCATCTTCCCATATTTTCAATATGGCTGCTCTAGGTGCTTCATGACCCACCTTAAACTGGCTCCTGACCCACAGTTTGGGAACCACTGCTTTAATGCATTTAATGCTTTGCTTCAGAACATGCTTCATTCCAAAATCAAAGTTAAGGAAACTCTGCGGTTGTAGCATTCAAGGCTGAGGGTTTGTCTTGTGCCAAAATAGCTTCTGTGCATTTTCCTCCAGGGCTGTGGGTGGCATGTCTTGCTTGCATAGCCTTGGATGGCCGCAATGAGAGAGAAAAAAATCATTGTGTTTCCTTGACTGGTGTTCGATTGCATTAAAAACAATGGAAAGCTGCACATGGACACAACTCAGAGAATTCAGAGTGATGCTGCCAGGGCTGTGGGGTGATTGCTGGACACTGGCTCCTGCAAAATGGATCATGTGCACACAAAGCAGAAGGGTGGGCACAAGATGCCACCATTTGCATGAATGAATGACAAGTCCTTATTTGGTAAGGCAAACATGACCTCTTGCTGTGAAAAGAAGTGGAGAGTCATTCTCCATGAGCATTAGTGCAACAAAAACAACTGAGGAGTTAAAAAAAAAAACACCCTCCTGAATACAATCAGCCTCATTCAAACCCAGGCAAGGGAAATCCACACATTTTCTGTGATCTCATTGTTTCCATTTTTTTTTTCTGTAGAGTGAATCCATTTCCGTGCAGCTTTGTTAAACTAAATTTAACAAGTTTTTTCCACTGGAACGTTTTTGGTAAAGCATGGCATTTGGCAGTTTCTAAGTCCTAACATCCACGCAAACATATTGTACATCCACAACAATCAAACAATGTAGCTCAGGAGAACGTGGAGAAACAAGTTGCGTCATAGGGCATTGGACAACTGTGATAGAGATGTGGCAGCAGCATGAAAAAGCATCTTTGGGTAGACAGTAAGAAAGTTGGACTATGGAAAAATAGCCTTCCATAGTACTGTTTGAAGTAGTTCATGCCGCTGGAAAATACTAAGGACATTGGCTCCTCCATGCCTCCTCCTCCGCCAAAACCCCAGTGTGCCAGTCACCTGGTAGTACAAGGGGGAAGATCTTTGAACAGTCTTGGGCACTTGATCCAGGGAACATGCACACAAGTTTAGGAGAACTTGTTCAAGAGATGCCAGTTCAGACATTCAGATAGGCTCAGAGTAGAGGCCTTGCATCAGGGTCCGCCTGATACACGTAGGGGAATCATCTGTTTAAAAATACCTCCCCATAAAAGCGTCCATTTAGGCACATTTGCAACACTCCTTGGTTGGCGCAAGGATCTTGCGCTGGCCCAAATGTCTCCCAGGATTGCCCTCTAATTGTCCCAACTTTCATATCTAGTAATTACCTGTTCTTGTCAGCTCTTTTCAGGGATTAGAGCTCCATAGCTCGTTAACACATACAGAGAGAAAACAGCAATGGATGGTGTAATTTGTACATTCATTGTTGTTGTTCAGTCGCTAAGTCATGTCCGACTCTTCGCGACCCCATGGACCACAGCACGCCAGGCCTCCCTGTCTTCCACTAGCTTCTGGAGTTTGCCCCATTTCATGTTCACTGCTTCAGTGACACTATCTAACCATCTCATCCACTGTTGCTCCCTTCTCCTTTGCCTTCAATCTTTCTCAGCGTGAGGGTTTTTTCTAAAGAGTCCTCTCTTCTGATGAGGTGGCCGAAGTATTTGAGCTTCAGCTTCAGTATTGTCCTTCCAGGGAGCAATCAGGCTTGACTTCCAGTAGGATCGCCCAATTTGCAGTCCAGGGGACTCTCAAGTCTTCTCTAACACCATAATTCAAAAGCTTCTATTCTTCGGCGCTCCGCCTTCCTTATGGTCCAGCTCTCACAGCCATACATTACATTCATTAGCGTGCCCATAAAAGGATCTCATCCAAATGGTGTATTTGGATAAAAATTAAACTATAATCCTGACCCTTTTCCAGAGTTTAGTATCCTGCCAGCCCCCATGCTCTCACTTGCCATGCATGTTCAGTTCTGCATGGATACTGAACCTCTGAAAAGGGGCAGAATATTTCCAATATTCAACAATTCCGTAGTACAAATAAACTGTAGTTTCATTTTTGGATGATGCAAAAAAAAAATTTTGTGGAAATTTTCATACCATAAAAATGATACTATAGATTCACATGTTTCTGAAATTTGAGATTCTTGGGATTGAAGCTAGGAGGCACAGCAGCCCCATAAAACAATCTCCCTATGGTGAACAATAGCATGAATATTATGAAAGCGGTCCAGTATCCATCCAGTGACATGGATGTGAAAATCTGTCCAATGCACACACTGCATTCTCTTCCAAAATTAGTTGACTCTTTCCTTGGCTTTGTGCTGCAAGCTCTTGGCTCAGAATCCAGTGGAGGCAAAGCTGGAATCTGAGTGTAATAGATATGAGCTGCCCATCCCAGGGCTATGAGTGGTATCTGATACACTTTTAAAAGCTCACCAGCTTCTCCATGAGGACGTGAGCTTGGAATTGGAGTATGTTGTGAATAGTTGGTTTGACTGCCTTCGTTTCTGCTAGTATAGATCAATGACTGACTGGCTCCCGTGGACTTGTTTTGGAATGGCATGTAAATGGGTGAACTGAGTTCTCTGGCTTCTCGCCTGGAGCCTGTCAGCTAAAGCAAAGCTTAAGGAGGCTCAGTGGACAACATGGTATTGGCCTCCTGCAGCTGCTTTGCAAAGTATGCTTCTAAAATTGGGGTGGATGTTCCGTTCCAGGTGTGGCAGCTTGTAAATATGTGCTTGTGGATTATCACGTAGATCAAAATATCTTCTGCCACAGCCACCCAAAGCCACATTCTTGGGCCTGTGAATTAAGTGGTTTACAACAGCATGTTTTGGTTGTGTGCATTACGTACTTTCGTAAAAGCACAGAAAAGCTTCTACACCTAATGGGGTAAAGGTGACAGAATTCAGCTCCTCAAGAATCCTGCATTTTTTTTTTACTTTTTAAAAAGCAAGTTTCTAGCCCTTATGATTGCAGAAGTGTGTTATTGATGCCTGATGAAATCAAAGAATCCAGAGGCCCTACTTAGTGAGGTTTCTCTTGGTCAGAGAATAAGGCTTGAATGCCTAGACCTTTCACATGGGAAACATTCTGGGGGGCATAGCTCAGTGGGGAGGAAATGGAAAGGGTGTCATTGCAGGAATTCTCCTCTGGAAAATTGTAGGGAGGAGACGTTGACTATTTGCTATTTGGAACACAATAATCACACTGCCTGACACTTGTTTTCTTTCTTATCATGTCCTGGGTGTGCAACCTCTTCCTGCATACCCTGAAGATTATCCAGAAGCAGCAATTAAGTCTGCCTGCTGATGAGCATTTTTGCTTTTGCTGATAATCACCTGAAACCGTCTTTCACAGACAACTTCCTCTGTTGCTGAAGAACAAATGTTGCTCATATGTATAGAGGAGCACACGCAAAGTCAATATACTACAAATAAAATGTATACCGTACATTTAAGATCAATTGCACACCAACAATAGTCACATGCACATTATGTATTGCAGGCGTTCACTTAATGTGGCAACATGGGGACAACTGTGTAATCACAGTTGTGATTACCGCTGTTGTGAATGGTGACAGCATTTCTTTTGTATGCGTTTAAGCTTTGCCTAGAAATGTTACAGGCTGTTCCTATTGCACATTTGGCTTTGTCACTTCACAGTCCACCTCTTTGCTGTTGAACTGTGAAGTGATGCCTTGGCAGAAGCAACACTGCCGAAAGGGCAGCCTGTGTGACAATGGGGCTCTCTCATATCTTGAAAATATGATAAAGATTTGCACATTTTCTCTTCTGTCCTTTGCAGCTAATGAGTTTCTATGTGTAGTGAGAACACAGTGCTTATTTCTAGGCAACATCTGCTTAATGTCATCACTTCCTGCTTAATGATGTCAATGTTGGCCCTCAACAGACACCATACATGCTATTCGGAATGCCATATTAAATAAGCCTGACATCCCTAGATTAGATTGTTTTGGGGGCGGGGGGGGGTAGAGCATGTATGTTAATATCTTTCATAACTCTGCTTCCATTAGCCCTATTTCATTACAGTGCTCTTCATTCTAGGTGTGAGAGATAGCTATTATAGCCAATGAGAGCAGTGTATTCTGGGGAGTGCAGGATCAATCAGCATCAATTTCTTACCCCTGGATACTGGGGGTACCTTTTTAAAGATAGAGGAACATCAGTGGTTTTGCTGCAACAAGGTTAAAAAAGATATTTGTTTAATGTTTCCATATCTTTTTAATAGGCATCCCAATATCCATGGGATCCATGGACATATTGAAACTATGGATACCGAATCAGTGGATACCGGGGAATGCCTGTAAACATAAAGTTCATTTACAGTGTCCATATGCCCAGGATGTTCACTATCTGATATATCCACTCTTCTTTTGTGGCACCACTATCACATCTTTTTCCTGTTTTGTTTTTTTAAGAGAAGGTTAAATGTTTTACATATACATGTTATACATATACATATACATATACATGTTACATATACATGTTATATGTTTTACATATACAAATGCAGGCAGGGAAAAAAGCAGTCCCAGAAATGACAGGAGAGAATCCCAGCGGATAAGCAAGTGTACCAGTAGCCAAGTGTTTAGTCAAACCATTCTAAAGAATGATTCCAAAAGACATTTCAATTACTCTTATTATGACCAGAAATGACTGGAACAGAGTTCAATTCCGTTCATAGATCTTCACGTATATTCCCTATGATAAATCTTTCATTGTGAATTCTGGAGTGGGTGGGAGGGAACTTTACAGTTTTGCTGAAATATTGGCTGTATCCAGTAATGTCATTCATTAACAAGGAGACGGAACGGGAGGCGGGACTTACCCCTTGATTGACAGGGGGCCCGTTCCGCGTTGCCGCCTGCCTCTCCGCCGCGGGGGCTTCTTCCGGGTTGCGCGCCCCTCCGCGGCTCTCCTGATCACCCAGCGCACCTCCCCAGGCAAGCGGGCACCGCCTCTGAAGCCAGGGGTGCCCGCACGGCGCTCAGCAAGGTCGCGACGCATCATCAACGAGCGACCAATCAGGCGGTGAGTCCAATTTCGCGTTCCGTCAGATCGTTTCTGAATGACACTACTGGCTGTATCCCAAGTTAGTATGCTGCATTTGTGTCTTGGTCCTGAAGGACACAATCATTGTGCCTGGGGAAACAGAAATGGCTCCCGCTATACCTCATGAGACCAGAAGAGCATGGAGCAGACTGTCACTAGAGCCCTTTGGCCTTCCCCTCCTTCACGGCTTTTGCAAAGATGAAAGGAAGATACACTGTACATGAGAGACAACTTTAATATGAGAGGTGTGAATGTCTAACTCCCTCTGCTGCTGCTTGCCCTGAACTACAGCTCCTTAAAATGTGTAGCATCAAGGAGAAACCTGGAGTATTTGAAGTACAGGTAGATGATCCCTTATCTGGACATCGAAAATCCTGACTATTCTGAAATCCAGAAATTTTCGTCCAAGATGGGGTTTAAAAAAAAAAAAAACTTTCTGTAGTGTGAACAATAGAAAGTCTTGTGCTCATTCCCACATACAGGCTCTAAGTTCTTTTGTCTGTTCTGTGGTGTATGCTTATTACAAACACTGTTGAAAAAGAGGCCAGCAGACAGCCAGATGAGTAACAGTGAAAAGAGCAAGAGGAAGCATTTCTCATTATATTTATGCAAATATCCAGAGAATCCAGAAAAAAATCTGAAATCCAGCCACCTTTCCGTCCCAAGCAGTCTGGATAAGGGGTACTCAGGGCACAATATAAAGCGCCTGTTGGGCTGACGCATGGGCCTTGTGTTGGCCCAAGATTGTCACAAAGACATAAAGCATGTCTGCGCCAGCCAGAGAGGTGCTGGGCCAACCTAAGCACTTGACACAAGCAGGAGAGCCTGCGGAGCCCACAAGTAAGCTGCTCATGTGCTGGCTGAGTTCAGCCAGCGCAGGGGCGTTTCTGTGTGGGGGAAGGCAGGAGGAGGGTGGCCTGTGGCAGGGGAGGGCATTCCGATGGGTGAGGTAGCCCAGGAAGTGGGTGGAGTTTGGATGTGGCCGCATCCAAAGCCCTGGCCACCCAGCCCCAATTTGGGCCAATGCAGGAGGCTCGGACTTGCACCTGCAATTTTGCTGGCACAAAACCAGGCAGCCCTATTGGGCTGCCTGTGGCTTACTGCAGGGCAAAGGAATGTTTGTCCCCTTGCCCTGCACTAAGCTGTTGCTGCCTCCTAACTTGGTTATGATGCAGCACCGGCCCAAGTTAGGATTGCGCTCTCCATCTGTAAAGGCTGAAATAATTAAGCAAATATAGTAAAATACCGACTGGTTGAAAGCTGTGTCTCTTACTTGTAGTATACAGACGACATTCTTGGAAACATACTGCTTGCCACAATGTAAAGAGTTATTTATGAGCCACAGATATATGCACACGCATATATATGCAGTTCAACAAAACTATGGATGGAAGAGGGATAGCAAAAATCTGGTAATGAAAGAGGGATAGCAAAAAACCATAGACACACACATTGGCTCAACTTTCAATACTTGGCTTCCATCATGCAGTGCCAAGTATTTGTACCTTGGAATCAGACCTGCAGCCTACCATATGTAGGAGATTAATGGTACCACTAATGTCTGAGATCCCAATCCTGCCCAACTTTCCAGTGCCAATGCATTAATGGAAAGGTAAGGGAGAGAAAAAAAACATTCACTTACCTTGAGAAGGCTTGTACTACCACCACTGCCCCACTGCAAGATGTAGCACATGCCCCATTGGAAAAGCTGCATCAGTGCTGGAAAGGATTGGGCTCTAAATATTTCCATAATACCTACCATACATCCTGATCAGATTGTTGTTCATTATAGATTTGCACCGGAGAAAATGAGAATGCTTAACTGTATTCAAGGAGCTGCTGTGCTATTGGCACCAATTTTTTGGATGAAGTAATTTGCAAACTATGCCCACATTTGGCATCAGCTTTGGCTGGCAAGCTATAACTTAAATGCCAACTGTTTATCATAAGAGCCTTCCATAGACAGGCAGATCTAGCTCCTTAGATCTTGCTAACATGCCTACCCATCAGACAGGCTCAGTCTTTATGTTGAGATTTACGCCATCTCTCCTGTGTAAGTGGGGTCTGTTTGATCTGGAACATGCTGACTTTGCTGATGCACACATGAAGCCAGAGAGCGGATCACTAAACTTAATAGGAAGATCATGTTGCTGTTAATGGTGATGGCACTATGTGCAGTGATGAGTTTACCAGTGTGCAAAAATTAGCCGCTTCAGCCCCAATGACCCGTCTCTTTTTTCAACCTGCACAGATGCAGGCCAAATTAATTTTTTTCACCTTTATTAGTGATAAAATCCAGAACATAAAATCCAGAACAACAACAAAGGGGGAAAAAGATAAAAATACATAATTTAATAGAATACATAAGAAAAATTGAGGGCCAAACTAGTCATGCCTGTAATGGTACAACATGGCCAATTGGGGGGGGGAGGTGTTATTAATCAATTGCATGCTGATGTGATTGGCCACAGAATCAATAGGATAGTGCATCTGCATGAGCTCAGGTGCTGAAGAAGTCTTCATCATCATCAAGTGGGTTCAGCTCCTGGACTGGATCCAACAGATTCGACTTATGTTCAAAAGAAAACAGATAGACCACAGACAAAGTGTTATAAGAAAGACACTGATAGAGAAAACTCCTTCTAAATGTCTTGCGTGCATGGAAACCAGCATTCACTGACAGCTGGTTCTCTCTAGATGCTAGAGTTCTGAATCCACCAGTCAGTCAGCAGGGCAGATTCATATCTTTCACCTTCTTTTGATTGATTTGTTGCTTCTGAAGCCATGTCCATGTCTTTTGTTGTTGTTGTTGTTGTTGTTGTTGTTTCGGGGGACCAAAGACAGTAGATGCTGAACTGAAAGCCTGCTTGGCAAAATTTAAGATGCTTCACTCTTCCTCATTCTCATTCCATCTCTTTTCAACCTCTAATTTGTCTTCAATATCCCTGATTCAGCACATATTCCAGTTTTCCTATGCAACATCCAATTTGGCCACAGTCAATAGACCAAATATTGAAGCATTTGAAATGCTAGACTAGCATTTTCTGTGATGTTCAGCCATACATATACAGTGGTTCCTAACATGTCTCAGGTCCTAGCTATAAATATTGTAAAACTATATTGGAATTTTTTCCATTTTTCATGTTTGTGTGTGTGTGTGTGTGTGTGTGTGTGTGTGTGTGTGTGTGTGTGTGTGTGT
>JAJKFI010000001.1:221096-276944 GCA_029204185.1 Lerista edwardsae
TATGTATGTATGTATGTATGTATGTATGTATGTATGTATGTATGTATGTATGTATATTACAGAATTTATTATATCCTACCCTTAAGTACGTGGTGGCGCAGCGAGTTAATCCGCTGTTGCTGGGCTTTCAACTGCAAGGTTGGGAGTTCAAGACTGCGTGACGGAGTGAGCTCCCATTGCTTGTCCCAGCTCCTGCCAACCTAGCAGTTCAAAAGCACCTAAAAATGCAAGTAGATAAATAGGGACCACTTCGGTGGGAAAGTAACAGCGTTCTGTGCACTACGGCGTAGAGTCATGCTGGCCACATGATCGGACAAAAACGCCGGCTCTACAGGCTTTGAAACGGAGATGAGCACCGCCCCCTACAGTCGGTCACGACTAGACCATTCGGTCGTGGGGAAACCTTTACCCTTAAGTATTCCTGCCAACCTAGCAGTTCAAAAGCACGTAAAAATGCAAGTAGATAAATAGGTACCACTTCAGTGGGAAGGTAACAGCGTTCTGTGTGCCTTGGTGCATAGTCATGCTGGCCACATGACCACGGAAGCTTGTCCTAGGACAAACGCTGGCTCTACAGGCTTAGAAATGGAGATGAGCACCGCCCCCTACAGTCGGTCATGACGAGACCATTCGGTCGTGGGGAAACCTTTCCTTTACCCTTAAGTATGAACATTCTCAAGCTAAAATTTAAACAAAATAAAGGTAATCCAAAATAAAATAATAATTATTTAACAATCAATAATCACTTTCAGCCTTTATAAAGTGGGAAAATAAATGTCTTCTTTTAGCACAGAAAATTCATAGATGCCCCATGCAAATGTCTCTGAGGAGATAATTCATAAACAGAATAGACTAAGTCTTCTTCAAAAGTACCACCTGCCTAGCCTCTGATGGAGAGAAGGCCTCTTAGCACAAAAACAGGAGGAAGTGATCCCAGAGGTGCCCAGAACTCAAGCTATATATAAGGTGCTGGGATGTGTAGAAATCCTCTTGAGAAATGTCATTGTTTTACAGAAACTTGTTTGGCTTCTGAGATGTTTCACCTTGGGAAGAAACCAGAGGTTCATGTACAGCCCGATCCTATTCAGTGAAGGCACAGTGGAGCCACAGGGCCAATGTATCCAGGGCTGAAATTGAGCAGGTTGAAGGTCTCCTCACAGTAAGGGAATATTTATTACCTTACCTCGTGTAGAGCCCCAACCTGCTCAATGGGGCTACTCGTTTCTAAATTGCTAAATCGCTGGCCCA
This sequence comes from Lerista edwardsae, assembly GCA_029204185.1. Lineage (NCBI taxonomy): Eukaryota > Metazoa > Chordata > Lepidosauria > Squamata > Scincidae > Lerista > Lerista edwardsae. Next base: position 222,345 of record JAJKFI010000001.1, read on the forward strand.
GGACGAACAGTTCCATGCAGGGCTTTCAGGCCCAGGACAGGGGTTAGGATACAGCAGGGGCCTCTTCCGCCATCCCTGCCCCCTCCTAGGCCTGAACCGCTCTTCATCTACCCCGATCCCTGCACCGCCCAGCACAGAACTTACCTGCACCAGTGGCGGCTGGTCCTGCACCAGTATTGGTGGGATGATGTAGGCCTTCCCACCAGCACTCTTGCTTTTGAGTCATTGCAAATGTGTTTTATGGCACATTTGCAATGGTGCATCAGTTGTGTGCCATCACTAGCCCAGTTTACGGTTGGTCTGTTAGATTCACTATTTTTATACTTTGGTGCTATACTTTGGCCTAGTGGCAGAACCAATGATATTCTGGGGGGTGGGGGAAGCCCTTGATGGGAAGCTGTGGAAAAGTACAGGCAAACCTTCCTTCCAATATGCTCAGGTCATAGGACAAAAGAATTAGAAAGTGCCCCTATGGTAACTGATGTTGAATTACTATGTTGCCTTGTGTAGGGCCAGCCCAAAAAGTTAAGGAAAAAATGTTGCTATTTGTTTCAGCTTCTATTTATTATCAGTGTATATGTTTAGATTAGATCTGTATAATAAGATCTACAGAGTTGAATGCAGCCAGGGTTGTTTTTTACTATTATTATTATTATTATTATTATTATTATTATTATTATTATTATTATTAATAATAATAATAATAATAATAATAATAATCTATATATATAAAGAAGAGCGTATGTGTGTATGTATGTGTGTGTGTATGTTCCACATAGGCTCCGCAACGCCTGGACCAACTCACGCCAAACTAGGCACACGGGTGCCTTGGCCCCCCGAGACCGTCACTGCGCGGTATTGGAATGGCTTGTGCCCCCACGAGTGGGGGTAAAAGCGAATTTGTGGTTCTCTATGGGTGGCTATGGGCTGAGCCACTGCATTCCGAGGCTCTGATGATGTCATGATGAGATGCAAAGTACATGCATATGACATGTGGAATCTTCAGGCAGCAACTGAACTCTTTACAGCTGAACACAAACAGCTGCAAATAGGTTTCCCACAGGGAAACCTATACAGGGCCATCTGAAGTGGCAGTTGCACCCATTTCCAAACGTGTTGTGTGGCTGGTGAGTCTGGTGAGATGGGGGGACAGGACTCCCGCGTGACAATGTTGAATAACCAATAAGATCTACAAATAACACTGGGGGCTCAGGGATGGGACACATAACCACCCGGGCAATGCTGGGTAAATTTAAAACAACAAGAAACCCTTCCAGGGGTGGGTTTGCACAGCCAGGCCACATACACTAGGGGGGGTCAAGGATGCAACAAATAAACACCCAGGCAACGCCGGGTACATAAAAAAAACACGCCCAGGGGTAGGGTTGCATGACTAATCCGTACTTTCCAAGGTTACCCAACAAACACTGGCAACAAACACTAGGAAGAAACACTGGGGGGGTCATGGATGGGGGAAATTACCCTGGTCACCGCCGGGTAATTTTAAAAAAAAACCATGCCTGGGAGTGGCCGAAAACCACTGGGAGGGGTCAGGGATGGAACCTGGGCAAAGCCGGGTACATAAAAGCTAGTAGTAATAATAATGTTTGTATTTATATACTGCCTTTCTTAAGATCACTAGGTTACTCTAATGACTATAACTCAAGGCGGTTTACATAGGCAGACTTTATTCACAAACATAGGTTTGTGAAGGTTTTTACAATTATACAGAAATGTTCTATCTTTCAAGAACAACACTCATACAGATAGATCTTGCTGGATTTAGTCTTCTTTCTTAGCCGCCCATCTGTCTTCTGCTGGCTGATAAAAGGCTTCCCTGCTCCCACCAGAGACACAGCTGACCAGCACACTCCTCCTCCCATGAGGCAGCTGGAAGTCAGCTTTTAATCAGCCGCAGTTTGCAAGGTCTGCCGCTCGCAGAGACTTCCAGTAGTCCCGAGCTGGCGACCTTCGGATCTTCAGCTCTTATTTTCAGGCAAACGGAGGCATTAACCCTCTCGACTAAATCTTCTGCCCTTTTATTAACTACTTTTGTTTTGTTGGTTCCCTATGGTCAACAAAAGCAGTGGAGGTTGAGCACCTGACAGGTTACAATAGAGGGCAGTTGAACTGTCCAATTTGGCATTTCAAAGATCGTACTGTCTGCCTTACATCAGTGGTTCTCAAACTTTTTAGCCGCAGACCCTGCCTAAAGAAAACGTTTCTCTTGGACTCACAATTTGAGAATGGCTGCCTTATATGTATTATTTTCAAACTTCACTGATTCCAGGCACACCACCTGAGTCAGGCCTGAACAGCCTGTGACCCACCAAACTAAACACAACTCCACCAACCACGAATTGTGGCCTGCCAAGTGTTTGACCACTCTCTTGGTTTTGTAGTCGCAGGCAGTGAGGATAAGCAGAAGGTTTATAGAGCCCTTTGTGGGCTGCCATACAGGATTAGTGGCTGCATTCAGCTGGATGGGTCATCTGTATTAACAACAACAACAACAACAATTAGTATTCATAATAATAATAATTTGAGATGCAATTGTGTGTGATTTTTTGTTCATCTCTGCCTCTTCTGCAAGAACAAAGAAAAATCCAAATATTTTGGGAAGTTCACTGTTAGGTTAGAAAGAGTGTCGATGCTATTATTGCTTGGAACCTTTTAGTGCTCTTGAACAAAAATGACCTTAGGATTACATTGTGGTCTTTCTTTTGTCTGGAAGTGACTGGTTGGGTGAGATCTATACTGAGATCTAGCTTTTTTATTTGAAGTCCCTTTCAGGTTCTTGCCAAGTGTCTGGATTGCAGGTGTTGCTCTGATTGATTTCTACCCCTTGGCTTGAAACAGTCCAGATGGCTGTTTTTATCCTGCCTTGGAACTTCTGCACTATGTCAAAAGCCGAGGGGTCAAGAATTTCCCTTGCCTTGACTAAGACTTGACCGGTTCAGGCAGGAAGTCGTCAGCTGAATCTTACTGGAAACTTTCTGTATGAAACGAATGTGAAATCTTTTTGCTTCCCACATTTGGATCCTCCTAGTTCCAAGTTTCTATGTGTCGCAGGGGATTTTCTGCCCTTTCGCCTTATCTTTATTTTTTACATTAGCACAACGACACTATTAAACAAATTTTCATTTTTTGTTTGTAAGCCATCTGGTTATGACTCAGCTTCAGCTAGCTTCATTTCATGTGAGCAACAGATCAGAAATGCAGCTTCTTTGGACCTTATTTCCTGTCTTTGGAATCACCGACATGTATGACTATCAGCTTAGCTGACTTTGAAGTGTGCTTTTGCTGTACTTCCAGCTTAAGCCAGTGTATGGATGCTGACCTAATGCAGACTTAGAGCCCAATCCAGCTGTTACTGCTGGCGCTTGGCCAACACTGGCCCAAAGTGCCCAGAGGCAGCAGTAAGAAGCCAGCAGCTGGTAAGTGCAGTGGCCACCGGCATTGTACGTTTTCTGGCCAGGGTGGGAGGGCATAACTGGGTGGGGGAAGGGGCAGAGCAGGGGTGGGGCCAGCAGTGAGACTGCATGGCCTGACATGGAAGCTCTCACATCTGTGCTGGCTATAGCTGGCAGAGACGTCCCATCGACAGCCCTATGCCCTTACCAAATGTCCCCTTCTCCAAAGGTGCCTCCAGCACCTTCCTGGTGCTGGTAGGATGAAGTGGTAGCCATTTGGCTACCCCTGCGCCTCTGGTGCATGGGTAGCATAGGATTGGGTAAGTGTCTGCATTAACCTTTTCCATCTCACAGCACACCAACAAGGCGCTAAAATTCTCAGGACAGACTATCAATTTTTGGACAAGGCGCACTGTGCTGCCAGTGGAGGGGCTCATATTCCAATCACCCTCCCCCAAACTCCCATGAGCACCTGCAAATCATTTGCTAGAGCATGCTGGTTGAAAATTGCTGGTCTATGTCCTCGTGGGGAAAAATGGTTAAGCAAGGATATCAGAGATGGGTTCTAACTCATCAGGATTTAACAAAAGGGGGGCTGTTTCTAGCTTTCTAAAGCAGCTCCTATTAGAAATTTTAATGTGTAGCCAATGCTCTTTAAAAAAACTCTTTCTACCAATAGGAAGGCAAATTCATTAATCTTTTGACAAGTGGCCTTCATTCTCATCTACCTGAGCAGAGGCTAGAGTAGAACCAAGTGCTGGCTGACTGGCATCTCCCTTTATCACTGCCTGTCCCCGGGTATCAGAGCTCTCCCCCCTCCCCCCAAATTCCCCCTGTGCAAGGTAAGGGCGGCAACTCAACATATCTGCCACATCACATCCACTTAAGAGAAATTCATGAAAACAATGGCAGGAAACGCCAAAGGGTGGAAACCATCAATGGGAGCACACAGTCTACAAACTGAGGAGCTTCCTGATTGGCTTGATCTGCAGCACACAAGAGTACTTGGAATAACCTTGGAATTATTATCCCACTGGGATGAAACAAGTTTTTGTCCAAGCAGAGCTTGTCACAAGCTGCCTTCTAAAACGTAATGAAAAGCTGGCTGTACAAACAAAACCTCTAAGGAAAAATCAAGTTAGAAAAAGGGAAGCAGGATGCTACTGTTGACACCGAGGAAGGCGTTGTGGGGTTTTTGTTTTTGTTTTGGTACGCCTGTGTAATGGATTACTCCAAATATAAGCATGTGAGAGAGACCCACCTTCCTCATGGATGTTTTGCCTCTAATAATTACTTACATCATCCAATGGCTTTTGGTCATTATTTTACTGATATAAGTAGTAAAAGTGAATTCTGACAAGTGAGTAGAATCGGAGCTGAAAACAACACAGCTGGCAATATTTATGCTCTTGACCCCACCCCAGTTATCCCACCCCAGTTCTTCTCAATCGCTAGGGGATGTGGGCTGAACCTTTTATGCTCTCAATGTGTGTGTGTGTGTGTGTGTGTGTGTGTGTGTGTGTAAGACACACACACACACACTACTACTACTACTACTACTACTACTGGCCAAAATTCTTAAAATCTTGGTATGTTCAAATAATACAAGGATACCCCGATATCTGCTGGGGTTCCATTCTGGAGCCGCCGCCGCCGCCCCCCGCCATGGATACCTGAAAGTGGATACCAAGGATGCCTTTTTAAAGATAAGGGAACATCTGTTGTTTTGTTGCAACAAAGTAAAAAAAAGAGAGATTTGTTTAATGTTCCCCTATCTTTTTAAAAGGCGTATCTTTTAAAAGATGTACCAGGATCCATGGATAACTGAAACTGTGGATAGCAAACCAGTGGATACTGGGGCACGCCTGAACCATCATGTTATATATTATTCAATGTGGAATTTACAGCAGAATGTAATGAAACAAACCACATTGAACTATATATATTCTATCAAACATTGTGACCAAATAACCAGAAAAATTGGATTTCTATAATTCAAAACTGACCCAATGAGATTGATTGTTCTGAGAGCCAATGAAGTGTGATTATTTGGCATATTCCCCTTCCCCTGGAGAGCGTGCAGCAGCCCAGATGGGGCTAGTCAAAGCTGTGCCGCTGAAATTGGCGGCGCAGCTCCAAGCAGCCAAATCAGGGCCACCTGGGCCGGGGGTGAAGGTTAAGATCTGACCCAAAGGCCAAATCCTGGCTCCATCCCCCCTCCCTGGGCCAGGCTGCCCACTAGACTGCCCGCTCTCCGTCCTTCTCCGCCCCATTCCTCCCTTCCCCCACCCCCTTCCTCTGCCTGATGCCTGCCTGGTGTCTGTGTGCTGGCCTCACCTTTGGGCCTCAGCACCGGGTGAGGGGTCGCAACTTTGGGCCGGGCAACGGGGCTGGGCAATGGGGCAGCAACCTGGTCCCAAAATGGTGCAAACGCGCTTTATGGCACATTTGCAACTCCTGGAGGCCGGCATACGGGACTTCTACTAGCCTTTTTGCCAGTTAGGTTCTCGCTGTGAAAAACTGGTGGAAATCAAGAGTTATCCCATCAGGACCAGGTCCCTTTTTAAATTAAGCATTCTTATAATACCCACAAATGCCTTGTTATCCTATGTTTCTCCAATCTGTGTGCTCTTTACTTGGTTTAGGAAAACCTGTCTCAGTGCAAATCTCTCTCATGTTCATCAAGCTTATAAATGGTCCCAAATAAATTTTGAAATTATTTTGTTATAAACCCCTCTGTGTGTATATAGTTCCTATTTAATTCTAGTCTAGCCTATATAATAGGTGCAAGCCTCTGTGTGTCTACTCAGAATTAAGCCCACTTTTTCAATGGGGCTTACTCCCAGGAATGTGTGTGTTAAACAGTATGTACTTTATTACAAAGTAGCTAAGATTGTTTTAAGCTTAATTCACATAGATCTGCACAGTTCCAGCTGCTCTCTAGGCCTCCAAAAGCTTTTTCCTTATTCCTTGCTACATCACTTGTTGTTTAAGATTCACAGATTCAAGTCTTTCTTGACTTCCTGTTTGTTTTCATAATATGCCACAAGTATAATTACCCCCTCTTAGCCATACCTTGAATGTGTCCCATATTACTATCTGCCTCAATCCAGTTATTTGATTTAATTGAAAAAAAATTAATATCCTGATAACAGTAAGCTTGGTGGTTAATTTCCCTTTTGCCTCATAAAAGATTATTTGATTTCTACCTATTTTCCTTATTCTGTTAATCTCCCTCAATTATCATTGTAACAGGAACGTGCAAATATGCAATCAGTTCATGAATATGTTCTGTTCGTGCCCCCAAAATATGTGTAATTCCTATGTAGCAGATTGTGCTATCTTCATATATCACACATCTTCTCTTAACCAATCCTTAAATATTAATCTAATGCCTACATGTGATGAATTCTGATTGATTGAATGAATCTATGTCTCTACTGCCCCCCCTTTTGTTGGTAAAGCCGCACCAAAAACAGGCACATTGTATCCTCTTTGAACCTGCACGCACACAGGTGCAGCTGGATGGGGTGTATTTTCCCCTTTCCCCAAGTAAAGACCCTGCTGTCCCTATGGGGCTTCTCAGGTCTGCACCAGCAATTTAGCTGTTGGAAATCCGGGAAACCTGGTATAATCCCAGGCCAGCCGGGAGGGTGGTTAGGATACAGCGTGTGCTCCTACCGCCAATCCCTCCCCCCCTGGCCCAATCCTTCCCATGTTCCACCCTCCCCTGCCTTACCTGTGCTGGTGCAGGCCTTTGCACTGGTCCAGCCAGCTCTCAACAATCTCCAAATGCTTTTTATGGCACATTGGCAACATTTGGACCTGGCACAGGGAGACCTGTGCTGGCACAACCAAACTTTAGGGCTAGGCTGTCAATTATGTGCTTTAAGAATTTCTCTGCTAGCCGCCAATATACGGTACATAGTTTCAGGGCAGTTTATTCATTGAAACTATAAAATTCATTTTATAAAATATAAAATACAGTACATAAAAACACTGAGAGCGCAATCCTAACCTGGAGTTTGGCTGGCATAAATTAGGCCAGCAAAGTTTGGCCGGCACAAGGGACACCGTAAAGTAAGCTGCTCAAAACAATAAAGGGAACACTTATACAACACATCTGAGATCTGAGTGAACGAAATATTCCTATTAAATACTTTGTTCCTGACATAGTTGAATGTGCTGACAACAAAATCACACAACAATCATGAATGGAAATCACGTTTATTAACCCATGGAGGTCTGGGCTTGGTGTCATACTCAAAATTGAAGTGGAAAAACACACTACAGGCTGATCCAACTTCGATGTAATGTCCATAAAGCAAGTCAAAACAAGGCTCAGTAGTGTGTGTGGCCTCCACATGCCTGTATGACCTCCCTACAATGCCTGGGCATGCTCCTGATGAGGTGGCGGATAGTCTCCTGAGGGATCGCCTCCCAGACCTGGACTAAAGCATCCGCCAACTCCTGGACAGACTGTGGTGCAACGTGGCACTGGTGGATGGAGCGAGACATGATGTCCCAGATGTGCTAAATTGGATTCAGGTCTGGGGAACGGGCAGGCCAGTCCATAGCATCAATGCCTTCATCTTGCAGGAACTGCTGACACACTCCAGCCACATGAGGTCTAGCATTGTCTTGCATTAGGAGGAACCCAGGGCCAACCGCGCCAGCATATGGTCTCACAAGGGGTCTGAGGATCTCATCTCGGGACCTCATGGCAGTCAGGCTACCTCTGGCGAGCACATGGAGGGCTGTATGGCCCCCCAAAGAAATGCCACCCCACACCATTACTGACCCACTGCCAAACCGGTCATGCTGGAGGATGTTGCAGGCAGCAGAACGTTCTCCCTGGCATCTCCAGACTCTGTCACGTCTGTCACATGTGCTCAGTGTGAACCTGCTTTCATCTGTGAAGAGCACAGGGCGCCAGTGGCGAGGTTGCCAATCATGGTGTTCTCTGGCAAATGCCAAACGTCCTGCACGGTGTCGGGCTGTCAGCACAACCCCCACCTGTGGACGTCGGGCCCTCATACCACCCTCATGGAGTCTGTTTCTGACCGTTTGAGCAGACACATGCACATTTGTGGCCTGCTGGAGGTCATTTTGCAGGGCTCTGGCAGTGCTCCTCCTGTTCCTCCTGGCACGAAGGCGGAGGTAGCGGTCCTGATGCTGGGTTGTTGCCCTCCTACGGCCTCCTCCACGTCTCCTGGTGTACTGGCCTGTCTCCTGGTAGCGCCTCCATGCTCTGGACACCACGCTGACAGACACAGCAAGCCTTCTTGCCACAGCTCGCACTGATGTGCCATCCTGGATGAGCTGCACTACCTGAGCCACTTGTGTGGGTTGCAGACTCCGCCTCATGCTGCCACTAGAGTGACAGCACCGCCAGCATTCAAAGGTCACCCAAACATCAGCCAGAACACATAGGGACTGCAAAGTGGTCTGTGGTCACCACCTGCAGAACCACTCCTTTATTGGTGGTGTCTTGTGACTTGCCTATGATTTCCACCTGTTGTCTACTCCATTTGTGCAACAGCATGTGAACTTGATTGTCAATCGGTGTGGCTTCCTAGGTGGACAGTTTGATTTCACAGAAGTGTGATTGACTTGGAGTGACATTATGTTGTTTAAGTGTTCCCTTTATTGTTTTGAGCAGTATGTTTGGTCCACTCTTGGAGTCAGAGAGGCCAGCACAGAAATGTGCACCATCCTCCCTGACTCCGAGAGTGGTCCAAACACACCTTACGGTGCCCCTGATGCCAGCCAAACTTTGCTGGCCTAACTGTGCCAGCCTAACTCCAAGTTAGGATTGTGTTCTCAAATAATGCAAAAAGAACCACAGATAGGCTGCATTTCAACAGTGGAGCAGAGGGAATTAAAATCTTCCTCTGGCTCCAAAAAGAGAGCATTCCTAAAGACTATTCCACATATAGGGTGCCACTACTTTGGGAGCATCACCCCCTCTTCACTTCAGATGGCAAGCACACAATGTTTACATGACTACAACTTTAAACAATAGAACAGCAATATTGTCAAAGCAGTCAAATAAAAATAATACTGATGTCCTAACTTTACATCGCGTTCATAATGTCCTATTTATTATCAAGTGGGAGGTCCTGACAACGGCCATACAAACTAAGTGCAGAACAAACAACAAACAGGCTATAGTCTGGCCCTGGGTGCATAGCTACATTGTCTATGTTCAGCTGTTATAAACAATAGATGCATTAGAGGAAGAATAATATTTACATCCAGACTATTTATGTCCTTCAAGCAGGAAATGAACCTGCTCTTGGGGATAAGGTTGGACTAGGAGGACATAGAAAATGCAGGAGAAAGAAACTACAAATTCCATTGAAAGGCAAGAGAAAACAAATGAGGAAATGCCTTGGAAAGGCCAATGGGTGGAAAGGCATAAATATAAAAGAGCAGGTTCAAATTTGATCAAAATATGTCTTGTTTCACCTTAGAAAAGTCTCTAGGCACACTTCAGCCAAAGTTCAGTGCTTATAAGTTCCCACTTCTTTCAAACTATTTCAGTGGGGAAAAGCACATATTTAAGAGCCCAATCTTATCGTTCCCCCCTCCCACTGCTGGTGCAGTCACACCAAAAATGGGAAAGCTGAATCCAGTGGGGTAGGGTGCAGAATTAGGACGATTCGGAGGCAAAGGAGGACTGAAATCACTTTTACACCTCTGTAAGCCTCGCACTCCGCGATGGGTCTCTTTGGACCTGTGCCAGCAAAATAGCTAGCTGGCACAAGTCCAAGGAGAAAAAGGGGGTCCTGATGAAATTCCAGAAAGGGGAGATAGGAACTGGTGTATGTCATTACCACCAGATCCATCCCATCCTGCAGTCTCTCCATCCCGTTCCTTTCCCCTGCCACCCTGTTTCACCCCTTCCTGCCCCATTTCACCCTATAATTAATTGAAAATTCTTTGTTCAGTTTATTTGAGATGTAGTTCTTCAGATAATAATTCTGTACTCCATTATGTTAGTTGTTTTGTAAAATATTGATTAATAGACTTGATTTCATACTAAACAGCACTTCCATTTAATTTGAGGATTATTTCCCCGTCCTTGCCCCTTTTTTCCCATTAACCCACATTTTCAGTAATCCAAACACCTATCAGTCCGGTTTTGATTGGATAATCAGGACTCTACTGCATCATCAGAGAGTAGACCAAAAATGTTTAAGGTAGTTCAAAAGTGTAGTTTGTCAGGAGAGACACCATTTGGATTTTGATGGAAGGGGGACAAGGATGACAGCTAGTTTTCATGGTCTTTCCTTCAATATAGTCTAGATTGAATTGTCAAAAAGCCATGTATAGAAGTGTTTGGGCCCAATCCATGTTCTCAGTGCTGATGTAGCCATGCCAATGGGGTGTGCGCTGCATCCTGCAATGGGGGGTTGGAAGGGCCTTCTCAATGTAAGGGAACCTTTATTCCTGCTGATAAGTTGAATGGGAGTGGACCCTTTGTTTCCAGTGAGTAAAATAGGATACAGCTTAAGGCTTCAATCTTACCCACACTTATCTGGGAGTAATCCTCTTTGACTAAAATAAGACTTACTTCTGAGTAGAGATGGCTAGGCGTGGGCTCTTGCTGAACACAATGGACTTACTTTTGAGTAAAGTAAATAGCACTGTTTTCAAACACAGCCATGTAATTTAAGAACATTTTATAAATTTTTGGCTCATAGCAACCAAATAAATAGTTGCTCCTGAGGAATATAGTCATGATCTAAATGCAGAGTGTATGTGTGAAAGAAGCTGCTCTTTGTCTCTTTTTGGATGCATTCCGTTACAGAAAGGCAGAATATTTGTTGCACTTATTTTCCACTCATAGGACTTTATAATTTGTAATACCCACTCAGTGAATAAAACCTGTGAACATAGTAAGAGAGGCCATGTATTGAGTATTATGTTGTGTTTATTATGGTTTCTCATGAATGGTTGGTTTCTGTGTATTTCCTGCCATGTTATATAAAAAGCATCCATTCAAATACTATGGTCCCCTCAAGAAATGTTTCATTCATGCTTGATATTATAAACGGTATAGTTTGAAGTAGTGAGCATGACATCCTGGAATGTGTGGGTGTGTAAATCCCCACATTGGCTCCTTTTGTGCAGAGACAATTGGAGTTTTTAATCACAGTTAAAGAAATTTAAGTCATGCCCCAGGGAAGAGTGCTGAGAGCACCTTTCTGATTCTGATTCAGAATCAGACCTTTTTCAACGCTTTGAGGCTAGCATAAACAAAACTCTGCTTTCTAAAGGCCTGAAGTATAATATTCACATGGAAGATACAAAGATGCTGAAAATTTCAGTCACATGTGTTGAGGTTCTCAAGGAGGGGATGAAAATTATTCAAAGTAACATCTATCAAGTTGTAAGCCATCTAAAGCCACCTTAAACAAGATGGACTAAAGCCTCTTAAATTAGAAGTTGGTCCTGTTTACACAATCCTTTATCACTAGAGAAGAATCCTGAACCACAGCCCAATCCTGAGCTGCTTGGCTTCCCCAGAAGCAGCAGCAGCAAAATGGCTACCACTGCATCCCACAGGATCCATGACAGCCGCCTAGATCACTTTGGGGGAAGGGGACATTTGTCCACTTTCCCTAGTCCCCACAATGGGACTCCTTGAGTCTTCACTGGCTATTTTGCCGGCAGAGACTCGAGCAGCCCCATATCGGGCTGCCTGGCCCAAGGCAGGGCATAGGATCCAGCAGTGGAAGCCACTACCCAGTTACACCCCCTGCAGGGTGCGCTCTTCCTCAAAGGAAACTAAACTTCTAAGTACCTGGTACTTCCCCAACGCTCAGTAACTAGCAATATATAAGCAGTAGGACTTTGTGCAGTTTCCAATCCTCAACTTCCCTTTTTGGCTTTTTTGGAGTATCCATAGTTTCTTAAGATAGTGGTTTCCAAACTGAGTGCTGTGGCACCCAAGGGCACCACAACAAGCTTCCAGGGGCCCCAAGGGATGCCCCTGCTGGCCTGTTCTTACTGGCAATCTCAGGCACCTCCATCTTGAATCATGCGCAATTTCCTGTGATTCCAGATGGTGGTGTCAGGAGAGCTGGGCGATGGTACAGTCACAACAGGGCTCCATGACCACAGGCACTGTGACCATGGTAAGTTTGGAAACCACTTCTTAGGACATAACACCCAGGAACAATGTGTGGAGAGCAAAAATGGCTTGATCCCTCAGCTGTAAGCATCTAATAACAGGGTAATAGAACACATGCTAAGGAGCAACTGGGCCATCTTAGGTGTTAATAATGCTACTTTCTGAAAAGCAGAATAATGTAGGAAAGCAGAAATCAAAGTTATGCTGCAGGAACTTCATGGATCATAGCCCGCTCATGAGAATGGACAAGAAAAACCAAAATAAAAATATAAAACAAAGACAGCACATATGTCAGCATTTCTGCATTTATCAGAAGTCTCTACTGGCAAAGGAAAACTGCCAAGGGTGAGAACAGATGGTGGTATGAACATCTCTGCCTTTGCCTTGTTCAACTGCATTGTGCAGCCCACTGAGTGCAGTGCACAACTATCTATTGAGAGCCAGGCAGCTTTCCCTTCCTTGGGAGGGAATTCTCCCCCAGACCAACCCATCAGCTTCTGAGCAGTTTCTGAACCAATGAAGTGTGGTAGCGGCAGCAGCACAGCTAGATGTAGCCAATGAATCAGTAGTGAGAGGAGCTCTATTAAGCATGATTTTTTCATACATTATCCCCCTTGCCTTCCTTGAAAGAAAAGAGCACTTTTACTCAAAGTCATTGGGGCAAGGTTTTGTATCCAGCTTGATGCTCGCTTCAAGTAACATCTGGATTTCACTTTCAATTAGAACTGCAACATTCATTCATTCATTCATTCATTCATTCATTCATTCATTCATTCAGTAATTCGTGGTTCATTACTCTGTGTTAAACATTGGTTACCATCTAAAATGGTATATCTGATTTAATTGGCTGAGGCTGCAATCCAAAAATGACTTCATTGGAGTTTTTTATCTGAAATCATTAGAATTTACAGGTAAAATTTTTAGGATCAAAATAAAGTTTTTAGAACCAAACACAAACTAAACAACTCAAATTTAGTTTTTTTTTCTTATTCAGATTCATTACATATTTTTGGCATGTAATTTCAGACAATCGCTCTGGCCTATGTGCTTTCATTCTTGCTTGCAAAAATATACAGGATTATAAGCAAGGGGTAGGGTCAAGTAAATACAATCCATTTTGTTCTTCAGCTTTTGAAACTTCTTAACGTTTTTTTTTTCCCCAAGCACTGGATTCTACAAGTCACTTTGCCAATTAAGTGCAACCTGGCTATGAGCTGAGGCTTAGCACCTATAGTTTAGATTTAAAGAAAGTAACAGTGAGAAATATGTATTAATAACACTAATCAATTTGGAAACACGGCAGTAACTCTATGGTTAATACATTTCCAGCATGGCCCTCAGTGCTGAACAGACGGGACACATCTTTATCAGAATTCCTTGCCAGATAGAGCCATCAACACATATGGTACTTCACATGGGAGTGACAACAAGCTGTACCTTCTCTGTTCACAGTCTAGATTAGTGCTCTTCAAATGAAGGGTCGCGACCTATCATAGATTGCACAAAAAGAGCCATTGTCCCTTAAGGGAGTTGCCTGGCAGCACTGCAACCATCATGGCGCTGTGAGCATTTGCCCTACCTGGAGGGGGGGCCTAGGGGGATGTCTAAAAGGGTTGGGGAGTCCCGCTGCCACCTCTCGAAAGCTTAAAATTGCTCCATGGCCAGATAGGAGCTTACTTCCTCTTTTCACACAACAGGATGTAAGCTCCAATCTCACCATGGAGCTATTTTAAGCATCAGGAAGGCCAGCGGCAGTGGCAGCGGGCCTCCCCAACCCTTTTGGACACCCCCTCGACACTCCCAAGTAGGGCAAATGCCCCTAAATCCCCACAGTGCCATGGTCGCTGTGGTGCTGCAAGGTCTTCTCCCCCACCTCACCCAGCCCCCACCCCACCTCCACAAGCAATTTCAGCATCTAGATATTACCACTGGTCTAGATATTTACACAAGGTAGCCAGAGCAAGGGTGGGACAGAAGCAAGGCTCAATGGGGGGAGCAGATGCCATTGTGTCCGTTACATGTACTGTACTTGGCTTAATTACAGTAGGGAGACGGATTAAAATGTTGTGCTAAAGTCTTGATGGAAAAGGAGGGTTGTAAGACAGGATTTGAGGGAATTGAGCAAGGAAGCATCCCACACATCTTCTGGGAGGCAGTTCCAAGCAAAAGGGGAGCAAAGTGCACCCCTGCTAACTGGGCAAGAGGCACTTTTTCAAGTGGTGTTCCTCTTATATTTAGCAGGGGGAAAGTAATTGTCCCTCTTCACCCCTGCACAGTCTTCCTAGTGGCTGTTGCTGGTGGTCTGCCTTTTTTTTTTTTTTTAGATTGTGAGCCCTTTGGGACAGGGAGACATTTAACTTTATTATTACTATTTATCTGTAAACCGCTTTGTGAACTTCCTGTTGAAAAGTGGTATATAAGTACCTGTTGATTGATTGATTGATTGATTGATTGATTGATTGATTGATTGATTGATTGATTGATTGATTGAAAGGAGACAGAGCAGTCAACCGAGGGAGCAGGTCATCTTTGAACAGTTCAGGGTGGTAGAGCTGGAAGAGCAAAAGGCACCAGCAGGACTGTAGCAGCAGAAGAGGGCTGAGAAAGTCGCAAGGCCATGGGAAGTAAAAAAACAGGATGAGTGATTTTCGCAGCAGAGTGCTGGGTGAAGGTGAGAGACCAAATGGGAGGAAGAGGGGGCTGGAGTTACCAGGGCAAGGGCTGACAGGGTGAGTAGTAGAGCTTTATTGAGGAGGGAGAAAGAAAGGGCCTTTGTAAGCATAAAAAGGAAAGGTCTGGAGCCCAATTTTAAAAGCTAATTTTGGAAAGAAAAGAAGGCAGGGCTCCCCAACTTGGCACTTATGATGCATCTTGTTGTGGTATGTAGCAGAGTGGCTAAGAGCGCAATCCTAACTGCACACTTAGGCTAGCAGTTTGGCTGGCAAAAGGACCACTGTAAAGCGCGTTTGGACCACTCTCGGAGTCAGGGAGGATGGCGCACGTCTTGTGTGTTGGCCTCTCTGACTCTGAGAGTGGTCCAAACATACTTTACGGTGTCCCTTGTGCCAGCCAAACTTGGCTGGCCAACTGTGCCAGCCTAACTCAGGTTAGGATTGTGCCCTTGATATGAGCTTTTCTACTCTTGGTTGAGGACACGTTACTCCTACAATATGTGTATAATCATACTGAAACACCATATAGGGTGATATTGGGAGGACTCAGAGCACAATTCTAAACTGCACTGGATTGGCAAGGCCGGCCGGCCAGCGCCAAATCCAATGCAGTATAGTGGAGGCTGGAGCCTCCTCGCAGCAAGGGATCATTCGCTCCCTTACCGTAGGGAAGGCTCCAGCCTCCCCTATGTGCTCCCCTATGTGCTCCTGCTAAACAGCAGGCACAGATCTGAGGAGACCACGTGGCCCGAATCGGGGCCACGCGGCCTCCCAAGTGGGTATAGGATTGGGCCGCATGGCTGAATCCTGGACCTGCCCATGTTCCGCCCGAACCCCCCTCCCTGCTGCCAATCCCCACCCCAATACGGGACAGAGCCTCCCTCATGCTGACCAGTTTCAGTCGGCGCAAGGGAGCGTCGGCTTGAGAGCTTTAGTGCCAACACAGGGGTGCTGTTTGGCATCCCTGCGTTGGCGCTAATGACATAGCGCTGATGCAACAACATTGTGTCAGCGCTACACGCTGCCTAGGATGGCGCTGTTAAGATAATGCTTGTAAAATCCTCCTGTACATTCGAAAGCACTATAAAGTGGTTTGAATTATGTTTAGGAGATAAAAATACGAATTGAAGATAGCTTGACAACCATAAATCGAAGGAGGGCAGTTTCTACAGACACGGGGGGGTGGGAAAAGAGAAATGCAGAGGAACTCAATATCTGTTCTTTAGCTCATTATTTCCTTGCAAATGAGGGTCATTTTTAATGCCACATTTTGAACTTGAGTCCCTCCCATACCAAATATGGATAGAGCATATGTGTATGGATTGTATCATTTCCTTTTGGAACTAAAGATCCTAAGAGTCCAGTGCTCTCCTCCTTGTCTACAAAGTACATTTCAACAGGGAAAGGCACAATCAGTTGAAAGATTTTATTCCACTCTTCTTCCATGCTGGCACTATGTGCAATGCCAGGCGGTCTTCCATTTGGACACTGACCTGGCCCAGATCTTCTTAGCTGCAGCAAAGTTGTGCCTCCGGGCCACAGTCCAGGACCTGTTTTATGTGCACATTTTTTCATGACTGACATATCAGAACCCAAATACAAAACAGCCCACTAAGCTAAGCACCACAGCTTCCTTAAGCAAATCATGCCAACTGGCTTCCAATGGCAAGCTGGAATAAAGGGACATGGAAAGCACAGCCACAGGGCACTCCACTGATCTCTTTCCCAGCATCTGTATTGTGAGCGTTTGCTGGATCCTACAAGTGAGACGTATTGCAGAGAAGACAGTTGTGGAAAAGAATCTCCTGGGTTTCTAGTGTCCCTCACAAGCCAGCAATCTCACCAACATATTTCTCTAAGACAGGACCAGTACTAACACAATCTAGACCAATTAATTCTCCCATTAAAACAAATGGTACTTAGACATTCTTAACATTGGCTGAGTCATACTCTTTGGTCAGCTCTGTATAAGCAGATTATATTAATAATGAGCATTAGTTCACCCGCTCCATAATACTAAGAGCCAATTCAGATGTTGCATTTTTTAAATACATCGTTCCTGTTTTGTAAATGGATACACAGGGTTTATTGGTAGCACATGGACCTGACTTCCACATCCACATAATTATTGCATTTGTGGTTAAGCCTGCTATGTATGGTACCAATTCATTTGCGTATGCAGAAACGCTGGATCAGCCATAACCTACAGATGAGAGGAGCTCTCCTGTATGAATTAGAGAGTAAAACGATGGGGCAAGACCATCAAGAAACCTTTTACAAAAGGTGGCCGATGGAGCCAATGTTTGGAAAATGGAAAGGACCCCCCCCCCCAACAAAAAAAAATCAGAGGTTGATTATATTGTTTCTTTGACAACTACAAAAGTAGATAATGAGGCAATCTTGGCTTTAGAGAGAAAAGCAGGAGAATTAAGCCAGAGCCACTAAGCTGGATGAAATGGGAAAGGAAAAGTACCGATGCCACTGTTGTTTAATGAGCCCTTAGGATACAGAATCCATCTAAGAGGATTTGTCAATTCCAAACCAAAGGGATGCTACATTTTAAGAAGGGTAATTCCATAGGCAAATGCTGGCCAGTGTGTTGAAGTCCCTACTTTCTTCTTTTACAAAAGGGGTGAAACAAGACTCTCAATTCAAAGGTTGATCTCTCTCTCTCTCTCTCTCTCTCTCTCTCTCTCTCTCTCTCACACACACACACACACACACACACACACACACACACACACACACACAAACTGATGCTTGATACAACAGTCACAATTTTTTGCCTAAAGTATGAATAATTCCAACCACACAGTGAGTCTTCATTCCAACCTCTAAAATATGGGGAGTATTCTGCTTGAGTTGGACCTTATAGTAGGACTAGCTGCTTGTGACCCGGCGTTGCCCGGGGGACAATGTATCCCTAGGTTCTAGTAGGAGACGGAATGAATTAGGGCCCCCCAATATTGAGGACCCTGAGCCCGAAATGCACACTATCACTGTGAAAGTAAGTAGGAAGCAGGTAGACAATCAACCCAGAGAGCGAACTGAAACTGTCACACTTACTGAACCAGGTCTGCAGGTAATCTGGTGGGATAGCAGTGAAGTATGAGAAACAGGAGCAGATGGCCAGTGAGCTCTGTGTAAATACGTCCATCTTAGATCTTGAAATCTTGTGTTGACGCAGAAGACAAGGCTGTATAAGATGGGAATAAAAGCAAATGCTGAGACAGCTGCAAGTTATTGCCTGGCCCTACCATCCAAGGAGCCCAAGACTCAATGTAATTTGATGGGCAGTTCCTGTTTAAGAACATGGCTTTTGCCTGGTGGCCAGTGCCAGAAAAAGGGCATTGCCAGTCAAATTGCCAGTCCCCAGACAAAGTGCCAGTCCCCATTGCAAGGATAGAAGACTATCTCATTCTCCTTTCTAGCATGGCCCTGACCCCCAAGTGACAACTATAAAATAGAAGCAGGAAGTGGGTTGTATGTCACTAACTTCTTCACTTTATTTATACATTTCACCCTAGCATAATTTTATTTTATTTTTAGCTGATTTGGTAAAATGGTGATTTTCTAAGCAAAAAAACTCCTGAACCAATACAGTAGAGAAATTATATATGTAATACAGGCATTCCATGGTATCTGCTAGGGCTCCGTTCCGGACTCTCTGTGGATACCTGAAACCATGGATACTGGGGACGCCTTTGTAAAGATAGGAGAACATAAGTGGTTTTGCTGCAACAAGGTAAAAAAAAGGAGATTTGTTTAATGTTTCCCTGTCTTTTTAACAGGAGTCCCAGAATCCATGGTATCCGTGGATAACTGAAACTGTGGATGCCGAATCAGTGGATATTAGGACACAACCAGTTGTGGGATTCAGGGGGTTTGCCCAGGTTCTGTAGAACCGGTTGTTAAATGGCCGGGCCCCGCCCACCCGCTTACTTCGGCTGGCTTCAGGTTTTTTTCCGGCTCCGGCTATGACATCATAGAACCAGTTGTTAATTTATTTGAATCCCACCACTGGACACAACTGTATTCTGAACAGCTTGTGCAGAATGCTGTGGTTGGTTGCTACCAGCAGCTTTGCACAGGGGAATCCTCAATATCGCAGCGTTTAGGCCAGGGTGAAGGATTCCTTCACCCTGGTATGCAGAGTGTTAGTATTAAGGGCCCAATCCTATCCAAGTTTCCAGTGCTGATGCAGTCACAATGCAGCCCAGAGGTAAGGGAATAAGTGTTCTCATACCTTGAGGGGACTTCCATGACTCTCCCCCTCCCCGGATGCAGCACATGTTGGCATGGCTGAATTAGTGCTGGAAATTTGTATAGAATTGGGTCCCAAGTGGCCGAAAATTAAGATATTTCCTTGGCTGTTTGGCTTTTTATGACTGGACTTGCATCAGGTGTTGAATGATCAGTTGTAAAGAAAACCAACAGTGCAGTCGTATGCATATCTACACAGAAGTAAAGCACACTGAGCTCAATGAGACGTATTTCCTTTAAGCGCGTATAGCAGTGGTCTTCAAACTGGTGGGTCACGACCCACCAGTCTGAGGAGCACCTCCCTGTTTCCCTCTAGGGGGTGGGGAGAGGGAGAAAGCAGCGATGTGATCCCTGGGATCACGCCACTAAGTTGGCAGGAGAGGGGTCCCTAAGCATACCTTATGACTGCACCAGCCCATGGGGAATGTGGGAAGCCCCAGGGAAGCCTCCGTGGGGCTCCCCTACCCTCTCTGATAGTCAAATCACAAACCACTTCCCCTCACCCCCGTGGGCCTGCACAATCGTATGCTTAGGACCCTCCCCTTGCCAAAATAGCTGCATGATCCCGGGGATGGTGTTGCTATTGAAGCCCTGCCCCCACAAGCACTTAAGTGGTCTTCTCCCCCCAGGGAGAACTTTGAAGACCACTGGTATATAGGATAACAGCTCAAGTGATATACATGCATATGGAAAGGATCCCTGTGTCTGGAGTAGAACTAACATGACTGTGATACTGGAACTTCTAACCATTTAAAAACTCATCTTGAGACAGATGCAAATAGCATCTAGGTAGACAAAATGGAACAGCAAAAAAAGCTATTCTGTGGCTAGAAAACCAAAAGTATGCACTCTGATGAAATGTTTCCTTCAGAATAGTAAGATATTCTTTAATATATTTTCCAGATTGGAACAAGAAATAGGAAACCTAGAAAGTGAAGAATCTCAAATATCTGCCAAAGAGCGAATCATCTTAGAAAAACTAAGGGAGACAGAGAAAACCTTTGAGGACTTGCAAAAGGTAAGAGGATAATTTTCATAGAAAGCATTAAAATCAAAGCAGGAAGCATTAACTGCACATTAAAAGAGTTAAAGTGTTTTAAATTTAAGCAAAGGTTATCCACTATGCAACTACAAGGGAAGCTAGATAATATTTTAATATCAAATACTATTAAACGTTAATATTCAGATCATTCATTTCACATTCATAATTTATTACTTTGACATGTGGTGACCATAGCCAGTAGTTCCTAACTCACACTGCCTCATATTTAGCTCGGGGTTGGGGCTGTCTGCAGCCCAACTCAGGGTAAGGGGAATTAATTTCCCTTACCCCTTGTTGTGTGGTAGCCACCCCGGTAGGGCTACTAAGATTTGCGTCAGCAAAATCGCTGATGGAAATCTGCAGGGCCCAGGAAAGGCTAACTGGGCCAAGATGAAGGGCATTGGATCTGGCCTATATCAGGTGGGCCAGTCCCCCATGGGTCTGCCCTCCTCAACTCCCTCCCTAGCCTCTCTCACCAGGTGCAAACTCACTAGCTCAGGTCTGTGAAGCGGTGCGGGGGAGCCAGTGCATGTACTTGCGCCAGCCTCCCTGCCTCCAGAGTAGGTGCAAATGTGCCATAAGTTGTAGTAGCAGGTGCAACACTCCTGGGCTAAGAGCGCTCAGGATTGCACTCTGAGTCTAGTGTTGTGACTAACTGTGTGAACAGTGAGTCAGGAGGTCACCAATTTAGATCTTGCCCCAGATATGAACTCATTGGTTCTACCCTCCTCTACCATGCATATGCAATGTCTTGGATGAAAAGGATCCAACAGAAAGCACTTCTAACCCTGCAAGGGGGTCCCTTGATTTCCAACAGTTTCCCCTGTCCTGCGACAACATTGCATGCCACACGCCCTGTTTCTCAGAAGGGTTCTCCATTCTCAGGAGCAAATTTTCAAGAGGTTCAGTTTCTTTCAGAGTGAAGAGGAAGTTGGGAAGATCCCATGTTGTATATGAAGTTAGGACACTGGCTTATTTTATTATTGCTAGTATTGTTGATGCCTACACAGTATTTTGAATGCTGAAATGCTAAATAAATGCATGAAATGTTTTTTTAAATAACCGTATTTCAATATTTTTTCTTTTCAGAGCTTCTCACACCAAGATGGTGGTAAGCATTTTTCTTCTATCATTCAGATATACACACATTTTATTTGTACACATGTTCTATTTGCATTACTTCGTATTACTTTACACCCTTCCAAAAGTGTGGGTTAGTGGGCTGAGAGCCCATGTGAAGTGGGTTGAGGCTGGGCCCTTCCTCCCACCCTTGCTCCCAAATGGCTCAAAATCATAGCAATTATGGAAAAATTGGGCAGGAGACTTGCTCATGTATGATGCCAGAATTCTGCATTTCCGAAGACATTTCTGAAATCAGCTTCTCTCTCTCTCTCTCTCTCTCTCTCTCTCTCTCTCTCTGAACAATATCCCCAGAATTGACTACAAAAAGCTATTGCCTTGCCCCAGGCAAGAAACTGTGTAACATGCACAGAGCTGTTTCCAGGTATTGCTAAGTGATGTGCAACATACAGTGCAGTCATAAATAATTGTTTTCTGTATTTATTGTGGGAACCATACAGAAATGCCTATAAATTAGGTACTTCCTGAAACATGATTTTTTAAAACTCCCAGGTAAAGTTCAGTCTCAAAATCATTAGTTCTAAACCACAGTATTCACTTGGTTTCTTGATGAATGCCTGTGCATGTATTTGGGGAGGAAGCAATAGTCTCAGCTTGCTTACAGGCCAGCTCAGAGAGTCTGTCTCTACTCAGCAGGATAGGTACATAGAGCTGTAGATAAGCGTTTGGATAAAGCAAAGCCCATTAATCAAAACAAAGACTTTGAGCTGATTGCTGTATTTTTTTTCTTTTTCATACTTCCCAGTTTTCAGCAAAGTGTTTGCTCTGGGACTAGTGTCCTCAGAATAAGATTAAAGCCATTATAAATCAATTCAAAATTAGTGGAATACTCTCAGTCCCAAACATTTGCACCAAGATATCTGTCTTGTAACGTCTATCAGTGTAACTTTGCTATAACCAGAAGTACATATTGTTTCATTAAGACCGCATTCTTTAATTGAGCAATAGATTAATCAACTCAAGCTTTCCTAAGTACCTGTTCTATTGTTGTTGCTGAAAAATCCAGTCATTTAGGAGTGTGTGCCACTCACAATTGGTGGCAGTTTGCATTTTTTTTCCATTTTAATTCATTGGATTCCTGTTAAGACTTTGCCACTGGCACCTAGGATATCTTTTTTGGAAATATATATAGCTCATCTGCAAATCACATTAAAACACTTGATCTGGTCCACTTCCCATACTCCCATAATTTCCTGGTCCAGTGGTGTGCCTAAACAACTATCTATAAAGCTATGTTAATGGTACATAGCTGGTACAATGCATTAAGTTTCTCACAATGCTGCTATGCCGCACATCCGTTGGAAGTTCCATTGAAGAAAAAATTAAGACCATCAAGAACCCCAAAATAGTAAGAGTGGCAAATCTTGAGAAGCAACATTGCCATAATTTATTTGTATAATTTATATTACTCCTCTGGATCCAAAGATCTTCAGTGTCATACAAAATCATACAATACAAATCATACAAAAAATATGAAAGCACTATTAACAGTTTAAAGTCTAAATTCTCAGTCTCAGCAATAAAACTGGAAACAAGAAGTGAAGCCCAAGCAGTAAAACAGGATATGGGTCATTTACTGAAGGACTTTCCAGTAAAAAATAATAATTCTAGTCCCTTGAAGGTCATTGAGGACTTCCACAAGTGGGGTACAACCTTGAAACGGACCCTGATTTGTGTAGCTGCTTTCCTGATTTCAGTGATACAAAATATCTGAATCAAAGCTGTGTTTGTAGGCCAACCACAGCGGTAAGGGAAGTTGATATGGGAGAAAGTGTTCCCTTAAATAGCCCAACCCAGACCTTGTAAAGTTTTCAAAGTGGTGGACAGATGGCCATCCCTTTGATGTATGACTGCTGTTTTTAAATCAAAAAGTTTTAGAAGCCCTGGCTTAATTATTCTAGTCCTAAACTCTTTTTGATGGACAAACATCAGAAATTGCAAAAAAAGAAATAGCAATGCATTAAGCCATGTTGGGTGCCCTTTGGGGAGAAAGGCAGGGGGGAAATCAAATAAATAAAGGACCATGGATATACTTAGCTGTTGTATCTTATTGAATATGATATGATTCAATAGATCACATTTTTGCAGTAGAAACAAATTAAAGCCCTACCAGCCATGAACAGAAAAACAACATTATAAATACACAGTATTTCTCATTACCCTGGGAAAGATTAGAACTCACATGCTGGTGATAAAAGCACATCCTTTGAACTAGGGCTGCACAGCACATTACTGATTCTTTGTTTTATGCAAGGTTAATTCCTGTTTGATTTATTTTATTTGCAGAGGTCAGTGACCTGATAAAATCTAGAAGCTCCTGACACATGGTTTCGTGCACATACAACTGACAAAGTTTTAGTCATCTGGTCTTATTCCCTCCAACCTCAGCTAGTCTATTGAAAGTCAATCAAAGCACAGTGACTCTGCATTTTGCTTGCTTTGATCCAGTGATCTGGCTTCTGGTGTCTATTGTTTGGGGTGGTGTTAGACACTCTGCTGCCTAAGCAATGAAACCTCTGGGGCTCATAAGGCTGTACCTAACTGTATATCCTGTTCTCTGACAACTAGATGCAGTAAATTACATTTACTCCCAGATCCCTGAACTCCAAACCCTCTACTCACAAGCAACAGAACCAGTTCCTGGGAAAGACGGCACGAGCAGGGTAACTGGTAAGTCTCAATGCAGCAATGTTTGTCATTTCAGCCAATGCACTAGACACAATATTTTGTAGATGTGTTAGATTTCTTAGGACTACGTAGCTTGAACAGGAAAAAACAGCTTAAGACTTGGCATATTGCACATGACTAGTAAACAACTTAGACTGCAATCCTATGTGTACTTACCTGGTAGTAAGCCCCTTTGGGTATTAACCCGGTATGTATCCACCTTCGCTGGAGACACACTCGCCTACTCCAGTATGTATCCACCTGGCTCTAACATTGTTTCTCTCTCTTTACATCCTACTTTATTAATGCATGTATCCACCTGGTTCTAACATTGACTCTCTTTCTTTACACCTACGTTATTAATGCACTGAAACACACATACATCACCCACTTCTCTCTCTCTCTTTACATCCTACTTTATTAATGCACTGAAACACACATTTTTACATCTGTCATCAAAAATGCGTAAATAAAACGTGAACACATTTTTACCAATGGAAACTGTCTGGAGATTTCTGCTATTATTTCATGAAATGGCGTGTTTACATGAAGCTTTTTCCACCAATATTCGGCCAAATGTCCTGACAACAAGTTCTCCTGATTGCATTACTAGCTGAATAGAACCTTCTGGATTAGATTTGCATTCCTGACCCCAGCTATGACCTCACACCTTTTGCAAACACAAAGGAGATAAGCATGTAGTTTCAGCTCTTTCCCACCAAAGGTGGATACATGCCTGGTTAACAGAGTGCATCTCCAGCGAAGGTGGATACATACCAGGTTAATACGCCCCTTTGAACATATTGGATTTTATTTCTGAATAAACATATATAGGATTGCACTGTTAAAAAATAAGTTTCCATGCATTATATTTACTAAAGAAAAAATTCACAGGAGTTCAAGTATGAATGAGTTATCTTGGAGAAAATATATTTTTCAAGTGTAGACAAGCAGTCAAGGGGAACTCTCAGCCATTTTGATCTGTCAATTTAAACACAAAGAGAGCCAATACATTTGTGACTATGGACGAAGTTGTAATGCAAAGGTGTAGTGCAAAGGGGCTGCTTGGAGGAGTTGGTAGGAGTCTGTAGGTGCAATCTAAAGATTACATTAGACCTGCTTAAGCCCCATTGAACCCAGCACAATCAAGCCTGCGCATAAGGTTGCCAACTAACTAAAGCTATCTTTGCGTTGTTGTTTTCCAACATGATATAATGGCATTTAGCCAGGGAAGTCTTATTGAAATCTTCAGGATGGATTTCAGTATTCTCTTGAAGAGGGATACTGATTCCTGGAGACTCTTGGCCAATCCTGGTGGGCTGGCAACATTATGAGTGCATAGGTCTGCAGTCTACATCCCACTGATTTCAATGAAACGCAGGCTGCAATCCAATAGAGTGAGCCCTATTGAGCACATTAGAACTTACTTTTGAGGAGACATGTACTGCCAGTGCCTTACATGTGGAAAGCAACTTTAATATTCTGTATGTCATAAGAAACTCACGCGATGAAAGGAGGACCAAGGGAATATCCTCCGTTCCTGAACAAATAGCACGAGACCTGCTTCCACTCCTTTAGACCCAAATATTGGCAGAATATCTTGTTAATATTTATTTTCCTGTCTGGGGCCTTATGGAAGTTTTTTGATTTGGTTTTGTTGTTTTTTAAAGGAAAATACACTAAGCGCAGATGTGTTTATTTCAGTAAAAATGTTGAGATTTACTGCATGTTTCCAGTTTCTGGACAGCCTTTGTGAAAATAAGAGGTATACCAATTTTAAAGCTCTTTTAAGAGGTGAAACCTGGCGGGGGGGAGGGAGACCTGATTCTTGTGAGTTATCAAGTATATTATTATTTTGCCTCTAAGGGCTCAATCCTATCCAACTTTCCAGCACCAGGGTAAGGGTAATGCAGCTCCAAGGTAAGGGAACAGACATACCTTTACCTTGAGGAGGCCTCCATGACTGTCCCCCAACTGTAGGATGCAGCAGAAGCCCCAATGACCCAGCTAAGTCAGTGCTGCAAAGTTGGTTAGGATCGTGCCCTTAGGCTGAAAAGGTTTCGTTGGTTGGGAATGAGAGTACTCCAGAGCAATGCAGCATAACCGAACGTGTACAGAAAATAAGTTGGTTTCAAATGTAGTTATTGCTTCAGCAACATTCAAATTAATGAAAGGTTTTGAAGTGGGAAGACTAAGTTCTTTTGCAAGCAAACTAGCAAGCACCTGTTGGGGATTCTTTATAAATTCCCTTTATTATCACTTCATATATATCAGTAGATATATACTTTTTCTCTCCATACAAAGGAGGGTTCTCTCCACATAGGGCGCCAGTGGAATGCAGGGGTCGGAGTGTCATACTTAGGATGCAATCCGTTTGGTCAGCACTAGCTGCTAGCAGCAGCTGAACAGCAGCAGCGCTGGAACAAGAGCACCAACTGGCAGCCTCACATCAGTGCTTGTGCCATTGGGCTAACACTAGCGGCACCAAGGGTGCCGACCAAAGGATGCGAGTTCGGCTGGTGCAAGAGCAGTTCCGGGTGGGATGGGTAGGCCGGGAGGCATGCCGGCCTGGGGAGGGGGGGCAGGCCTGGGAAGGGTGGCCATTAGGCAGCATCCAAGCTCTGTCTCCAGGCCTCAAGGCCCCGATTTGGGCTGTGCGGCTTGCTTGGAGCTACACCTGCTAAACAGCAGGCGCCGGTCCGAGCAAGCCCATCAGGGTGGCTGGCGCAAATGTGCCCTTGCCCCAGGGAGGTTCCAGCCAGCTCCTAACCTGCGCTGGATATGGCACACGCCCACTGGATTGCACCCTTAGACCAGGAAGGTGTGTGTTCATATCCCCACTCAGCCACAAAGCTCACTGGATGATCTTAGCGCAACCTAACCTACCCAACAAGATTGCTGTGAGGATAAAATGGGGAAACCATGTATTCCAACCTGAGATCCTTGGGCACACATGGGATAAAAGTAACTAGAATATTAATGACAATAATATTAATGACAATAATATTAATTGGGGGCTGGATTTTGAAAACTGCTGTGGTTTCTACATCTCATGTCCCCTAAACCAGCAGTTCTCAAACCCTGAGTCTGGGCTACACCAGGGGGTTGTAACCCAATTTTTGGTGGTTTGCAAAACTGACAGGGCAGATTAAGCTATGAACATCAAGGGTTAAACAAGGAGCTGGGGGGGGGGTAAGCCCAATAATCATTATAGCCATACCTCTTGGCAGTTATAAATTCAGCAGCAGCGTCTAGGGCCCCTAAAACATCTGAAAACCATGGTCCTAAACTGTGCGGTGCCCAGTCTAAAAAGGATACCAAGTTTCTCAATTACCAACCCTGCTCAGGACACAACTTTATAGACAATAAAATGAGAAACAGGAGAAGACTGAGGAAAGGGCCCAAACACTTTATGTACAACTGATCCCCCCCCCAAATTGTAATTAGGATATAAAATCCTACCCACTCTGATTGGGGCTGGAGGAGAATTAATTGTGTGTATAAAGGAAGGGAGGAGGGGTTGAGTTTCATCCACGCAAGTAGCAGTTAGGATTTGGCCATAAACTGTATGAATTAAAACTGTTGTGTGGATTTATTAATTCATCTATTTAATTTTTATCCCACTTTTCTCCCGAAGGGTATCCAAAGTGTCTTACAACAGAGTGTGTGTATGTGTGTGTGTGTGTGTAATGTAAAATGGTGAAATGCAAAAAACAAAACAAAACATATAAACCTTAAAAGCAGCCAGCAGCAATCAGTCACAGAAATAACGGATCACAAGCACATAAAACACAATGATAAATAATAAAAGCACCAATAAAACTAGCAGGTGTCAGGTGCTAAAGGCTTGCCAAAATAAACATGTTTTAAGACCTCACTCAAGGTTTCTAAAGAGAGAGCAGCCCTTAATCAAAGAGGTCTTTTTTCAAGCCACCATTCCTTTTACCTCTGTAAGTAAAATATGTAATGTATGTTCCATATCCTTCCAATTGTGCAGCAGAGCTATTGAGGACAGCAGAGGTATTCTCTGCTTTGAGTGTTGTGCATTTGCTGATTGTTATTGTGGTCAGTTGCATGTAATCCTCATGAAACCATGTAGTAAATTCAACAGCAGCTGGCAATAAGCCATGGAGTCGTCATTATGGTTGCTCTGGTGGGAAGGGAGTGATGAAGTCTGTTCAAGAGACAAGATGCTTTCATCTTTTTTATTACAGGCCCTTAATCAGACTTTTACAAGCTGAACCTTGGCTATCATAGCCCATGTTAGCATTGCAAATCAATCCTCTTTCAAATTAATGAACTTGGCTGTGTAGTGTGTTCCTTCTACACTTTTATTATACCCATTTGGTCTTAGAAATTGGTTTTCCATGTCAGTTTACTTAGAAGTAGACCCCACTGAGGTCACTACAACATACTCCCAAAGAAATAGGCATAGGATTTCAGTGAATGCTGAACACATACAGCCTTTCCCATAGTTTGAGAGGGAAAGGAATACCTTGTCCTAGATGTACTTTGAAGGAAGGACGAGCTGAAGAAAGTCAATCCAGGCGCAGTTTTTTTAATGCTCAAAACTGCATCTAATTTCTCAGAAGTGTGAGTATGTGTTGTGTTTAGTATCTGATTCTAAGCTCCTTTGAGGCCCAAGGGTGGAACAGACCAGCAACTAATTTTTAAAAAATAACACAGTATGGTATTGAACTTTCAGTAGATCCAGAGGCGTCCTTACTTGGGAAGGCCAAATGCTAAGTTTTGCAAGAGCCTGAGTTCCTGTGTAATGTGGCTCCTCCCCCTTGCCTCCAGAGCCATTCATGGCTCAAAGAGAGGACTTGGAGTCTTTGATCTCTGAACTGCAGATGGTTTTGGAGGCAAGTGGGTCACATTCTACAGTAGCTCAGCTCCTGCAAAACTTAGCATTTTGCCTCTATAAGAACACCAATGAGTAGATCAGAAGCTTTATCTCAATGCACATGGATTATCTTTTTGCCTCCTTCCTACATGTGCCAGCCTCTTTCCTTCCCTTTATCAAGGTCCCCATGATCAAAATCATATGAAGAGGTTTCCCTGTTAATGGCAGTATTTCTTAGATGGAGAGATGGGTTGGATCCAAGTCATGGATTGTAAAAGGTGGTTTAACAGCTGAAAGCTAAGATCTCTGTGCTGTAGGAAGAATATCATATGAAGCAAAAGGCTGGCATGCCCCAGTATCCAGACGTGCCCCAGTATCCACTGATTCAGTATCCATGGTTTCAGTTATCCATGGATACCATGGATACTGGGACTTCTATTAAAAAGATAGGGGAACATTTAACACATATCTTTTTTTAACCTTGTTGCAGCAAAACCTTTGATGCAGCAAAACCCTATCTTTAAAAAGGCGTCCCCAGTATCCACGATTTCAGGTATCCATGGTGGAGTATGAAATGGAACCCTGGTGGATATCGGGGCATGCATGTACCAACATTTCTTGAGAAATAAGAAACACTGTTTTAAAATTATATGAAAATACAGATTGTCCTGCTAAATCCACTTATCTCAGCTTAGATTGTGTGTGTATCTTGGGGGCAGTTTATACATGTATGTATGCTCATCATGTGATTATATCATCAAGAAGCCACCTGCCCACGTGAGTGGGCCATCACACATAAAATGCCACAGAAAGAACTTCCATATCACTCAAATGTAATACTTTTCAATGGAGCTAGTTCAATTTTATCTCATGTAAGGCTAGTGGTAAAGACAAGTGTGTAGTAATCAAGTGGTATTTGAATAAGCCTTGTTTGGATCAGGAAGTGGAAGGTGCATGGGCTCTATATCTCCCACCTTGCAGCTGGCTGATGATGCTGGGAGGCACTTTCTAATTATGCAATTTTTAAAAAAAATTTCTCTGTGTCTCTCTATTGTGGATCTTTCAGCACACTTCAGGCACACATCAACCTGCTTCTTCCATTTCCTTTTAACTTCTTCCTGTTCTGCAGATGAGCTACCCCCCTCTTTATTTGCCTGTGTTTGCTTTGGGGAAAATCAGACAATTTTTTAAAAAATTCTTGGAAGAAGAGCTCCTGAATCCTTGGTGAAAATATCAGTAAGATGAAACATCGAAGCACATCTTTGATGAACCAGCATGCTAAAGCAGGGCTATGGGTGTTCTATGCTTTAAAAATCAAAACCCTGTATCAGCAAAAGCTGAAATTGGCAACTCAAGCAGATTTGCATGGTTTCCCATATTTGGTCCAATTGCCACTGCTTTTCATAGTGATGGGGCAGAATAAGATGTATCACGCTGATGCCTGAACCGTTGTCCAGTGATAATCTTGCTGGGCAACCCAGTAAGCTTTGGAGATCTCACACACCTGCCCACACATCTTCAAGCATATAGTCACACTGTCAGGTCTAGAAACCTGCTTCTTTAATAAATGCTGAAATGTCCAAGAAGTTGAATTCTGTACCCCACACCACATTTCATGACTTTTCTGCATAGCATACATGCATTCAGCCCTGAACTCCATGTTGGTGCACACATTACTGTCTCCATGCACCCACATGACAGCCTAGGAATGTAATGCATAGCTATACAAGGCATCAATCAATCAATCAATCACTAGTATTTATATACCGCTTTTCAACATAAAGTTCACAAAGCGGTTTACACGCAAATAATAACATTAAAGTTAAATGGCTCCCTGTTCCCAAAGGGCTCACAATCTAAAAATTGATTTTTATACAATTGCATACAGAAAGTCCTGGGGACAGAGTTTCTGCACCAGTGACAAATGTCTGCAGATACATCTGATGAAGAAATGCTCCATGCTGCGGTTCTTTCCCGTGTGACTGTTCATGCCACACAGTATATCACCAGTGTCTGAAGCAGCCAGGCATGGATATGCACTAGCCTTAATGCTTTAGAATAATTTGACCATGGAGACACAGTGATAGACTTACCTGTTTGCTGCCTCCCTAATTTAACAGAATGTTTTGCACACAGATCATGTGGGAAGCTATCTGTCCTAATGTTGCTAATGGGATAACAGTTCCTTCTCTTCACAGTATGCAACACATCTCTAACATAGAATGCTTGGCGCATTAGGAGCAGCTTCACTGGGGGCAGGGCACAGTTGTCTGCTTGTCTGTTTGGCAATTAACCCTTCACAAGCTTTTTGTTGTTGTAACATGCACTTCCTCTCTTGTTTCCATTCAAGCTTTGTACAGCATGGAAATTAATGTGGAGAAAGACAAAAAGACAGGAGAGACCAAGATTCTCTCTACATCCCCCATTAGTCCAGAGGGAGCCCATCAAAGAGGAATCAAAGTCTATGACGATGGTACCAAAGTAGTCTATGAGATGCGCTCTGGAGGCACGGTGGTAGAGAATGGAGTGCATAAATTAAGCTCAAAGGATGTAGATGAACTTATTCAGAAAGCTGGACAATCAAGCATAAGAGGAGGGACTGTATCAGAGAGGAACACAATAGCAGATGGAAACCTGAGCCATACGAAGGAACAAATGCTATTCAAGGAGGCAAAACTCGAGATGGTGCACAAAGCTGGCAAAAGGCATTCTGGAAACCCTCAAAACCAAGCAAAACTCTCTGGGAATGAAGTCCCAGAATCTAACGCAGATCACCCAGTAACCATGATATTTATGGGTTACCAAAATATAGACGATGAAGACGAGACAAAAAAGGTGCTGGGCTATGATGAGACAATCAAGGCCGAACTGGTCCTCATTGACGAAGATGATGAGAAGTCGTTGCGTGAGAAGACTGTGACTGATGTGTCAACTATGGATGGAAATGCTGCAGAGCTGGTTTCTGGGAGGCCACTGTCGGACACCACCGAGCCCTCCTCGCCAGAGGGGAAAGAAGAAAGTCTACCAATGGAAAAAATCCCAGGTACAGAAAAGAAAAAACGCTGTCAATGCTGTATTGTCATGTGACCACTTCTTCCTTTCTTCCTCTTCTTCCGAGCAGCACCTGCTCCATCACTCCCTAGACTTCACTGTATTTTCTAACTGCAATACTGTGAAACTGGAAGTGACTGCCTCCATTGCCTTGCAGTTGGGTTGCTCTGATTTTTCTAGCTCTTCAAGGGAGACGAGTTGTGAAAATACGAGTTCTCACCGAATGCACTTAGGGTTATTTTTAAAGGGTGAGACATCTATGGAAAGTGAACAAAGCGCTTTCGAAACAGATATTATATATATATAAATATATATAATTGTATAAATATATAATATATGAATATGCATACATATTTGTGGGTAAGATATGCATATTTGTGTATTGCATATATTTATAAAGCATAAATGTATATGAAGAATTTTACTATCTATCTATATATATAGCAGGTACGATCAGCCTCCAAGGATTTTGCAGGACTCTTTAAGTTTCACTTACATGTGAGCCTTAAACTGCATTTTAATGTTGTTGTTTTTCAATAGGTTTTATTTTTTACTCGGGCAAGGGGAGGGCACTTGGGCATGCTATTCTTTTGATACCATAAAAATGTGAGCCCGTTCTTCCCCAAATGAAGTCACAATTTTGTTTTGCTCTGAACTCTGGAAGCTGTTCAACAAGACTTGCTCCCATATCAGCTCCATGGAAATTACGGGGGCTTCTCTTGGAATAGTCCTGGATGGTTTGCTTACAGTGGGACTTGACCCACCAAGCACAGCTCCTATATGACCTCCATTCATTTTGCCGGTGTTCGTGAAGGGCTTCTTCACAAGTCCCAAGGAGGGGAACAAACCCTTCACAGCGGCTGTGCTTGGCTAATTGCTGCCCTTGGAATGCAGATGAGTATGGTTCAGGCGAGTTCACTCTTAGCACCAGGGGAACTTGTGTGCATGCAACTGAGTGCTGGATTACAGCTTTGGTGTTTCACTCGGAAACATCAACAACACAGCATTTGTCATATCCACTGGCTGATGTCATCAGAAGTTATGTTGAATCCTTTTTTTGGCCTTGCAAATTGAGAGGGGTGATTCCACCCCTCCCCCCTTTTGGCCTTATCAAGAACTTTCACCTTAACAGTGTTGTGCATCTGCTCCGTCTCTGGACAGTCAAACCAAATGAAGCATGTTGTGAAAGTGCTCCAGCAGCAACCACAAGCACAGTGTAGATACCGATTTTAATGACCTGCCCTTAGGTAACTACCCACATTTGTGTATGATTTGGCTGCTATAACCCTGATGTGAGAGAGGTGCTTTCACAGTTTCAAATATATACCCATAATAATTATAAACCCATAATAACTATTTTCGGCTGCTCCAATTTAAAAAGCCCAAAAAGGCAAGGGTCCAGGTTCTCAGTGAGTCATTTCTATCAAGTCCATTTAGTTCACAGATGTCAACCTCATTTTACATAGTGAGCAGAATAGCATTCATGGTGCCTGCTAAGGGCTGGAAGTGACATCATTAAGCAGTAAGTGATGTCAATGAGCAAATGATGAACAGAAATAAGCACTTTGTTTTCAAGTAGGAACTCATTAACTGCAAGTGACAGAAAACGATGTAAATCTTGAACGTATTTTCAATATATGAGAGAGCTCTATTATCATACAGGCTGCCTTTCAGCAGCACCACTTCCGCCAAATCATCTCTTCACAGCCCAGCAGCTGTGAAGTTCTCTGTCAAGTGACACCTCAGCAGATGCAGTGATGCTGAAAGGGCAATCTGCAAGACAATTGGGCTACCCAAGTACAGCTTAGAAGCATCTCCCTCTCTTACCTCTCTTGGCCTGCCCCTTTCCCCATAGCATTCCTTGCCTTCTGAGGCCTCCTTCTCTCTCTCCCAGAACTTCAGCAGAAGCAGTGCTGTTAAAAGGGCAGCAATGGGAGAGCCCAGTTATCATGAGGATGGGTGGATAAAGTGCTCCCAAGTGCCACATACAGCCCATAGGCTTTATGTTTGACAACCCTGGTTTAGTCTATGGAGGGAGTCATGGTAGGAGTATGGGAGGAATAAAATAGGTAGAGCAACGTCTTTTTAACTGGAGAAAGCTATGTTGTGCAGGCTTTCAAGATTCAGAAAGCTCTTCTTCAGCAGAGACCAGAACTGCAATGGGTTCTGATGGCACTCGGGGTGAGGCGACATCCGTGCCCCTAGCACTACTGCCCCGTCTCACCACACCCCAGCATCTGTGAACACACTATTTTGGAGTCAAACAGATGCAGGGAATGCTGGGTGCTCCTGCTTCCCCCCATCTTCACCAGAGCATCCGCCCCTCCAATGGCACCCAAAGCAGGCTCCACCCCACAGACACTCCGCCTCTGGCAGAGACAACAATGCTACTCTGAAAGGAATGGCCTGAATTGAGGCATGGATTCGTTCTTGCATTACTGGAGCAGCTTGGAAGGTCCTGTGCTGCTTGCACTATTGGTGACTAAGTACTTCAAGTGAGCAATTCAGACCCCCAGCGATCTAAAGTGACTCACTCTTCTTAGAAATAGTCACACTGGTTTTCCTAAAGCTCACCAAAATAGCCTTTAGCGTTCTTATTTCAGCACAAAAAAATGCTCAGTGAATCCTAAAAAGTCCCACCATAAAAGATAACCCCTTTCCTACTCCAGCTGCCTCACTGGACATATTCAAACATTTTTTTTGCCTCCTGGATTGTTCCAGGGGAGAGAATGGGAACTGGCCTCAGGCTCACAGGGCTGCCCACGGTTCCTTTGTTCGCCTCACTTGTTTCTTCACTGCCAGAGAAGATCGAACGCAAGATCCCATGATTCCCATAGGATATTTCTAGGCCCTGAGAGATTAAGCATTTAATCTCCTAAAGTAGAGAAGACCCCACACTCAGGAAACTGCATAATCTCCTGTCTGGTCATTCACTTCTTTCCCTGCCTCCCATGGAAAGGGGAGGGAGGGAGGGTGTGAGCCTGAGATTCCCTCCTGATTTTTCCTCAGAACATCTGTTTTAAACACACATTTCTAATTAAATGGACCCATGGCAATCTTGCAATACATAGATGTCAGCTTTTCAATCTGCACTCTTGCAAAATTCCCATTTGAAGCCACAGAAGGTTATTCTGTGCTAGAAATTTCAGGAGAAAGTCCTATGCTAGGAATTTCAGGAGCAAGTCTTTGCTCACTTAAGGCCGTCATTCACAATGGTAACTTCTGCCTGATGCAACAGATAAGTGTCTTCCTTGAGGAACCTTTAAATGAAAGTGTAATTTTTTTTATGAAGTTTCAACTGGAAGAAAGGATGGATGTGGATTACTAGAGAGTAATTTGAGGCCAACTGAAAATAACAGGTCCTTATCATGATTACAATGAACCAGCTTCTGATCCGTATCCCACAGGCATTTCAGTGAAGATATTCCTGATAGATACAAATGTATGTGAAATTCAATTGAGAGACAATACTATCTGACATGGAAGTAATTTCAACCAAGGAGAAATTTCATCTCTTGCAATTAGTCAATAGGAAGTCCATAAACCCAACAACAATCTCCTCAGAGACCGAGATTGTTTCTCACAATGTACCGTTTCTCTCTTGGATGGTGCTTTTACCTTAATAATTGTTAGCTTTAAACAGATCTGTGTTGAATGACGTTTTATGCTCTGAACTCTTTTCTTTCTGTGCCACCCATGGCATGGTAGCTTCCTTATAAGGAGTACCAAAATGCAGCAAGATTTGCAAAACTGAACCATATCGTGATCTTAAACACATATGTTTGGTGTGATGTTCCACTATGATTTCATTTGAACTTACTTCAATGTAAGTGTGCTTAGGGTCATAGCCTTAAAAAGATAGATTTGGGTCATCTTTCTATTTTCTTTTTTTTTAGTCACCACAATACAATAATTACAAAATCAATATTCAAATGATAAAAATGCACCATATCAAAAAAAAAATCAATTAAGTAGGAAAAAACATGGTGGTGCAAAGACATTGACAGATTCCTGCTGACACTTGTGTTTGTTCTCCAATCACATATAGCTTCCTTTCCTTTTCAAAATTATTATTCTCCATTCATTTTTAATCCAGATCAATTTTGTTAGTTTAAATCTGACATGGTTCATAGTTTCTATGAAATGCCCATTTTGTTGGGAATCTTGCATTTTTCACCCTCTCACAATTGTATTTTGCCAATGTTGTCACACTTAGAATCAACTGAATGTGTTCATTGTAGTATTTGTCCCATAGCTTCGCAAGAGAACCAAAGGGTCCTGTGATGTATCCCATGTAGCTAACATCATATTATCCTACGTAACATTACATAATTTTACTATTGGGATTTTGAATTCGAGTATAACTTAATACAATTTCAGGGGGTATTGAAACGATTGCAGGTTCACACTTTCATTCTTTTAGCATCTAAATGTGGTGCTGAAAGGTTAGAAGAAGAGCACAAAACATGGAAATTTTTCTCTACTAAGCAGAACACTGCATTTATAGCAGTTGTATTTTAATAATACTGCAAATCATCCACATCCTGCATGTATTCATATGTGCCAAGCCAATGTTAAACTAGATAAACTTGTAGGGATTGGGGAACGGATGACCAATATAAAACAGAGCCTTTCCTATTTGATCAAACAAGTTTCCTCTAAAGCACAACAAGCTATTCAGTACACATGATCCAGCCAAAGTTAAGCACATTTACATCCCATCAAAATCAATTGTTGGGTTACAAAGATTCATAGAGCGGTGACATGACCTTTTTCTAAAATATTTAATTAAACCTGCAGTCCAAAACATTACAAATGTGATATAAAGCATATTTACATAAATAAATATTTAGGCCCTAATTCAGTGCTCCACAAGGATTTTGAGGTAATGCTCTGTATACAAAAGCAAAGTCCATGGAGCAATCTATCAATTAGTTTTAAACTAATTTTATTCTTTTCCCTGTTTTTCACCTCTACAACAGTAATTGGAAAGTAAATAGAACAAATTTTTCCTTTCACCATAAGAATCCAGGTACAATTCCACCATAAGAATTGTACCCTATTGGGTACAATTGTATATTTATATCCGTTTTTAGATGACTTTAACTGAAATGACTTTCCCCAAAGAATCTGGGGTTATTACATTAGAGATCTCTAATGCCTCTCAGAAAACTACAATTCCTAACATTCCCAGAGAAGGAGGGAATGCAATCAGATGGAAGTCTATAATGAAGATATACGTTTGGAGAACTTAGACGTTTTTCAACAAGATTCATCTGTCTGTTTATCCTGCATCATGATTATGTGTTTGCAATTCCAGCATGGGAAAATAAATACTTAAAGCAAGAAATATAGTCAGAAAAGGTCAGTTTCATGTCTGTTTGGCACAATGAATATTTTGCCTTAACTTTTGTAAACAAAAGCAAACAAAAAAAAGAAAAAAATCTTTTCAGCATGTTTTTCTTAGAATAAGTAACCTCTACAATTTTTTTATATTTTGTATTTTAAATGTTTCTACAAATTTACCAGTCCTTAGTTTTCATGAAGATTTTCTTTCTTTTCTTTTCTTTTTTTTGCAAAATCACAGCACCCTTTATTGATTTTTTTCTTTTTTCTTTTATAAAAAAAACGGTCTCATAGTGACCAAGCATCCCCTTTCAATTGAAGGACATTAATACAGAAAGAAAAGAATTGCAGGGTTGTTTTCTCTTTTGGTTTCCTGTGGCTGATGTACTACATAGTATACGTTTACATAAATCCTCCAGTTTGCCTTTGTGATATTATCAAAATGAATGACAAACTAGGTATGATGTGCCATTGGACAGCTTGCCTTAGCACTTCCCTGATTTTAATTCTCTCCACGAGTTTCCCACCCACCCTTCAAAAATGCAGACTGTATTCCAAAGCTGTGTAAGCACAACATTCTCTTTCAGTCTCCCTTTTGATGCAAAAAGGCATCAGAAATATAAATGGAGTGGAACAATCGAGGAATTCTATTCAGGTTTGAGCCTCAATCCATATTGTAATAATGTACAAGTCTGGGGAAAACTGGGCATTGCACGCAAGTTATTCACTGGAAGCATTACTCTGCCACATTGTCCTGAATACAGTGATCATTAAGACATGATATGACCATCTTATAAGATAATCATACCTAGCATCCTGTCGCATAGTGAAGAGGATTTTACCACTCTTCAGTGGTAAACTCCTTTCACTCCCCTTATATTTCATTCCATTCACTCCCCTCCATTCACTTATATTTCTGATTGGCTGTGGAACAGTGATTAAATGTTCCTTATTGCTCAGCAAGATTATGAAGCTGGTTTATATGGCTAGTGACCATTAAATAATAATAATAATAATAATAATAATAATAATAATAATAATAATAATAATAGTCCCAACTGCAAGCGTAATGAGTTGGTTGATGAATATATAATTAACATAGGTAGCAAACAATAGTGCAGTTAAATAAGAGGTTGGAACTTAAAACAATGGATTTGTTCAGAATGAGAGTAATGGCATTGCATACCTGAAGTTGGAGTGGTTGTGGATTTAGTAGAGTTTCATAGCCACCATTGGATCTTGACTTTCCTTGGAGTCATCATGTCTGTGCCAGCAATTCTGGAAGCCTTTCCATTGCGTTTAGCCATTGGGGGCCATTGTCTTCAAAACATCCCTCTGCATCCTTCACGCTAGCACAGCCACGTGACTTAGAGCTACATGGTAGCCCAACTCTATGCTTGAAATGCTTCTAAATGAATTGGCAAAGGATACAGGATAGTTTCAATAGCATTTTGGTTAAACCAAACAAAATATGCTTCTATGTAGTGTCCTAGCCCATCAAATAAAAAGTTTACTGTATGCTTCTCCCAGCTATGTTAGTTTACTACGTGCATGAGTCTCTTTTTTGTGAGGAAGACTTGAAGCACCTTACCTTCTTGCCTGCCACCTTAGTCCACAGCCTTATTATGCATAATGTATAGAATGGCTCTAAATTTCACCCATTCGTACCAATTTAGAGCCTGTCATAAAAATGTGGCAACCAAATATTGCACCCTTTAGATATTGTTTATTTCAAATATTTATATACTGCTTTTTTAATATAAAAAGTTAACAAAGCAGTTTACATAGCACAAATAAATAAGTAAATGGTCCAATGTTCTCATAAAGGCTCACACTCTAAAAAGATGCAGAAGAAACACCAGCAAACAGCCACTGGAAAATATGCTATGCTAGGATGAAGAGGGACAGGTATCTCATTCCCCACCACCCCCAGTTGCTAAATATAAGAGATCTACCACTTTAAAAGATGGCTTTTTGGCCAGTAACTGGGATATATGTATCTGTTATCTTGGTTTACAAATATTGTCAACAATACATGATATCACAAAAGATTCCACCACTCTAAATAGAGAGTATCATTCACACACACAATATCCCCTTTGCTTTTACAAAGAGATGTTTCCTAATCTACTACAGAGAGATGTCTTAAACACTGACACAAAAATGGTTCGTATTTTTAATAGGCTTAAAAAAAATATCCGAAACTGTCTGCACATTGAGAATTAAGCACAGTGCAAAGGGCTTCTCAGCCAACAATTAGGGGAACTTTGTCTATGCTAGTAACGTTTGCTAAGGTAAGGGTTTCCCCACGACCGAATGGTCTAGTCGTGACCGACTGTAGGGGGTGGTGCTCATCTCCGTTTCAAAGCCTGTAGAGCCGGCGTTTTTGTCCGATCATGTGGCCAGCATGACTCTACGCTGTAGCGCACAGAACGCCGTTACCTTTCCACCGAAGTGGTCCCTATTTATCTATTTGCATTTTAGGTGCTTTCGAACTGCAAGGTTGGCAGGAGCTGGGACAAGCAACGGGAGCTCACTCCGTCACGCAGGCTTGAACTCCCAACCTTGCAGTCGAAAGCCCAGCAGCAGCGGATTAACTCGCTGCGCCACCACGTCCCAATTGGTACCATGTCCCAAAGTTTGCTAGCTGAACTTTATTGAGTTAATTATTATTAAGCATTGTTATTCCAAATACTTATATATTGCTTTCAGGAAAACCTGTTCTCAAAAGATAGGAGGCAATTTAGTCAACATTCAGCTTTTCTAAGACCTATTGATGGCAATGGCATGGACTTAAATCACTTTAATTAAGGGCCCAATCCTATCCAACTTTCCAGCACCGATGCAGCTGCAATGCAGCCCCAAGGTAAGGGAACTAAAGTTCCTTTACATTGAGGAGACCTCCATGACTGTCCCACCACCACAGAATGCAGCACACACCCCATTGGGACAGCTACCCCAGGGCTGAAAAAGGATAAGAACATAAGATGAGCCCCACAGGATCAAGCCAAAGGCCCATCTAGTCCAGCTTCCTGCATCTCTCAGCGGCCCACCAAATGCCTCAGGGAATACACAAGACACGTGCATCTTGTTGCCACTCCCCTGCATCCGACACTCAGAGGTAGCCTACCCCTAAAGTAAGGAGGTTGCACTAACCATCATGGCCAGCAGCCTGCGATGGACTTTTCCTCCAGAAATCTGTCCAGTCCCCTTTTAAAAGCATCTAGGCCAGATGCCATCATCACCTCCTATGGCAAGGAGTTCCACAGATTAATTACCCACTGGGTAAAAAAGGTATTTCCTTTTATCTGTTCTCACTCTCCCAACCCTCAATTTTAGTGGATGTCCCCTGGTTCTGGTATTGTGAGAGAAGGAAAAGAATCTCCCTCTATCCACTTTATCCATCCCATGCATAATTTTGTATGTCTCAATCAAGGATTTGGCTCTAAAATCAGTGAGACATAGAAGTGCCTGACTTTGATTGAATTGCCCCCACAATTTATTTGGAAAAGAGGAAGCATGCAAGGATGTCCTTCAGCCACCTAAAACCATTTTTCTGCCCATGCTAAGGCAAAGAGCTATTCACAGAGATAACTTTAAGCATGCTATCAGTTCTAGTCAGACCTTCAGAATAACAAACTTACAGTACACTCCTAAATGGGGTTGTCATCCCGGAAATCTATCTGAATTCAATGGTGCTTACTCCCAAGCAAGTGTGCACAGTTTGGCCGCCTTGTGCACATAATGGAGAAGGTGGGTGATGGGACATAAATCCTTAAGGAAGTGCTAAAGGCCAAACTATACAT
The DNA here is from genome assembly GCA_029204185.1 of Lerista edwardsae. NCBI lineage: Eukaryota > Metazoa > Chordata > Lepidosauria > Squamata > Scincidae > Lerista > Lerista edwardsae. The sequence continues at coordinate 263,733 of JAJKFI010000001.1, forward strand.
TCGTTACCTTAAGGACAACTGTCCTTGACATGTAGTCTGTCATGTAGAACACATACGTGATGCAGAAACAGTCTGCAAGTGGTCCTTTTCCGCACAATCCTATACTTGTCTACTCAGCAGGAAGTCTCATTGTATACAATGGGGCTTATTCCCAGGAAACTATATATAGGATTGTAGCCTGTATCTCTTAAAAGCAGCAGGAGAAGTGGGATCTGTCCTGGGAGACACAGCTAATTTGTGGAGATAAACATCATTATATCCATCTTCTACAAATGAGGTTCATGCCATCTGTAGTTTGGCCCACAGCCCATCATTAGAGCTAACTTGCTTAGCTACTGTTAACCGTGGTTAAGCCTAACAAGGGTTTCTGCGTACTCAAGGTTTGAAACCAGGACTGGAAATCTTAGGTGCATAACATGCACAGCTGCCTTTAGATTACTATGTAGCATATGTCTGTCAAGAAATTCATGATTGCATATCTGACTTCTGTAATGGCATCTAAATGATTTAGCAACAGGTACTCACTTTTTATTGGCACTTGTGTCAGGGCCCGCCCACCGGAAGTGAGGTCATAGCCGGAACCCAGGAACCACCCCCAGGAACCGCCGCGCCTTCTCAATAGGCCGCACGGCGGCCTGGGAGTCCCAGGCCTTCTCCAGGGCTGCCGCGCGGGCTACCAATTCCCCCCCCAGGAACCACCGCGCCTCCTCGGGAGGGAGCCCCTGGCAGCCTACCTGCTCACACTGCTGCTGCCATTAGTCTCCCTTGCTCCGCTGCCTGCCTGCCTGGCTCTGAGAGCGTGCAGGCAACTCAAACGTGCAGGCAATTCAAATGTTGCAGGGGGCGGAGCAGAGCGCCGACAGAGTCAATGAGTGGGCGGGTGAATGGGCGGGGCAAGCCCTAATCCTAAGAATGGGTACACATGTACCCCTGCGAACTCGCTACATGACATGTCTGCCTGACTTGACTTTTAAATAAAGTGCCAGATGTGGCTGACTACAGCATGTCTTGCAGCCCAAAATTAAACATATGCATATAGGCATAAGCCCACTGTCCTCAATAAAATTCGTAGAAAGAACATTTAGGATTACAGCCCTAGTCCAGTCATAGCCTTGTTTCCACAAAAGCAACATCCATCGTTCAACTTATTTCCAAATCACACATATGCAGTCAGACCATTTGCGTGGTTACTGTAAGACTCGCAGGGTGTCCCCAAATAACTGCCAAGTAGGTGTGTGTGTGTATGACATATTTTTCCCCTCAAAATTTCAGATTCCACAAGATTTGCTTCTGAGTAAACATGCTTAGCATCAACCTGCACATCTTACAAGTAAAGCCGACTCTGAGGGCCAAATGACATGTCACACTAACTGTGTAATGTCCCTCAGGGGGGTGTTGTTTTCCTAAAAAAAATATAGCAACTGAGGAGATGGAACCATGGCAAAGGGCTGAGAGGCTATGTTTTCCTTATGGTATTGGCTGTAGAAAACAAATAGACAAATATAGATTTTATTTTATATAAATAAATATAAATAAATAAATATAGTCATTTTAAATAACTATTTAAAATAGAAAAGCTGCCCATTAGTGCAGGGTGGGAGGGTAGGTGCTGATTGGGTGCAGAACCTGACAGGAACAAAATTTGAAAGCTCCCAATTCCCTTGCCATTGTTCCACTTTGTTTTGCAGTGGTTTGGAGGAGCCTGGACACTATTAAAGAGACAACACGGGCCAGGATACACATTGAGTGTGATTTTGGCCCTTCCCTGTTTAACTGGATCAAACCTGTCGTTCTGTACCATTTTGCTGCGGTTGTACATACTGCTTATTGATCAAGGCAGCAGTAAGTGCAATGGCAGGTCAGAAGAAAAGCATTCCCCCCCACCTGTAAAAGATGTTCTGTGTGCCATAAATAAATAATTGAAAACTCCACATCCAGGGGCTCAAGAAAATGTTGTGTAAATTGCAGCTTTCGGGTGAATGTAGGTTGTGGGTGAGATTTTATTTTTATTTTTTACAATGCGTCGCTTTAGTAGCCCACTTCTTTTGTGAGCTAATGTAAATAAAATCTAATCCCATTTTTGCCAGGGAGACAACAACTGCTGTGCTAACTACTGGATTAGAATTGCTAAAAATAGCTGCTGTCCTTTGTAACCTGAAGTGTACTTTTTGAGACTGTATATGGGGTTTTTTTTTCTTCAGATACAAAAAAAAGACAGACACACAAAAAAACACAAAAAAATGGATTTCAGAACACTGCCAGCAACAGCCATGCTGTAACTGTGGCTACTTTCTTTCTCTCTTTCTTTCCTTCTCTCTGTATAGTATTAAAAGTCAATAAAAAACTGCCTTTTCACTGCACCTATTTCTGTGTCTTGGGCCTCTTTATAATTCTTTATAAACTTTATAATTCTTACTTTTCCCAGATGCTCTGCAATCTCCTAGAAGTTCTGCATCCAGACACCTCACTCACTAAAGCACTAAAATACTAACACACGTTTTCTCCACCCTGCCCCCACCCTGCACATATGCTGCTCTTTATTCCTATTCACCTGGAATGGTACTCGTTGCTCTCACACCTTATTAACCCTTCACGGTGTTTGGACAGCCAATTTCCCCCTATCCCTTTGCATGGGATACTCTGCATAACATGCTATGGGGTTCCTCTTCCCTCAGCAAAACCAGAGGTAAGCCTCAGAGACTCTCCTGTGTTTTGTCGTTTTAGGGCCAAGCGACGTCTTACTTGATATGTGTGACATGAATCAGTGAGTTTGTGTTTAAAAAAGCCAAGGGCCACAGAAACAGAGTTGAACCACATTGAGAGCACAATCCTAACCTGGAGTTAAGCTGGCACAGTTGGGGCAGCAAAGTTTGGCCAACACGAAGTACCACCATAAAGAGAACTTGGCCCACTCTCGGATTCAGGGAGGATGGTGCACATCTATGTGCTGGCCTCTCTGACTCCAAGAGTGGTCCAAACATACTTTACGGTAACCCTTGTGCTGGCCAAACTTTGCTGCCCCAACTGTGCCAGCCTAACTTCAAGTTAGGATTGCACTCTGAGGCTAATTTAGGGCTTTGTCCTCAGTATTGTTCCCCTGAGAAATGGAACAGAACCCTGGAAAGTTGGCTGGCCTTAGAAGTTTTTGCCCTCTTTATGTTATTTTAAACAGGAAAAGAAAAACTTCAGTTGACAGCTCAGAGCTGTGGAGGGAAAGCAAGGGTTCTGCCAGAGTCTCAGTGGCTGTTCACACTGGGGGCACAGGGTTAAAGAGCACTTATGTAAGCTTCTGTAGTAGGTGCCAATATTGCCAGGCCAGCCCTTCAGTTCTTGCTCAGTTCAAGTATGGTCCCTGTTAAAAGTTGGTTGCGGGCCAGTAGTGAAGCACAAAGGGAAAACTGCTAAACTTCAGGCCCCATCACCTTTCTTATAAATACTCCACTGCTGATAAGAACAGCAGAATAATAGAACAGCTGCATCCATAATTCTCTGCCAGGTGGAGCAGAGCTGCTCTTCTGCTGACTGATATGGGTGACATTGTATTGCCAGGTGCATTCTTGCAGATTAATGGAGAAGAGTGAGGCTGCGGCCAGCTACTTAACCCATCACCTGGTGGAGAAATGAAGTAGGAGAGTGAGGTCTCTACCGTGGTGCGATGATAGAGACTCTAGTGACAGGCGGAAGAGGCTATAGTGACACATATACATGCTTTTGCACGCAGAAAGCCTACAGTTTATACCCTAGCAGGTCAAGAAGCCCAGGTGCGAGAGATGTCTTGCCTGAGGCTCTGAGAACACAGTGGACTGAATGGACTAGTGGTCTGGCATGGCTTCATTCCTCATCCCGATGACTCCGTTAGGGGTTCTGAAGCCGTTCTTCTGTGGGAGAGAACCACTCTTAGCTGGCTGTCATCCTTCCAACCTCTCCTGATCATGAAAGCACCAGCATATGGTAAGGCATACTTTTGTAAAATAAGAATAAAAAGGTAAAGGTTTCCCCACGACCAAATGGTCTAGTTGTGACCGACAGTCGGGGGCGGTGCTCATCTCCGTTTCTAAGCCTGTAGAGCCGGCGTTTTGTCCAAGGACAAGCTTCCGTGGTCATGTGGCCGGCATGACTCTACGCCATAGCGCACGGAACACCATTACCTTCCCACCGAAATGGTCCCTATTTCTCTACTTGCATTTAGGTGCTTTCGAACTGCTAGGTTGGCAGGAGCTGGGACAAGCAACGGGAGCTCACTCCGTCACGCAGTCTTGAACTCCCAACCTTCCGGTCGGAAAGCCCAGCAGCAGCGGTTTAACCTGCTGCGCCACCACGTCCCATAAAACTTAGCTGTGGGATAAATATACAATATAAACATACAAGCAAGTTAATAAGCATACCAGGAAGTAATTTAATAGTTTAGAGCAAGGGTAGGCAACATCAGATGTACACGAGCTACTTTACAAAATGCCAAAGAGCCAAAGAGCTACTTGGTCGGGACGCTTCCTCATTCTGTCCAAGGATGTGGCTGGCCCAAGCCCCCCCCCCCGGATGATCACACTCCTGCCAAGGGTTTGTGCTCCTTCCCTGGCTCTGCACAGATGCCTGCGCGGAGCCAAGGAAAGGCTGGTCCCACCCTCAGTGAAAGCATAGCACTGTCTCGCCGAGGGTGGGGCTTGGACCAGCCTTTCCCTGGCTCTGCGCAGGCACCTGAGCATGCATCTGTCGAGGGTGATCATGCATCTGTCGAGGGTGGGGCTTGGGCCAGCAGATGCTCTCATCGAGGGTAGGCCCTCCCTCCCTGGTTCTGCACAGGCTGGAGCCTGCACAGAGCCAAGGAGGAAGTGTCCTGCCCTTTCTGGCTGTTTGGCAGCAGTGGCAGTGGCTCAAGCCGTGAGCTACCGAGAAGCACCTTACGAGCTACCGGTAGCTTGTGACCTCACGTTGCCAACCCCCGGTTTAGAGAGTGCTAGTACTTCAACGATGACTGGAAGATGGCTAAAAGGCAGATTTGTACAACTTGGAGCCTCACCAGGCCAATCACAGCCCCTCCTTCAAGCTTTCTGGCTTAACAGGCACTCTCTTTTGCAGACCCAGGCAGGCAACAGAAACAGGGATTGCCCAGCAGGTGTTAAGACTAGAGGATATATCAGGTCCTGGCGCAGCATACATGACTTCTTGGCCACAGTCATTGTGGGTGGTTACAGGTTGTGAAGTGGGGTGAAAGAGCGCTAACACAAGCGTTTTAAATCAAATCAAGCCAGTTACTTTGTAAAAAAAAATTGTTTTGCTTTGCTTTTTAAAAAAAAAACCAACCCACGGCATTGATAATAGCTGAACAGTGAGTTCTTCATTGTTAGGACAATTTTTCAGTTCTTTTATGGAAGTAACATAACATCCATAAGTGCAATTTCTGCAGCAAGCAATGTTAACAGTATAGCACAGTAGTTCCCAAACTTGTTAGAGATCCTAGAGCAGCCATTTTCAACCTTTTTTTAATTTCACAGCAACTGACAAGGGGCTAAAATTGTCAAGGCACACCATTAGTTTTTTGACAATTGACAAGTCACACCACACTGTCAACAGAGGGCTCACATCCCCCAATCGCCCTACTAATAAATCACCCTCCTCCCCAACCCTCCCACGGCATACCTGTGGACCATCCATGGCATACCAATGTGCCACCACACATTGGTTGAAAACAACTGCCTAGAGGCTGCTGCCTGGATGCTAAATGCCAAGGGGTGTGGCTATAATGGTGATTGGACAGCAGTGCTCCCCACTCTCTATGTAGCAGGTTGTTTAACCCTTGATGCACATAGCCTAATCTGCCCTATCAGTTTTGTGAGCCTCCCCCCCCCCCGAAAAAATTGGGTCACAACCCACTGGTGGGTCCCAGACCCACAGTTTGGGAACTAAACTGCTGATATAGTACATGTGACACTGAATAATATGCTCCTTGGTTCAGTGCTGGATTATCTGCATTGTCTCAGTTCTTCAAAGTTTATACTGGAATAAAGAGAAGCTGCTTTGTTCTAAGTTTTTCATAAACACCTGTACCTAGCAGGCAGATACAGGGGTCTTCAGATGAAGATTCTGGTTCTGTTGATGCTTGATAGAACCATCAGTAGGCATTGAATGAAGAATACTATATGACCAGCCCCACAGAAGACAACTAAAGGTAAGAGGGAGTCTGGAAGACAGACATATGCCAGATGAGAAGGTGGATGGATGATTGCAAGCAATCAAGATAGCTAAGGAACAATTATACACAGAGGCGATCTGGGCCGGGAGCGTGCCCCATGGCAAGGCGACGAAACCGCGCCCCCGGCACGTTGCCCCGCCCCTGTGTGTCTCCCCGCCATGCCTCCCTGCGCCCGGAAGAGCTCCGTTTCGGAGCATTCCAGCCGCACGGGAGGGCGAGAGGGCCAAAAAGTGCCCAGACTCTGCGCAATGGCACCCCCCCGCCACCCAGTGCCCATGCGGCTTGCCATCCCTGCACCCCCCTGGATCCGTGACTGGTTATACATTCAGCAGCAGAATCAAGCGATAAGGCATTGGCTGACTGCAATTTCTGGTAGCAAGACTGCTGCAGATTTGAATGCTTCATGCATACAGAAACTCACTGCACACAGAAAAGTGGCATGTTAAGGAAAAGGGTTCAGCTCAGCAGTTGTCCTGGTGTTATAGTGCCCTGACCAGATCACAATGTACTGTAATTTGAGGCCACTTCAGGCAATTTGGGCACCAGAATTCTCTTGGACCTGGGAATGAGAGGATCCGAGGGGGGGAATCAACAATGTACTTCTCCAAATCAGTTCCATGGTCTGCTATATGGTCAGTTACATGGTCAGTTACAAGGGCTTGGTGTTGCTTCTGGGCTCTGGGGCGAAGAGAGTTCTTTATAGTACCCTCACCCACCCTTTGATGGCACATTTGACACTGCCATTGTCACCGGGACTGAGGGTACAGTAACAGTTCACCTCAGTTGCAGATCCGGCCAACGGGCTGCCCGGGGACAGAGGAGGAGGCAGTCTGCCTCCTCCACTGTTTCCTTGCCCCCATGTGATGCTCTGTTCCACCTCCACACCATGCCAGGCTCCATTTTGGAGCCGTACAACAGCAGTGGCAGGAGAGAGGGCTAAAACCACTCGCCTCTCAGCAAGGTGAGACACCTTGTCATCGCCCTTCTCCCGCTCCAGGAGCAATGCACCCCAGGCATTTTCCCCCTCGGACATAATGGTAGGGCCGTGACTGGTCCACCTACTTGGGCCCGCAAGCCAGTGCCCTCCCGGCTGACCCTGATGCCACCCCTCTAGGATTAGCCCTCTTTCTCTACATGCTTCACCCCCAACTGTCAAGGTTTCCAGCATCTTGGAAGCTCCAATATGGAGACGTTGGACCAAAAGTGTCTTGCTTATCAAAGAGTCTGGCTGCCTTTTTCAAACCTTCCAGTGGTCTTCAGATGGCCAGTAACTAGTCTCTTCAATAACTGAGTAAATGGAAGATTACAAAGGATAGAAAGTAATTTATCCTTAGAAACGAGATCATGCAACTGGATCCTTTAGAAACACTTTGGGATAAAGCAAAGTATGGCTGGGTTTAATGCTCATGTTGCTGAGTGTTGCTGAATGCAAAAACCTGCATTGATCCCCCTATGGTCCCCCTACCCACTCCCTCATAGCACTGGATTGGAGGCTACAGCTGCCAGCAGTGCCCAATATTCCAAGATTGGCTTGGGTCCGTTCAGGGGTTGTCTCTCTGATGCGCATGGGCGATCAGCCAGTCCCCTAATTAGCCAGTTCCTGATGCCACCCCAAGTCTGGTCATAATAACAAGCCTTAAGTTAGAACATCTGTATGTGGTGGTGGGGAAAGGTGGTAAGAATTACAGATCAGGAATGAAGTTGGAAGTTCATGTGACTTTAATTCCTGGGAGGCCAGTGAGGCTTCACGAGGAAATACAGGCCGGTCTTCTGAACCAGTTTCATCTACCTGTCATGAAGCATCTGACAGGAAATACAGGGTACTTCTTTCTTCAGAAATACTTTTTTCCTGTCAGATGCTTCATGAAAGAGAGATGAAACTGGTTCAGAAGACTGGCCTCTATTGAGACAGACCATTGTTCAGCTAGTGGGTTCTCCACAGGCCAAGATCTTTCTCAGCTTGCAGTCTGAGAGGTGCCAGGGAATGAACCTGGGATCTTCTGTATACAAAGCACTGAGATTTGGTCCCACTTATGGAAGAAGGTCATTGGAAGTTGAAAGCTGGTAAGCAGCACAATGGCATGCCAGTCAGTTGATAGAAATAGCCAAACTTACAGGCAAGGCAGGATATTCAAGTGGCCCTGGAGAAAACTAGGGGTTTTCCAGGACATTGTCACAGTCTCACCACTACAAATGCCCATGTGATTTTAATGGGGTCTTGAAACCAACAGTGACAGCTGTTACAATGGAAACTTTAAATATGTTACTATACATGATAGCTCATGTATAAAATGGCTGTCTGGAACTGTGTTCCACACAAGCAAGGAACAGGTTCATTTACATATTTATTATAGCTTATACTAACATCTGATTATTTTGGAGAGGGAGAAGAGAAAGTATTATTCCTATAATAGAAGCAATAATGGGTGCCAAATGTCACTTTTAAAAATATAACCATGAACTACAGCTCTTTGTTTAGTGGGGGAAAACATGGTCTTTGATATTTATAGACCCATCTATTACTAAGAGCTGACTGAGAAATGAGGAAATGCGTTTTAAACTATTAAACGTATAAAATTGCTATGTGGCCGAGGGGCTTCGTTCATTCTTTTCATGATATGTCTGTAAGAGAAAAGGAATTGTAGAAACAATTTTATTTTTATCTCAGATTGAAAGAACTATACACAGGGTTTCCAGATACAAACAGGGACAGAGTGCCTATACCTTTAACCATTGTACAGAAGAGGAAATTCCCTCTTCTAGACAATGGTTAAATGTATCGGCATTCTGTCCCAGTTTGTATCTGGTAACCCCAGTAATGGCATCTAAATGATTTAGCAACAGGTACTCACTTTTGATTGGCACTTGTGTCGGGGCCCGCCCACCGGAAGTGAGGTCATAGCCGAAACCCAGGAACCGCCCCCAGGAACCACCGCACCTCCTCAATAGGCCACGCGGCGGCCCAGAAGAAGGCCCAGGAGTCCCAGGCCTTCTCTGGGGCTGCCGGGCGGGCTACCGATTCCCGCCCCCAGGAACCGCTACGCCTTCTCAGGAGGGAGCCCCAGGCAGCCTACCTGCTCACGCTGCTGCTGCTGTCGGTCTCCCTCACTCCGCTGCCTGCCTGCGTGCCTGTCTGGCTCTGAGAACGTGCAGGCAACTCAAACGTGCAGGCAATTCAAACATTGCAGGGGGTGGGGCGGAGCGCCGATGGAGTCGACGAGTGGGCGGGCGAATGGGCAGGGCCAGCCCTAATCCTAGGAATGGGTACGCGCGTACCCCCGCGTACCTGCTACATGACATGTCTGGGTAACCCTATATTCAGTACTTGCAGCCCAATCCTGAACTGCTGAGCAGCAGTACCAAAACGGCTGACCCTGCATCCTGCAGCAGACACAGCAGCCATGGGAGTCTCCTTGAAGGAAGGGGATGTTGGTCCCATTCCCTCAGGGAAAGCACCAGCCCCCGCAATGGGGCTGCTCAGTGGGCACTGCTATTTTGCCAGTGGGGGCTGGAGCAGCCCTGTGTTGGTCATCCAAGCCCAACATGGGGGTTCAGGATGCCTTGGTGAGGGCCACTGCCAGTTCCACCCCATCCCAGGGCCGCTCCTCCCCTCCCCGCACCTAGACAGAGAGTCTAGGTGATGAGACAGAACAGCAGCTGGGGCTCTCCTCAAGGTTAGGGGGACATCAGTTCTCTTACCCAATATAGAGCTCTAGCAGCCCAATGGGTCTACTCAGAGCTGCACCTGCTATTTAGCAGGAGCAGAACCCTGGAGATCTGTGTTGGGCTCTGAGGCTTGGGCGGGGTGATAGGATCCGGCTGCAGAGGCCTGTCTCTTCCGCCTCCCAGCTCACCCTCCCTCCACCCAGTTTCACCTCCTCCCCACCTTCCTCCTACCCAGAGGAACTTACCATACACCCCTTGTATGGTAACTTGCTTGGCAGGGAACTTACCATACACCCCTCCTGCTCTGCTGCCACGGCCAGGGAAGCCTGGTGCCAAATGGCACAAGCCTCACTGCAGGTGCCACTTGTCTGGCAGCCACCAAGTTAAGTACTTGGATTAAACTACTGTTAATGGAATATTATTTGTTCCAGTAAAGGCTGTAGAAGTGCTGATGGATTCCAGAGCACAGAAGAAATGGTTTCACATGTCCTGGCTGGCATCATTAGTGAGCAAAATGCCATCTTCATTAGAAAGGCTGCTCCAACCTGAGCATGAACAGAACCCATTGAGCCTTCCAGGGAAACTGCACTGCCATACACAAGTCTAGGCCATCCAATTTCCTGTCTCTGCTTGCATCAATCCCTGATATCCTGACCTAGCGAAAGGCACTCGAAAGCCACCGGAGCAGGGAGCACACTCTGGACTTCAATGGACCACCACATCAATGGTCTACTTGATAGAAACAGCAGCTGGTGATGCAGCTTCCTAGACTGGTTCAGACTGCCCATGAGCCAACTAAACTGCAGAACTGGCCCATCCTTGCACATATGGAAAATGGAAAAATTACCACCTCCATTTCTCCCTGATATACTACTTTTGTATGAGCAGGGAATGTTTTGGTTTTAGTTGAGCAGGTATTAACACGATCAGGTCCTCACCTGCTGTCGAAGTGGTACCTCCCAATCTGGGAATATTTTTACCACCACATCTTTTCTTTCTTTCTTTAGTTCTATACTTCTTTCCTTAATCAATAACCACAAGCAGGGCCAGCTTAATGCCAATGTGACCAAAGTTGTCACATTGGGCCCCATGCTTTGGGGGTCCCTGCACCTGTGCAGCATCCATATCATCTGCTGCTGCAGCCGGGATTTCAACGCACTGTAAGTCAGTGGGGTGAGCAGGTCAGCTTTACCTTGGGCCCTCCCACCTGCCCCTGCCTCTGAACTGCCCAAAATGGGCCTCCTGGAAGCAGTTGGCAGTGACGTCATCAGGTCACCACCATCTATTTCCAGGTGCTGCACGAGGCACAATAAGCATTTTTCTTGGTAGGTGGGTGGGCCACAGGGATGGTAGGGGGCACTGGGGAATGCCCCACATTGAGCCCCACTACTCTTGGAGCCGGCTCCTGATTCACGTCGAAGTTTACATAGCAAAATCAACAAATAGATGCTTCCCTGTCTCCAAAAGCCTCTCCACCTTAAAAGCAGACACACGCAAAAAGACACTGCATCGGCTGTATGCACGAGGTAGGCACGAAATGAATTTTGTCCAATGTAGACAGGAACCTAGTGAGAATTCATCAGCTTCATTGTAACTGGACTTGTGAAGTGCTGCTTGCCTAGCCGTGGGTGACTCAAAGGGCAGCCTAATCCTATTGTGGCTACTGCCCTGTGGTACAGCAGCACTGAAATGGCTGCCACTGTATCCCATATGGCCAAAGAGGCAGCATGAGGTCTCATCAGGGCAAGGGAACATTGATTCCCTTACCCCATGTCAGGCGCAGGCAGCCCCTATGGATCTGCTCACCTGAGCACTAGCTCAATAGTTGGTGCAGATTTGAATAGCCCATATAGGGAATAGCCATGGGAGGGGGGATAGGATGAGGTGTCAGCCATTGCTCTCCCACCCAAATACGCCCCCTCCTCATACCCATTTCACCCTCGTCCTGCCAGTCACCAGGCCTTGCCACCAGCGTCACTGGCCTCCACATCCTTTTCGGCAGGGGTGACAAACATAAGGCCCAGGGGCCAGTTCTGGCCCACATAAGCTCTTGGGCTCTCCCATCACCACTATCAGGATAATTGGGCTCTCCTATATCTTGAAAATATGATCATATTTTGCTAATGAGTTCCTAAGTGAGGAAAAAAATGCTTATTTCTTGTCATAACCTGCTTGATGACATTGCTTCCTGCTTAATGACATCACTTACAACACCCAGCAGGCATCATAAATGCTATTTGGCCTGCTGTATGAAATGAGTTTGACATCCCTGATTTACGGCAGCGGTTCTCAAACTACACCACAACCGAATTTTTAGAATGACAATCTGTCCAGGACCTACCAGAAGTTGTGACACCAGAGCCTTTGGTGACATCATTGTGACACCAGAGCCTGCTGTTTTCCTGAGAATGGGTTATTTCTCAGCCATTTTCCAAAATCAAAGTAAATTAGAAAGTAAAAAGCCTATTTACAACCATGACATAGGAAAAACAACCATACACCTCTCCCCTATTCTAAGATCCCATCTTCCTATCTTTTCAATATGGCTGCCCTCAGTGCTTCGCGACCCATCTTACATAGGCTCATGACCCACTGGTAGGTCCCAACCCACCAGAGGCGGATCTAAGGGGGGGCAAATCTGTAAGTTTTGCAAGAAGCCTTACCTTGCAGTGGAAAACACTCCTCTCCTGCACTGTTCTAGCCAATCCTCACAGGGAAAAGCAACATCTTGGCGTTGCTTACTGGCTACAGCAGCAAGGGAGAGGAGGGATTTACATGACAGGGTAAGGCTTCTTGCAAAACTTACAGATTTGCCCCCCCCCTTAGATCCGCCTCTGCAACCCACACTTTGGGAACCTCTGCTTTACGGTATGTTTCTGACATGCTTTACAGCATGTTTCTTTACAGCATGTACCTGACCACATACTTGCCCATTCCACTAGTAGTCACCAGCATACAATCAGGCTGCAATCCATCTTTTCAGGCATGGGAGGGGGGATAGGATGTGGCAGCAGCCATTGTTGCTCTCCCCATCCCCTCCCAGGCTGAACTGCCCCCCTGGCCACCCTCCCCCATCTAAAGATAGTTTTGTGTCTCTTCGGAACTTTGTATAGCAAACTGTATGCTGTATGAGGGCCAGGTCTTTTCAGCACTTGCTCTCCCCAGAGCGATAGGCATCTTGTAAAAATAGTGATCATTTTGTGAATGCAAGAATAGCTGTCTCCAGTTCACCCTGCTGTAAATGGGTACCTGATGTATGTGACTGAAATCAGTGATTGTCTACAGCATTTCTTTGTGTAAGGAAGGGTCAGAGAGAGAGAGAGAGAGAGAGAGAGAGAGAGAGAGAGAGAGAGAGA
>JAJKFI010000001.1:276954-382086 GCA_029204185.1 Lerista edwardsae
AGAGAGAGAGAGAGAGAGAGAGAGAGAGAGAGAGAGAGAGAGAGAGAGAGAGAGAGAGAGATCTTACATATCTTACATTGCATATTACAATACAATATTACTAAGTTCTTTCTAAATTCAGATTACAAGATCAACTGAAGAGTGACTTGTGTGCTTCTCACTTAAAAATAACAATGGATGTAATGCTGCCAAATAAATGCAACATGAACACCAATTTTAGTTTTGTACCTGATTATCTTGGTGATAGTATTTTGCTTGTTGTCTTCCAGTAAAGTTCTCACTATCTCTCATTGAAGGATGTGGGACAAATAGGATGCAATCTGGAATATGGCTAATATACCTTATATCTTCCTAGATACAAGTACAGCCCATCGTAACAATGCAGATTTTATGCTAGTCATTTAATAAGCCCCCATCTCTTCTGGAGCTGTTCAGAGCAGAAAATCATTCTAGGTGGGAGATCTCTGTGCATTGTGATAGTGCGTTGACATGTGATGGCTCAGGAATACAATGAAGCAGCCATTTACCATGGCCCCTTATGACCACTTGAATTGAAGAGGCAGATTTTCAAAAGGCAGTCAGTCCCTACCATTAACACAGGAATTCTTTCTAAGCGTATTTTCAAGCTACAAAAATATTTCAGAAGGGTTTCCCTGGCAACTTCCCTTTCTTTGCTTTAGCTCTTTCAGAAAGGATAAGCAACCCTAGAGTACAAATTATCCAAACTGTTGTTGCCAGAGGTGCTCACATGGGCGGCAGCTGCAGTCAATATCTTTGGTGAACGTAGCAGAGAATGTCATTACGTAGTCCAGTGGGATGGTATCAGCGACGTGAAAGAAACAATTTCCTTTTACAGTCACAGTAGATTTGATGCTGCCGTATCATCAGAAATCTGGCTCAGCCTCAATGCACACCAAACTAACAGCAGCATCTATATTAATGCTGCTGAGCATTCCAGATGCATTTTCTCCATAGTCCTGATAATGACCCTAAGTGAGGGTCGATACTATTATCACCATATTTGCTGATAAGCGGTTGAGAGAGTGGTTTTCCTAAGGCCAACAAGCTCATGGATGGCCAAAGTGAGAGTAGAGTCTGAAGTAGAGTCTTCCTGGTTCACGAATCAGCTCAAAGAATAGACTTCACATGGTTAGGCTCTAGAATGCCTTTCATTTATCCTATTTACCCACAGACTCCCCTCCCAGACCACACCTTGAGTACAATGTGCAACTTAGGGCCCAATCCTATCCAGCCCAGGAGCAGCTGTGCCAAACAGCTCCCGCTGGGGTGGATTCGAGCAGGCTGGAAGTCTCCTTGGTGTCAGGGGACATTCGTCCCCTTACCCTGAGTTAAGCCCCAGCCTGTTCAAAGGGGCTTCCCAGAACAGCACCAGCTATTTAGCTGGTGCAGACTCAGTAAGCCCCGTGTTGGTTTTTCAAGCCCAGAAAGGGGGATAGGAATTGGCGTAGGAGGCCTCTACCTGTTCTACCACCTCCCAGGCCTTTCCCATCCCAATTCCACCCTCCACCAGGAACATCTATGCCCCTTGATGCTTACCTTGTCTTCGCCAGCAGTCAGGGCTCCAACTGAAGCATCAACAGGGCAGGCCTCCCCACTTGCAATGCTTTCTGCCTGGGAGCACAATCCTAAACTGGAATTAGGCCGGCATCAGCTAAGCCAGCAAGTTTGGCCAGCACAAGGGCCACCGTAAAGCACATTTGGACCACTCTCTGAGTCAGGGAGGATGGCTCACATCTGTGCGCTGGCCTCTCTGACTCAGAGAGTGGTCCACACATATTTTTGGTGTTCCTTGTGCTGGCCAAACTTTGCTGGCTTAGCTTATGCCAGCCTAATTCAGTTCAGGATTGCGCCCTGGGTGGCGCAAAGGCAGTATTGGATCGGGCTGCCCAAGGTGGTGGAAGAAGTGGAAGTGGAACTTTCAGAAGTGGCAGAGTGCTTGCCAGGTTCAATCCCTTCTTCTCCAGGTAGGTCTGGTTGAGATGTGAAGGATTTTACTATTACTCTAGCATTTAAAATCCATGCATATATATTCACCCTCAATATATGCCCAGTAAAGAGCTTTTTGCAGGCATGAGAGACTTCCATCTGGCCAGGTCACAGTTTTTACCAGGAGCCCTGGTTTTCCTTCATCTTCGATGACCCTGTCACCCTCTCCCCTGCCCCCCACCTTTTTCTTTGCCTTTGAGAAGCTGACCTGCTGCCTCAACTTTGTTTCCATGCTATTATTTTCTCTGGCTGATTGTTGCTGTTCCATCAACCAGTCAAAGCACCATTCACAGCTGAACTCCGCAGTGAATAAAAGGGGAAAAAATAAGCCAGCAGTGTGCAGACGCTGGCAGATCGAGAGCCACCCAACTGGATAGTGCTGATGGAGCTGCCCTATAGCCAGGATGCCTCATTTAATCTCACGAGCCACATGAAAAGACAGATGAAAATTAACATCAAGACTGATATCATGAGTTCAAGCTCACTCAGCCTGCAAAGTTGAATTTCATAGGTTTATTTTTTTTGATTCTGTGATCAGAAGGGTCACTGGAAAAAGCTCCTTCTCCAAGGACATGATTTATGGTTCCCTACTTTCGCTTGTGATGCACATATATGTTGTCTGTGTGCCTTTTGTAACATTCAAATCTCCAGGCTGCTGATGCAAGGTCCCTGCCCATTTGGGGGGAGGGCAATTTCCCTCTCTTCCTACAGCTCTCTGCCACATCCCATCCCGTACAGAGGCTACTCCAACACTGACTTTTTGGAGGGCTGCGGGGGCTGAAGTGAAGGAGTGTAAGCAAGACCATAGTGTGCATGTGCTGATGGTTTACAGTTTCTACCAGCAGCCCCACTGTGTGAGCAGACTTCGGCTCGTGCAGTGCTGGATCCAACCCATTGTGTATGAAATAAGGGCCATATGGCCTTTTATTTGTTTATGTCACACCATCTGTGTCCTTGGAACTTTGCATAGAGGAAGAAGACAGATCTGTGTCCCTAAAGGCTCACAATCCATAAGAGACAGGGAGAAGACAACATGAGGAATGGAGGGGAATGGAAGCCGCAGCAGACTGGGGAAGGATACATGATTATTTCATGCACCCTTATTTAGGATGATTTATCAAGATATAACTGGCAGACTGCATGGGTGGGCCAAAGGCTGCATAGACAAAATGTACTTTAAACACGGGGCCATTCTTCATTTAAAAACCTCCCCAGATGGCTCATAACAATTGTAAAAGTATATAAAAATAAAAGCATCATCAGTTGCCACAGCAAACCCAGCCGCAACCAATAAGAACTCAGGAGATGGAAAGACATTGCATAATGTTTCTTAGGGCTTTGATATCCTTTAGCCTGAGACCAAAATGGGCAAATGGCAGACCCACAAATCACCATTTACTGGGCCTCAAACCATTTTTTGCAATGGTAGGAAAAATGTTTTCAGTCTAAGAACCCAATGCTATCCCATGCCATACTATAGCATGCAGGCATGCCAAAAAGTCATATGTTGCATGTGATGGTGGGAGAAGGGAACCTGAAGGCAAATGGGAGGTAAGTTTAAAACATTTTACATACTTCCATGTAAGCCCACAGGCTGCCTCTGAGGGCACAATCCTAACCTGGAGTTTGGCCAGAGGATGGCTCACGTCTGTGTGTTGGCCTCTCTGACTCTGAGAGTGGTCCAAACAAAATTTATGATGTCCCTTGAGCCAGCCAAACTTTGCTGGCCTAACTCTGCCAGCCTAACCCCAGGTTAGGATTGAGCCCTGAGTCTTCTTGGACATATGCCAGCCATTTTGGTGGTGTATGTCTGAGAAAAGGGGCAGGGAGGTTTGAAAAGAGGGGATAAGATCTGGCATGCATGTCTGTTACCAGACCCACCCCTCCCCACCCCCAATTCCTTCCTCAACATGTCCCATTACTCCCCTTCCCCACCCATGACCACCCTCCCCCACTGGCTTACCTGCACTGGAGCAGGTCACAGGCCATGGAAGCAGGCTGCCAATACTGCAGGGCCTCTGAGAGGAATTTTATCAGGGGTACAAAGTTTCTTTTCAACCCCTTCCCAAGGGGTGAAACAAAGTGGGGGAAGGGTGGCAACAGCTGGAAAAAAATTTTGAAGCCCAGGTCTACTGGGTTTCCCTGATGTGGATTCCAGGCCTACTTGCCACATGGCATTGGCAGGTAATATGGAAAACCAAACAAACTCCTTAGTCTCTCTAAAATCTTTTAAAGATTGAAAATCATTGCAGAAAGTTAGCAACATCATATTTAGGGTCACACTAGAATGGAAAGTGTCTGGTTTGTACCAAAACTTCCTTCAGCAGCAGATGCAGTCCTGCAGCTGTGTCCCTGAACTCCTTTACACACCTTCATGGTAATCGTAGCTGCTATAATAGCCAAAGAGCAGCTGTAGCAGGCCAGTTTCCTCCCAGATGTGATATTGTGTTAAGGAGTGTCATGTAGGCATTCCTTGGCCCAGTGCATATGGATTGCGGCTATTGTGCCCCCTACTCAGGCAGTGAGTCCAAGTGAGATAGGAAAATGTAAGGTCCCAGGAAATTTCTGGGCCCCCTCCTTTGGCTCCTGGGCCCCCTTTTTGGCAGCAACCAATTTACAGCCGTGGGGCAGTGTCTCAGGGCACAATCCTAACCTGGAGCTAAGCCGGCGCAGTTAGGGCAGCAAAGTTTGGCCGGCACAAGGGCCAACATAAAGTGTGTTTGATCACTCTCGGAGTCAGGGAGGATGGCACACGTCTGTGTGCTGGCCTCTCTTACTCCAAGAGTGGTCCAAGCATACTTTATTGTGTCTTTTGTGCCAGCCAAACTTTTCTGGCCTAACTGTGCCGGCCTAACTCTCGGTTAGGAGTGTACCCCATTGCCATAAATTGGATGTTAGGATTAGGCCATAAGAGTCATTAATTTGTTCTTTATATAATTTTTTACACCAATATTTTACACCAATGTAATATTTTATTTATATATTTTACAACCAATAATAAAACACTTCCATTATTTTTCATTTTATCTGGAAGACAAACTGTCTGCAAAAATACCATCAAGTTCCTAATTCCTGTTTTAAGTATTACTTCTTATGAGGACAAACTTTGAAATGGAAAGCTGTAAACGGAGAAGAACCATATCGAAAGATGTTGCTGTTTTCATGTGTGTCATCAACAGAGCTGATATATTTGGGTAGATATTCTTGTATATGGGAAGTTATAGTTTGTTTTTTAAATATCCATTTAAGATCTCCGAAAAAGGTGCAAGTTCCAAAGCTGCATTGCATGTTGGTCCGAGAAATGGTTTGGCATTATAATAAAATCTGTGCTTGTACTCTCCCCCCACACTCACCCCTGTTTAGTAGCAAACCACAATCGGTCATTATTCCTGAACGGACAGACTATCATCATAGTGTGCCTGCAAACTGGGCTTGCAAACCGATTTCCAACAAGGGTTTTGAGTCTTCCTTTGTGTGTAAGCTATGGTTGGCACACAACATTGTTTGCCCAGTTCTCCAGTGTCAAATATCAGTCAGACTGGGCACTGGCCAAAGGCCCAGATATGCCTGTGTGGGCTAATCCCTGCAGCCCCTCAGTATTCATCTGTACAATAGGCAGTGGCAGAACAACACACTAGGTGGAATCTGTTTCTGCCTTCCAAGCAATTTTGTCAGGGGATAGGGGAAGAAGGAAGGGCTTGATGGGCTCTTCTTCCTCCCTTCCCTTCTAGCAAATTGTGTGGCTCTGGCTCCTGATGGATCTCCTGTGTCAAGTGCGTGCTCTTCTTCCTCCCTCACCCCTTCGCTAACCAGGTTGCTCCCAGGGACCCCCTGCACACAGAGTATCTCTTCAGGGCCACTGAGAGCTGGAATTGGGTCTGGGGCAAGAAACCTGATTGGGCCTCCCTAGAGGCGTCACTAGGCTTTGTGTCACCTAGAGCGAGAGCTCATTGCATCACACCATCACCTTAGTTACCCCATCACCTTATTTGCATCACCTTGTTTATTTATAAACTTTATTTATGCATTTATTTTGATATATAACAGTACAGGTCACCCAACAAATCAGTAACCAAATCAGTAGCTCTGATACTAGAAACATGGAAATGATAGCTGAATTATACTAACACCTTATTGGTTGGTTCCTTTCTGTGCCATAACAACACCTCACTGGCTCTTGGAAGAATCAGTCTCATTGGTAAGTTTTGAGTTAAGTGACACTTCAGTTATGTGACACTTTTTGTCACATAAGGCAGTTGTGTTTTTGTTTTCTAGTTATTTGGCTATAATCTTTGATAAAATACAGGTATTTCAATACAGTCTGTTTCATTGCATTCTGCATTAAATTACACATTGATGATGGTATAATTTGAAATACCAAGAGTTTACAGTTTTGGCCAGTTGTGGTTTACACACACACACACACACACACCACGTACATCATCTGGTGCAATCCGCCCCGCCGCCCCTCCCAGCAATGCCACTGGGCCCCTATTTCCTAAATTTTCCTATAAACCAGAAGTTACATTTTTTTAAAGGTAGCAAAATTTATATTTAATATGTCATCTAACAACTGATATAACAATTAAAATGTCTGAAAGTGTAAGTTTCATTTTCCCATGTTTGAACTAATTCATGTTGGTGCTCATGGAGAAGACTGGGCCTGCATTTCCACTACAGCTTCAATCCACTTCAAGTGCACTTCTATTCCCCCAATGCATTCTGGGGAGATGGTTTGTTAAGGAATCTGTGAGATGTTAGAGCTACCCTTAACAAACTACAGTCTCCAGAATGCATTGGGGAATAAAAGTGCACTGAAAGTGGATTAAAGCTGTAATGGAAATGCAGCCCTGCATAGGCTGAGATTGAGTTAACCAGATTTGTTTTGTATTGTTTTGTATTGTATCATTTGTTTTGCCATGGCTTGGATTCCCTGGAAGCCTAGGCCCTAGGGATTTTGCCCCCCCTGCCCCCTCTCTCCTTGGGCCTGAGACTCTGGGAACAACCCACCACCCATTTGCATAGCTAGAGGAGGGTCACAGCTCTATGTTTTGCAAGTGGGCCCTCCCACTCCTCTTTGGAGCCATTCCAGGCAACTAATGCAAAATGGAGGAGATGCCTCAATCTAGCTGGTCGGAATGACTCTGAAGAGGAGAGAAGTGCAGCTTGCGAAACAAGGCTCTGTGACCCCCCCCCAGTTACGCTACGCGTCCACCCAGTTGTCCAACCAGCAGCAAATCAGCTGGATAACCGCCAATATGCAGTGGGTTAAACAAGAAAAAAAAGATGGGAAGACAGTCCTTTTAAGTGATTATCTTTGTGCTTCCATTAGAAAAAGAAACCCGTTTTTTCACCACAATCATGTCACCTGTGCTGTTTTTCATTTACATTAGCCTGATTTCGAAGTGCTGCTTATGAAGCCACATGCTGAAAGGCCCAATGAAGTTACTGTCTTTTTCTTCTTCTTTTGAATGGGAGGTTCCACCAGGCCATTCAGCCACTGTGACAACTTGCTTTGGAAACTCCCCTCAGTTTCAAAAGAAGTTTGCCAGGTGGCAAAAAATTGCTGCTTTTTGAGAATGCCAGTTTCCTCAGTGATGCAAAACTCGCTATGCAGTTCCTTGGATCTAGGTCAGTTTCCCCCAAACTGTGGGTTGGGGCCCACCAGTGGGTTGGGAGCCAATTTCAGGTGGGTCACGGAGCACCTGAAGCAGCCATATTGAAAATATGGGAAGATGGGATGCTAGAAAGGGGAAGGGCTGTGTGGCTGTTTTGTTTGTATCAATGTTGTAAATAAGCTTCTTTCTTTCTGACTCACTTTGCTATTGGAAAATGGCTGAGAAAGAACCCAACTTATTGCTGCATTCTCAGGAAAGCAACAGGCTCTGGTGTCACAGTGATGGTACTTCCAGCCATGACATCACTTCCAGTGGGTCCCGGACAGATTGTCATTCTAGAAAGTGGGTCCTAGTGATAAAAGTATGAAAACTATTGAACTAGGCCTTTACACTCCCTACCATATAGGAACTGTGCTGATATTACTTGTGTTGCCTGTTTTGAACTTGTACGATACATTTCTGTTGTGTATTCTTTTTGCAATGGCCTATGAGTTGAACAGATAAAAAAGGATGTGTGTTTCTTCACAGAAGCAAAGGGAATTAATGTGTGGCCCCTGGATCTGAGTGAGGAGGAAGTGATGGCAGTGGTGAGTTGCTATAAATCTACTTGTCAATCAACAATGAACACATGTTTTCCTGAATGTTTTACAGCAGCCAATGTGCTGGTTGAAGAAGTTTATGTCTTGCGGCTCATACTCATAAAAAGGAACATTATAGTCTGGATGTTAAATAGACCTGGTGTTGGTTGATCATAGGTGAGATGTTTACAGGTCTAACCCTTTCATGAACCCTGGTGAAATGTTGGGTCTCCAGAAGCACATCAGAAGGTATAAATAAGCAGCTGCTTGTATACATGGTGGTGGCAGCATGATATTGGAGCTAGAGCCCCAAGAGCCCCTCTTCTACTTTGCCCCTCTCCTTGCCTGCAAGTTTTAAAAACAAGTAGGGTTAGGGCAGTAGTGGGATCTAAATGATTTAGGAACAGGAACTTACTTTTGATTGGCACTTGTCGGGAACCCGGAACCAGCCACGGAGCCCGTTAGGATCCGGAACGCCAGTTCTGGTCCGTTCCCCCGAATGACATCACAGCCTTCGCCCCCCTAGGAATCGCTCCCTTTAAGCCTCTGAGTGTCGGCCAACCAAGAAGAAAAGCTCTTTGCAGAGGAATTGGGAGGGGGAGGAGGGAGAGTGAAGTGGGCGGAGTCAGCCCTAATTTTAACTAGTGGAACTGAGTTCCCCCACGTTCCCCCTCAATCCCACCACTGGGTTAGGGAGAGGAGGCCAAAGTGAGGCAAGGAGCTGCTCTAGAGAATCACAGAGCAATCCTAAGCTACCCAGCCCCTGTAGGAGCAGTGCCAAAATGGCAACCGCTGCATCCTATGGGCACTGTGGCAGCCTCAGGAGGCTCCTCAAGGGAAGGAGACTTTCATCCCCTTCCCCCAGGTAAGGATGCTGGCTCCACAATTGGCCTCCTCATGTCTGTGTTAATTTAAAAGGGACTAATTCATGACTTGCTTTCTTAGGGCACAACCTGGGGTTCTTTGTAATCATATTACATTGTGGAATAGCTCAGAGACATCCTTTTTGGAGGGATGGAGAAAATGGATATCTCTAAGACTCCACTTATACTGGCATTTGTTATTTATTAACCTGGTTAATCATATGCCCAATTTATCTAATTTATTTCAGTGGAGCATTGTCATGACTAACTTTGTTTGGATATAGCCCAAAGGCAAAGGCATACATAGAACTGCTTCAGATGTTTTGCAGAAGTGGCCAAAAATATTCTTCCTTTCCCCACACTTCTAAATTTCCTTTGAATTAGAATCATCAACTCCAGGGTTTGTTACCTACACATTCAGTATATTGGCCTCATATTCAGTATTAGATAAAGTTGGGCTGCATCTTGTTTGCTATAGACTTGTGCAAATTCAACTTCACTCGGTCAGCAAACCAAAAACTGGCAGTTTAAATAGTGCAGGCAATTCCATTCAGCAATGTGCCCTGGAAGGAGCCTGAGAGCAGAGAATGAAGCTGTAGTTTTGGTCTCATCTCAGTCCCCACATGTGTCGTGTCATTTTTAAAGAAACAGTATGCAGTTTTTGCTTTACACACTGACTCTGGAACGTAATTTTCATGCAAGATGCAGACGTAATTTTCATGCAAGATGCGGACCACCTGTATTTTGTGAAATTTCAGATATTTTCAAATCATAAATATCTCTTTTCAATTGATCAGACATGCTGACACATCAGGCTCCAAAATATGATTGGCCAAATTGGTTTACCTCTTTCCAGGCCCCACTCACAGGCTAGGTATCTTCTTATACTTACTGTTTCGGAAGAACAAGTATCCCACCCCCCTGAAGAAGGCTCAGAAGCACTGAGAAAGCAGCACAATTATGCTCTTTCCACATCTGTGATTCAGCACTAGCACACAGTCGCGGACCTACTATTGGGTGAGAGGGGGCCAAAGCCCCGGGCACTGGTGCTCCTGGGGCAGGTGGAAGGCAGTGATAGGGCAGTTTGCATCACTGTGCGGTGCGTGGTTTTGGCCTTCCTGCTTGTCCCTGCCTCTTTACAGCTCCAAAATGGAGCATAGCATGGTGTGGGGGGGAGCGGAGCAGCACAGGGGTGTGGAGGACAACAGGAGAGGGCGGACCTCCTCCGCCTCTGTCCCCGGGCTTGCTGTTTGCTGGGTCCGCAACTGCTGACACACCCACACACAACCCAGTGTACCCAGTGCCCAGAGGCAGAGGAAGGGTGTAGCCCAGGGTGGCGCGAACCATGGGCGCTGGCAGTGGAAGGGCAGCGGGGCGCCATTGCGCGGAGTCTGC
This sequence comes from Lerista edwardsae, assembly GCA_029204185.1. Classification (NCBI taxonomy): domain Eukaryota; kingdom Metazoa; phylum Chordata; class Lepidosauria; order Squamata; family Scincidae; genus Lerista; species Lerista edwardsae. The sequence continues at coordinate 287,416 of JAJKFI010000001.1, forward strand.
GGACTAACCTGCGCGGTGTCTGGCCTGCCCGCCCTCCCTCGTGTCCGTTCCGTTCCACCCAGGCGCAGGGAGGTGTGGCTGGACGACGCACGGGGGCGGGGCAACGTGCTGGGGCGCAGTTTCGTCGCCCTGCCATGGGCGCACTCGGGACTCTGTTCGTCCCTGCCAGTGCCAAAGTACTGATTGCTACCTAGGATATCGGAAAGGCCCCACTTTTCACTAAAGAGAAATAACCTGAGAGTTTTGCAAGTTTCATAAAGTGCACATGAATATCAATGAAAGTAAAATGTCCTTCAAGGGCAAGATATAATCTTTCAAATGGTTTGATGTTTTCACTACTCAGGTCTTAGGGAATATTTTAAAAAAAAGCCACCCACCAATCTCAACTTAGTAAGAACTATTTCACTAATACCACCATATGATTAAAAGTAAACAAAAAATGAAGCTTGAGCTTCACATGATTCATTCACATGATTGGGTGGGTGCTCAAAGGATTTTCTTATGTTTGTTTGTCCTAAAAGTTTCACTTTTTTAATACAGCCTTTATTGAAATAGGAGGTTTAATTATATTGGCAATGCTTTCCAATAGGAAAGCTGACTCAGTGTTATTCCTGCCGCAATGTGAGCACATTCAGCAAAACAATGTTGCAGGGAAAACAAACAGAATAGTGTAGCAACTTCAGGGGCATGCTAGTAAACTACAAACTAATGTGCGAAAAAAGGGTCTGAAACTCTGAATTTGCATGTCAATAGGTCTAATCTGAGCAATATTCCCCTTCCTGAATATATAACAGACCAGTTAAACGGTAGGCATCGTAAAATGAAGGGACTGGACAACAATGCTGGCATTGTTGGCTTAGCATTTGTAATCATATTTATTGACTGTTTTATTAAACTATAAACTAAGCTGAATTAATTTTGATGATGAAACATGGCCCCAACATGAATACATTTGAAAAGGTTGAAAAAAACTTGATTTGAGATTACACTTAGCTCTTGATAGAACTGTTTTGTTCTTCCTGATGTACAGACCTTTCATTATGGCCTGTTTAACCATCTCCCTTCTGGTGCCCTTGACCCAACTTGGACATTTTTACAGGACACGGTGTTTGTTGACAAAAAATAAATAATATTATTTCGTTGGTTCCTTCTTTCTAAGCAAAAGCATGAGATCTCTGTCTCATGTTTATATAGGCATTGTTCAAGCATCCACAGCAAAACAAACAAAACAGCCTTTCCAGGTTGGCTTGTTGTTATTTAAACCAAAATTACATTCTAAACAACTTTTTAATTTTTCACTCTGGAATCTTCCTCCAGTTCAGTTAATTCACATTACCACTGCCCACAAATTGTGTTATTCCTGCTTTAAATATCAGCACATTCCATCCAGTTAGTAGAGGAGGACACACTCCCTCATTGGCCTGTGTGCTGGCCTATGCATCTCTGAAACTAGGTTAGAATGAAGGTTCCACAAGGAAATCATTCGAAGGTGACATCACTATTCCTTCCTGTCCGGGAAAAAGTACACAGCTCGGTGAGAATGTGTCAGTTTCATCAGGGAACAGGCAAGAGATGATTGATGGAATTCACAAGGCTAGTTCCTGATCTTGTCAATTTTACTAGAGAACAAAAAAGGAAGGTGGTAAAGGAAATCTGCCTCAAAGCACAATCCTAACATGGAGTTAGGCTGGCACAGTTAGGTCAGCAAAGTTTGGCTGGCACCAGGGACACCATAAAGTGTGTTTGGACCACTCTCAGAGTCAAAGAGGCCAGCACACAGACGTGGGCCATCCTACCAGGAGTGGTCCAAATGCGCTTTACGGTGGCCCTGATGCCAAAGTTTGCTGGCCTAATTGTGCCGGCCTAACTCCAAGTTAGGACTGCATCCTCAGTGAAGGAAACACTTTTTTCCATTATCCCATACACAGAGAACTCAGCAAGCTATCTCTATACAACAGGGATGTGCGGTTAGGAGAGGCAGGGGAGTTCTGAGCCTCACCTGAGCCCGGACCTCAGTCCTGAATGAGATTGAAGATGTTCTCCTGTCACATCCAGGGTGTTTCTGAGATCTTAGAAACACTCTGGACGTGACTGTACAAAGGTTCTGGTTGTGTTCATGGTCACTGAGTGACCCAGAAGTGATGTAACACTTCCAGGTCACTGGGCTCCATGGCATGCATCACGGCATGTACCTGCTATAGGATCACCTTCAAGCATTCTTATGTCTATAGCAGGGGGCTCCAAACTACGGCCTGAGGGCCAGATCCAGTCCCTCCCTGATCCATCCCCAGCGTGAGCAGCACTTTGAGTTCTACTGGGGATGCCACGAATGAACAACCCCAACTACAGCTCCCAGAGGTCATCACGGCCAGCAACTTCCAGGGTCTGCCACCCCAGCAAGCTGTGTGCCTGGCATTCTATGTAAGGGTGACTGGTCACAACGACTCCTGGGAGCTGTAATTGGGGTAGTTCACAGAGTCCCCCATGGAATGCAAAGTGCCGTTCATGCCAGGACCATTTTCCCGGCCACAGTGGTCTCCAGTTTGGAGACTGCTGGTCTATAGTAATAGGGGAAAAGTACTGTGTGAACTGATAGTGGTAGTGCACTAATATAGGACAATGCTGATAAAAGATCTGCATCTTTTTTTTAGAAATAACTTTGAAGAAACCAATCTTTCTTATTCTGCATTGTCTCCGTATTTGTCCCACTTCTCCTACATAGTATACGTGTACATAAACTGGCTTCTATCAAATTATCCCTAGTTGAATGGGGAAATGAATGCACAAACTTATGCGATTCACTAATTAATCCAGCAGATAGGACTGCAGTTGAGTAATTCTGGTTAGATTTTCTTATTGGATAATATTGTCCATCAACTGTTCAGGACAGAAATATGAAGTGGTTTGCTGATCCCTACTCTCTCATCTCAGCCAAACAGTGGATCACCAGTATTCAGAGCATCAGACCAGAGAGTCACACATGTAGGTTTGGATTGGGGCCATAGTGCCTTGAGGAAATGAGCAGAACAGCTTTTATTTTTAGAACTCTGCATGAGCTACAGTTTGGAAAGGGGAGGAAATGTGTGGGTGACATTGTATTGCAGCTGTTTAGTTTGTTTCATCCCTTTTGGAACTTAATTGGGAAAGAGTAGGTTAACATAAGCCTCAACCATTGTTCTTTGGGAATACTCATCTCATGGGCTAAGGTAATTTTAGCATGTGCAGCCTATCATTTCAATTGGCATTAAAATTTCATTTGCTTAATTTCAAACAGAAATCTAAACTGTGTCTGGCTGAAGTCTAAAAAACCCTGTAACACGAAGATCATATGATCGTCAGTAGATCTAGCGCATTCCAAAAGACTGTGTATATATAAGCTACATTCTCCAGTCCATCTCTTTCTGGACTCTACAATTATGGTTGTCGTGGGTGTCCTTTGAAGTAACTGACACTTCCTGGCTTTGGTAATTGATGTTTACTATCATGCAATAGTAATTTCCAATCACCAGAGAAGCAATTTAAATTCAGACTCCACGTGGGCATCAATGCAAGTACATTTCAGTTGTGATGAACTCGACTGATGAATTCTTCTGCTACACTAGCTTTTTTAAAACTCTTTTTATATGAACATTGGGGAAGTCCACAGTTGTATACAGGACAATGGATAAGATGTATTGATGCTAAACAGTGATATAAATTCAAAGGTTTCAGCAAGCTTATTAGTGAGGAAAGAAGGAAGAACACATATACGTAATTCACAGCCCAATCCTATGTTGTGTTGGAGCAGGCAGGTCGGCGGGCCTGTGCCAAATCCAGCGCAACATGGGAGGCACATTTGTGCCCTTGCACGAGGGGAGGCTTCAGCCTGCCCAATGGGTTCCTTGGATCTGTGCCAGCTAAATAGAAGGTGCAACTCCAAGGCGGCTACATGTCCAGAATCGGGGCTGGGTGGTCCTGGGATGGAGCCGTTAGGCCGCATCCCAACCCCAACCCCCTCCCCAGGCTGGCATGCTGGCCGCCACACCCAGTTCTGCCCTCCCCCTGCCTGGTTTCACCCAGCCGCCTGCCCAGAACTGCCCCTGTGCCAGTTCGCAAGGGTGCCAGGCGCAAGGGTGGCGCAAGGATGATTCCCAGCCTGCCCTCTCAGGCCAACGCTAGAGCTAGCATCAGCCTGGGAGCTGTAGCACTGACGCAACAACATTGTGTCGGTGCTACGTCCTTCCTTGAATTGTGCCCTCAGTATTATCAGTCAGACAGCCTTTAATGCTCAATGTAATTGTAATTTGTAATTGCCCAAATAGGAAATCATTCTAAATATTGTTATGTGGTGTATGCCATGTATTGTCAAATCATCAGAAGGAAGGAAGGAAACCAATTAATCTTTTCCAGTCTCCAATATTCAACAAAACAACTTCAGTCAATGTGAAATATGGCCAAGATGTGGTTATTAATGTTGAAATATACCTTATCTATAATGTAAACTGTTTATCCCTTAGTGGGAATACCAATGTTGCGAAACTGGAAGTGGAGCGCAATAATTTTTTTAAGTTGTTCTGAGGCTTGATGAGCCCTGCAGAAAGGTCCATGGTTCTCCCCTCACCCTCTGGAGGGCCAGTGCTGCCAGGAGTAAATTTTAAAAAATGACTTTTAGCCCCAGTAACTTCATAGTGATTGCATCATTGCTTCTCCCCTCCCCCACAAGCACTTAAAGCAACCCAAACTCTCCCAGAAAGTTTGAGAACGGCTGGTCACTATTACTAATCCAGATGTGCTGCTTAGTACAGGCAAGGGAAGAATCCACAAGGCTGCAGGGGCAACATGCTGCCTTCTCTCTCACTTCAACTAGCAATATTAAAGGCAACAATGAAATGTTTAGGGTAACAGGCAAATCTGTTAGCATTAGTATTGTCAGCAGCTCGGGTAGTTAGGGTTAGGGTTACTGGATCCAAACTGGGTCAGAGTGCTTATAACTTCAACCATTGTCTAGAATAGGGAATTTGGGCAGGTGCAGCTCATCATGGGAGGGTTTCAAAAGCTGCACCTGCCAAAATTCCCTCTCCTATGCAATGGTTAAAAGTATAGGCACTCTCTCCCAGTTTGTATCTGGTAACCCTACCCATAGTGAGTTCCATCTTACTGATTAAACTTTCCTGTAGGTACAAAAACAAAGGGAGATCAGAATGACTTCACCTGCAGTAATCCACACTTTTTGAAAGATAACATCAGAATAAACCAAGTGGTCCTTCTGAATCTTTGTTTTAAAAATCAAGATAAGCCTCCTGCCTGTCTCCTCAGTAGCCTTTCCCCCCCCAAAGTGTTTTGTTCTGCCCAAGTCCTCTTGTGATCTGGCAAATATCCTCAAGTATGTGTTTTTTTAATTGAAGTCTAGGAGTCTGCTCATGCCGTTAAACAGGCCAGGGCACTTAACACCTCGTTGAAGTATATGCTTACAGCTCTGTGCTCTAAATGCTGTGTAACTCCTCCAAAGATCTGTTTTACCAGAAAAGGCCAATAAGTGAAAAAAGACTTTGTTGTCTAGGTCAAAACAAGATTCTCTTTAAGGGAACATACTGTAGTTTAAGAGAAGATTAAACATCAGAAGTGCCATTTGGAGGGCTTTTTCTCCAATATGTTACATATAATGGCACTGCATAGCTGCCTGAATGTGACCAAATTGTGTGGTATGCATAGTTTAGATTGCCTTGTTCTATTCTGTGCAATAAACACATTACGGAACAAAAAATAACCCAACATTTGTATCATTGGTATATGATATCAATAATAACAAGATTTATTGTATTTCAATATATCTCAATGGAAGGGAAGAAAAGAAAAAAAGGGCCAGCCAAACAGACCACAGTCACACCTGCTACAGCAAGAAGCAGCTGTTCCCTTGTCTGCAGTGGCTTTTATAGGAACCAGCTGTTCAGGGGAAGTTATCTTTCAGCACGTGTTAAAAAGAGGCGTGAATAGATGCCAAGCACTTGCCCATTTTGAAGAGTCCTATTTTCTTTTATGTTGCGAAATCTTTGGACACAAGCAATACCTTGTGTTTTTGACTTCAACAATACCTTGATTTTCATCTGCTTGACTTTCATTGCTTTGCTCTTTGAGCCGATTCACTTATAACACATTTCAAATTTTGTCCAGGTGCTTTCCTCCTTTTGTCTGATTTCATCCAACTTTCCACGATGTTTGTTTACATTCTTATGTTTATTTTTCTTTTATTTCTGTTTATTTAGTTTTTGCAGATGTTAGCCGCCTTGGGCATCTGCCTTGGCAGACAAAAGGCAGGGTAGAAATCTCTTAAATAAATAAATAAATAAATAATTCATAATTTACATTTTCTGTCGAGCCAAAATAAATTTGCAAGCTAAATAAGGCTTCGCTTTGACAGTCATCCTTTAAAGAAAGAAAAAACTTTCATCCACGCTCTGGTCTCTAACTAGAGAAAAGTGCAAGGTATTGCTGTGCTTACAATTGCTGCTTCCCCTCTTTGTTTCAGACCTTATCTAACACATAAACAGTGTAAAGTGACAACAAAAAACAAAGCTACATAATCAACAGCCCCATGTGATGGTTGTGGTACTGAACCACTTGAGACTCCTGGTGGGAGATGAAATGCTTATATGCTTTGCACTTACAAAATTAGCATGCCAATAGAAAGGTGGCTGTAGTTGGCCGTCTCCACAACATGCTTATTTTGTGGAGGGAGAGTTTGTAAAAAGAAAAAGAGAGCATTCACACATTCAGTTTCCACTTGCAGTCTGAAGTAGTACCGTCAGCTCAACACCAGGGACTGTATTCTGAGGTTATCCTAAACATACATACCTCTTCATAAGCTCCACTAGTGAACTTCACCAGTTTACTGCTGGACAGTGCCCATTCCTTGGAGAGTACTGGTAGATTTTAGAAAGTATTCATGAGCAAGTGGTTTTATATCAGAATCTCCTTCTGTGCAGACTTTTCCTCTGTTAGCAGACCACGCAACCTGCCTATAATATTAAACATTCCTCTCTTACTGAATGTAAAGCTTATATGAAGGTGACCTCCACATTTTCCATAGCTCTGCTGTGTGACTGATGGATTACCTAGATTCATTAGACTTTCATGAAACACATCGCCTAAGAATTCTGTTTTCCTTTGCACATAAATATTTCTACAAATATTTACATTCCTTTATGCAAGTCTTCAGTGTGTCGTCATGTCCAGAAAAGAAGCATTCATGAAAGAACGAACTCCAAAACCTCATCTCACAATTAATTTTTAAAGATCTCATAACAAGCAACAGATTGAGCATTTACAGTATATTAAGAATAGAAGAATTATTTCACTGGATCAGACCTGGGTCCGTCTACTCCAGCATTACGATTCAAGAAATGCTGAATTCTTGTGCCCTCTCACTACTCACTAATTCCCTCTCACTACTTGTGCCTAGCACTTGGGGCATATACTGTGTTTGTACCTTGATGTTTGATTTAGCTTTCATGGCTATTAGTAGATGAGATCCTGGACATTTGTCCCCTCACTTGAAACTTTGGAAACTTAGAGCTTTTGGTGAAAGTGTGTTCTCATGCTGCTCTTGCAAAAATGGTCCAACAGCCCAATCCTAACCAACTTTCCAGTAGGTAAGTGATTCTCAAACTTTTTAGCACCGGGATCCACTTTTTAGAATGACAATCTGTCTGGGACCCACCAGAAGTGATGTAATGGCTGGAAGTGCAGTCATTGTGATGCCACAGCCTGCTGCTTTCCTGAGAATGCAGCAAGACGTTGGGTGATTTCACAGCCATTTTCCAAAGGCAAAGTGAATCAGAAAGGAAAAAAGCCCATTTGTAACAAGCAAAACAACCACATACACCACCCTCTTTCCAGCTGCCCCATATTTTCAATAAGGCTGCCCTATGTGCTTCACGACCCACCTGAAATTTGTTCATGACCCACTGGTAGGTCCTGACCCACAGTTTGGGAACCACTCCAGTAGATGATATCCTGTCCCCTATGAATTACTTTCTGAAAGCTATATTAGTGAGCGGCCACTACCACTACATCACTTCTCTTAGGAGTAGATGGGAAAATGGTTTTATCTAGTCTAGACATGGATGACTTGCAGTCTTCAAATTCTGTATGGCCATGTAACACAGCCTATTGCTCCTCTGATATGCCACCCCAACTCCTTTCTTCCCGTTCACTTTGGGGCCACACATTTTATGGACTTCTATCCTTAGTTGAAAAAAAAAATACACCACACAAACTCTCAGCTGAACATCTTCCCTGAATTGCAGAGTAATCTAGTTCTTGTTGCACACATCGACTTACACCTGGCTTGTGCAGTCTGGAAAGCATTTGGAGTCTCTGATTATTGTTCATTGCATATCCACAAGACTCATAACCATAAGGAAATGTATCTTTAATAAAAGCATTTAAGACAAATTTTGTTCCGCTCTTGCAACCGTTTTAAAATGCAAATTACAGACAATGAGCAACACTTACTAAAATATGCATGATGAAACAGCACTTGATTTCCTCTGTGACTTATTAATAGTCTCCTGCCTAATTAGTATTAATTAATACACCCCGACCATAGGAAATAAGAAAATTGGAACACTGAGATAGCTTGCTGTACTGTGTGGGCCAAAAGAGTAGCATCACCTATATTTAGCTCCATGGGAAGACAGAGAGTTTGGATACATCTGCAAGAGGTCAAGCGGTTAAAGTTTGAGGTGAGTGTGTTCATTAAGCGGTCTCCCTACAGTTGAATTTGCCTACTCAGCAATGGTAAGAGTCATGTTTCCTTCAATATCACCTTCATTAGGGATGCTCAGATGTGCATAGCATTACCTTCTGACTTGGACTGCAGTCCATGGCCTGTTAAATTAAATGAACAGATTTCTGAATGAATGAATTCATTCTGAATGAATGAATCAGCCCAATCCTAACTAATTGTCTAGTGCAATGCAGCTGTGTCCATGGGGTATGTGCTGCATCCTGCAGTGGGGGGGGCAGTCACAGAGGCCTCCTCAAAGGGAGGGAATGTTTGTTCCCTTACCTTGGGGCTGCATTGAGGCTGCATCGATGCTGGAAAGTTGGTTAGAATTGTGCCCTGAGTTTTGTTTTTATTTCTCTTCAAGTACAGATGATCATTTGTCTATACCAGGTGCAAATGGTCATAATTGCGCCTCTCTAGCAGCGGCAGGGCCCAATGTGGGACATTCCTGTGGGGCCCCCAACCCTCCCTGCGGGGCCCCCCCACACCAAGAAGAGCTCTTTTCATGCCAAATAGCAGCGGGGCCCAATGTGGGGCATTCCTGCGGGGCCCCCAACCCTCCCTGCAGGGGCCCCCATTCACCAAGAATTGCTCTGTTCATGGCGCGTGCAAAGCATGGTATGTGGAAGTAGTTGGTGGTGATATCATAACATCATCGCCAACTGCTTCCAAGAGACCCATTTTTGGCTGCACAGAGGCAGAGGCAGGTGGGAGAGACCAAGGTAAAGCTGCTCTGCTCGCCCCACTAACTTACAATCCATAGAGATCTCAGCTGCAGCCACAGGCAATATGCTCACCCTGCAAGCACGGGGCCCTCTGAAGCGCGATGGCCCGATGTGATGACATTGGTCACATTGGCTTAAAGCCGGCCCCTTTTCTAAGGATTAGTTGTACCGGCCACAGGTCTAAAAATTATCTGCTCCCATATTGCACACATTCTCCTGGACATTTGTCCCCTGGCTTGAAGCTTTGGAAGCTTAGAGCTTATGTTATGGGGAAAGTGTGTTCTCATGATGCTATTCAAAAAGGTTAATTGTCTTAACTGCCCAATCCTAACCAACTTTCCAGCATTGGGTAAGGGGACTGAGATAAGGGAACAAATGTTCCCTTACCTTCAGGAGGCCTCCATGACTGCCACCCCCCCCCACACTGCAGAATGCAGTACATGCCCCATTGGCACAGCTATGTCAGTGCTGGAAAGTTGGTTAGGATTGCGCCCTCAAACTGTTAACACTCACAAAAGGAATATAGCAAGATTAAGGTCTGCAGCTTCCAAGATGGCTGCTCTCAGCTTTCTGTAACCCAACGGCAGTGGTGTCATGTAGAGCGCTCCGCCCGCCTAGCTCTGCCCACTTGCCGCCATTCGCCACGCTCCATGATGGACGGAGTGCTGCAAAGCGCCCGTGGCCGTGGAGGGGGCACCTGCTCGCCAGGGGGATGGGTGGGGGGTGCGCCGGGTGCCTGGATGAGCGGCGGTGGGGTGCGTCATCCGAGGTCAGCCCGCGTGGCAGGTGGGACGGCGGTGGAACCGGAACGGATGGGTTGTCAATCACAGGTTAGTCCCGGTCAGTGTTCCGGTTCCTAGAGCCTTGGATTACACCACTGCCCACCGGACATCAGATCGTGACCTACCAAGTGGGTCCTGACCTACAGTTTGAGAAACTACTTTACAGCATTGTTGTAAGGATAGTGTAAATCGTTGGGTATGGATGTGGAAAGCCTACCGTTCAATGTCCCCACCCTACTGTGAAGCACAGGGCTATTCTGAGATTAGATGTGACTCAGAGGAACATAATACAATATATAAAAAGTATTTTTAAAAACAATGTAAAGCAACATTATGCATGCAGAATGTGGGTCCAAACTTCAATATTTTGTTTCAATACAATATTGCATATGAGAGTCAGTGAGAGTCAGTGATGTGCAGTGGATTATAGATGGCAAAGCTAAGAATTGTCCTGAAACAAAACGTATGGTTGCTGTAAGGATTCATGAGATAATGTATATGAAGTGCTTTAAACATGTAGCCAAGGGCTATAGAGAAGCAAAGTTCTGTGATATATTCTAAGGCAGTGGTATTCAAACTTTTTAGGCAGGGACCCTTTTTAGAAATGGCACTCATGTCAGGACCCATCAAGGAGGTTAGGGACGAAGTGATGTCATTAACCTGGAAGTGATGTTGTGACAGGAAGTGACCATCAATTATCATCAAGCGCTCTTCTTGGTGAGTAGCCCCCCCGTGTGGGGGCCCTGCATTGGGCCCCGCCACTACTGGAGCAGGCCCTGCCCACATTAATGGGAGGGGAAATTACTATTTGGACTTTCGTCTTAGGCAACAAAATATCTCAGCCTGGCCCATCTGTCATGCTGTGCCACGTTATTCCCCACATTGTGTTCTCCTCCTCCCTGGCGCAACGCTGACGTGGGGAGTAAGCCTCTTTTAACTCTCGAGTAAGTTTACGCAGGGTGGTGGTAGGCTTCAGGCTGGCAATTCCTTGTGCCCTTCCCCATCCCCAGCGCCCATTCACAAGGCTTCCCAGCAACGCTGCGCCTCTTGGAAGCGCGTCTCAAGGGGGCATGGGCGTCCAAGCTTCGCCTCCCAGCAAGGGCTGCAAGCGCGCTCTCTAGGCATTCTCCCGCCCTCCCATGGCGGCAGCGGGGCAATAAAGATTAGATAGGAGAGGCGAGAACAGCTCTTGAAGGCTCAGTCTCGAATGGATGCTGAGGTAACCGGAGAAGGCTGCCTCTTTTTTTTTTTATGGCCGTGTTGGTTGGTTGTGCGGAGCGCACGGGAACGAGGGCGAAAGCGCCAGGCTCCCCGCGCGGGTATTTATTTATTATTCAGCAGCAGAGGCACGAGCTTGAGAGAGGAGGCGGCGGCGGCGGCGGCAGCAGCGTTGCCAGCCACTGAGCAAAAGGTTCTCGGCGGGCTTCAATGTCATGCGGTGAAACTGCCTCAACACACCCACGTCCCTTCCTCGCCGCGAGGAGCCTGGCTGCTGCAACACTTCCCCAACTGTTTCCCAGACTCGGCACCAGACCGCCAGGCGAGCCAGGAGGACGAGAAACGAAACAGCTGCTCCTGCCGCGCGGGCTTGGCGCAGAGAGCTCGCGCGCGAGACAGAGCAAGCGCCTCCCGCCGGACTGAACCCTGAGCTGCTGCTTGAAGGAGCCGAGGAGAGCTCGAGTCCGAGGTAGCTCTTGTTTTCTCTCGCGAAGCACCGGGTGCTGCCGCTCCCGCTGCCGCGCATTCTTCGCTTCGGGGCTTGGGCTCCTGGGAAAGGGGGAAAGTGCCCCCGTGCTATTGCCTCCATCTTTGTCTATGCGCGGTGATGATGAAGGAGGAGGGGGCAGTGGGGGCGCCTCTGCGCGCAAAAGAGCGAGCAGGCGCTGGCTCTATTCTCTGAATGGATTGGCGAGAGCCGGCGCGGAGGCTTTCGTGCCCCGGGTTTGGGTGGCCTCCGCTCCAAAGCCTCAGATAGAGCATATGTGGACGCGAGTGAGCAGGAGGGTTCCTGGGCTTGTGAGGGGACGCAGTGCTCTCCGTGCATAATGAGAAGGGGCTTTTCAGGTTAAAGTGGGGAGGCGTGGGGGCCTCTCCTCCTCCTCTTCCCCCTCCCCGCCGTTTGCAGACCACATGCACTTCATTCCTCCTTAGGCACACCTATTAGCTGTGGGGAGCTCAGTCCTCACCTACAGTGATGCTGGCAGTTGTAAGGGTGAAGTGGTAGACGTGCTATGAATGCATGCCAAAGGCACAAAACCTTTTTCCTAGTTCTGGATGCTCTCTCTTTAATGTACGTGTGCTTGAGAGAGAGGGACTCTTTACTTAGGTATGACTGTATGTGTTTATGTAAGAGGGGAAGCCACACAACCCTGTTCTATATAGATGACCTTGCCATAGTTACTATAGGATACTGTACTACAAAGACCAGATGCTCGGAAAAAACATACACCACTTTCTTCTTTCTTTCCCTACCCCCATTTAACTTTGGATCATCCCTAAGAGATTTGGTTTCCCCTTTTTATAAGTCTGAAATAGCATTCCTGCTGCAGATAATGGGGTGTGAACTTCAGAGGGTACCAATGGGCTGGTAGACTGGATTGTAGAGGGGACTCCGAGGATTATAAAAATGTACTGTACTTGCATATGTCTGTGGGGTGTGCATATGGTTAAACATTGTGGGGAAAGACTGTGGTGATGGTAGGACTAATTAAAAGATGCTAGAGCCTTTTCCCATAAATGCGCATTGCGAGGGAAGTAAAAACTGTATGTGGAGATGATGGTATGAGAGCTGCATCGGTATTACTAAAGAAGTAAGCCAAGGTAACTTGAGGGGGGGTTGTTTTTTGGAGGGCTGTTATAAACTGAATTTTGGGGGAGAGATCTGTGGTCATCTTAACAGCAGGCATTATGCCTATACTAAGTGTGTGGTTACTGACTATCACAGTTTGGGAGGGGAATAGGAATTATTAAATGGAGAACGAGGGAAGATGAGAATAATTCCCAGCTCTCAAACACTATGAGCAGTTCAAAGGATTTACGGATGAAAAGGAATAGGGCATTGACTCTTCTGTGCATGCAGTGGAGAGAGAAATGAAGGACAGAGATGGATGGATAAAGCCACTTGCTCTGTGTGTGCATGTATTCTGCACAGTGACGTTGGCACACTCAATGTAGGTCTTCTCATCCCTTAACAAGGGATATTTAAAGCTAGTATTGCCAAGGGTGTAATATATTGGGGGTTCTGCCCATTAAATTCTAGGGAACATCTATCCTGTAGATCAAATTGTATGCTGCAGATATATGACTTGTCCCTTCTAAATGGCACCACTCGTTCTGTTTGACTTCTCTGCTTCTGGTGTGACGTAGGACCAACTGATACTTTGATATTTCCAGCCCTTTAAATTTACATATTTAATTTTGTTGGAAAGCTTTTTAAATTGTGGGTCAAATAACATGTTGCATGCAAACATGTGTAGCTGCAGCCTGGTGACTTTTAAAAACGGCATTTTAAGGAAAGCAGTTGGGAGCAGAGAGGTGGCAGAGGACCCTTAATCTCCCCCCCCCCCCCATTGTTCCCTACTTAACTGGCTTTGCCTCCAGGGAGTTTGTGGGGTTCAACATGCAATGGGGAAGCTTCAGGTGGGGGGATTTGAAGATAAAACTGGCAACTGGTTTATGTTCCCCTCTGCTCTCAGTTCTCTCCTCCCAAAGCAGCTTTTCAAGCTTTTTCCATACTTGAGCCTTTCTGGCCTGGCCAGGATGATCCATGTGTTAGTGATTTCAAGGCTGGACTACAGCAACTCTTGAGAACAGTTTGAAGGCTACTGTTAGTACAAAATGCAGCAGCCTGGGTGGTTACAGGGGCTAGACGGTTTGACTCAGTAGGACCACTCCTTCAGCAGCTATAGTGGCTGCCCATTCAATTTCGATCGTAACTTAAGATGATGGTTCTGACCTTTAAGGCCCTTCATGACTTAGGCCCAGCCTACCTAAAGGACCGCTTTCTCACATACATACAGTTCACCCTCTTAGGTCATCTAAAGAGGCTGTCCTATGTGCCCCTGCTGTCCCAAGTTAAAGGAATGGCAGCTCAGGGACAAGCCTTCTCTATAACAGCTCCACAAATATGGAATTCTCTTCCAGCAGAATTAAGAACTACACACTCCCTCATGACCTTTCGGAGAGGGCTCAAATCATACCTATTTCGTCTGGACTTTGGATGATTGTGTGGCTGTCTGCCCTCTGTCCCTCTAGTATAGCATCATAGTTTATCTCTCCTTTCCCCCTGATTCTGAGGAGGCGGTTGAGGTCCTGGATCGCTGTCTGGAGGCGGTTGGGGGCTGGATGTGGGCGAACAAGCTGAAATTAAATCCGGATAAGACAGAGGTGCTTTTGGTTCGGAAATGCACAGCTCGGGTATTGGGCTATCATCCTGCTCTGAATGGGGTTGCACTTCCTCTGAAGGAGCAGGTTCGCAGCTTGGGGGTTCTCCTGGATCCACAGCTACACCTGGAGTCCCAGGTGGCGGCGGTGGCCAGGGGAGCCTTTGCTCAGCTTCGGCGGATTCGCCAGCTGCGGCCGTACCTGAGCTGTGCGGACCTGGCCATAGTGACCCACGCCCTAGTGACATCTAGATTAGATTATTGCAATGCGCTCTACGTGGGGCTGCCTTTGAAGACGGTCCGGAAATTACAACTAGTACAGAACGCGGTGGCTCGTGTGGTTGCTGGGGCACGTCGGTTTGACTCTGTCGAGCCGTTGCTTCAGTGACTACACTGGCTGCCGGTTCTGTTCCGGGCCCAATTCAAGGTGCTAGTTTTGACTTTTAAAGCCCTTTACGGCTCAGTTCCGGGGTATTTGAGGGACCGCCTCCTTCCATATAATCCTACCCGTACTCTTAGATCATCTAGAGGGGCCCTTCTGACTGTGCCGCCACCAGGAGAAGTGAGAGGGGCGGCGGCCAGGAAGAGGGCCTTCTCGGTGGTGGCCCCCCAACTTTGGAATACCCTCCCCTTAGAATTGAGAACTGTTCCCTCTTTGTTAGCATTTCGGCGGGGGCTAAAGACCTTTTTATTTCAAAAAGCTTTTAATTGTTGACAGGCTGGCTGGCTGGTTTGTTATAATTTATACCTAATGATCCACAGGGCTTGTTGTTTTTAAATTCTATTGCTTTGTTTTAATTTTGTTTTATTGTATTGTTTTAATATTGTTTTTAAATTGTTTTTTAATGTTAAATTTTATATTTGTATGCTGTAATGCCGCCTTGGGTGCCTTCGGGCAAAAAGGTGGGATAGAAATCCAATTAATAATAATAATAATAATATAATAATAATAATATAATAATAATAATAATAATAATAATAATAATAATAATAATAATAGTTTTGCTCATTCCTTGGTCAAATGTTTTTTTCTCTCCCCCTAAACGACCTGATATGGAGAATTGGTTCTAATTTTATTCTTGGTACTCTCATTATTCCCGTTAATGTTTAACAGGATGTTGTTAATGTTGTTTTCTTTAATCCTTGTTTTACTTATTGTGGTTACATTGTACTTTGTTCTTTGTAAGCCGCCTTGGGCATTTGCTTCAGCATGGGAAAGGCAGGGTATAAATTCTTCAAATAAATAAATAATAAAAGGAGGCCATCAGACCACAGGTGTGTGTGTGTGTGTGTGTGCGTGCGTGCGTGCGTGTGCGCTCGGGCGTGCGCACACACACACACACGCCATGGACTTTGGCTCTATTTTATGACATGTGACACGCTTGGGAATTCACAATTGATACACCTTTATTAATTCTGGAATTTTCTTTCATAGTGTATGAATATTCACTTCTGAACCTAATTTAAAAAGAAAAAGCATTAATCAGCTTCCTTCCAAGGAAGGAAGAATCTTTACTAAAATAACTACATAAACTCTTTGAACTAATTGAACAAACATATTTCTGACAGTTCCAAATTTCTATGGAATTAATTACCTTTTATAAAAATTTTCTACTTCATTACCCTTTTGGCATTTCTATAGCATGGGGCAGTGTTTCTCAAAGTGTGGGTTGGGACCCACTAGATGGGTCATGTAGCATCTAGTGCAGCCATCATTGAAAGTGTAGGAAGATGAGACCCTGGAAAGGGGGAGAGCTGTGTGGTTATTTTGCTTGTGCCAAGGTTGTAAGTAGCCCTTTTTTTTCTGTTTCTGTTGGAAAATGGATGAGAAATAACCTAACTTATTGCTGAATTCTCAGGAAAGCTGCAGGTTCTGGTGTCACAGTGACTGCACTTCCAGTCATGACATCACTTCTGGTGGGTCCCAGAGAGATTGTCATTCTAAAAAGTGAACCTGGTGCTAAAAAATATGAGAACCACTGGCATAGAGTATAATTACAATAGGTTTTTAAAGACCTATTTGAAGATTTTGAGTTTAGTTTAAATTAGAATAAGAAAACTATAAAATTAAGAACTCAATCCTAAACTGGAGTTAGGCCAGCATAAACTAAGTTTGGCCAGCACAAGGACCACCATAAAGCTTGTGTGGACCACTCTTAGAGTCAGGGAGGATGGCTCACGTCTGTGTGCTGGCCTCTCTGATTCCAAGAGTGGTCCAAACATACTTTACAGTGGCTCTTGTGCTGGCCAAACTTTGCTAGCTTAGTTTATTCTGGCCTAACTCAGTTTAGGATTGCACCCTAACTTTATCAGTTTTGTGTCTCATGACAAGCTTATTTGGGAGTGTCTCTAGCCAATATCACGTTTTTTTAGTCCTAGATATTTTTAACAGGAAAGATTTAACTTGGGATTGTTGTATGCTAAAATTCTATGCTGTCATTTGAAGGTTAGAAATTTTCATTTACCTTAAGGATAGTTTCTTTGGATAGATGCTTTCAGTTACATTTCTTTTATGTTTCTCATTTGAGGCTTGCAAGTAAAGGTTTGATAATTAGTTTATCTCAAGAGAAACAAAAGGCACCATAAGTGATTGCATTGCTTTCGTATTCTGAATTATGTGATACTTTGCATTCCTAATAACCTCCTGCCTTCTATGAATACAAAATGTGAATGGTAATAATATATACAGAGTGCTTCAGGTACAGTATTGCAGTAGTTCTTACAACAGTCTAGTAAAGTAGGTCAGTAATATTATCCCCATGTTGCTGATATGTTGTCGGGGATGAGATAGAGGAGATAAGGCTTACTTGCCTATGGTCACCTTGTGAGTTCATGACAAGAGGGGGAATTTGAACTAGAGGTGTTCTGGCTCACAGCTCAATCTCTTGCCACTATGCTAAGCAAGTCACAAACCAGCCAAAGTTAAGCATTTTCAAGTCTGATTTCAGTTAGAGAGATCTAAGCATATGTTTAACTTTCTCTTTGAAATGAATAAGGAGTTATCCATTTCAAAACAGGTGTGTTTGGTAGCCATGAGAGTTTATGTTCATGTAAATATTAAGGATATGGTCTGGTTTGGTTTTTTTTTTAACCTATTACTAGCCAAAATGTGTAAGCCAGTGTTATTCAAACTATGGGTCGGGACCCACTTGGTGGGTAGTGACTTGATGTCAGGTGGGTCGCGGAAAGCTGGGAGCAGCCATCTTGGAAACTTCAGACCTGACTCTTGTTATATTCCTTTTGTGAGTGTTAACAGTTTGAATTTTCAAGGGAGGGTTTAAAAAATTTTTTTTTTAGTTCCGTGCTTTAACATCATATTTTGTCCTAATCTTGCTTTCTGTCAGGGATATTTCATGGTTGTACAATTGCTGCAGTCCAAGAATGGCAATTTGCATTTCAGGAATGTCATTATATTATGTTACAATGACAGCACTTCCTGCTTGATGATGTCATTTCCTGCCACAACATAACTTCCAGGTTAATGACATCACTTCTGATGGGTCCCAACACGAGTGCCATTCTGAGAAGTGGGCCCCGGTCTGAAAAGTTTGAATGCCACTGGTGTAAGCAATTTTTAAGTGAACAAATCTGTTCGGGGGGTTATGAGCAATATCTCTGTTGTATGTGTTAGAAATTACCATTGTCAAAAAGAAGATAAAACAGTCTGGATTCCTGTTTATTGGCATATATCTTAACTGAAGGCCCAATCCTATCTGACTTTCCAGTGCTGGTTCAGCTGTGCCAGTGGGCCATATTCAGCATCCTGATGGTGGGGCCAATCATGGGGTGGGGTATATCCTGCAGTGTGGGACCAGTCAAGGCAAGGAAACATTTGTTCCCTTACTTCAGTGCTGTGTTGTACCTGCATCAACTGGATAGGAAAGTTGAATAGGATTGGGCCCTCTTCACTTTCAACACACACTCTCCAAGATTATAATTGTACAGTATATTCAGTATCTATAATTGTATGGCTAGGAGGATGCGTGTTCAATAGAACAAGTAGTTTTAATTGTTTCTTTTATGCTGGAAAATGTAACATTTCAGCATTGTGATGAGATTCTAGCTCTATCTCAGAGCTTGGACATGTGAATTGGTATTCATGTCTGATGAATGTTTGGCAGAGGAATATTACATCTGATAGGGATTTATTTCACGTTCACAACGATATTTTATTTACTCAACAGTCATGGGAACAATACCCAGCCTACACAAGCATTTGTTTTGTTGCTTAACTACCCTCATCCTGTCCATCTCATTTTTTGAGAGATGTGTTATCATACACGAATTCCTAATTCAGCATGGTTAAGTCAGTGCACATACTAATGGCAGAAGTATTCAGTATATTCTGAAAAGGCATTGCATGAATGATTTCTTGCAATTTTTTTAAACTTAGTATATGCTGAATTGCTGATATCTGAATTAACTATAAAAAAATAAAGTTTATAATGACAAATCAAAGGTTAGTTAGAGCTTTCTGATATGAGATTAATCTCCACTTTAAATCAATGATACAGATAGTTATCTTCTATTTTGAAGAAGAAAGAGTTTACTGTCTCCAATATAGATCACATATCATCTATCACATCTCTAATAAAACTGAAAGTATGCTGGGGTAAGGTTCTAAAACTGAGGCTATGAGCTGCTTCGCACATGATGTGTAGTGTTACTTAGGTGTGCACCTAATCATGTCGTGTGTGACTAAAATACACTTGTTTGGAATAACGTGTTTTATACTAGTGCATTCATCAAAGAGCTAGGCTGGATCAGCTAAAGTTCACACCAAGCAGCAAAAATTGGCTTCTTTCCATGAAACGTGGAAGTTCCTGGGGTGTCTCCCTAGTAGCGAAAGATTCTCCCATATATTTGTCAATTATAATTTTCATTTAAAACTTTTGATATAATTGTACAGGTTGATTATCCCTTATCTGGATTGCTGGCAACTAGAAGGTATCTGGATTTTGGATTTGTCTGGATTTCAAAATAATTGCACAAACATAACGAGGAATGCTTCCTCTTATGTTTTCACTGCTACCCATACAGGTTTCTGCTGGAGTCTTTGTCATTTTTCAACAGTGTCTATAAAGGTACACACTGCAGAGCAAAGAACAGAACTTTCAGCTTGTACCTGCACTGTGTGCGGGAATAAGCACAAAAAGTGTTCACAAGTATTGGTCAAAAAATGTCCGGATTTTGGAATAGTCCAGATATTGGGTAATCTAGTCTGGATAAGGGGTAATCTACCTGTATAAAAGACTTCATTTCAGTCTGGAAGTAAAATAAAGCCAGTAGTGGTACTTTAGCACAGGTCTTTGCAACTAATTTGGAAAATATGAAGCTTATCTGGGAATGCTTCTTTCTTAATGTTGTTGTGCGATTGTAAAAGTGGGGCAGCTATATCTTTTTTTTTTAGATAACAATTGTGTTTCCTGATGAATTTAAAGCACCTGTCTGATTGTTGTTGTTAGATCATCCAGGTGAGCTGTTAAGCAAATTAACCATATTTACACATTCCTTTAAATAGCTCAGATAAGCTGTACAAGTTCATAGGTTCAGCATGTACAGACTTATTTCTTCGAACATGTGTAATTTTCACTTGGTACAGGAGTTAAATGAGTAGAGCTGCTTTCTCAGAAATATGAAGTTGGGGGCATTGACTTCATTGTATAGCAGCAGATTGGAGCAGCTGCTTGACTGTCCCACGGCCCTAGGCAGATGTATGAATACAGAAGGATGATCACAACAAGAGAGAAGGAATTCAATGAACCGGAACTGATCCAGCCTGCATGGACAAATTGCATATCAGGAGTCTGACCACTAGCCAGAATGGTTCCAACCCTGTAAGACAGCAGTTCCCAAACTGTGGGTTCATGGCCCACAAGTGGGTCACGACCCAATTTTTGGTGAATTGTGAAACTGACAAGGCAGGTTAGGCTATGTGCATCAAGGGTTATTAAACAACCTGCTATTTGCGGGGAGAACTGCTGCCCAATCGCCATTATAGCTACAGAGGCTATAGGATTAAACAGGATTAAACTGAAACTTTTTTTTATACTGGTTCTGATTATAAAAAGTTTGGGAATAACTTCTGTAAGAACTTGTGCCCATTCAATAAAAGCACCAGCAGAAACAGAGTGGTAGTCAAATTACTCAATATTTATGTTATGTTCAAAGTTCTTCATACATTTTTTCAGCAGACCTTGTAAGGTAGGCGAGTATCATTATGATATATTGTGTTTGAAATAATGTGTTGCCTAAGGAAATTTGGAGAGCATCAGCCTGAATTTGCTGCCACATAAAATGTAATATTTGAACCCAGGATTTTGTGGCTCAAACTGAACTTAACTACCATGTGGTTAAGAACTTTTTGATACTGGTAATATTTTTTCTGTTCATTTCTTGCATTCTCTGCTGGATGGGGAGTTTGAATGGTGTGGTTCATTATATAGCTGAACCAAAGACTTCTGTTCTGCCACCTCCCACTCTCCTGTATATGTCCTGCTTAATTAATTACTGATTTGTAGCATTAATTGTTCGCTGTATAATAATCAAATTATGAGTTGTACTCGTCCTCCGAACCAGGATCACAATGACATTTTAAAGTTAGTTTGCAATTCTGATTTGAAGAGCCAGCCTGAATAATAGATTTTTGGTTTGGAAATAATAGCCAATTATAGACTTTCTGCAAACTAAGAAGGAAGTAACTAAGCAGAGGATGCAAGACTGAAGACCGCCAAATCATGGTTTGATGTTGTGTATCAACTGATCCAATGCCTGAAACACAGTGATAAATTCTCATCTTTTGCAGTGCTGTTAGTACTGAATGCTGTGGTTCTGGACACACTGGGAGGGAGGTACTTGTGCGTGGGTGTGTTGCAGTAGTTAAAGCCTATTGGAATTCCTTGGAAAATCAGTGTGAATTCATATGTAAAGAATGGATTCATTAATTGAAGGCTCATTCCTTCTGAACTGTCTCAGCATTAGTAGTTAGTCTGAACACTGAATGCATAGTATTTTATTAATAGACGGAGCATATATGTTATTTGTGGCAAGCTTTGCTGGGAAATGACACGCCTCTGTAAGATGCATAGCACAATACCCACAATTATCTCTTCTATTGCCATTCTCGCTTTTCAACATTCTCTTGGAAACACTGATTTTCGGATAGACAATTCAGGCATACCCAGCAATTAACTCATTTTCACTTACAAAATAAGACATTTTATTCAAGCTTCTGAAAAATACAAGCTTCTGTTTACTTTCTTTTTAGGTGTTGCCTGCCATCGCTTCAGTTATTTAACAGACTCATGTATAAAACTGCAAATATAAACAGTGCACCTGTAAACGCTGAAGAAGAAAAAAAGAACAAAATTATTTTTTGCCTTCTGTGATCTTAGTAATATAATTTAAAGAAAAGCATATTTGCTTTAAATTAACTCACTATGGAACTGTCTAGAACAATTTTTTTCTAAAAACAAACACATCTCATCTGCCACTTCAATATGAAACAAACATCTTCTAAAAGTTTGTCTAGGAGTTTTTGAAAATACAGATAACTTCTTGTATTGTAGCAACTTCCAACTTGTCTAATGTCTAATGGAAGCAAAAACAGATTCTCATAAAACTCCACCCACGCGGCTAATTTCCATGTTACAATTTCTTACTTACACTCAGGAGCAGTGAAAAGTGAGGATGCATCAAAAGGAACTTGTACGATCATCTACAACCTTTATTATAGGTACATTTAGCCTGATACTGGTTCAAACGTGTAACAAAATTTATCATCCGAAGATCCACATTATTTTATGCTTTGGGGTTCTCTGCAGGTTTATGTCATGTAGATAAAACTGGAAGCAAGGTTGATAAAGTACATTTCAAAGTAGTGATGAGAAGCCATAGTAGGACTGCACCATTTGTTCAACTGGTATCTCCTTCCCACTCAAATATTTGACTAGGAGTAGCAGATTCTTCTGATGTTGATTCTATGACAGTCAATGGTGTCTGGCATCATGATGCCACAGTATGCCACATGTTGTCATTACTGCATGCTTAATGTTTGCCATATAACCCATCCATATTTGCCACAAAGCATTATGCACATCACACTGTAACACTGAAGGTTTCATGGTGAAGTTTAGTGATGATAATGGCTGCTGTATCCAGTTGTCTGATCAATGGTGATAGGCCAAATAATTTGGACAAGTTTTCTTTCTAGGAGTGATGGCACACTCTTCTGAGTTCACTATATAATCGCCATTGATGTTTGAGTGTTCACATTTAAAAAATCTTACTTGGTTGCTCTGAGCTTGTAATGTTAGTGCATGCATGCTGATGGTGTCTAGAGCATGTACCTTACTGTATTGCCTTATGGGAATTGTCGTTCTCAGCCATGGTAAAAAGCTGCTTGAAAATTCAACCCAGGGCAAACATTAGTGGAACAAGAATGTTTTTAATCTGCAGCATGACAACTAGCACAGAAATTGCAGCTTTTTGGTTGTATTTTTAAAGTTAAAACTACGTGACATCATTCAGCTTGATTTTTAGCATTGTATGAAAATAAGTTTTAATAGCCCTGAAAGACAGTGTTAAAGAGCCTCAGGCATCTTAACTTCTCAAATGGAAGTTTTGTCTGGGATTGTTTTGTTTCATTCTTCAGTCTGGAACTTGAACGGTAATTTATAATGGTGGAATATACACTTCCTTGCCTATTACACATTTTTAAATAAAATTTTGAATTTATTCCTTTGTATGGTTATACATATGACTGCTTTTATTTTTATTAAGGATGATTGTTTGCTGGTTTCGGTAGCTCAAACCTCCTAGTCTAATTTCCTGTTATTGATGTTTTAATACGGTATGTCTCTTCTCAGTAGAAATTAAAACTGTTCTAGAAACCACGCTTAAAACTTGGAAGCGGTAGAGCTGTTGATACACACACAAGCAGTAGTAAATATTCATAGCACAAATGCATGACAGCATGTTTTAAAAGAGCTTTTTCAGTGGGAAGGTGAGAATAGAGGAATTTCCTCCTCCACCCTTGCTGTTGCTAAGCTGTAACCTAATATTGTTTTAAAGGCGGCAGGGTGAGGAAGAGAGAAGGGAATAGAGAGGTCTTAGGATATTGCGTTGTGTTTTCAGTTTGAAGCTCCTAAGGTTACATGTCTTGCCAATAGGTTTTAACGTTGTCACAGCTGAATGGTTGGGGATTTTTATTTTACTGGGAAGTCAGTTGAATGGACTCGAAACACACCGCTATTCATTTTAGAGTGCGTGCTTCCTTGTTTCATGGTCCACTGGCAATTGCTGCTTGCCGTGGCTGGGGAGGGTAGCCTGACGAGGACCACCTGTTGGCAGGCTGCCTGACGCTGAGCTCTTGTCCTTTTCCCTCCGTTTTCCAGGTGAGCCAGCATTTTAAGAGCCTCTGCCCCTTTAGGAGCAGAGTTGCTGCTTGCCGTGGCTGGGGAGGGTAGCCTGACGAGGACCACCTGTTGGCAGGCTGCCTGACGCTGAGCTCTTGTCCTTTTCCCTCCGTTTTCCAGGTGAGCCAGCATTTTAAGAGCCTCTGGCTTGCCAGAGGCGCGAGCCTTTGGCGCGAGCCGAAGGGCAAGAGCCAAAGGGCTCTTTGCCCGTGGCTCTTCGCCGGTGGAACGGAGCCGGAGCCCAGCTGCTAACATCAGCCACCCTGCCTGTTTCTCCCGAGGATCTTCAGTGGCCAGCCACGCTCCGGTTTTTCATACTCCGGGAGCTTAGCAGCCTGTCAGCAAGCCTACTACCAGCCTTTTAATTGAGTGGGTGAGAGTTTGAATGTGTGGGCTCCTGTCCTGAGTCAGGCCAGGAGCGGTGAGCGTACTTCCTGCCTCGGTGAGAGGGGGGCAGGGAGGGACAGTTTTTAGAGGGCCTCTGTGAGAGGGAGGCAGAGATCTGCAGCAACCCAAACCTCTGTGTGAGGGGGGTAGGGGTTGCTGCAGTGGAGGTAGGGTGCGTGTGTGTGGGTGTCTGTGTTTTTAGACTGTGTGTGCGGCTGTAGTTTGGCTGAAGGTCGTCCCTGCCGGAAATATGTGCTTAACACCACGAGGGAGCTCAGGGGAGGGGAGGGGGGCCACCATCAGCAGAGTTACGGGTCACGGAAGGTATGGCGGTGGGGGTTGGGCCGGACATTACAGGAGAAGGAGGGTCAGTCGTAGACAGACTGTCCCTCTTTCTGGCCCTTCTCTCACCCCTCTGACCCTGGGTACTCCTGGCAACAGCCCCCTAGGTCTGAAGCTGCTGCTTCTGAATGCCAGGTCGGTTAATAATAAGACCTGTCTGATCCAGGATCTAATCCTGGAGGAGAAGGCCGACCTGGTATGTATCACGGAGACCTGGCTGGA
Organism: Lerista edwardsae; assembly: GCA_029204185.1. NCBI lineage: Eukaryota > Metazoa > Chordata > Lepidosauria > Squamata > Scincidae > Lerista > Lerista edwardsae. Next base: position 312,439 of record JAJKFI010000001.1, read on the forward strand.
TGAGCTGGGAGGGGTCAGTCTTTCCCAGATTTGTCCACCAGGTTTCCAGGTACTGCAGCTACTGCAGCAGCCACGACTTCAGGGGCGGGGAGGCGGGGTTGCAATGGTCTATCGGGATTCCATCCGTCTCACCGGATATTCTGTCCAGCAGTCCACCGGGTTTGAGTGCCTTCGCGTTGTGTTGGAGGGGCGAGACAGAATAGGGATTCTGTTGGTGTACCGCCTGCCTTGCTGCCCAGCAGTTTCCCTGCCTGAGCTGACGGAGTTGGTCTCGAGCGTGGTGTTGGAGTCCCCCCGCCTTTTGGTATTGGGGGACTTCAATGTCCATGCCGAGGCCCCGGGAACAGCTGCGGCTCAGGACTTCATGGCCTCCATGGCAACCATGGGTCTGTCTCAAAGAATATCTGCCCCAACACATGATGCGGGACACACACTGGACCTGGTGTTTACTGCTGGGCAGGTTGATGGCGATCTGGAGGTGGAGGAGATTAAGATCACTCCTTTGTCATGGACAGATCACTTTCTGGTGGGATTTAGGCTTGTTGCAGCCTCCTACCTCTGCAATGGCGGGGGATCGCATTCTATGATCCGCCCTCGGAGGCTGATGGATCCGAATGGATTCCTGAGGGCTCTGGGGGATTTTCCTGTTGCTAGAGTTGGAGATCCACCCGGCGCCCTGGTTGACCTCTGGAATACGGAGATGGCCGGGGCCCTGGATGAGATCGCTCCTGAGCGTTCCCTGCCCAATCGCAGAATCAGAGCGGCTCCTTGGTTTTCTGAGGAGCTGCGGATGATGAAGCGGCAGGGCAGGCGTCTAGAGCGTCAGTGGCGAAAGACTCGTGCCGAATCTGACCGTACCCGGGCTAGAGCCCAGTTAAGATCATATTCTAGGGCGGTGGTGGCAGCTAAGAGAGCTCACTTCTCTGCCACCATTGCTTCTGCGGAGAACCGTCCAGCTGAGCTTTTTCGTGTGGTCCATAGCCTTCTACATCTGCCCCCTCCTATTGGAGGGGAGGATCACACGGAGGCTCGCTGTGACGAATTTGCAAACCATTTTGCAGAGAAGGTCGATCAGATTCGGCACGACTTGGACGCCGCTGTGGGCATTTCTAGTGATGTCCCTGGGGAACCTGTCTATCCTACAATTTGGGATTCTTTTCAGCTTGTAGAACCTGAGGATGTGGACAGGATTCTCTGCAGTGTGAGACCTGCTGCTTGCCCGCTCGACCCTTGCCCAGCATGGCTAATTAGAGCTACCCGGGGAGGGCTGGCCGAGTGGACGGGGAGGGTGGTGAATTCATCTTTGAGGGAGGGGGTGCTGCCGCCTGCTTTGAAGCGGGCGATAGTTCGCCCCCTCCTGAAAAAACCCTCCCTGGATCCCACTAATCTAAATAACTTTCGGCCAGTCTCAAATATCCCATTTCTGGGCAAGGTGATTGAGCGGGTGGTGGCGTCCCAGCTGCAGAGGGTTCTAGAGGAAACGGACTATCTGGACCCATTCCAATCTGGCTTCAGGCCGGGGTTCGGGACGGAGACTGCCTTGATCGCCTTGGTGGATGACCTACGCCGAGGAATGGACAGGGGGAGTGCGTCCCTGTTGGTCCTGCTGGACCTCTCAGCGGCCTTCGACACCATCGACCATGGTGTCCTTCTGGGTCGGCTGGCTGGGTTGGGGCTTGGAGGCACTGTTTTGCAGTGGTTCTGCTCCTTCCTGGCTGACAGAACCCAGAAGGTGGTGCTGGGGGATGCTTGTTCGGCACCCCGACCTCTTAAGTTCGGGGTGCCGCAAGGGTCTATCTTATCCCCCATGCTATTTAACATCTACATGAAGCCGCTGGGAGAGGTCATCCGGGGGTTTGGGGTGGGGTGCCATCAATATGCTGATGACACCCAACGTTATCTCTCCTTTCCCCCTGATTCTGAGGCAGTTGAGGTCCTGAATCGTTGTCTGGAGGCAGTCGGGGGCTGGATGAGGGCGAACAAGCTGAAATTAAATCCGGATAAGACAGAGGTGCTCTTGGTCCGGAAATCCACAGCTCGGGTATTGGACTATCGCCCTGCTCTGAATGGGGTTGCACTCCCTCTGAAGGAGCAGGTCCGCAGCTTGGGGGTTCTCCTGGATTCACAGCTGCACCTGGAGTCTCAGGTGTCAGCGGTGGCCAGGGGAGCCTTTGCTCGGCTTCGGCTGATCCGCCAGCTGCGACCGTACCTGAGCTGCGCGGACCTGGCCACAGTGACCCATGCCCTAGTGACATCTAGATTAGACTATTGCAATGCGCTCTACGTGGGGCTGCCTTTGAAGACGGTTCGGAAATTACAACTAGTACAGAACGCGGCTGCTCGGGTGGTTGCTGGGGCACGTCGGTTTGACTCTGTCGAGCCACTGCTTCGGCGACTACACTGGCTGCCGGTTCTGTTCCGGGCCAAATTCAAAGTGCTGGTGTTGACCTTTAAAGCCCTTTACGGCTCGGGCCCAGGGTATTTGAGGGACCACCTCCTCCCATATAATCCGACCCGTACTCTGAGGTCATCTGGGGGGGCTCTCTTGACGGTGCCGCCACCAGGAGAGGTGAGAGGGGTGGCGGCCAGTAGGAGAGCCTTCTCGGCGGTGGCACCCGAACTTTGGAATACCCTCCCCTTGGAGTTAAGAACTGCTCCCTCCTTGGCGGTATTTCGGCGGGGGCTGAAGACCTTTTTATTCCAGCAGGCTTTTAGTTGCTGACAGGCTGGCTGGCTTTTTTGCATTTTTTTTATATATTTTATGATCCTAGGGATTAATTTGTTGTATGTTGTATTTTTAATTTTGTTTTTATTGTCTTTTAATACTGTTTTTAATTGTTTTTTACTGTGTTTTTAACCTTGTAAATGCCGCCTTGAGGGCCTTGTGGCGGAAAGGCGGGATACAAATCAAATCAAATCAATAAATAAATAAATAAATTAAATATTGCCACGTTACCAACCAAAAAAAAAAAATTGCATTTATAGTAAATGATGTTTCTAATGTGCCGTAGCAACCTCTCCTCACTATCCATGCCAGTTTTTATAATACTTTTTTTTAAACTTCACTCTTTCCAGAAATTATTTTAAAAGGTTATCTTTTGTTCTGCAACATCTTCAGAGCTTGATACATTAGGACAGTGATTTTTAAACTTTTTAGCAGTGAGACCCACTTTTTAGAATGCCAATCTGTCATGACCCACCAGAAGTGTTGTCATTAACTTGGGGTGATGTCAAGCCCAGAAGTAACATCATCAAGCAGGAAAATTTGTAGTGCCTGCATTTGATAAAATCAAATCTAATCTATATAAAAGAGAATAAAATGTCCAAAACATTAGTGTCAAATAGTTTTTGGGGTTGCTAAACTGATTGGGGACAGTCCCAATGACTTTTAAGCCCAAATGTAGTCGAATAGAACTCTGCAGAACCTTCTGGAAATGTTTAGAAATCATTAGGCCCCAATCTTGGACTCCAATCAAATATTTGCCATGTTACCAGGCGTAGTCACTGAATACAAGTCTAACGATACCGTAGTAGATGCTTATTAGGTTGTCAATTTCCCATCAGACTTCCTAAACTCACTTGATACGGCTGCATTGCCACCACATCGTCTTTTACTTACAGTGGGATCTCCAATTATTTTACTACGGAACCTCGACCCGCCAAAACTTTGCAACGGCACAAGGCTGTGTGTCAAGAAGATGCTGGGTACTGTAATTGAAGCAACTAGGTTAACAGGAAAGGGAGAGGGTGAAACAGTTTTTTTTTTCCACAGCTAACACTCATTCCGACGGATCTCCCTTTTAATTTTAAGAGATTGTAATTTCCAGTGAGACTTGCATTCTCGATCATGATCAACAAGTCACAGGGGCAGTCTATTAAGTACTGCAGAATGGATTTGAGATCGCCATGTTTCTCCCACGGACAACTTTAGGTTGCTTGCTCAAGGGTGGGTTCACCCAAGAATTTATGTATTCTTGCTCCTGGAGGTGAAACTAAAAATGTTGTTTATAATCAAGTTCTGAGTTAAATTAATATTATAGTGAATTTGTAAAGGATTTTAGTTTATAATTTTTATACTGTACTTATACTTTTAATTTCCTGTACATAACATTACTTTGATTTTACATTATAGATAGAATTCATTCCTTTTCCTGTCTAATAGAAGCTTGGGATACATAAATACCCAGGCAACGCCGGGTAAGGACAAGCTAGTTAAGTATACGTTTAAAGTTTATATGAAGTTCAAAAATTTATTTAACATAAAGAACCCTTCCAATCATTGCTGAAAAACTCCCCTAAACATTCCAAAGGCTGCAATTCTATCCACAGTTACCTGGGAGTAAGTCCTGTTGACTATCATTGTTAAAAGCAGGTACATAGTAGCCTGTTAAAAGTGCAGATCTGTAACATTTCCTAAAACGCAGTTATGCATCATGGTAGCATCAACTCTAATATATTAAAAATAAAATACACATTGAAATGAGGGGCGACCCTGATGCACAGTTTGAGAAACACTGCATTAGCATCTTGATAAATTTAACTATAGAATTTAAAAAAAAAACACTTCAGGCCAAACAGATCAAATTAATTTCTTTGGCATAGTTCAAAATTACTGTGAAGTCAGCTGTGTTGCCAAAACAATTGTTCAGCATTGTAAAGGCTAACATATTTGAGCTGCAATCCTATGCACAGTACATGCTTTTCTGGAAGTAAGCCCCATTGGTCACAGTGGGACTTGCTTCTGAGTAGATAGGTATAGGATTGCACTGTTGGTGTGGCATACATTTTTATGAACCAGAATCTGTGTTAGCATCCTTTGTTGTAGGCTCTAGTCTAGAAAAGCTTATGCCGTTATGATGTCACATGACTTCATAGTTAAGAATATTATTATAGTTTGGGCCATGTCAAATTGCTGTTATTTCTCCTCTGGTATATGACAGGCTGCCAATCAACTTTTGTTCTGTCATTGTTTCTCTTAAAATATCTTTATTTGTTGGGTCAAATTGGTCTTCAAAGTTGTAAGGATGGATTAAACTTTTTTATTATAGTTTGCTAGTAACCCCACTAGGTTGATCCCTATATCTAGTTGTTGCACTGTTAATGGGGATGTGGAGTTGGCTGTCACCAATATGCAGATGGCATCCAGCTCTGTCTTTCCTTTTCACCATCTTCAAGGGTGGCAGCTGCAGTCTTGGCGCATTGCCTGGAAGCAGTTGGGAGTTGGAAGGAGGCAAACAAGTTGAAACTAAATCTGGACAAGACAGATCCTCTTGGTTGGGAAATCCTCAGTGCAGGTTTTGGGTAATCAACTTGTTCCAAAAGGGGTCCTTTTTTTTCTCTTCTCCAAATGGGGAGAAGAAAAGCCTTCTCAGTGGTGGCTCTCTATTTATTTATAGGATTTATACCCTGCCTTTCTGCCCCATGGGCACTCAAGGCAGCTTACAATATTAAAATAAAAACAATACAAAACAATACAAAACGATACAATTAAAACAGTATTTAAAAACAATTTAAAATGGGCAGGCCCTGTGGAGCCCATAGTTGTAGTTTAAAATGCCAGCCATTTTACTAGGAAGTCAGTTGAATGAACTCGAAACATACCGCTATTCATTTCAGAGTGTGTGCTTCCTTGTTTCATGTGCAACTCCTTTCCAGTTGTTCCTCCCTGGAACAACTTCTTACAGGGCTTGAAAACTTTTTTACTTTAGATAGTTTTTGGTGGTGGGTAGGGTGAGGTGGGGAAAGTTTTTGAGAGTTGAAGACATTAAGGGAGCTCCTAGACTTTTAATCTGATTTTTTAAATCTACCTGGTCTTGCATTTTAATCTGCTATGCGTCCTCCCTGACTCCAAGAGTGGTCCAAAAACATTTTACAGTGTGTTTGAAACACTCCTAGCCCGGAACAAGGGACTTGTGCCAGCCTAACTCCAGGTTAGGATTGTGCTTTAAATGACTTGGGACCAGAGCACCTGAAGATCCCCCATTTTCATGTGAAACTGCCCATCCCTTAATATTTTATTTTCCACCACTAGCAGTAATACGCTTGGCAATGCAATATGAGAGGCCTGTCTACACAGATCCACCTGGATTATGGAACTTGTTGCCCTTGGATCTAAGGCTACCACCACTGCATCAGATGATTTTTTTAAAAAAACTCTCCTAATATTGTTTTGTGTCTTGCTTTATTTTTTTGTATGCTTGATTTATTTTTTATTGTATTTTGGTTTGTTAGCTGTTTTGAATGCATCCCTAGTGGAAAAAAAGGTGGGATATAAGTAATGAAGATATCAAGGGGTAAGCATAGTTGTGTGTATCAGAGTATGCATTTTTACAGCGGTTCACAAACTCTGGGTCTGGGTCCCACCAGTGAGTTGTGACCCAGTTTTTGTTAGGTTGCAAAACTAACAGCTCAGATTAGGCTATGGACATTGGCTAAACAAGCTGCTACTTTGGGGTGGGGGAGCAGCCCTACTGCCCAAACCTCATTATAGCCACACCACGTGGCATTTATAAATTAGGCAGTAGCCTCTAGGGCAGTGGTTCTCCAACGTTTTAGGACCAGGACCCGCTTTTTAGAATGACAATCTGTCCAGGACCCACCAGAAGTGATGTCATGGCTGGAAGTGCTGTCTTTGTGATATCAGAGACTTCTGCTTTCCTGAGAATGCAGCAATAAGTTGGGTTACTCCTCAGCCATTTTCCAATAGCAAAGTGAATCAAAAAAGAAAAAGGGCTATTTACAACCTTGACACAAGCAAAACAACTACCCAGCCCTCCCCCTTTCCAGTGTCCCATCTTACTATATTTTCAATATGGCTGCTTTTGGTGCTTCATGATCCATCTGAAATTGGCTCATGACCCAGTGGTGAGTCCCGACCCACAGTTCGGGAAGCACTCCTCTAGGGCGTAAAAGGTTTGTGAATCACTGGATTATTAGCTTACTGGGTAAAGGCTCCAGCTTTTCTATATCTCATGCATTCTGCTGATATTAAAACAACAACTACATTTGGAATTCTGTAACCTTTGGGCCAAAACTGATTAATTCTAAAGAAAGCATCAGATTCTATATCAAAAAGTAGTTGCAGTAGATAGTTTTTTTCCCCTCAAAGTAGGCTAGTAATCCCTTAAGTAATCTTTCATGGAACATATCACTTGGCTACAATTAATTCTCACAGCCTCAGGACCTAAAGAATAAATCAACTCACAGGCACTAGAGAATACTTTTAAATTATCCATTCCTACTGTTTAAAATAAACAGTAGACTATGATTTTGTTTGAGTATGAGACTTGCAAATACAATTGCAAATCAAACACTTCCTCAGTGCTGGGTGGAGTGCCCACAAAGACATTTGGCAGATGCAGAATTAATGAAATGTTGATGTTGGGTGGTGGAGGGGAGGAACCAAATCTGAGGAAGTGTGAGAATTTCCTTGTTCAGTCTTGGATGATGACTGCAGGAAGGAACTGTTTTAATGACTGGGTTGAATCACGTAACTTTATTTACACTGGGCGCTTGTGGGAGAAGCTTAGAACATTGTACATCATAACAGCCCTGGATCATGATGCTAACCCCTCCCATTTTTTTTATCAAAACAGTTCTTGAGGAACTTGGTTGATCTTTATGTAAAAAGATACAAGAATTATTTACGCTTTCAGTGTATAGTGGCTGAACACATTTTCTTTCTTAGGACTGAATCCTAACCAACTTTCCAGCACTGGGGTAATGCTTCAAGGTAAGGGAGCAAACATTCCCTTAACTTGAGGGGGCCATTGAAACATCTATGAATGTTTATGGAACATTGGAATGTTGGTTAGAATTGTACCCTTATTCTCTCAACTGGTGTCTGACATTTGATGCTTTCTGATACACTCTTCCTTCTGTAGAAGTACTTTCTCTATACAGATTTTAACTTACAGCAATACCTTAACTTTCATCCTTAACTTTCATACCATAACTTTCACCCCTGCTAACTGGGCAAGAGGCACTTTTCAAGTGATGTTCCTCTTATATTTAGCAGGGGGAGAGTAATTGTCCCTTTTCACCCCTGCGCAGTGTCTTTCTAGTGGCTGTTGCTGGTGGTGGTCTGCATTTTTTTTTTTTTAGATTGTGAGCCCTTTGGGACAGGGAGCCATTTAACTTCAATATTACTATTTGCCTGTAAACCGCTTTGTGAACTTCGTGTTGAAAAGCGGTATATAAGTACCTGTTTGATTGATTGATCCACTTGATATTCATCACTTTGCTCTATAATTTGCAATTATAGCCACGTTTCAAATATTGTCCTCCATGTTTTTCTCTTTTGTCTAATTGTCGCTGTGTGAGGCCACACCCGCAATCTCATGAGGCCCAGCAGGGAAAGCTAACTTCAGGTGCTGTTTCCCTTAAAGCCTAGCTTGAAATGGTTTGGAATGACTTAGAATTAATTATATTTGTTATGAGGTTTTCACTGTGAGGAATGGATTAGGTATGGATAAAGAGAGAAAGGTGTATTACCCTATTAACCTATCTTTTTAACAGTGCTGCCTTCACGTGGCATTTAATTTCTTCCCAACCTTTTACAGAGGTGACAATTTTGTCTTTGTTCAGAACTAACCTTTTTGCTTCTGCTGCTTGAAATGGAAATTCCATAGTTCATACCATATTGTACCTGTAGTACTACAGACAATAGTACCATACTGCCTGTAATTTTCACTGCATTTAGAAAGCGTATACAGCTAGCAATAGTGTTTTGTACAAGGGAGAATAGAATGCTTTGCCACTTAAGTATGAATAAATTATTTTGTTACTCTCTAGCACTGGATATCAGAATTGGAAAATCTTTTGCATATGCATATTACACCTGCCGTGTTACCGATTGCGAGGGAGAACACGCAGACCAATATGATCAATAAGGTTCTGATTTATTGCAGCATGGTCACCATTTTTATTACAGTTTTACAGGATGTTTGCTTAGAAATCAATAACCTGGCTTGATTGCCTTGAATACACATCAGAAGGCTGCTTGATTAGCTCAGGAAGTCTCGGCAAACAAGCTAACAAGCTTAACTAGTAACAAGATTAGCGGTCTCGCGGCTCCACTATCTCCCTGTTGCTCAAAGCAGGATGCTTAATTTCCGATCTTTCTCGCTCTGTGTTGCAAGGGGCAAGCCAATTACGCGGTTTCCTATGATGTTGCAAGGGGTCAGCTGGCTACAGCGATCTCCCATCTTGCTCTTGCCCCAATCCCACAATCCTTAGAGAAAAACCATTCTTCCTATAACACAACACCTCCCCCTCTCTTTTTTAAAAGGCTGCTGTGAAGTTCTAGAGGCAACATTTTTGAATACAAAAAAAAAAACAAGGACCAAATAAACACATTATAATACATATAGTTACTATGAATAGCGTAGGTTGAAACGCGTGCAGCAGGTAGGGCAATATGGCGTTTAGCTTTCTGATGAGGTTTTGCACGACAGTTATGTTCATCGTGTCTAAGTGTTTTTCCTGTGTTTTAATTCACTTTGAGCTATTCTGTTGGGAAACCACAGTTTGGCAGATAAGGATTGATTGGATTTTTGGCAGGACTTGCCTAAATTGGGTAGCTTTAGGCTAAAAATAGCCTCTTGTTGTCAGACATTAGATTCGCATTTCTCATTTCTTTAAGACTGGGGGGGGGGAACAGGCGACGTACAGTTGTCTGCACCAATTCTTCATTCACATGCTGTATGTAATGGGAGGATGTTCACTAATCTTTCCTTCCCTGCATCCTTGCAGCCACCCTGGCCGCCCCCCCCTCTCCCAGATATGGCGTTGTGTGCATCTGACCATTAGGCAATGCAAGTGTTTTTCCCGTTAAGGCCAAATTTACCACAATGGGGTATTCATAAAGGAAACAATTTTGCCATAAAGTTAAGTGTTTTCCCACCAGAGTTGTCCAAAAGGAGCTTTTACTAAGAAGAAAATTTTTCTAAGAAGAAACTTTTCTAGACTTTTCTTTTACTATTTCTTGAGGGCCATGAGGGCAGGGATCCAGGGGGCTAGCTCCCCCTTTTCTTTTAAAAAAGCTTTGGTATGTGAAGTTGAGGTTGGTTTGGATGGGGACTTATACGTGTAAAGGTTTGGCATAAGGGACATGGGTTTGCACAATGATTACATAACATATACAAGCATTGGTTTACGCAGGTGAGAGAAAACAGAAATTAGCATTTATAGTGGATGTTAAGAGGTAGCTTCAGCCAGCATGGCTGCAAAAGTCTTTTTTCTGGAGTCCCTTGCTTTTGTTTTGATGGAAGCTGCTCGAATGCCGCAGTTCTGCATCTTTCTGTGAGGTTCTTTTTTGGGTGACTGCAGTTTTAGGGTTGAATAGATGTTTAACTGAAGTACAGTTTATGAAGACCTCAGGTTTATAATAGAGTTCTTTAAACAGGGTTTACTAAGGCTGCAGCACTTTTTGCCTTCTTTGGAGAAGTGGCTCGGGGTAGTACTTCACAGCTGCTTTTCCTGTATTTAGGGCTTAAAAGATGACTTTAAGAAAGAAGAATAGATGCACACTGTCTATAATACTAAAATGAACATGAAATGCGTTTGACATTACGGGCTTTACAGACAATTTTATAAACATATAAAACGTGCAGGTGAGGTTTTCTTCTCATTTTGAGTTTTTGGCCTAAATTAAAGTTATTATTGAACCTAGCAAATACTTTGAATCTTTGCATTCTATACATGCTTAGGAGATACAATGGTCTACCAACTGTAAAGCAACTGGCCTTTGTAAAATTAGTACTGGCAGGTATCCGGTTTGAAAAGCCGGCGTTTGTTTTAAATTATCACTGGCAATGGCATTTTTAAACTTGCTTTCTTTTTCCTGCATTTGAAAACAAACTTTTTTGATTAGTGCTCCTTTTAATAGCAGAGTTTTGAGGGCTCATCTTCACGTGACGCTTTGCTGCCTAGTCTGTTGAAAAAGTAAGTTATTTGGAAAGAAAGCATATACTTTTTGTAGTTAGCAACATTTATTTGCTTGGCATATTTAAGACTCCTATGTAAAATTGCATTTAGGCGAAAAGAATTTCATTAGAGGTAATGCTCTTGGATAGGCAATTAATTTCAATGTGATGCGCAGGAAATATTAGCAGGAGGTTGTTGCTTTTCTTTGCTGCACTTATGGAAATGCTATAAAACAAGGCTTAGAGTAAGATTTTGTTACAAGTTACAGTGGCAGAGAGTCTAACAGACTTGCTGCTTTGCTTGATAGGAAAGAGGAGGGGGTTTGGAAAACCCAACTCACTCACTCCCTTCACTGGGCTAAGAGGGGGGGGGGAGCATATTCTAAGAATGGCTGAAAAAACTTTAGACCTGGCCTTTGGACTGCAACGAAGCTCCCTGCAAGTGTGCAAGTAAGGTGCAAACCTGCTCCTTTCTCTCTCTTTAAGGAAGCAGCACAGAGTGCTCCTGTTTGGGGCTTTCCTTTGCTCGCTTGTTCCTGGGATCGTGCAGAGTTCTTTGGATTGAGGCTGAAATCACACTTGGTTCCACAGCCCCACAGGGACAACAAACATGTAAAACACTCACATACAAAACCAACCTTTTACTTTACTTTGAGAAATCATATATGCTACGCAGCTAATTATGATTATACAGTGGGGAACAGGCCATGTCTTTAGCGCTGAAAGGGGGTTGCCTTTTTCCAGGCGGCAACATCTGGTTGGACTACAAAAGGCCTTTAAGTCTTGTTCTGCTGTAGCGTGCCCTAGTTTTGCAATTGCCCCTTACAGTATAATATGATTGCTGAAGCATTCTTATGATTTCCACATGCGCAAGTTTAGCCACAAAACACCAATAGACAATTATGCATTTAATTTAGAACACCCTCTAAAGATCATATGGTTTTTTTCTTGGCAAGGTTTAAAATTGCACTCTGATGCGCACCAGTGTTTAAACTTAACCCAAATTTTTCTAAACAGAGGACAAGTAGTGCACAAAACCAAAAAATATACCATGGTACCAGGCATGAGCTCAAAAAAAAAGGAAAAGAAGTGTTGCAACAATATCAGGCCTTAAGGATGACACAAAGATAACAGGCAGAGAGGCAGAGAAGAAATTGGGACACAGAGGTGTGCCCACACGCAAACATGAATTTCTCTTAAGGTGCACCTACACACACACACACCCCTATGCATACACACTCTTAGTCCAGGACAACACACGCACACACGCCTGGACTTTTACTTAAACACACGCCTATACATCCACACCTGGATTTTATCCAGACAACACATGAAGACATACAGTGCGCACATTTTTATCACACATGACAAACATGTAACATTTAACATGAACCCTCTTTTTTTTCCCTTTTTTCCTCCTTTTTTCTCCCCTTTTTTTTTTCTTTTTTCTTTTTTTGCATGCAAGGCTTCCCATTATTTTGGGCTCCTATTTTTGCAGAGACAACATATTTTGAGTAGGTGTTAGCAACGTCTCTGTCAGCAATTCAATGTCATAAGGTGTCAAGTCAGTGGGTGTGCCATAGTCCATTATATATTTTGAATTTTATGAGTCATATTCCAGTTAAAGGGAGCTCATTCTGCAGCGTTGCCTCGGCAGATCACGAGCACCAATATTGGCTGCATTGTCAAATCTTCCTTTAAAGATGCATTCCGTATTGCTGCTCTCCATCGCCTCCTATGATGAAACGTCTTGTCTTTCCCTGGCGGGGCTGGATCCCGGGAGGGGAGGGGGTTCGTTGTCTGCCTCCCCCCTCCGTGCCCCTCTGAGCAGCCTTTTTCTCCCTTTCTCTTCTCTCATCCCATTCTTCCAACATTTCCTGTGTCCTTATTCTCTCCTCCTCCTCTGCAAGCGATAGGGGCGCTCCCAGCTCCCGCTTTTCCCAGGGGCTCCATCGTCCTCTCTCCCCGTATCGTGCCATCATCCACTCCTCCGCCTCCTTCCAAGCACACTCTCCCCCCCCGGCACCTCCTTTTCTGCCCTCTCCTTGTTTTGTTTCCATTTTGACAAGTCCGGGTAAATACTGTCCTCATCCATGGGCGAGGGAACATTAGCGAGGTCAGATGGGGCCGTGGGGCTACATGCCTCTGGCTGTCCATCTTGCACAAGACCCCACAAATCTGTCCCGACATTTCTCCAGGTTAATTGCAAAAATAAGTCCGTCCAGTCCTTCAAATGACCCCGCCTTCGAGCGCACTGACATAGGGCGCCCGCATCTTTCTCCTTTAATTTACAGTCATACTTCGGGGCCAATTCACGGAGCCCTTCCGTCTCCGAAGCCGATACGGCTATTCCCATCCCGTCCCTGATCCGACCGTCACCCTTTGGACTTTGTCGATCAGTCTCCTTTTTTTTTTCCTGACTCACCAGCCAGCGTGGCCACTTCTCTCTTTCCGCCTTTCTTCGGCGCCCGGGGGATCCTTTGGGTCCTATCCTCAGCGATCCGCAGCGATCCTACCCCGTCCGGGATGCTAACCTCGCACCTGTCCGCTGATTATTTCTAATCACGTCGGGGTCACCATTTGCCGTGTTACCGATTGCGAGGGAGAACACGCAGACCAATATGATCAATAAGGTTCTGATTTATTGCAGCATGGTCACCATTTTTATTACAGTTTTACAGGATGTTTGCTTAGAAATCAATAACCTGGCTTGATTGCCTTGAATACACATCAGAAGGCTGCTTGATTAGCTCAGGAAGTCTCGGCAAACAAGCTAACAAGCTTAACTAGTAACAAGATTAGCGGTCTCGCGGCTCCACTATCTCCCTGTTGCTCAAAGCAGGATGCTTAATTTCCGATCTTTCTCGCTCTGTGTTGCAAGGGGCAAGCCAATTACGCGGTTTCCTATGATGTTGCAAGGGGTCAGCTGGCTACAGCGATCTCCCATCTTGCTCTTGCCCCAATCCCACAATCCTTAGAGAAAAACCATTCTTCCTATAACACAACAACACCTTTTGCAATTCCTTGCTAAAACCCATCTAACAGTCATGTTATTGTTCTTCTCTCTGGTTATCCTCCCTTTGGTATCAGAAGTCAATGAATCCATGCAAAAGATTGCAGTACTTTGTTAGAGGGTTCTGATATGCCATTTAGAAAACTCTGATCAGTTTTGAACTTTTACGGGAAGCTATTCTATAATAGTTCTAGTCAGTAGTGCGATCTAAATGATTTAGGAACAGGAACTCACTTTTGATTGGCACTTGTCGGGAATCTGGAACCAGCCACGGAGCCCGTTAGGATCCGGAACGCCCGTTCTGGTCTGTTCCCCCTGAATGACATCACTGCCTTCGCCCCCCTAGGAATCCGGAGTCGCTCCCTTTAACCCTCTGAGTGCCGGCCAACCAAGAAGAAAAGCTCTTTGCAGAGGAATTGGGAGGGGGGAGAGTGAAGTGGGCAGAGTCAGCCCTAATTTTAACTAGTGGAACTGAGTTCCCCTGCATTCCCCCTCAATCCCACCACTGGTTCTAGTCAAAGGATTGAGGATTGCAACTATTGGAATTTTAAAATAAAACCAGAACTATATCCAAAGGTAAATAGTATAGAGCAGCATTTACCAAACTGTGCGTCACAACTGATGTGTGGTGCGTCGTGACACAGTGCTCAAATCTTCCCCCCAGAATTCTTACTTGGCGCCCCCAGACTAACACAAATACTACAACTTTTTGGTTGTATTTTCAAAGCTACATTTCAATATTTTTTTCAATGTCACATTGAAAAATGTCACTGTATTTTCCGTGTCACAGTGTGACATTGTTCAGCTTGATGTTTAGTATTGTAGAAAGGTAGAGACTTGGACACAATTGGGAGCCACTTCATGTTTGCAGAAACTACTTCTGGTTTACTTCCATGACTGCTTGTTGTGTCCAAAAGGGTTTCCGAGGCCTGCAGTGACCAAGAGAGTGGATCATTGGCTGGCAAGACCCAGAAGTAGCATTCATGTAAGGGTTTTGGTGTCAGATTTGAGCATTGCGTCACAACCCACTGCAGAACACGAGGTGTGTCATTGTGCTCAAAAGTTTGGAAACCACTGGTATAGAAACAGCTGGCGGCTTTCACACAATTCTAACCTGGTGTTGCACTGGTGCAGCACTCTTGCACTGGACCAGCACTGTCTTAAATGTGCTATAAGGCGCATCTGCACTGCGGATTTGGTTGCTGGGCCGTCACAGGCGGCAGCGCTGGTGCCCTTATGCCGCATAGTCCACCAGCTGTGCTTCTGCCAGCGCAGGGCCATGCCAGGGGCATGCTGGAGGCGTAACAGGGTGTAGGGATGGCGGATCCGTGGGTGGGCCGGCCTGGAGAGGGTGACAGAGATGGAACAGGGCCATTAGGAACCCTGTCCCTAGGCTGGGCGTCCCTGATCCAGGCTGCTCCTGGCTGCATGGACTTGAGCCTGCTATTTTGCCGTAGGGGTGGCTGAGCCTTACGCTACCTCCCAGGCTGTGTTAGGATACAGCGCAGGTCAGCTGGCCTGCCTATTCCAGGTTAGGATTGCGCTGTGAATTCATTTTATAAAGCATTAGGAGAAATTCTTTCTTTCACAATTATCGGCATTTAAATAAACATTTCTAAAAGGAATTCCTGTTAAGTATTAACATCACAATCTTCCTATGGTTTGATATTCACAATAGTTTCCTGGAGATTATTGTTCTAGAACGGAAATAACTTGTAGGTCTGAGTACTCTTGATGGAGAAACTGACTGATGCCCACCCTGTCCTACCCTCTGAAAGTTTACTTCAACATAAATTCTGCTGAATTAAATGGGATGGCATACTAAGAATCAGTGACACATCTGTAGCAGCCCAGTTGTAATCTCATTCATTGCACTTAATTTTTACTGTATTTCATGTGCACCTCCAGTAAGTGCACTTGGAATCATGCTTATGTTGTCCTCAGGTGTTGCTTCATTGACGTAATCTCTCACTTGTGAAACCACATTCCAAATTGCGTTCGTCTTTAGTTCAACCTTAAAATTCATTGGATCAACATCAGGCTCCGTCAAAATAGTTGGCATCAGGGAGTCTAGCACCCAGAATCATTCCTTTCCAGCTGAAGAGTTAAGTGTTCAGCTATCATCATCTGACTTTAAAAAAAAAAGATGATTTCACAAGAGAACCAGCACTATTATTTATATCTATGTTGCCTGGAGTCATGCGAGTATGCAACAATATCTGCTTTCATATAAAAGTTATTTGTTCTTACATTCCACCTAGTACAGTTTAGAATGCTGTACTAAATGATAAGCTAAAGCCTGTCTGTACCCAGTTTTCTTTAACCATGTAAATGGGCACACTGGATTGTACCCTGTGGCTAGAATTCTTATGTCCAGTCACCTGTAATGAGGTTCCATTAAATCAATGGGACTTAAGCATGTGTTAAGTGGGTTTAAGACTGTAGTCTTAACAGTGTACACAGAGTAAGAGTTCACAAGATAGCAGAAGAATTCTTCCAAACAGAGAAGTTATAAGTTACGTGCTGAGAAATGTGTTTAGCTGCAGGGTTTATCTTGTTTTGAAGATATTTCATTTGATGCTCTGCTTAGAAACCAAATGAATACTTCCTCTCTGGCTCAGTAAAGCTATTCTTAAACAATGCTAATCAACAAGCAGCAGGATTTTCCTTGTAAACACAGGTTCTAGGACTCTGTAATAGGTTACACCAGGGCATTTAGACTACACAGCACAGATTTCACTTCTGCAGTCAAAGAACTGTTCTTTATACCCAGCCCTTCTGATGTTAGCCTTCCTGGTTTTGCTCTCAATTTATACACATTTTAAAGGGAACACTTCACATGCTAGATTACTTGGGTCTATGCCTAAAATTTCTTATGTGTACACTTATTAAAATGTAAAGTGCGAATGTGACAAGCATGTATTATACACGTCTGACTAGAAAGACTTGGTTTCAAATTCCCATTCCGCCACGAGGGTCATTGTTGGATCTTGGGTCAGCCCCCCTTTCTCTGTCTAATCTACTTCACCTCATTTTTGTGAGGAGGGAAAAGAACCATATACATTATCAGTTCCTTGAAAAAAATGCAGGATAAAAGTATAGTAAATACAGTTTACTCTCCATGGAACCAGGATTACCTGTGTTTCCCTGTGAAATGTATGCTAGGTAACAGCTCAGGGTTTTGCTGCCTCAGTATATGCTAAGTGGCTCTTAAAAATCTGGGAAGTTGCTTTGGAAATATTTGTTGGCAAGTTTTGCCAGCAAAACTTGTTGTGCAGGCAAGCAGTAAGTGTTGACATATGTTGTTTCAAGACTGGGTGTTGATTCTTTTTGGAAACAAAATCTCCATAAAAATGACTAGTTACTCTCTGGGTGTGGCCATTAAGATGGCTGTTGAAGGCCCTGATGCAATTGCCACATGGCAGGGGTGACCCTGCAGGTCTATTGCCTGACAGTGTATGGTGTCTGCCTAGTACAAGAAAACAAGCACCCAGAATCAGTGATGTAACAAATGCCAGCCTAGCTATGAAGCTGTTAAGAGAATTATTCCATTACTGGATCCCAGGCTCCTGTTAATGCCTCTAATTCATCCATCCATGAAAATAGCCATTATCTTAAGTCACAATCTTTGGCTGTAGCAGCAGCTGTTGTCAATCCTAATTGAAGTTGCTGGTGGAGGGCAAGCTATGAGGAGTTTGTATGATTACTATGCTTGGAGACATGATATTAAACATACATTCTCTCTTTTTGGTGGCCCGTAGACATTGGCACTTGCTCAGCCTGCATTATTTAATTTCTCCTTCGAACATGTCATTTAACATAAGGGAATTTTCTTGCTCAGCAACAGCTTGCTACTGAATAGATACTCATTATTAAATTTCAGTTCTAATGATATTGCCTACTACATGTCATTAGATATGACAATGTTCTATACATACCAACCAGAAAAGTATGTGGTTGGTTCTAGGTTCCAAATATGGCTTCTAGGTTCCAAATATGGCTTTTTACAGCTTTTTAGCTAGGTTTTTTTTAAAGGGACATGGTGGCGCAGCGGGTTAAACCATTGAGCTGTGAGCTTGTTGATCAGAAGGTTGGGAGTTCAAGACTGCACAACAGAGTGAGCTCCCGTTGCTTGTCCCAGCTCCTGCCAAACTAGCAGTTCGAAAGCATGTAAAAATGCGAGTAGATAAATAGGGACCACTTCAGTAGGAAGGTAACGGCATTCCGTGTGCCTTGGAGTATAGTCATGCCAGCCACATGACCATGGAAGCTTGTCCTAGGACAAACGCCGGCTCTTCGGCTTAGAAACAGAGATGAGCACCACCCCCTACAGTTGGTCACGACTAGACCATTCGGTCAAAGGGGGAAAAAAGCTAGGTTTAACCTTTCAGCCTGCTGGTATTATACCTTTAGGGTAATTTTTCTTTTTTTTCTATTGTTTTGCATTCAAACCTGCTCCCTTTCTGTGCCTTGAAATGATACCAGCCAGGAAAAGCTATACCACTTAACTTTTCTGATTGTATACACTAGTTCTGATGAAATGGAATTAAACACTGTTAACACACCACAAAATAAGACACACACACTTTTATTGGGTGTTGTGTTTGTTTTATATTTGTTTTTAATTGTAGTGTTTGGCCTGACTGTTTTACTTAAACTACACCTTGCATGATCCAGGCATCTATCTATAGCATGCCGCATGCTGTTCTTTCTTGATCTCTTTTTGGATGGCGCTAAATATCTACAATATGCATGATATTGCATAAATATCTACAATATGCATGATCTGTAACAGGTAGTTTAGGTTATGGACAATCTGTTCTTAGTACAAGGCAGCTGGATTTATATGACCAAAGAGTCCCTGATATTTCTATAACCTTATGCAATGGGGTGTATGAGTGTGTGTTTTAAGATTCTGATTCCCAGTTACATTCCTACATGAAATTTCATACTTTAATTCCTGTGTACCAAAAAGAGAAATACACCTTGATTATGTTTTTCCTGCCTTAACTCTTGTCAATAGGTTTTAAATACTTAGAGATTTGCTTCAGAGTGTGCAAAAGGAATACAGTAGTCAGAATTATCTCCTTTTTTCCCCTTCTAAGTCTTACAGTGTTATTTAGTGCCAAGGAAGTGACCTCCAGGAACTTGGCTCAGTACAGAAACTCTGGTAACTGTATCCAGGGCATACGGTAGCACAAGCTGGTGCTTAATCATTCATTCATTAGCACTGAGTACTTCGTGCCTGAAAGACAGATAGAGGGTAAGAAATTGTGTCAGTCTGTCTCGGAGGAGCATGCAGAAGATGAATTGGTCAAGGATAATGTAACTTCCTTGGGTTTTATCGCATGCTCCTCCCTTAGAGGTGTAAAGCTGCTGCTCCCACCAGCTTAGAGGAAATGAGTAGTCTTTTGAACACCTTTTAGAAATCTCTCAGTTTTTGTCCTTTTAAAAAAGTTAATACAGTAACAGTATGATGCTTTCAGGATTGGAAAAGAACAAATATGAATCAGAAAAATTCCATTTCTGCTAGAAGTCTCATCTTGCTGTTTTACCTTTTGGTTTTTTATATTGTATACAGTAAAAAATTGCCAATATTTTAGCCTGGCCTAAAAACTCAGAGTGGCAAGTTGCAATCATTTTAGGGTTTTCCACTAATCTTTAACTTGCCAGTGAACATTGCCATAACTTGCCTCTGTTAAAGGTCTGTCTGCCCCTAATTAAGGTTCATTTAGTGTCAAAAAGAACTGTTTTTATTAGCATAAATTATGCTTCAAGATACACTGGACTATGAGTGGACTATCACTGGGTTTCATATCTTCAGAGAAGTCAAGATGGAAGTCCTCCCAAGGAAAACTGGGGTGCAAGGAACTGTTAGTGATTTGGCATTTGGTGACTTCTTATTTATAAATAATTTACAAAAATTGCAAGCAGCCATGTTAGAAAAAACTCCAAAAGTCACAGCAGGGTATAATCATGCTAAAATGGTTAAACTTTAAGTAACCACCAGATGCTGTCACTTCTGTTCTAGAAGAGTAGTATGGCTATCATAAACACAGACTGGATTGTGCAGAATGCAAAACAGATGCCAGGTTGTACAGGGGTGCCCCAGTATCCACTGATTCGGTATCCATGGTTTCAGTTATCCATGGATACTAGAGCACCTATTAAAAAGATAGGGGAACATTAAACAATTTTTTTTTTACCTTGTTGCAGCAAAACCACTGATGTTTCCCTATCTTTAAAAAGACATCCCCAGTATCCATGGTTTCAGATATTCACAGTGGAGTCCGGAACAGAATGTCTGTCTGTCTGTCTGTCTGTCTGTCTCTCTCTCTCTCTCTCTCTCTCTCTCTCTCTCTCTCTTTCTCTCTCTCTCTCAAGTGTGCACCTGGTAAAATTTATTTATTAAAAATATATTTACTTTTCTGCAAGAGGACATGTCCGATTATGGCTGTTCATGGTATGTGAAATCATTGTTTAATACTACTTTTGTAAACCTGTGGTTTGCTATGCAAGACTGTATGACAGCATGGTTTTCTCATTGTGCAAGGTAGGGCCTTCCATAAGAAGCCTCAAAGCCTGTGTTACATATGTTTTGAGTTAGTTACACATGTAAGGTGCAAGCTACTGGTCAGCAGCTAGATTTCCTGTCGGGCCATTCTTTGAGAATGGAGTTCAAGGTAGCTGGCCAAGACTTTATGTGTCCATGTGTGTCAAAGTCTGTTGCCAGAAATGTTATTCCATTAACATGCTCCTTTTACTCTTAGTTGGCAAGTGTTGGTCAGGAGATACACTTCAGAGACTTTGATTTGCTCTGAAGTCCCTTCAGTTGCTTACCTTCATACTGCCTTTCTCTAGAAATGCCTCATGAGTCATCCATTCGGAGTCCTTCTGTGTGTGCCCAGGAAGGCCACTGCCTGTGCATGCATGTGCGTGCATATGGTTTGCTGCTATAATGCCCTTAAGGATCATGTATAAGAGTATTGATTGATATTGCTTGGCCACATCTCCTTGGAGTTTCTCTTTTCAATTTTGTTTTGTCTGGGTAGATTCACACTAGGCTTTCACCTTTCCTTTATAACTTTAGTTTCCATATATGAGTGAACTATTCCTGTACAAACACAACATTATTATAGTTGATTTACAAGATTTCATGTGGGGCTGCCTTTGTGTTACAGCTGTGTAGAACAGAGAGTGTTAACTGAGGTGAGTTGTACTATTCTGTAGTGTTACACTTTCATTGGCAGTCCTCATACTTAAACAGCTATTGAAGACACAAACACCCTCTTCTTTACCAGAACAAGACCGATGAGTTGTTACTCACATAGGGAACTTGTGTATGTTTCAGTTTTCAAGTAGTTCATCATTCAATCATGTAGTGGTTTTTGGCAATTGAGAGTGTTTCAGTAAAAAAAAAATTAGTTTAGCTTTATAATTCTTATTCTTTTGGAGTGGCAGCTGAGGAAAGCTCTTCTCTCCTCCAAAGTAGTGGATTTGGCTTTATCCAGGCCTACGTGTAGTCTGGGTTTGTGCACAAGGGATCCCAAAAAAGAACTAAATGTGATGCTCAGTGAAGAATTCAGTTTTATGAAAATTTGGGGTTTATGAAAAAGTATTACTTTTAGTCAATTTCTAGCTTGCCTTTCTCCTCACAATGGAGTGACCAAGGCAGATGACAATAAAATCAATAAATAACGATTCAAATATTGTAAAACAAATCACAATATTAACATTGCAAAGAAAGGCGATGACGCGCTATCGCGCATCCTCGGGATTGCTCTGCCCCCCCGCTTCAGGCGAGACGGGGCTTGCCGGGCTAATTGGCCGGTTGGGAAGGGGCGGAGCAAGAGCGATTTAGCTGCGTTCGCTCCACCCTCCTGTCAGTTCGAGCCCCAACCGGCAATTCCCATCCGCCCACCCATTTTCAAGCTGAGATTAGCTGGTCGCTTTATGGGAATTTTTGCTTCCAGCATGATTGGCCTTTTGCTGGTTGTTTTTCGCCTACCCCAGCCTGCGATGTGGAAGTGGGTTTAACTAGGGCTCCGGTCACTTTTAAGGCAGGAAGTGTGCGAGGGAGTAGGAAGGGTGTTGTTTATTTATGGTGTCCGCCTTCAGCAGCACGGCAGGGAATGGCCATTGCCTCATAAGGTGCTTACCTGGTTTGGTGAGGCGGCTTACCCCTGGCCAGTCTTGGCAAAAGCTACCCTTGGGCTTCGCCGGGGTGAGCCAGCATGGTCATGCTTCTTTGACCCTTCGGGTTGGCAATGAGGGACCCTAGCTTGTCCAACATGGGCTGTGGGTCTGGAGTCAGCTGACTCGCCTGTTGATCATCCTGATCACCCGGGGAGGCAGATGGCCAGTGCCGTTTCCCCACAGGTCTCGCATGCTAGTTATTAGTTTGCTCAGTTGTAAGTCTGTTATGGTGATAAGTTAACAAAGTGGCTCTTAATTCCAAACCTTGTCTCGCGTTTTTATTGTGGGCTGAGGGGTAACTAAAAGGTCAAATAAAGGGAAATAGAACCAGTCATCAGATGCAATAATCAAAGCAGCAGTATAAAAAAAACTCACCAATAAAATCAGAAACACTCATCCATAAAATGCAAGTGAATGCAACTACACACAAGCAGCAGACAAAAAGCAGCCTCTCAACAACAACAACAACAAAACCACCAATGAAAGTGTCATCGAAAAGGAATATTCCAAGGCGCCCCACCAGATGACATCTACGGAAGATACTGCTCTTGCATCACTACAAAGGGATTTCCATTTTCCTCTTGCATCACCATTACAAAGGGATTTCTGGTACCACCACAGCAAAGGTCCCTGTATCTGGTGCTGTCCACCTAACCTCCATCAAGGGTGAAAGTCATAGAAGGGCCCCTTTTGAGGATCTCGGAGGACAAGCTGGTATATATGGGTGGTTCCTCAAATAACCTGGTCCTAAGGCATGAAGGGCTTTAAAGGTTAAAGCCAGCACCTTGAATTGCTTGGAAACAAACTGGTAGAAGCCAGTGTAGCTGTACGAAACAGCAGTCATGTAATTGAATTGCTGAGGCCCTAAACCACACAGGACACGAATGAAGTGCACCAAGTGCAGTTTCCGAACAAGGCTGCCCCACACAGAGCATGTTAAAGTATTACGATGTAGCTCCATTCACTTCCTAAAGCAAGATGAATTATTGAATTAAAACAAATCTAACTGCATTTAAATGAAAACTGCTTGCAAATATCACAGAATTCTGCTTGGTAAAGAACTTAAGATTTTCTTGGCACAACATTTTATTTCCCATCTACTACTCTGGTAACTTCTTTGCTTCTCGTCATCTTCTCAAGTTCTTTCATTTCGTGCTGGCTATCGCATATCCTTCTGGAGGAGGCACGCAGCAAAGATGTTGCATTCAATAACAGTGGTTAAAAAAATTGATTTGGTCAACATAAGATGCATATGTTTTGAGATCCAGAACTAAGTTTTGTTGAAGCCCCTGGCGTGGCTGATGCAGTGTGAGAGCTCTGAACCTTTTCACTTCCTGCTACTGCTATTTTTACATAATGACCTGCTAGGTGTAAAACCCTTGACACACAAAATGAACAAAGCACTCGTATTTTATTACAGTAGTGCCATATGTTGGTTGCATTCCAAATGGTGTCACTATGGAACTTTCGAATCTTGGGATTGTTAGCACTTGCCCCTGCTCTAATGCTCATTTCCCTGGGATCTTTGGAAATATTGCTGGGTTATCCAGCTGTAATGAAATATGAAATGAAGAACCAGAAGGAAAGTATAAACTTGACAGACATCAATCTAGTGGTAAGTTCCCAGCATTAAACTAAAGTAAAAAAAGTATTCTGAACAACAGAGTGGCACTTTTACTGTGTGTTTCAGAGAACCTTAGGACCAAACAATATGTTGTGCCAGGGTCCACAGTATTGGCTTGGCCTTGGTCACCAAACCAAAATGATAAGCCTCCCTATTTGTCTCCCATTTCTGCTGAACAGTAATAGCAAAATAGAAAATGCTATGCAGAAAAGACCATGTGACATTACAGAATCTGAAAACAATTACTTGCCCTACTCAGGGTTCCGGAATTGGCTACCCCATTTAAAGACATGAATAATTTAATTACAGAAAATATCAAGCGTGTTAGAACTCAAATATCTGGAAATCTCATTCAGGATTTCCAGAATTAAAAAGGTGGGGGGCATTGGCCAAAAGCCCAGTCCATACCCCAGTGATTTCATGAATTAGTTAATGTTGGCATAACTTGAGTTTGGGATCTAGCCCTTTGCTTTGGAGACATTCTCACTATGGTGTGGCAGGTGGCAGCTGGAAAGAAGATCCTGTTGACTAGGGACACTGTTGCGTGAATTTTCTTCCCAGGAAGGCTTGCCTGCCATTCACTCTGAAGTCTTTTCTGTGCCAAGTGAAAGCCTTTACATTTTCCCAGACTACCTAATATCTGGCATGATTGTTTTGCTGCAGCCATTGTCAGTGCAACCCTATTGCTCCCCTTGTGTTGACGCTACATCATAGCATCAACACAAGGGGCGGAGCGCTGATGCGGGGGCACCAATCTGCACTCTTGCATCAGCGCTCGAGCTACAGGACCGGCACTGCAGGCAGCACCGGTCCTGTAGTGTCAGTGCTAAGCCTTTCTTGCGACTGCTGAAGCCAGCCGGCGCGAGGGAGTCTCTGCGCGGAGGCGGAAGCGGAATTGGCAGCGGGAGGGAGACAGTGGGCGGGACAAGGTGCAGATCTGAGGAAAGCATACGGGAGGTTGGCAGCGGCATCTAATATGGCACTGGCCCGTCAGCCTTGCCAGTTCAGCGCTGCTTAGGATTGCACCCTGTATCTGCTACTATATAGATCTGTGGTTCCCAAACTGGTGGGTCACAACCTACCAGGGGAACTGGGAAAAGGCAATTCCCCTTTCAGTGGAATGGCCCATAAATCACCACGATTGTGCTGCTGCTGAGCAGGGAAGGGTTTTTTTTAAAAATTACCTGGGGATTGCTATGGAATTCCAGAGGGTCTGGGGAGCCTGTGGTCCCTTCTGTAGCCCTCCCTGAAGTTTGGAAATATTGTGAAAAGTTTAAACCACACACTTTTCCAGTTTTCAGCCCGAAACAGGACTTTGGGAACCACTGACAGGTTATTGGGTTTTTTTAACTTTTTTATTAAAGGATGAATAAATCAATTAATTGTCATCCACATGCATATGCGCACAGAGAGAGAGGGACGGACGGATCTTCTTAAGCAATAAAGTTGCTTAAGTTTAAAGCAATAAAGTTGTTGTATTATGACCTTGATTTTATTAGGGTTTTCTTTGTGAATTGCTGTGAAAATATTTGTACTGAAGGGCAGTATAAAAATATATGAAATAAAAACAAATGGGCATCATGTTGACTTCCTAACAGGGACTTGTTGGGTGCATGCTAGTCTGTATTCAAGAAGGATTGTAATTAAAGTAACGTGCACTTAAGAACATAAGAAGAGCCCTGCTGGATCAGGCCAAAGGCCCATCTAGTCCAGCTTCCTGTATCTCACAGCGGCCCACCAGGTGCCCCAGGGAGGCATGTAACAACAAGATGCTTACATCCTGTTGCCACTCCCTTGCACCCGGTACCAGTAGCCCACCACCTTTGTAAGGAGGTTGCACAATCCATCATTGCCTATAGCCCATGATGGACCTTTCCTCCAGAAATCTGTCCAATCCCCTCTTAAAGGCATCAAGACCAGATGCCATCACCACCTCCTGTGGCAAGGAGTTCCACAGATTAACTACCTGGTGGGTAAAAAAGTACTTCCTTTTATCTGTTTTAACTCTCCCAACCCTCAGCTTTAGTGGATGCCCCCTGGTTCTGGTGTTTTGAGAGAGGGAAAAGAACATCCCTCTATCGACTTTATCCCTTCCATGCATAATTTTGTATGTCTCAATCATGTCCCCCCTCAGGCGCCTTTTTTCTAGACTGAAGAGCCCCAAACGCTGCAGTCTTTCTTCATAAGGGAGGTGCCCCAGCCCCGTAATCATTTTTGTCGCTCTCTTCTGCACCTTTTCCAACTCCACTATGTCCTTTTTGAGATGCGGCGACCAGAACTGGACACAGTATTCCAGGTGTGGCCTTACCATTGATTTGTACAATGGCATGATAATATTGGCTGTTTTATTCTCAACCCCTTTTTTAATGACCCCAAGCATGGAATTGGCCTTCTTAATTGCTGACGCACACTGGGTCGATACCTTCATTGAATTGTCCACCAGCACCCCAAGATCTCTCTCCTGAGCTGTCACAGACAGCTCAGAACCCATTAGCCTATAGGTAAAGTTTTGGTTTTTTGCCCCAACGTGCATCACTTTACATTTGTCTATGTTGAAACGCATCTGCCATTTGGCTGCCCATTCCCCCAACTTGGAGAGATCCTTCTGGAGCTCTTCACAATCGTCTCTGGTTTTTACCACCCGGAAAAGTTTTGTGTCATCCGCAAACTTGGCCACCTCACTGCTTATCCCTGTCTCCAGGTCATTTATGAATAAGTTGAAAAGCACAGGCCCCAAGACAGATCCCTGGGGCACTCCGCTTTTCACCTCTCTCCATTGTGAACATTGCCCATTGACCCCCACTCTCTGTGTCCTGGCCCTCAACCAATTCTGGATCCATAAGAGGACCTGCCCTCTTATTCCCTGACTGTGAAGTTTCTTCAGCAGTCTTTGGTGGGGGACCTTGTCAAATGCCTTCTGAAAATCCAGGTATATGATATCCACAGGTTCACCCACATCCACGTGCCTATTGACCTTTTCAAAGAATTCCAAAAGGTTTGTGAGGCAAGACTTACCCTTACAGAAGCCATGCTGACTTTCCTTTAGCAGTACTTGTTCCTCTACATGTTTTAGGATTTTATCTTTGATGAGGCTTTCCACCATCTTACCCGGAACAGACGTTAGGCTGACAGGCCTTTAGTTTCCAGGGTCCCCCCTCTCCCTTTTTTAAAGATTGGCGTGACATTGGCTATCCTCCAATCCTCTAGTACCGTGGCCGTTTGAAGGGACAAGTTGCATACTCTAGTTAAGAGGTCAGCAACTTCGTTCTTTAGTTCCTTAATTACTCTTGGGTGTATACCATCTGGGCCTGGTGACTTATTTATATGTAGTTTATCAATTTGATCTAAAACATCTTCTTTATTAACCAGTATCTGATTTAATTCCTTCGTTAGGAAGGGCTGTTCAGGCTGTGGTATCTGCCCAAGTTCTTCTGCTGTGAAGACGGACGCAAAGAATTCATTTAATTTCTCTGCAATCTCCAAGTCCCCTTTTATCTCCTCTTTCCCTCCCTCACCATCCAGCGGGCCAACCGCCTCTGTGGCAGGTTTCCTGCTTCTAACATATTTGAAGAAGCTTTTATTATTCCCTTTTATGTTGCTAGCCATGCATTCCTCAAACGCTTTCTTGGCCTCCCGTATCACCTTCTTACTTGTCTTTTGCCAGAGTTTATGTTCTTTTTTATTCTCCTCACTGGGGCAAGACTTCCATTTACGGAAGGAAGCTTCTTTGCTCTTTACAGCTTCTCTAACTTTGTTTGTCAGCCATGCAGGCACCCTCCTGGACCTTGTCGAACTCTTCTTTCTTTGCGGTATACACTTCCGCTGGGCCTCTACTACTGTTTTTTTAAACAGCCTCCACGCAGCCTGGAGGGATTGGACTCTTTTTACCTTCCCTTTCAATTTCTGTCTAACTAGTCTCCTCATCTGAGGGAAATCTGCCCTTCGAAAGTCAAGGGTTCTTGTGTCAGATTTGCTCTGCACTCTTTCCTGGACATGCATGGCAAAACCAATCGCAGCATGGTCACTGTTCCCCAATGGCTCAGTAACACTTACATCCCTAACTAGGTCCCGAGTACCACACAATATTAAATCCAGAGTCGCCTGTCCTCTGGTCGGCTCCATGACTAGCTGCTCTAAGGCACAGTCATTCAGCTCGTCAAGGAATCCGGTCTCTCTTTCTTGACCAGAGCAGCAGTTGACCCAGTCAATATGAGGATAATTGAAGTCCCCCATGATTACAATCCTGCCTCTCTTGGTCACTGCCCTGATTTGTTTCCTCATTTCAAGGTCACCTTCAAGTTTTTGATCGGGAGGACGATAGCACACCCCCACTATTACATTGCTCTTACGGCCCGGCAATTTAACCCACAGTGACTCCATGGTGGAGTCCGGCCCACCTTCAGTTTCTACTCTGCTGGATTCTATCCCTTCTTTGATATAGATGGCCACCCCTCCGCCAACACGCCCTTCCCTGTCCCTCCTATAGAGTTTATAGCCTGGGATTACAGTATCCCACTGGTTCTCTGCATTCCACCAGGTTTCCGTTATGCCTACTATATCAATCTTTTCCCTAGCCCCCATCTTTGCTCGGAGACTTCGAGCATTCGCATAATAACACCTATATACGGGGTTCTCTAAAGAGGGACTGTTTTTTGATCCCTTTTCCCCTCCTCTCCTTTTACTGGACAAACTGTCACTTACACTCAGCTTAGAAGTTCTATTTCCTACTCCTCCATTACTCTTTGGTACTCCTCCACCCTCCTCTTCCCGTAGGGATGAGGAGTTCCGAACCGGACGCCACTCGGCTCCTGTCGGCTTTCCCCCAGGGATCAGTTTAAAAGCTGCTCTGCCACCTTTTTAATATTAAGCGCCAGCAGCCTGGTTCCATTTTGGTTCAAGTGAAGCCCGTCCCTCTTGTACAGGCCTGGCTTGTCCCAGAATGTCCCCCAGTGAATGTCCCCCACTTGAAGTATACATAATAAAAGCATGCGTTCTGTTTTTTTTTTTTTGTCAGTTGCTTGTAGTGAAAGGGAGGAAGTGGGAAGGGAAAGAGTCTGCCTTAGTGAACTGTTGTTGATAAGGCCCTATTTATGACTTCATACATTCTTTCAGAGAAGTGTAGTTAAGAGCTACATTTGTACACAGCTGTTAGAAAGGGTGTTTGGCGAAGCCATCCTTCTCTCCCCCTTCTATTTTTTAACTCAATTGAAAATGTATGCCCTAAAAATTCCAGTTAGTATTTGTAGAAATTTACTTTTGCATTCTTCTAGAGCTTTGTTCTTTTTTCAGTGTGGAAGGGGTGTTTATTTTTGCTCCTAATGTGTATAAGGAAAGTGTTGGTATCTCAGATTTTTTTTTAAGGAATAAACAAGTGAAAAAGCAATTCTGAATATTATGGTTTATGACCCATCATGCAAGAAAATTATGCTGGTGTTTGTCAATACAGTATTTCTTTTCCTTTTGGGGCAAAGCGTTCTTCCTCCAAGTTAGTTGTTAATGAGTGCTCCACTATAGTATTGTGTATTTCTAGAGAAAATAAGCAAGTGTATACCTTTGGCCATTGTAAAATATGAGTACAGAGAGGAACAGTGGCTGAGAAATTCATCTACAGACAAAATGCAGTAGCTCTTACTTTTGTTTGGGAAATCATGGAGCTCATATACATTGGCACATACTGAGACTATGTTACAGCTGCCCTTGCATACCCAATTGCTTGGCTTGTAAGAATGGAGTTCCAAGTTTCTAAATCCTCTGACAGGAGGAAAAGTGCAAGTATTCCGAAAGAAGTGCTAGATGCACAGAGCTGTCCTGGGCACTACTTTCCCATCTATGCTTACATGTGCATAAAGGCAACAGTGCTGAGAAAGGCAAAAGTAGGCACCCATTCCTTTGCCCTGGTTAGAGATATGAAGGCCCGGAAAAAAATTCAGAAAAACCCAGAAAAAAATGGTTTTTTGTTTTTTTTCCATTTTTTTCCTGAAGCCTTTATTTTTTCCCCAAAAAAATTCAAAAAATTGATTATGGAATGTTTTGTTTTAACATGATGAATAGAATATTTTAAGACATGGTGTTCAAATATTTTCCAGATCATTTCTAAAAAAATATGTATGGTATTAGATTATTCTAATTTCTGTATACTGAGGACAGGCAAATCCTAGGTTACAAATTAAACTCTCCAATGCAAGAACAAGATGCATTTCTTCCTTTAGAAGGTGTTGCTATTGTCACAAGAGAAGAAAAAGGTTTCAGTTTTGTTTTAGCATGTGGGTGAATTTGTTTGGTGCTGTTCTGTCCTCTTAACTAGGCCTCAAAGCATTGGAAGAAAATACAGAGTAACAAAAAGGAAAAAAAGTTTTTAAAAAAGTAAATTCTGTTTGTAATAATTGTTTGGATACACTATATTTTTAATATGCTAGTTGTGATAATTTTATGCCAAGTCAAATTGCCCATAGTCATATTTTATGTTCCTAAAGTAAAGTAAATGACTTTCAATCTGGAAAAGGAAAAAAGTGCTATTGTAGCATAATGTAGTGCTAATGTAGCATCATCAATCAGGAAAATTTAACACTCCCCACACAACAAAATCAAATTAAGTAAAAAAATTAAGTTTACCACAGTGGCACCGACTTCCTCCTAACTTTGGGGGAGGGGTCATGGCCATTAGCGTCACCCCCCTGATGTGACCGCACACCCCTGTCATCTCCCCGAGGCCTCAGGAAGGGGTCTGCCGGCCCGACAGCTGCCTCTCCCGAGGCCAAGGCACACGGTCACCATTGCCATCATGCGCCCTGCCCTCGGGAAGGGGTCTGCTGGCCTGACAGCGGCGTCTCCCAAGCTCAGAGTGGGCATTCGCCGTGGCAAACACACACCCTGGGCTCGGAGGCAGCCGCTGCGGCCTGACATGTAAGAAGGAAAAGGAAGTGGCTGTAAGGGGAAGGGAGCCTAAGAAAAAGGAAAGGAAAAGGAAACCCAAATAACTTTGGGCTATTTAATAAACACAGTTGCAGCACAGATCTGTGGGATAACCATATGTATGTTTAAACACTGTTTACTGATATGTTCTTATGTAAATTCGGGGGTAAGTCTGTTCTCTAAATGAAAAGGAGTATGTGGGGGCATGGCAAAACCTGTTACCCTCTTGCATCATACCTTGCTGTATTCCAAAAGTTTTAGCATTTTTGCCCCTGCTTGCCTTGTATACTGGTAAGAAGTGATTATTGTTTTGCTTCCATTGTTTTTTTTAAAGCAAGAAAATTCCTTGAGGCTATCAAGTGCAGCAAAGTATGTTGGTGGAGGAGTTTTATGACTTTCTTAAAACAGCCCTGTTTGCCAGAGCTTGTACTGGAAGAGCACAATCCTATTCATGTCTACTCGGACGTAAGTCCCATTGTGTCCAATGTGGCTTACTCCCAGAAAAGTGGGTATAGGATTGCAGCCTAAGACTATTTTTCTACTGATTCAGAGACTTTCCTTGAGGACTCCTGATTTTTACTTCATTCTGGCAAAGCACCCTTTTTATTTTTGCTAATTGTTGCTGAATTTCTAGTCAACAATATCTGGCAGGCAATAAGAACAACTTAACCTGTTCCCATTTAGCATCTTGTTTCTTGGTATTTACTTTTGTGTGTGGATCTACAGAGTCAGTTTTTGCCCTTTGCCTTAAAAGGATGAGGATGAATCAAGAGGTCATAACAGCTGCTTATTCCTGTGGGTAAACAGTTGGGAACCGTTTGAGACTTGTCCCTCCATTCCATGCATAGCAGATGCTTGAATATCTGGTCATGGGAATGGCAAAAATATTTAGCGACTTGACCTCAAGGTTATAGTTAATCTCTTACACCACCAATGCTATCTTAGCAGCCATTTCATGTAAGTAAAGCATAAATTGGTGGTCCACAGTCTAAACGAGGTGTGTTTTTTGACAATGTCTGGATCACTTGTAAAACACAGGAGACTAGACAACCATCTCTTCGCTGTAATTATCTTTTTTTCTTTTGTGAAGATTCCTTTGCCTGATTACTATTTTACATTCACATTGCAGTCATTATAGGCTTAGTATTTTTAGCTCCTGTGTTCCATCAACTTGGACATCTTCATGTTTGATTATTTAAAGAAATTTTTTGTCAGATTTTCAAATCAATAAAGAGGCTATTGGGTTAGTAAAGTTTTTTTTTTTTAAAAAAAGAAAGCTAAAATATTTGCATATGTGAAGCACGTCTAGTACCCAAGGATGAAATGGGGGAACATTTTATTAGACCAGGATATCTGGGAAGGGTCAGCTCAATTTGGAACATTACCAAGGTGGGGAAAATTGTGACTAAAAGAGGAGATCATGCTTGAGATTATTTATGAACACTCCCTATACCTGTGAACGTAGAATCTGTGTACTTTTCCAGATATTGTGAGATTTGCTGGAATCCAACATATGCAAAAAGAGAGCAGAAAGAGCAGCATTCTGGGTGCAGGCCTTTCTGTGGGACACTGTGTGTTAGTGTGTGTGTATGGTCGCACACATGTGTTTGCGCAATAGTTTTAGAGACAGAATAGTTTGTGCTTCCCTATCTGCAAGTTTCAAGAACTATCAATCTCATAGCCCAATTCTATTTGGACGGTATAAATACACTGGCACAACAACTGTCATAGCATAAGCCTGTCCTGGCGATACCAACAGACTTTTCCAGTAGTGTGCCAGCATCCCTTCCCAGCATCCATGGAAACCCTAGCACATCCCATTATCTACAGAATGGCATCCTGATGTTGTCGTTGGTGTGATATTGGTGCAGTATCCCAGAACCAATCTCCCAGCCTGAACACCAGTGGCCAGAGACGCGCTATTGGGGTGACTCAAGCATACATTGCCTGCCTCTCTCCTAAATGATGAAGGGAAGGACTTAGTGCACAGTGGCATAAAATTATGGCTCTGTGGATGCAATTGCATACACATTTTTCTGGCAGTAAGCCCCATTAATTGAGTAAGCATTTCACTCTGCATATGTGAACTTTGCAACTCTTAAGCAGCTCTTATTAGGCTGCTTAGTACCTTTATGTGTGTGTGAGCATAGTCCTATGCATGTATACTCAGAAGTAAGCCCCATTGTGTACAATGGGGCTTCCTCCCAGGAAAGACTGTATAGGATTGCAGCCTGTGTGTGTGTGTGTGTGTGTGTGTGTGTGTGTGAGAGATATTTTGGAAAAACAAATTCAGAGACTTTTTGTTTTTGCTAAGTCTGTAAAGCCAAAAACATGAAGGGGAGAATGCAGGCAGCCAGACATGCATTACATGTCTTTCTATATGATTTGCCTAGCAGGCATAAGTAAGGAATTCCTTTAATGAAGTAAAGATTTGGGCATATGTTGTGTTTCCAAGAAGAACAAGAGTAATCCACAGCTAGTACTTGTGCTGTAGTTATGCTTTTGTCTCTTTAACAGGTAATTTTGCACATTTAGCAAGTTATGACAGGAAATAAAGCAGACACAAGGCCAAGCAATTAAGCAAATGCTTAAAACGTTTGACATTGTTGGCATTGGATCGATGTGCTCAAAATTTAAGCATTTGTTCAAGTATTTGGCTAAATCTCACGATCAGTTGTGTCCTTGTTTCCAAGTGTGTCATCTTGTTACCTAAATGATGTGTTCTAAGTTTAGTAAAGAATTGTTCAAAATAAATGTACTTTTGCCAGGTTTTTGCATGCAAGGTCGTACAAAGCTTATAAGGCTAAATGGGTAGCTCAAGATTTACATTGTTGTAGGTACCAGAGTACTTAGTAGTTCAGGGAAATAGCCCTGATGTACAGTGACCTCTCTATCTGCTAGTACATTACATTGGAACTTTATTGAACTTCAAATTCTAAGTTTGTGTTCCTGTCTCTTTAAGCAGCATCTACTGGCAATCTAGGAACATCACTTGGAACAAGAGCTGAAGAGACAGGAAATGGGGCAGTAGGGAAAAACATAAAACACTTTGTGGATTTTGAGTTGGAACTGTGGGGAGATATTATATTAGTATCTATGGATTAACTTGCCCAAGGATCCTCTTTGTGGGATTTCTGAGAATTCAGTAGACATGACACACAATTCTGGGTATTCTATTCTGCAGTCATGATGGGTGATTCACAAGAAAATATCTTTCCCACAAATTTCTCCATCCACCTTTTGGGAGTGAATTCCCCCTCCTCTCTTCCTCTGCTGACCTGAACTTACAGGTCAATGATGCTTAACCATTGCATCAACATTAGCCACAGTTAATGCTAACCAGGAATTCTATGTAACCAGGATTTGAAGCCTAGGCTTGAGCCTGTTCGAAAGTACTGCTTAAGGAGAACTCTGGTTCATGTTAGAAGAGTGAAGGGCATTTGCTTAGGAAAGAGGCCGGGGGAGTAAATGCATGATCTTACAATATGCATTCTATAATGCTTTAAAAGAATGTTGTTTCCCTGGCCCATCCTATAATCACCTCATTTTACCCTGAAAAAGAAGTTATGCCCCGATAGCTGCTTTTGATTCTCTTAACCTGCCCTTCCCGCTTCATTTTCCATCACTGTCAAGAGATCCAGTACAAAATGAGTCAACTGACAGCATTCATCTTATTTTGGCTATGCTGTCTGAGCAAAATGTTGACAAAAATGAACTAGCTTCAAAAGCATCCTGTATTTTTTTCTGGTGTCTCTTACGTTTTTGGTAAGCTGCAGTGAATTTTTTCGGAAAGCAACGTCTTTTCCACCTTCTCCTAGCTCCTTCAAGTAAAGGAGTTGTAAGTGACATGCAGTCTATTGTCAGAACCACAGCATGAAGAAGTGGGAGCTTCAGAGGTTATCCTATTTTTGCTAATTGAGTTTGAGCTAAGCTCTTCCCAGGAAAGAAAGCGGCTTAGTGAATTACTTATTCAGTCCCTCTGGGTGCAAATGTGATGGTGGTTACTTCAGCTTATAGTTCAGGCAGGAGAACCCTTGAGGAATAGAACTAAAAAAAATTATGTCCCATGTTAAGTACACCTAAATGAAAGCCCACCCAAGAAACTGAGGGATTCCGTGTGCCTTCTGCCCTTTATTGCAGCTACTGAAATTGCCAAAGATGTTCAAGTATACAGCACCGTGGCAGGTTCTCTGTCTGTCCATGGAACAAGGTTTAAGGGTAAGAGAATAATGTACTTTGTGCTTTTGAATTTCCACCCTGAATGATGTAAAATTATTGTTGGCCTCTGTTTTGTGCTATATGAATTATCTCCATGAATGAAAGTAAGGTCTTTCTCTTCATTGTTGTTACTTCAGCCTTTTTTTTGGGGGGGGGAAGAGATTGTATACAAGCATACACACATGCAGGACTGATTCAATTGACTTCAGCAAGAAAGAAAATGAAGAATAACTGAATATTACAGAAAACCTTTTAATAAAGTACCCTAAACATGAAAGTATCTTGTGCCAAAGGCTAGGTAAAATATTTTGAATCCCTAGAGGCATTGTATTAAAAATACATATTTTTAAGTGCAGTGCATTTTCCTAACCCTGGTGACTTGATTTTTGTTCATGTTTGGTTTGTGAAATAACAAATAATAGATAATGTTTGCCAGTGAAATAACTATCATAACATGTATCACATGGATGAAGGGCTTGTTTGCTACATGGACCTCAGGGGCTTACAGCGTAAGTGCCCGTTGCATCCCAGTCAGTGAGAACCCAGCTACTCAGTGTCAGGAAGAGACCAGGTTTTGTTTTGTTTTTGTTTTGCCTTTGACACACTAGCAATGCTTAACTTTTTCTCACAGGGGAGTAAATGGCAAGCATTCACTTTATAGGTGCACTTGGGGACAAAAGGCCTTACAGCTGTTGCATGACCCTTGTGACATTAACTGTTGAGAATGGTGTTCGCTAAAAAGCCCTATCTCAGATTCTCTTTCTGGTCACACTGGAATGTGACGGTATGTTGGGAACTTTTGTTACTGTTGCTAAAAGCTGCCAGATTGAATGATAGCCTTAATGTTAATTTGCAGGAGTCTTTTGGACAGGGGTGTGTTCCATTAGAATATGAAAGCAATATAATATTCCAGAGGGTACGTGTCAGTACAGTCTCACCTGGACTACGTCAGTCTCTGTACTGTTCAATACTAGTCCAAAGGGAAGAACAGGTAATAATAGCTGTCAGCACAGGTTGTACATAAAAAGAGCAGCTATTGTACAAAACCATAGCACTAGCTTGTACCACTTTTTGTGGTACATCTTTTTTTCCTTTGCGTGGGATATTGTTGTAGTGAAAATGTGTCGAGAAAAGAGAAGGTTCACTCTGGAGCTCTGAAATTCTAAAAAATATATTGCAGTGTAATTTGATGCATGTCTACCCAGAAACAACTCCCATTGTGTTCAGTTGGGTTTTCTCCAGGGAAAATGTGGATTGTAGCCTTTGTCCAGGTCGCACATCATGGCATTATTCAAGAGAGAATGATTCCTGGTTCCTTAAATTGTTTAATGCACCTGTCTGCCTTCTAAATGAGATTATCTTGAGGCCATGTGAATGAAAGACATACAGTACATTGCAAAAGTAATGCTACTATTTTGTGTTAGAACTTGAGATGAACAGGTTTCTCAGAATTAGCAAGTAAGCTAAGGGCTGATGCACAGTAGTGGTTAAGAGCAGGAAGTATGAGCTGGAATATTCATATTTTGGCTCAGTTGTGAACTCAGTGAATAAAGGAATATCATATCATGTTGAAGAAGTTTGTGTGTTCTCCACCCAGCAAATTGCTGTTCCTGAATCTATGCCTCTTTTCTATAATACTGGCCAGCCTTACAGGATCGTTTATCACAGTGGTCAGGGAACAGGGGTAAATTACCCCAAATGGGGTAAAAATGAAATTCCTGGGGGTAATGGAATATGAATATGAATGCATATGAATCTATATGCATGCCCGGCTGTGTCTTGGCAGCGTGACCGTCCATTATCCCCGTTCCGGTTCCATTGCTGGCTGGCTGACTCCGTTTTGTTTTGTTTTGTTTTGTTTTGCTCCACCCTTTACAACTTCATATTTACATAGCATTAATTAAGCTCATTAATTAATCAAATAAAAAGCAATGGATTCCAATATGTAATTTTTTTTTCTTTTGTTCTGGCGGGGGGGGGGGTAACATTGGTGTATCTAAATATATTTTGGGGTAAAAGGTAAAAAAGTTCCCTGACCCCTGGTTTATCAGGATTATTGGGAGAATGTATATGTACTGTAACAGTTTAGTTGGAAAAAATGTTATGTAAATACTAAACACAATAAGCACTCTGCAGTGTGGTGCATTGCTTCTTTTTCTTTCTGAAATTTTGAGTGAAATTGTGGAATGGGTGACCATGATTGGACTAAATAATTTTAAAAATCTGTGCTGTAGTACAAGGCTGCATGCAATAATACGTAGGCACACGCTTTAATAAGTGTCTGAAACTTGTGTGATACCAGAAGATTGGTTTGAGTATGGAATAGACAGTCAGCTAAATAAGTCCAGAAAATAGTTGGATCTAAACAGCTCCCCAAAGTATGATTTTAAGTAATTTTGCAAAAGTAGTAAAATTTGAGGA
The DNA here is from genome assembly GCA_029204185.1 of Lerista edwardsae. NCBI lineage: Eukaryota > Metazoa > Chordata > Lepidosauria > Squamata > Scincidae > Lerista > Lerista edwardsae. The sequence goes on from JAJKFI010000001.1 coordinate 349,748, forward strand.
AGCAAAAGAACTCAACCCACTTACTATTTTCTTTTGCCAATTAAATGGTCTTTTGGGGTTGCTAATACAGGTTGATTATCCCTTATCTGGACAGGAAGGTGTCTGGATTTCAGATTTTTCTGGATTTTGGAATAATTGCATAAATATAATGAGAAATGCTTCCTCTTCCTCTTTTCGCTGTTACCCATTTGGGTGTCTGTTGCCCTCTTTGACATTTTTCAACTATGTCTATATAGGCACACACCACAGAGAAGAGAAGAGAAATTATAGCCTGTACATAGGAATAAGCACAAGACCTTCTTTCTCTAGAAAGTTAAAAGAAAGTGTTGGACAAAGATGTCTAGATTTTGGAATAGTCTGGATTTCAGATGTCCAGATAAGGGAGCATCTACTTGAAGCAATTTTCTTTTTTGCAAGTTGCCTTGTGTTACTTACAGTTGCTGTAGCACATACCTTTGTTGGATTTTAAAGCTAACATTGATTTTAAGGGAGAGAAATTTTGAATCCAATAATGAATAAGAAACACATTGTAAATAACGCTAGCCTAACTCAAATGTCCATGCTATAGGACATGAAGATTAGTTTTAACACCATAATATAGTATTAAAATAATAGTGTAATCTGAATTCCTTAAAACCTGTTGCTTGATAGCATGGTCTGTTCACGGAAGAAACACATAACACACACACACACACACACACACACACACACACACACACACATGTATGCAGTGTATTCCATAAGAATATGTATTTCTGCATTCATTGGCTGTGTGCTGAATCTGTTTTCAGAAGCAGCTTGAATGTTTCAATACATTCAATAGTCAGAGCTTGCTTGGCAATCTTCCTTAACAAACATAGACTGTCAATTTTCTTTCCCCAAAAACCTTTCAGGGAGGGGGAATTTAGAGCCAAAAAATAGTGCAAGGAATGGAGTTCTTAACCCTCTTATGCAGACCATTCCCTGTTCCATGTGGCAATCTCTGAATAACAGGGATTCCAATAGCTTGCTCCTTAGAGCAAATAAACTTTTAAAATCTTGTGGATGGAGGGTAAGGACCCACTCCAGTCACTTTTTTCCCCAATTCCCTTTACCCAAGTGCTTTTTTACTTAGGGGAAAAAAACACACATCTATGCCTAGTTTAATACAGCAATTTATAATACAGCAATTAATACAGCAATTATTGCATATAATACAGCAATTCCCAAATTTACTATTATTAAGGACCAAAGTCCTTAGCATTGCTGAATTTTTTTGTGGCATGCTTACAGTGCTGAAACTGCCCTACAGCTGGAACTTCCAGAAAAATCCCACAGTGCCCCTGTGAGTTTGCTGCAGCACCCTGGGTGCATGCTTTGGCAGCAGCTGGTATGATTTGTAGTTCACTGCTGATTTTAATGCAACTGGGGCAGTCCTAAACATGTTCATTTGACACAGTGTTGCCAGAACATTTACAAAAACGGCCGTAGTGGAGTGGCACTGTCTAAAACAAGAGATGTCTGTATTCTGAATAGATCTTTGCCTAAGCGATATCTGTCAGTTCTCATAGATTTGCAGGAGCCTGGAGTAGAAACTAAGCAATTGCATATTTGGTAATGACAGTCAGTGGCAAGTGACATATGCTTATCTTTATGGACAAAGTAGATGTAGCTTCAGTGTTTCTAGAATACGTTTTTCCCCATATGTAGTTTCTGGAGATGAACTTTGTGGAGTTGAAATGGATAATCAAGTTTAATAGGCTTTTCCCCCTAGTATCAAGTTTTATTCAATGTGTGTACACTTTCCCTGGTTTTCTTGTTTATCAGACTTGTATAGGAATGAAGCTGAGTGAGAGTATAAATGTGAGAATTGCTCCTATGAAGAATTTTATTTTCTGACTTAATGTTAAGTGTGTGTGTGTCTTTAAATCTAAAGATACTTTCTTTAGAAAAAGTAACATAGAATTAGTGATGCCACTAAAGTTTGAAAATAACAGGTTTGGAACTCTGCATTCCCCAACACATAACACATGGATGCATTCAGAGGACAGCTTTCTTGGCCTAAAATTCTTACTGTGCTTGGAATGCAAAACAAACCTATTACAAACGTATGTGCCAATTTTGCACCTGTATGGTCTGCATTTATGAGACTAGGCGTGAAAGCTTAGAAGTGGATTACATTTAATCTTTTACTCCCCTTAGGCTCCAATTTGAAGCACACTTAACATGAGGTAAACCCCAATGAACTACAGCAAGACCTACTTCAGAGTAAACATGCATAGGATTACAATGTTAATCTTGACAATGCTTACATTCCCACTTGAAAAAATTTTCCTCAAAGAACAATGCCTTGGCACCTGAGCAAATAAATTGGGCTGGGAATTTCAAGTTCAGAAAAGTCAGGTATGCCCCAAGGACATGTAATATTCAAATGTGACCTTACACAGCAAAGGCATTAGGAGAAAACATTGTTAGCCACCCTTTAAACCTTACATGTAACGTTGCACCTTGTATTTTCAAGCTTTCACATCTCTGTGAGATTACAGCAATGAGGTTTATGTGTTAACTTTACCTTTGCAAGGAATGGATTAGATATGCAGACATATTTAATGCTTGAATTGAGTTTTTGATTTACCCCCCCGCCCCAACTCTACCATGGAGGGTTATTGTGGTGATAAAATAGGGCAACCCAATATGCTGTTTTGTGTACTTTTCATGGAAGCGATGAGGTATTAACCTGAGAAGTTTGAGCCCCAAAATATTCATTGTGTCTTAGAGCGTCCCAGGTGGCCAGCAAGCAAACATGGACATCCAAGAATGTGCACAAAGAAAATATTCCCTCATCTATTTGTTGTCCTTACTGGAGACCAAAATATGGAGTTCTTAGGAGTTCTGCCATAACCTTTTGTCCTCCTGCTTCTCTTTTGATAGTAACATGGTTGGGGGGGGGGGGAAAGCTTCTAAATTTCATCTTTGCCTGTTTTTGTAGAGCACATGGAAAGATTCCTTCCTTGAAGCAGCAGTGAGCTATTTTGAGTGACTGCTTCTGCAAGGGCAACCTCCTCTCTGTCAGCACCTTAGCTTCCTGGTGATGAGGAACTGAATAGAAATGTTTGGCATTAGCACGCTGTATCTCACTAGCTCAGCATATCTCACTTGCTAGGTGAGTGATGACTGAATCTCTGAATAAATGGCAGGAGACTTTTGAAAGTGCACAGTGGTTCTGCAGACACTTCAAAGGTGGCATAGCTATTTTTATTAGTATAGTGGAATCTTTTTTGTACCAAACATTCTTTTCTCTCTCTCTCTCTCTTCAAATGGATTAATTTTAAAAAGTGGCAATAGGGGGTAGGGGTGGATAGATTATGTTTCTTCAGCTATTGCCGTGGTTGCTGCTGCTCCCCAGGGTTCCAGATTTCCATTTCTTGCCTCCATCATGGTAAAGAAGTAGACAGGGAAGAAGTCAGAAACTGAAAGGGGTGGGAGAAGAATCACTCTTTCTCAAGGGTGTTGAATTTCTCTTCTGGAAGCACTACGTTGTGATTGATAATCTATTTGTTATCTGTAGTTTCCTCAGGAGCACTTAGTGCCATGGAATTCTTCAGCCACAAGTGGGTAGATTTTATGTGGAACCAATTCAAATAGCAGCTTTCACCTTTAAAGCCCTAATTACCCTGTGCCTTGGATATGTTAAGGACCACCTGCTCCCATGTGAAACTACCTACACCTTGAAGCCCTGCTTTGCCCTTCACTGCAGTATGATGTAGGGCTGGGCAGTTTTTAACAAATGGAAAAATGAACTGAATGGGGGGCCCATTGTTCATTTTTCCTTTAATAAACAAAAACATGCTTCATAATCGCATTTGTCCTGATTGTAACCTCTTTGAGCCATGTGGCCTCACAGCTGTGTAGCCCCACAATGAATGAATATTAATAAAAACAAGTGGGTCTTGAAATAAAAATCATGTTTCCCTGCTTACCCCAGTACAGACGCCCCCTTGTATTTGCAGGGGGATCTCTTCCAGGGTCCCCAGTGATTATGGAATACAGGGGACCCCTAACTCCGTAGCCCCCCTCCCCACCCCCATTAACGTTGTCTTAGAGGCTTACTGGGCAAGTGTTTCTTCTTGTTACAGGTCATTATAAGCATTCATGTTTATACTGACGTGCAGGCATCCTGAATGCTTGGAAAGACTAGATCAATTGCTAACAGGAAGCAAGAAGTTAATGGCATCTTGTTAGCAATTGATCTTGTATTTTTTTCCGTGCATTCAGGCTGTCTGAAGCCTGCCTCCACGTTGCTATAAGCTTGCATGTTTATAGCAACATGTAAAAAGAGGAAACACGTGCCTTAGTAAGCGTCTGCAACAATGTTAATGGACGTAGGGGGCAGAGCTGCAGATAATGGGCAGCCCAGTCCTGAAGTGACTGGCTGTTGCGGGCACAGCAGTAGCCAAACAGCTACCGCTGCATCCAGCAACAGCTAGGCAGCAGCCACAGCTTCTCCAAGAAACAGAGCACCTCTGGATGTGTGCAGTCAGCGTGGACAGTAAGAGCTTGCCATCCATGCTGTACGTGCCTTATGGCATGTTTGCAACGCCAGCATGGGCTAAATCTGCCCTAAATCTGTGGATATGGTGGGACATGTGTACTGTGGGGGATTACCTAGGCCTTTTCAACAGTGGCACCAAAATTGTTGTGGTCCCTCTCTGGGGAAGTTCACATGGTAGCATCCTATGCTCTTTGGCCAGAAACATCTAAGCTTTTGTTTATTTTAAAATCCTGCACTCATAGATACTCGGGTGTGATGTACAACTAATCATAAAGCAACCAAAGTTTCTTTCCTAGAGCGTTTTGGGGATCCCCTGATTTTGAGGTCATTCTCTGCTACTTCCTACTCTGGTTCTGCTGTGGTGTATTTGTTTCATTCATTATTTTAACAATTGCACACTTTATTTGAAATTTTTGGTTAGTTCAAAAGACTACAATTTTTTTTTAAATAACATAATAGATATTCATATGGGGTAAGAGCTTTTTTTAAGCATGAGGTTTTATTGTACTAGGTCTGATGAGACAGACCACATAAGGAGTCCCCCCCAAACCACCAGGGGTGTGGTCTGCAGTTACTTTAGTACTCAGGGGCTGGAATAGCTGGTGGTGCAAAGACAAGGGTTTATTTTCAAAAAATTGTTTTGATTAGCAATGTTGTAATAGAGTCCAAAAACAGGCTTCAGTGGCATGGTTAATGTGCTTCACATCAGCAAGAACTATTTTTGCACACATGCCCATGCAAACATGTGAAATAACTGACAAGCATATGGATGGGTTGCACAGCCCCTCAAATATGCGTGGAAATATCATCTCCTTCATGAGCCAACACTATATAAAGTTTCTCAGACCGTAAGTCAAATACACAGCACTTTTGTGCCTTTCTCTCTTATGTGTCACAAAAGGAATAGAAATTGCTGTGCTTTAAAAGTGAGACGAATAAGAGGAGGAGTTGTGTGGCAAAGGAGGCTCTGCTGGTAAGTAGTCTAGGACTCCTTCTCATCTACCAGACTTACAAATATTAAGAAGAACATGTAAGTTTTGCAAGCACACATTCACAAACCTACATGGAAGACCCCAAACTCGCAGATTAGGCGGGCAACTAGTGCTGAAAGATACTTCAATATTCCATAGCATGAAACCTGCAGGATAAGGAAATCCATTGAGTTTTTCATTCCAACATGCGCTTATTCCTTGGAAAATGCCCATTACCTTGTGGATACCTGCATGTGTGGCTTGGGTATAAGATCCAAGGAAATATGAAACTACTTTCATTAATTTAAAGAACCTCTAAAGTTTCTGGATCATCTTTGTCCTCGCCATCACTCTCCATGACAAACTGCATTTGAAACTGAGAGGAATTTCAAACGCAGTTTGTGATATGAAATGGGGATCAGATTTTAATTAGGAAATAGTCACTAATTCCTCTGGACCCAGCATAGGTCAAGTGAGTGAGCCTAGTAGTGCTCAGGATCTCAGTTTAATGTGAATTATGCTTAGGAAAACCAAACCTAGGTTAATAAAAATCAATCAATAGGACATAACATGATAGTAGCATAATTTTTCAGAACTGAAGCTTAATGCTGGTGTGAATGTTTTTATGATAAAACAGTGTGCTCATAATTTGTAACATTTTTTTGGTTACAAAAGGTGGCTATTTCTTGTTCACATTGGTTTTTATTGAACATTTTGGCCATGTGCTTTTTATAGAGCTGGAAAAGCCTTGGAAAAAACACCAATGAATCCAAGTCTTAAAGATTTTTATCGGTCTTCTCATGATGTGAATTATATTTCTGAGTGTATGCTTACTTTATGGAATTCCTACAGGAACAACTTGGATGCTGTTAAATTATATATTTATTATTCATTTTGAATATAAACAGCTTGTAATTGGTGCAGCTTTCTGGGATTTTTAATGAAAGTTTAGAACAGTAGCTGAAAAGTCATGAGACTGATTTGAAAAGTCAATAGACTAAAGTTTTGCATGTCCACAGTGCTCAAAAAGGGAAGAAGGTTTACAGTTATGGAGCATCAGCAATGGAGCATTATGATCTGGGACTGAGGACTGTTTTCATCAGGTTAATATTACACTCATGAAATGCAATGATTTTACGAATGCACTGATGACTGGCAAATTGAGGGACGAGAACATACTTTAGTATTAAAGAAGGACAGGTTAACCTTTAAACAATTATGGGTTAATTTTTTAGGGTATTTAAAATGTGTGTGTGGGTAGAACCCTATAGTTTGTTTTAATATTTCTAACCCTCCTTTCTTTCAGAAGAGACCCTCACCCAAGATTGGTGCATATAGCTGTAAAGCAATTTTTGAAAAAAAAAACTATAAAATCCTATTAATAGTAGTTGTTACTTGAAATTTTGTATTGTATTTTGTGTTGTGCTCAAAATGTTTCAAATGTATTAATATAATCCTTGCAACAACCTTGTTAGTTAAGCAAGCAGTATTATCCCACACAGCAGCTGAGGCTAAGAGGGAGTGGCTTGCATAAAACCACATAGACCAGGGGTCAGGGAACTTTTTTACCTTTTACCCCAAAATATATTTAGATACGCCAACGTTACCCCCCACCCCTGCCAGAACAAAAGAAAAAAAATTACATATTGGAACCCATTGCTTTTTTTTATTAATTAATGAGCTTAATTAATGCTATGTAAATATGAAGTTGTAAAGGGCGGAGCAAAACAAACAAAACAAAACGGAGCCAGCCAGCCAGCAATGGAACCGGAACGGGGGTAATGGATGGTCGCGCTTCCAAGACACAGCCGGGCATGCATATAGATTCATATTTACCCCCAGGGATATTTACCGTCCATTACCCCCAGGGATTTCATTTTTACCCCATTTGGGGTAATTTACCCCTGTTCCCTGACCACTGACATAGACAGTTCATGGCAGAAGCAAGAAGCAAACCAGAGAACTCCTGATTTGCTGTTTAGTCTTAGCCACTTTCTTAGGCCAGCTGTCAGCGAACCAAGAGTCTGAAAGCGAACGAACCACAAGCAGTCAAACAAAACAGCAAAAGCAGCCATGTGAACTAACCAGCACTCAGTCTTCCCGAAGAAGATAACTGTGTTCACAGAGGAGTTAAAACATTGTCCATGGTTCCAGGCCAAGGGGTTCTGCTCCAAGAGCTTCCTCAGAATGCCTTATAAAGGCATAAAAATGTCACTTTCAGTTCCTGAGAAACCAGTAGTACTGCTGTTGGTTTTTGCCAAAAACTGGCATTCTGAGGACTGGAAGAGCCTCCCCAGCCCTCAGATTATCCTCTGGACCAGGGTGGCTTTGGAGGGTCTAGGGTGTGCCCAAATCCATGGGTTCAGAACCCATGGATTCTAAAATCTGCGGGTCCTGAGTCTGCAGATATAGCGAGTCCACCTGTATATGGAAACCTAACATTGATATCTTTAATGCCACAATCTGATTTGTAGCCTTAAAAGGAAATTTACTGTTCAATAGCATCAGTAAAGTAGTAGCATCTATCTCCAGATTCCAGGATGGTTGTTGAGGCCCAGGAGTGCTGCCCGGAGGTAGTTGAGACCTAGATGAGGGCTAACAAGCCTAAATCAGGACAATATCGAGATTCTCTTGGTTTGGAACTCCATGATGCAGGTGCTAGCATATCCTGCACTGAATGGGGTTGCACTCTCTTAAAGGAGCAAGTATGAAAGTTTGAAGGAGGAAGGTTTGAAGGTGCTGTTTGAAGGTTCACCTGGATTCACAGCTGCTCCTTGACTCCCAGGTGGAAGCGGTAGCCAGAGTGACATTCGTTCCATTCTGGCTGGTGCGCCACCTGTAACCATATTTGGATTGTGCGGACCTCACGACAGTGATCCACACCACAGTGTTATCAAGATTAGACTATGTAATGGGCTCCTTGTGGGGCTGCTCTTGAAGGCAACTCGGAAACTGCAATTAGTGCAGAATGCAGTGGCCCATGTGCTTATGGGAGGTAGGTGGTTTGACTCTGTCAGGCCCTTGCTCCAGTGGCTGCACTTGCTGCCAATTTTTCCCCAGTGCTGGTTTTGGTCTATAAAGCCCTATGGCTTGGGGCCAGGTTGACAGACTACCTTCTTCTGTATAATCTGGTTTGTTCCATCCTCTTATCGAAGGCCCTTTTACAAGTGCCGTCACCTATGGAGCTGGGAGGGGTAGCAGGAAGAAATAGGACTTTCTCAGTAGTGGCAACCAATGTAGTAGAATTCCCTCCTTACGAACTGCTCCCTCAGAGGCCTTCCAGCAGGGCCTCATGACATGTTTAGATCAACTTTAAATTCCAGGGCTTTAAATATTGGATATTTGGGCTTTTATTCTGGTTAGATCTTATGGGCATGCCCTTCTCTTAAAATTGCTGCTGCTTCTTTGTTTTTCTTCTTCTTGGGGACTTCGAATATTATATATTTTTGTCTAATTGTTTTTAGGAGATGTCAGTGTTATATTGTTTTAAATGTGATTTTTCTGCTTGTAAGCTGCTTTGAATCTCCTTCAGGGAGAAAAAGCAGGGTATAAATTAAGTAAATAAAAATAAATGTAGCCTGACAAATAAAATTTAAAATGACAATCTTCAATGGCACCCTGAGTGCTCTCTTTTATTCCACATTTAGTTTTAACATAATATCCTGATGTCATTATTACTTATTCAGATGAATGCAATCCAGATAGTTAAGTCCCTTGGTGGTTTTATACTCTTTGAAGTCAAGAGAGAGAGACCTGAACTCTCTGTGGCACCACAAACTCCTCTTGTGTTGGACTTGGCAGATTTTGAATGTAGTGTGCTGATTTTTGTTTGTTTGTAATGTCAAAAACCCATATGACTTCAATTTTTAACATTATAAAAATCAGTCATTTAAAAAACATGACTTGAAACAGAATACATCACAAGTGTACAATTGCTGAAATATCTGATTTAACTATAAAGCAGCCATTTTAGATTACTTTTTTCATTGGTGTGAATTATTATTAAGGACTTCAAAGTATTCTTGTTCATTACCTTAATGGCATTGTTGACATTTTGTGGGTATTTCCTATGCTGCTCTAGGATGAACACATGGGAGGGGCATCTGATACGACTGTCTCCCTCAGCAGTGTTTCCCCTTGCCTGGGACTTGCCGCTTCTGCCTCTGAGAGCCATGTAATCTGCTGTGCATCCACACAGTTTCCGCTTTGCTGGAGTAGCATAGGAAGTGTCCATTTGGAAGCAGTGGCCACTCCACTAAGCAACATGAAAAGCAATCCTTGGAGAGCCAAGCAAAGGGAAACAAATCAAAGGGCCTGGTTCAAGATGCATGCTGAGAATTCATGAATTTTCTCCAGCTTTGCAGAATATTTTGTTAGAACTACTCAAGCAAGAGAAGCTATTAAACTCCAGTGTATCAGCACGTTGTGCTCTGGGCTGTGCACGTGAATATTTCTGCCAGCAGCACTTAAAGAGCTGGGTTTTGTGAAGGAACCCAGTCACCTGAATCTAAGAGCATAGGTTGCTGCTTCCAAAAGACAAGTGGCTCCATGCAGCTCTCCACTTTTGTAATTGGCACTTCTCCCTTGGAAGGAGAAGCAGCTACAGGGATAGGGCCAAACTGGAAGTAGTTTTCTGAGCATATGCTGCACACTTCTGTTTTCATCATAAAATACGGGTGTAGAGGGATGGCCTGACGGGGACTAAAAATGCAATAGGGGAAAGGGTTTGAGCCCTTTGTGTCCCAGTTGTGATTCTGGTCTGGATTGTGTCATCCCCAACCCTCCAATGTGTGTGTTTTTGGCCAAGAAAAGTGCTGGCCAAATAGCTACTGAGGGTGGGAAGGATGGAATCTACATTGGGCTCACAGCAGGAGCGAAAGGTTGAAAAAAAACTTCCCCTGCCATGGCCCTGCACTATATTGGGGGAGGGGGACATGTGCTATTTTAACAAAGGAAAACAAGGGAAGGCAGCTGCCTAGCACATGCTTAAATGAACATCTAGTTTGACCCAAAGTAACCTCTGCCTTTAGACCTACTTTAATTTTTTTTAATTTGGTGTGTGTGAGATCCTCAGGATTAACCATGCAAATTACTCCTTAGTAAGATATTAAACAAAGACAAACCACCAAACACCAAGAAGACATTTGCTGTATATATGCGCCTTTATGGTAGGAATAGATTAGGAGGCAGCTATTCTGCATTATTGTAGAACTAGTGGATTTTAGTACAAATGGAGAGAGATTCTAACTTGTGGTTTTGATTACAGGCAGTTATCGATGTTCCCCATTAATCAGCTTGGTGGTAATAAAGCATAATTTTTAAACAATATAATCACATTTCTCAGTTCTTTCTTCTGTCCTACTTTAATTGTGCATATGCAAGAATCCTATAAGATTCTTGGTTTTTCTTTCACTTCCTCCTTTTGCCATATTTCCAAAAATGCTCAGCTAATGAGAGGATTTACTACACTTTTGAAAACATACAGATTTGCTTTCTGCAAATTACATTTTAGATAAAGTATAGATATGTTATACTTTATCTAAAGAACAATTCAGATGATACTTTGAGGCATTACTTTGTATATAGACAGGAAAAAGTAGCACATATTGAACACATCTGTTCAATATGTTGTTTTCAGCAGTTTGTGTGAACTTCAATGTATCTTGAATATGTACTTCCCAGAGTAGTAGTAGTCTGTTGCAGAAAAAAAGACACTTATGGCACCTTAAGGGCTCACAATTTATGTGGCATGAGCTTTCAAAAAGTCAATTTATAGAGAAGGAAGAAGTCAGTGGTTCTCAAACTTTAGTACTGGGACCCACTTTTTAGAATGACAATCTGTCTGGGACCAACCGGAAGTGATGTCATGGCAGAAGTGCTCTCATTGTGATGCCAGAGCCTGCTGCTTTCCTGAGAATGCAGCAATAAATGGTTATTTCTCAGCCATTTTCCAAAAACCAAGAGAATCAGAAAGGAAAAAAGCCTATTTACAACCTTGACACAAGCAAAACAACCACATAGTTCTCCCCCCTTCCAGCATCCCATCTTCCCATATTTTCAATATGGCTGCCCTAGATTCTTTGTGACCCACCTGAAATTAGTTCACGACCCACTGGTGGTTCCTGACCCACAGTTTGGAAACCACTGAAGTAGGTTCTTGTGTATAAAAGCTTATGCCTCAAATGTGTGAGTCTTTAAGATACAACAAAAGTATTTGTTGTTTTTATTAAATACATGGATGTAGGGGCAAACCCTGTCATTGGCCCAAGGAGTCATGGTTTTTATAGGAAAATTTCCGTAGGCATTTAAAGAGGCCTTTCAGAAGTCCACAAACATTTTTGGGGGGCCAATACATGTTTTTACTGCTTCACCAACCTATGCATATTTGTCTTAATAATTGTTGGAGTGTGGATGACTTGGGGGGGGGCGATAGTTTTTGTTGTAAATTTGAAAACGTTATCTGCTTGGTTGTCCAGTGGTGTTTTTTACTCATCGCAATAAGGGCTGGCTAGTCATGTAGAAATCTGATTTATTGGAAGACTTGTGCCAAAGAGACACAGCTTGTCTGTGAGGCATAATTTGCAGAATTAATGGCGTGGGATAAAGTAGATATTTGAACACACAGTGCCATGGAAGGTTCACATGGCTCACATCTCTCATAATCATGATTCCAACATTCAAAAATACAGTATTATTACTTCGTTCCTTCAAACTTACAAATTACAAACTACTCTGCATCTCCTTACAAATTACAAACTAATCTGCATGCACTCTAGCATTCCATGCACTCCATATCTTCTGTTGGAGGCCACTTGCAGAGACCTTCTGGCTAAAACTTCCCATTTTGCTAGGCTGCACAGATGCCTGACATTTTGCTTTCTAACATCTCTTTGTATGAATGGGTTGAGAGTAGGGGGGAAAGCTTGTGCGCGCTCTCGCTCTCTCCCTTTTTATAAACCAGCCCTCTGCTCTCTGACATCATAGTCCCATAAGGAGGCAGGAGAAGGAATTTGATTTCAATGAGCTAAAAAAAGAAGTCTTTGTAGGGGAAAAGAGAAGGCACGCTTCTGCTTCAAAGATTTAGGCAGCACATGAGAAAGGAGGTAAGCTTTTTTTTTTTTTCCTTCAGCCTTTCCTCCTTTCTGTCCTGTCTCCAGATGGCATGAGTTGTCCTGTCATTTATGCATTTTAAAGGGTAGAGTTAAAGTTGAGAGACAGAATGATTGAAGTTTTAAGGAATTTGTGGCTCTCCTCTGTTGAAAAGTATGCATGGTGCTGTAGTCAACTGCAAATCAATGTGGTGTTTTCCTTCTTTCATAACTGAAACAACTTTTTTTCCCTGTCCCAAGCAAAATGTATAAAGGAGATGAAGTAAGCATGAGCAGTGAAAAATCTCTGTGTCTGCAGAATGTATAGTTTTCCAAAATAGCCTATGGTATCTTAGCAGACATCTTTCTCTAAATGATTGCAGATCTGTTTTTGAATTATTCTGAAGCAGACTCATTCTGTTGCTGCAGTGCAGTGTAACATACTTGAGGCTGTGTAGGTCCACGCAGCTCTCTCCCCCTTTTTAGTGGCTATTGTCAAAACACCCTGTATATTTTGTATAATAGTGGTTTCTTTCATGCAAAAGGATGCCTGGAGAACACAATGGGACAACCACTCTGGTTTGTAAAGCACTTGTGGGGTTTGTTTCTCCTTTGCTTTCTCCCCCCCCCCCATCTTTCCTTCTCATAATGCATCCATTGATATAGGGAGCATGTGTAAGTATATTGGAAAGCAAGCACAGAATGGTGCCTTTTTGTCACGTTTCTTAAATCTGCTTTGCCACCTTTTGTTAACAATATTAGAAGTTAAAACACTGTTATCCCAGGCTGTTATAACATTGACCTCCGTAGATGATTTAACAGTGACCCATGAAACTGTTTGTCCCTTTCCTCTCTGTGTTTAAGATAAGGGTGTGTGTGTGTGTGTGTGTGTGTGAGAGAGAGAGAGCGAGAGCGAGAGCGCGCGCATGCATGCATTGAGTAGTGCATTGAGGTCTTGTCTCTTGCCTTACTATGTCCTGAGTACAAGAAGCTCTGACAACTATCTATTTTAGCTATATAATCTATTTGGGAGCCATTATCTAAAAAGCACTAATATTTGGCAAAGACATAATTGTCCTTAAGTGAGTAAACTGTGCATTTACGTACAACTATTTTGCATTTGAATTTGTTGAGCACTTTTTTTCATTTCCTGTTTTGGTAGTTTGGCTGGGGGAATGGCATGGTTGGGGAACCACCTCTATTTATACTGATTAGTTACTTGAAAGATTTTGGACTATCTCATCGGACTCTTGAAAGATGCATGGATGAATGAATAATTGTTTTCCAGCATGCTTAGTGGGCTCTCTCCCCCCCTACATAATCTGACTTTTTGACTATAGCAACACTGATGAAAATGTGCTAATCAAATAAATACTTTAACATAATCCAGATGTGCTGCATGTGGCTTTATTGGTAGTTTTTTCAACAGGAAATGGAGAATCAGTAACTGCTGGGGGGGGAAAGAAGTAGGAGTGGGTTGAAGAAGGGAATGTCTTATTCATTAGGATTCCTTCAGTGCCTTTCGTCCATACAAGGAGGAGGACAGAGGTTTTGAAGTCATGCTTCCAGCAAAATGAGTTGGAGCGGGGGTGGGTTAGAAGGGTAACAAGAAAAACAAGGGAAAAAAATAGTGAAATTACTAACCACTAAGAATGTTAGACTCACATGGTAGGTCATATGCTTTTAGCCTGGATACAGTAATGGCATGTAAAGAATTTGCCAGCATCCTGTTATAGCACTACTTGCAAGAAGAATTTCTAAGTTATTCTCTACTAACCTTCCATCTACTCACTGGAGAGCACAATAATCTTTTTTTTTTAACCAATTGTCAGGATCTGAAAAATCACAGAACTATTTCTGTGTTTCTGACTTGCATTTCTCATCAAAGGGACAAAATACCTTTTTAGGTATGCTTATGAGATTCATAAGCAGGTTATGACATCTGATCAGAGGCGTCATTCAGGCGGAACGGCCCGGTCCTCCGTTCCGCTAGTTCCGCGGAGGTCCCGGGCCGTGCCGCTGCTTCGGAGGACGGGCGAGCTGCTGCTGGGCCCGCCCACCCTCCCTTGCGTCCGGAATCGCTCTAAAATGGAGCAATTCTGGCGCAGTGAGGCTTGGGGGGGCGTGGCAGCCCTCCGCCATAGGGGCGGAGGGCTGTCAATCATCCGAGCGTTCCGGTAGTTAGCGCGCTCGGATGACATCACTGCATCTGATGAACTCTCCATTTTTTCAAAGAAAAAATCCCACTGGGGGCACACAAGCCTTAAAGTAGCTCTTTGGATCCTAACCAATATGTTCAGCATAATTAGAATAGGTTCCCTATTGTAGTGTTTTTACTTAACATCCAAACTAGACATGACACTGGTCCCTGTGTTTTGAACAAAGGCCTGCCCTCGTCTGTCAGAAGGATGGGGTAGGAGAGCTGATACACAAAAGGTGCATAGTGAGGAACATAGAATCCTGTGGCTTAATTCTCCATTGATCCTGTCAATGTGCTTTACTTCTGACCAGGGCTTTGAGACTAGAAGTCAACCTGTTTTCATAGTATCTAGTTTTGGCTCTAGGACCTCCAGTTTTGCTATTTGTGCCCCTGCAGAAAAAGCATAGTTGACTTGCAACCCAATGCTGTCCGGGCTTCAAAAACAGCTGCCACAGTATTCCACCAGGCAGATGAGACAACTGGAGGACTTCTTGGGGCATGGAGGCACCCAGGCAGCCCCTATGTGGATATGTACCAGCTTGTGCAGATTTGAGTAGCCCATGTAGGGTTTTCAGATGTGGGGGATAGGATACAGCAGCAGCAGCAGCAGCCTTTCATGCTGTCCCTTCCCCCCATCCTGGGCCTGAACTGGCCACGCTCCCCCCACTCAGTTACACCTCCTCTTTACCCCCATATTGCCCTCACCCTGCTACCTTTCTACCGCAAGCTGCACTTACCATGTTTCGCAGTTGCTCCCTCTCCCATTGCCACAAGAATTCAATGCCTGCCTGTGCCAACCTCAGCACCAGTGGCAACCTAACACTGGACCATTGTGAAGTACTTTGACACTTTTGAGATGGTTGTCACCATGGCAGCTCATACAAGAATGGCACTGCAGAGTGGTAGGATCTGGCCCTTACTTAATAAACAACAGTTACCAGTTGGTGGATTTTTTTAAATCCAAATAAACCACAGTTTGCTGCCTTCTTTCAAAATTTGTCCTCACTTCAAATGAGTTGCTAGCAACTGCAAATACCATATCTGAGAGCACTGCATTATTCACCAGTTTCTAAGTTTTTGGATTTAAACAACATGCTACATTTAAAAAGAAACATAAAAATTGTGCAATAAAGGCTTCATGTGGATTTGTGAGAAGATTTAAAAGGATGAAACTAGTAAGCACCCATACGCTAGCATGAGATTTTAAAAAAAAGCATGACAAGTTCAACTCTGTTCAATTTCATTTTTTGTTCAAGTCAGTTCATAATGCACAGAGTTCTGATTCATAGTTTCAACCCTGGAGTGTGAAAACACATTGTGGCAGTGTGAAGGAGAGCTAGTCGTTAAAAATTGCATACACCAATGATGAACAATGTCTACAATATATGAGTGGCAGCTCAGTAGAAAATACTATTTGAGTATGAATTCACTTAAAGGTGAAACACGGACTCTGGTACCTAACATTTGGTTGGAAATTCTAGCTTTTGATAGCAATCCTAGAAACATTGTCTTCTGATCGTAAGAATGCATATGATATTCTGGGCGCTTGAGCTGGGTGTAGTAGCAGTTGGCTATGAATTTATGTCTTTGGTGCAAGTATGTGGCATAATCACTGCATGGAGTAATAGCATACAAAACCTGTCCAAGAGCAAGTTGAACCTGAGGCATGAAAAATTTGCCTCTGCTTCCTAGTCCACCCTGCTACCTGTTTTACTTAAAGGGACCATGTACGGTTGGAGTGAGGTAAAGAGGCATGGAGCTGGATTGCTGCTTCCTAATCCACTTCAGCAGCACACGCCAAGCCCTGGCCTGGAGGTTGGATCTGGTGCCCATTGTGATCCTTCCCATGGGTGAATGGAGCTTACCATTCCACCAAGGAGCGTCTTCTCTACACCTCCAATCACCCCCAGCCTTTGTGCCAGCCTGCTGCTTCCAGGTTCCGTTGCCCAGCAGGCTTTGTGCCAGAATTGCCAGGTGGACATGGCAGACCAGCATGAAGGTTGGGGCAGGGTGATTGGAGGCATAGAGAAGAGGTGCTCCAGTGGAATGGCAAGCTCCATTCGTACCGGGGATGGATTTTCCAGTATGCAGCAGTCTCCTGTTGGGGAACAGGAGAATGCTGCACTTCAGTGAATGGGAAGCAGATTTGAACAGCGCCATCCACAGCAGGATGGAGTGAGGTGGTGGCAGATTCACAACTTTCCTTGTCTGCATCATGCAGGAATTGACCCTGGTCAAGTGGGATGTAAATACTCAGAAAAAAGTGTTCAAGGTTATTTGTTACTGGTTACTGGACAGTGAGAATGCTGTCTTCTCAAAAAGAAGATGAAAATTATGGCCAATTGTGTAATTCCCCATTAGATAATGTAACAGGAACGGCTGGATATAATGTCTCATTTGAACCTTCACGGATCTAAAACAGGGTCTTTATCCTGATTTCTGAAGATTTAGTTAGACATTTGCCTGCAGCTGCCAAATTAATAATTGTCTAGTACTAGAAACCATCCAGTGTATCAGAGTTGTGATTGCAATGAAGCAAGCCTTGGTGGATAGAGGATTGTAAAGCTAAAATTTGCCTTCCATTTATGTAATTCACTGTTGCCAACAAATTCATTCTTTCCAAATGTTTTGTGGGCAGGTTGATTTAAGGACTGAGGGTAAGATTCTACAGTGGTGCTAGGAGCGGTTGATGGTATTCATAATTATATGTTTGCCTTTATCAAATGCCTGAAAAATTTTGCCCTCTCCTTTGTGCCACTCTTTATCAGGTACAACAACACTGTAGAATAAACTTCTAGTTTAAGGAAGGATTATAATGAAGCTAGTCCTTTTATGACTATCTGCTCTTAATGAAAAGAGCAGCATTTTAGTGTTGCTGAAGCGGGAGGAAATGGGCAATATTTGTTGACTGGGCTCTTCAATTTGCCTGGTCTGTGTTACCCATAGAGTTGTAAACAAAACCTTGTGCTAGAGCTGCTTTTGTAAAGAAAAGTGTTCTGTATCTTGTCTGACAGTCAAGCACTTTTAATTAAACCTCAAGTGTTTTAACTTGGCAGAGTCATGCTGTATGTTTGCTCTCACTCAGCATCCAAGAAGAACCCCTTAATTTGTAAACCTCATCTTTTCTTAGCAGTAGACATAGTACCTAGGGCAGTGGGTTGTCATACATTCTGTCTTCAGAACTGTTTCTGACCTGAATTGTGCATTGAGGAACTCCTGCACCTCTGTTGTGGAGATCCTGGAACCGGTCCAGGGTAATCAGTCTGTTCATATGCAGACCTATGGGGCATCATTTTGGCGCCCTGTCTGTAACTTGCGGACTCACTGCCCATTAGAATACATTTAACATTCTCCTGCATCTACATATTGCAATTTGTTGTAGGCAGTAGGAAATTTCTGTAAGGGAAAATTATGCTAATGTTTTCCAAAGCCTCCATAATTGCAGTTTTGGTAAATAACAAATGTTGTACAAATGTTACTTCTCCATAGCATCTGGTATTGAAAGACTAAAAAGGACGTGTGCATGGAAGCCAGTTGCGCTTGCTAAAAATAAGTAAAATAACTCCTAGGAAGTATAATTGTGATTAGCTGGAGATGGCATTTTATATTTTCATCAGTAGCTTCAAGCAGCAAGTCCCCTAGCAGCAGAGCCTACAAGGAAAGCACCTTTTATGGTTAACACATAATCTCTGTTTTCAGAAAAGGCAGTGTGCCAGTGCAAGACTGGACTGTTATAATACAGGTAGGGTCTTTTTATCCGCAAGGGTTCCATTCCTGAAATTCACACGGATAAAAAAATCTACGGGTAATTAAACCCTTGGATTTTCCTCTACCCCACCCTCTGAACCTGACCGGAGCACAGCTCTGGTTGTCCGGAGAGCTTTCTGAGCCCTGCCAAGCTGTGCGTGTTTGCATGCAACCTTGGCAGGGCTCAGAACAGGGGATTTCTTCCACCCTCTGGACCCGACTGGGGCTGTGCTTCCGTCACATCCAGAGGGCTTTCTGAGCCATTCCAAAGCTGTGCGCATTTGCACGCAACCTCGGTGGGGCTCAGAATGGGGGATTTCCTCCCCCCACCCTCTGGACCGGCCAGAGTGAAGTCTGGAGGATCTTGAGGCCATATTCCACTGCGCACAGCCTTGGCACTTAGAACAGCTGTTTCGGACCAAAAAACCCCACAACTTCCAATTTTCAAGGAAAACTGGAACTTGTGTTTTAATGTTTTATAAAGATTTTCCGTGAAAATGGGAAGTTCCTTTTTTTAAAATACTGAAATGGTCATTCTGAGGCTGCCAAGGCCATGCACGGACTTGGTGAGCCTCAGAAGTGCAGCTGGAGGCCACCAGAGCACAGCTTTGGTCACCCCTGGATGCTTCAGGTTGAGCCAAATTTGGTCCAGGGGACCTGTGTTGAGCCAAATCCTCAGATTAAAAATCTGCAGATAAATAGGCTCAACTTGTATTAAAGTGTGTTGATTTTCTATTTTACACATTGATCTCTGTTGGCTCTTTACTTATGGCAGAGGAAGAGAGAACTCTCAAAATATACTTTAGCTGTGGAATTCACCAATAATGTCTATTCCTATGGTCACCTGTGACCAAATTCAACCCTTTTGGCTATAATCTTATGCATATGTACCTGGTCTTACTTTTGAGGAGATCATAGGATTGCATCATAAATAAATGGAGCCTTAATCCAAAAGATGGTTTATTTGATTTTTCTAGACATCCATTACAACTTGAGAACACCCAGATTCTAGTTTTGTCATTCTTAGTTTTACAAACCAATCCTACGCTGCATGTTTACATGGAAATAAGTCCCACTGAATTAAATGGAGCTTGCTTCCAGGTGAGTGTCCAGAATTTCAGAATCAAGACGCCTCTGGATTGCTAGAAAACAGAACTGCTAGAATAAAAATTCCCAGATATTATGTACTACCTGCTAAATCTTGCATGTGCTTTTTCTCTAGTGAATTGTGTAGCTTTTTTTCATTCTGATAAAGGCCATTTATTATATACTGATAACCTGGTGTGTTTAGTAGCTTTAAAAATGTTATAGATGATTTCTTTAACTGTTCGTTTGAACTCTTTTAACTGTTAACTCTGAAGGAAATCCCAGTCATGTGAATGGGTCTCGTATGGTGAGGATTGCATTTTAGCATTGGTAGAAAGAGATGCTATCACTTTTATCTGGGGAAAAACTTGAGCCTAATTTCAATTTCCAGTAATATGAAACATTTACACAGAGCACAAACCAGACAAAATTGAGCAGTTTCCCTTTGATTTTACTAAAGATTTAAGTAACTAAACATTTCCATTGAAATAAATGACATCAATGTCTTGCTTTTATTGGATTGTGCCCATGTTGCATTTTTTAAATATTTTCTTTAACAACAGTACCTTTCCCTACCTTCCTCTCCCCAAACCAGTAGCCTTATTTTTCTGTATCTGTTACCTTTAGTCTTTTGTTGCTCAGAGGTTCTTTGGCAATTATTTTCCAATAGCCTCATATACATTTTTATGTGAACATTTTTTATTACACAAGAAGAGTCCTAATGTGTGTGAACTTCAGCAATTATGTAGTGCCACAATTGTTTATCCTAATTTTAGAGAGTTGGATATCTATGACACAATTATGTAGTGAAGATATGATTAGCATGGACTTTTGCTAATCGTGTTACATAACTGTTGGGAAGACTCTTGATCTCTTTGCTCTGGGTGCAGTACTCAAACATTGTGAAATAACTATACCGCATCAGATTTTAACAGGCACATGAGAGCAGTCAAGGAAATAAACAAGGTTGGACAATGACATCTGTTTTATTTTAATAGTTCATCTTCTAGTGAGACATTGGTAGTAGTACAGATGGCTGTGACTAAATAGGTTTATTTTTCCTTTTTATAATTAAATGCTTATATGGGCGCAATCCTACCCAGCGCTGGGGTAGGAGCACCAGCCAGCTAGTGCCTTATCCAGCACTGGGTAGGTAGAGACTGGAGCCTCCCTAAGGCAAGGGAGCATGTGCTCCCTTACCGTAGGGGAGGCTACAACCTCCCCTATGTGCTCCTCGGATCTGCGCCTGCTAAAGACTGGGCGCAGATCTGAGGAGACCGCGCGGCCCAAATCGGGGTCGCACAGCCTCCCTGACAGGCTTAGGAAGTGGCCATATGGCCACGTCACACTCAAGTCCCACCCCTGCCTCCCTCCAGTCCTTGTGCTGCCTCGGCATGAAGCCTCCCTCATGCCGACTGGCTTCAGTCGGTGCGAGAGAGGCTCAGCGCGGGCACAGCAGGGCCGGCGCTGCGCAGGGTTTAGGATTGCGCTGCCCATAATAAAGTCTGAGAGCTGCTTTTCTTGAATAAAATGGACTTCCAAGATGGGCAGTTTTGAGCCCATCTTGAGAAAAGCAGCGAGGATGGCAGGAATACCTGCCTTTTTCCTGCCTGGTGCTTCTCTGCCTATCTCTCCACTTTTCATTGCAAACATGTATTTTGTCCCCCATATAGGGGAATAAGAAGCTTTGAAATAGAATATCAAAAGGGAGAGAAAGGAATCATGTTGCTAGAACGTGTACATGTAGCTGTGAGGTTGGCTTCATATGATGGTCTAGCTGCAGAGTGGACAGATAGACCTGAAAGGGCTAAAAAAAGCAGCAGATGTGGTAAAAAAAACTAGATTCACGTGTAACATTGGGTTGATGAGGATCGGAAAGGCCAGAGGCAGACCATGTGAACCTAGGAAGCAGTCTTGGATTCATTGGTCCATCTAGCTCAGGACTGGTAGAGATTCTCCAGGGTTTCAGATAGAAATTTTTCTGTGCCTTGCCTGGTGATATCAGGGATTGAACTTGGGATCTCTTGCGTGCAAAGCATGTGGTCTATCCACTCACCCATCCACAACCACATAACTCCGTAAAAGTACAAGTTAGTGCAGATTGAGCACTGCAGGTCTGTATTGCTGCTCAGTTGAATGACATTGCTCAGGCTTTGGAACCAGGCAAGGAGCAAGTGTTGTGTGGAGCCAACCAGGGCCCATTGGTTTCTGAAGTCACTTGGGCTGAAGAACTGCAGCCGTTATATATGTGGTGCTGCAGTGCAACAGAAAGCAGACCAATTCCCCTGTCTTCGTACCTAGAAGCTGCTGTGATAGCTCAGAAAGGAAGACATCTGAGCCTCCTGCCAAGCGTTCCTGGGTCAAGTTGCCTAGTAGGAAGGCTGCCCACATATGTGTAATGTCCTTTTTAAATATATACTGAATGAATGAGGAAATGAACTTTATAGTGTATTATATTGCTGTAGTGCTCTCCAGAAATAAAAGAAACAAAAGACTAAATAAGACACGGCATTCTCATAATCTAATCCTAACCAAATTTCTAGTGCCAATGCAAGTGTTCCTTACCTTGAGGAGGCCTCTGTGATTGCTTCCTGTCCCACCACAGAATGCAGTATGCACTTCATTGACACAGCTGTATCAGTACTGGAATGTTGGCAGCCCATTCTTAATCAGTCTTTTAACTAGCATTCATTTCTTCCTCCTCCCTAGTGCATTGGCAAAATCGTTGGTTTATTGTTTGCTTGCTTGCTTGCTTGCTTGCTTGCTTGTTTGGCTTATGGTTTATTGTTATGCTGCCTGAGGTAATGAGCAGAGTTAGCCTCTTAGCTAGAGCGTGAATAGAAGTGATTTTGGAAAATATGGTGAACGCAGGACCCTGGTTAACCATTGCTCACTCTTCATCTGCTTTCCCTATTTCATGGGATACCATTTGCAAGTTCTCCGTGACCACATACATGCGTGCACACACACATTGCATTGAATGAACCGTTCATGCATTTGGATTCTCCAGCAGACTTGTGAACTTGGATCCTCGATTCTAGCAGTTTGGATCTCTGATCACATAGATCACTGAGCTGTCTATGTCATACATGATCACTGAAGTCATACATGATAAATCATTGTGAGGAAACGTGACCTTGAAAAATAACCCACATAATGACCTTAAGAAATTATCCTATTGGTCAAACAATAGTTTAGCATCTGTACCCACCTAAAAAAGTTTCACTTTTATCAGGACCCTTTCCTGGAGGAGCCTCCAGCACCTGCCTGGTGCCGGTTAGATGCAGCGGTAACCACTTGGCTACCACTGCTCCTATGGGTGCAAGGGCAGTTTAGGTTTGCAGGGCTGTTAGTCTCTACCACTCAGATAGCCAGAAACACATAGTCAAGTAACCTTATCCACCTTTGCATGTACAATACGTTTAATGTAAGGACCAGAGGGTGGGTTTGGGCTTGAACCATGAACACTTTTGCACATGGTATAAACCAATATTAGTGCCGTCCAACACTCTTTACAGTGGCCATTGTGCTGGCCTAACTCCAGGTTAGGATTGCACTCCCAGTAAGTTCATAGCAGAGGTGAGATTCATCCCAGAGAAGTTCGAATTTGTAGCTCTTTAACTACTATGCAATACTATCCAGCTTCTTATGACTCACTTGGAAAGGTGCTATTGATAGTTTTAAAATAAATGTGTGATCACAATGAATCTAGCAATGAAAAGATTGAAGATAATGAAAATTTGTTATTACATCAAAAATTTCCACAAATGATGGAATTTGTAAATCATGTGAAACTGAGGTTTACAGAAGCAGAATTCAGCCAAGGTAGATAATCATGCATTTTGGCATTTCTGGGCTCATGTGTAGCCAAATCAATAATTTAATTAGTTCAGTTGGAATCATCTAAGCATGAGCTGAACTCTGTTTATTAAAATCAGTGGGATTTTGCCTGGTAATATACTAATTTCGTTTGCAAAACCGTTTCTAAATTCTGAAGTTTGGCTAATTCTTCCTATTCATATTTAAAATTACAAAGTATTAAATGTACATGTGAGTTTTGCAGTTATGAATGCATTTCCTTGATGTGTTGCACTTTTCAATAAGTTTCATTACTATGTTTTAATGTACACCCTGATTTCTGCAAGTATTGAAGTGTTTTTAACTCAGATAGGAGTTGAGACCTTCCTATTTTTAGAATCAATCGTTCCTTTCTCTCAGGGTGGGACTGAAAGAAATGAGGTTTTATTTTCAGACCTTTTGCCAATTTATTAATAGCAACCACAGAAGTTTCAGTTCATAATAAAGAAGCCATTGTGGAATTGGCACTGTGATGAGCAGTATTAACTAGTAACTTTAATTTTGAAACCTTGATTCCTTTAGCCATGCCAAATTCCTGAAGGAGTGTTAAAAAAAAAAAAAAAAAGAGCTGTAGCATGATCCAAAGTTTTACATGAAAACTGTAATTCTTATATACTGTACTATTTCTCCGTTGTACTGAATTGTTTTTGCTATTGCTCCAGTCATCCTTTTTTTCCCTTGAATATGTAAAGGAGATAGTAAAGGTCTTCCATCCTTGCTCTTGTTGCACCATGCAGAGATCATGGTGTGGGGGATGAGACAAAGGTCTGCTTGAGCTGCTTCCACTGCACACAAATAAATTGAGTTTGGGTGATTGATTGCTTCCGGATATACAAGAGCTCCAGTCCTGTCCCTGAATGGGAAGGTTGCCTTGAGCGAACCTCCCAATCAGTCCCCCCAAAACAAACTTTTCTTAATCTTGGGGAAACTTTAGAAGAAAGGAAAAGGAGTCTCCTTATCTTGGGAGCTCAGTGATAAAATTATCAGCAGTTTTAAATCACAATGTTGGTATGTATGAACAATTCATCCAGGTGGGCAATATGCAGAGTAATTCTTTTACTGGAGTACAAATGCATTGGAGTACTATTATTGGAAGACTTTGAATATGTCATCTGAAAGAAGCATTCCTTTTCTTTTCAAGATGAATTCGCTTTCCAGATGGTGTTTACTATTTTTCGCTCTTGGCTTTCTGCATTAAAGAGAATCTGTTTTCATAGAACTTCATAATTACTTCCCCCTCTTCTATTTCTTTTGTAGAAATCATCTAAAATCTCTGAGAATGACATCAGGTTGAGAAAAGAGAGAGACCGATATTGTGCCAATTTCCTGGAGCCTTCTAGAGTGCGTACAATAAAGGAAGAGAAGATGGAAATTGAAGCCCTTGTTCCAGAACATAAAAACATCACAGTAGGGGCTTCAGCACATGCAGTGGACAATCAAACTCACTTACTTTCCCCTGCTGCCAGTCACAATGGACTAAAAGAGAGGCACGAATCCCTTGACAGTGAGGTTGCTAAAGAGATCAGATATCTGGATGAGGTGCTAGAAGCAAACTGCTGTGATTCTGCTGTGGATAACCCCTTTAATGGGATGACTTCTTCCTCCCCTGAGCCTAGTACATCCATTATTGTGGATGGCTCTGGGCCATCTGTTCACGTTACTAATGATTCCACAGCAGCCCATGGCAGGGAGGTCATCGTAGTTGGTGGACAAGCACCTCTAGTTGTAAACAATGGCATAAATGTGGTATCTGAAAAACTTAAACCAAATGGCCATTCTGCAGACCTTCTGCAAGAGGAACACTGTGACCATCTGAAAGTGCCAGTGAGTCCAAGCTCTTCCACAAGTTCAAGGTCTTCCAGGGAGGGAGAGGCATCATTAACCACCCTTAAGAAAGAAGCAAAATTTGAGCTTAGAGCATTTCATGAAGACAAAAAGCCATCCAAGCTGTTTGAGGAAGAGGATGCAAAAGAGAACTACAGAGTGCGAAAAGTGAGGCCCTCTGAGGAAATGATAGAGCTGGAAAAAGAGAGGCGAGAGCTCATCAGAAGCCAAGCTGTCAAGAAGAACCCTGGCATAGCAGCAAAATGGTGGAATCCACCCCAGGAGAAGACACTGGAAGAGCAACTAGAGGAGGAGCCCTTGGAGTCCCACAAGAAATATAAGGAACGCAAAGAAAAGCAGCAACAGCAGCCATCTATGCCTGTGAAGCACATCTCATATGCTTCTACACCTCCTGATCCACCTGTTAAGAAGGTTGATATTGTCACAGAGCAAATAGATTTTTCAGCTGCCCGGAAGCAGTTTCAGTTAATGGAAAATTCAGGTCCGCCGAGTAATGCAGCTACGTCCAAGAGGTCAGGGACCCCCAAAATGTTCACAATCCAACCCTTCTACAAACCAATAGGCCCATCCCAAATGGACCGGCGAACTGTCTCTAATCCAAAACCTGCGTCTGCACGTGAACAAATACTGCAGGTTGGCAATAGCGACATAACAATTGTAAAAGCTGAGAAGGTCTCTTGCATCTCGGGTGATGACAGTATTGTGATTCAGAATATCTCAGTTGACCCAGCTGGAGTATCTCCTTATAGCGATCCCACAAAGCCTGGCCAGACCACAAAGGTATGGCCAGAGGATGGTGAATTCATGTGTGCAAAGGCCGTCTTTACAGTGGTGAGGGATGACGACCAGAGCATACTAGATCAGTTCACAAGATCAGTCAATGTGTCTTCCCCGCCAGAAGAGCTGGACTCTGGTTTAGATGAATTGTCTGTGAGGTCTCAGGATACAACAGTTTTAGAAACACTTTCCAATGACTTCAGTATGGACAATATCAGTGACAGTGGTACATCCAATGAGACCATGAATGCCCTTCAAGAAAATTCACTCACAGATTTTTCTTTGCCCCAGACCCCTCAGGCTAACACACCTTCCGAGTTTCGAGGAGAGGGAGTTTCCAAGTCACTCAGTGACCATGGTTTTTATTCTCCATCTTCACCATTACTTGACTCCCTGCTCATCGATGAGCAGCTGGAATATCAGGCTGGTCTCCTGGTTCAAAATGCCATTCAGCAAGCCATAGCTGAGCAGGCTGACAAAATAAGCTCTAAGCAAGCAAAAGAAGCTGGAGAGAAGAAGAATCCCCAAGTCAAAGAGCAGAAGGAGATGGATAAGACACTGCATTCTGAGAAACGGCACAATCCAACTTTTCAGCCACCTCAGGTGTCCTCTCCTGTGCAAGAAAAAAGAGAGACAGCACCAAAGACTTCTGCAGTTCAGGATTTAGTACTCAGGGAAAAGCAAGGTCCACCATCGTCTCTTGTTGTTCATGCCACCCAACCATTCACTGTGGAAGAAACCAAGCCAGAAGTCAGCTATTTCAGCAAGTATTCGGAAGCAGCTGAACTGAGAAGCACAGCTTCCATTCTGGCCATGCAAGAAGCTGAGGTGACTGTTGGGCCTTTTAAATTGAGGTCAAAAAAGCAGAGGACTTTGTCTATGATAGAAGAAGAGATCCGTGCAGCCCAAGAAAGAGAGGAGGAACTGAAAAGACAGAGGCAAAGTATGCAGATCACACCCAGCCCTGTTGCAAAGTCCGCACCTCTGCTGCCGACTAGAACTGCGACCTACAGAACTGCTCCTGGTAAGAGTCTGACATTTTTATCTATATTTTCTAAAATAGATTTCAGATGTAGTTCAAAGTAGATGTAGCTTTTTTTCCATAACTTGCCTTTTTATCTTGCATCTTGAAAACATTTAAAGAAAAATATAATTTTAAAATAGCAAAAAACAGTTCAGCATATTATGGAAAAAAGTCTAACTTTAAAAAGCCAAGAAGACAAAGGAGTTCGTCCTCTCACTTTGGCTACAAATACTCACCAAAGTCTCCTCCACAGAACATAAGACCAGTCTTTTCAGAATCAGCATTCTGATTCTAAAAGTGGCAATCAGATACTTCCAAGAAGCCCAGAGGCGGGACATGAAAGAGGCCACTCTCTTCCGCTATCGATTGTCATCAGCATCTGGTATTCAGATGTATAATACTGCTAAACCTGTAGATGCCATTTTAGTTATCATAGCTAATTGCCTTTTAAGTACTCCTTCAAAGAATTGGTTTAATCCTTTTTAAGGTCATCTGGAATTTGATGCGTTTTATTCTGCATTGTATGTAGTATTGCATGGCATTGTGGTATTGTCCCTTGGACTACTGCCTGGTTTCACTGAATGACCATAAACTGTAGTGCTATGAGATGAAAGTGTGGAACTCTGTCAAAAGCTTTTAAACGTCCCAAGGAGATGACTGCCAGACTACCCTGTCTACATACAGTTAGCCCGACATACAGTTGGTTCCAAATCTTCGGATCAACAACAAACTTTGAATCTTGACATTCTTAGTGGATCTCCAAACTGTGGTCTGGGGGCCAAATCTGGCCTGCGACAAGATTTTATCTGGCCTGCATCAATTTAAAAAAAATATTTTACAATTTTACTCATTATGTATCAATTCTCAGTTTAATCATGGCATTGTTTCTTTAGTCACATTTCTCTTTTGCTCTGAATCATATGCTAATTTCCGGAAAGATCAAAGTAAAATGTATTCATTTCAATGTCATTCATTCATTCATTCATTCATTCATTCATTCACAAAACTGATATTTTGGCCTGCAAAAATGTATATAATATACTATTATGTATGACCCTCAAACTGAAATGTTTGTTCT
Source organism: Lerista edwardsae (assembly GCA_029204185.1). Taxonomy (NCBI): domain Eukaryota; kingdom Metazoa; phylum Chordata; class Lepidosauria; order Squamata; family Scincidae; genus Lerista; species Lerista edwardsae. The sequence continues at coordinate 377,953 of JAJKFI010000001.1, forward strand.
AAAATAATGCCCTGCTGTACTGCCTTTGCATAATTCTTCTGCAGCAGGGCATGTATTGCATGTTTATTCAGAGACAAAATACCTCTGCATAGAGGTGTCAGATATTTATCATGGCTAATATAATAGCAGCCGGTAGATCTATACTCATTTGTCTATAACTGGGTTTTTAAAAGGCAACCACTGCTTTGATTAATGCCATCATCAAATCATGTGGCAGTGGATTCCATATGGTAATTATATGTTCCATAAATAAACGCTTCTGTTAATTTGCCATGCTTTAATACCACTTATATCTATCGTTAATCTACCACAAATCAATTTCAGTGTGTGACCTCTATTTCTTATCAGGGTGGATAAAAATAGATTATTTATTTAAAAAAATTTAAAACATGGATTTTTTATTTAAATCAGACTTTTTATTTAAATTGAATTTTTTTATTTTTATCAAATTTATTTTAATAAAATGTTTTTGGAGTAAAAATCTATCTAAAGAGAGTTTTCTATTTAAGATACATTAATAATTTAGTTTATTCAGCATGAAATGGAGCTTAGTTATGTAGCACGAGGCTGTATATTCTGCAATATTTACATTTTTGGTAAACTCATTCAATGAATCCAAGCTCTACACGGATTCATAGCTGAGATAGCATGCACTGCATTGATGCATTCACACAATTTCACAGTAACCATGAGATAAGTCATAAAACAAAACATGTTTAAGCAAATAAAAGAATATGTAATATAATATTGTTTTAATTAAATAAAAGAATTTGAGTAGTTATCCAACTATGTGTGATTAACCTATTAAACTAAAATCGGTTCCGATATCGCTGTTTTACTAACCTGACAGCTTATTATTCTAAGTAGGAAACCTTCATTTTGTTTGCAAATAATAATATTAAAGATTCTAACTACCAGCAAGAATGAGTTCTTACATTTAAAGAGCACCTGTCATTTCAGATCCATCATGGAAGCACTTGTTAGCGGGCATCCACTCACCTGCTGCTCACCACGTTCCTCACCTTGTTGTGTTACTGCCGCATCACCAGCTGTCCCATTAAAGTGAACGGGACTGTTGGTGAGTCAACAGTGGGTCAGAGGAGGAGCCGCTATGGGACAGAGATGACAGCTGCTCTTCAAAAATTACCATTTACAGTAAATCGAGTTGATTTAAATCAAGCCTTTTTACTAGTGATTTAAATCAACTTAAATCAAATCCACCCTGCTTCTCATATTATGAGAAACATCTGCCTATTCACTAAAGTAGTTATTGGACTTTCTAGTGGAGTCGTTACTGTGGAGTCTGATAAACTCAGAGTGTCAAGAGTCTGGTTTTACTGCTGGGGCAATCCATCTTCGATACACTTTCTAAAAACTTGTCACTACCATACCTACTGAGTTAAATACCTTTTAGTGGGGGTGGAGAAGTAAGAGTCTTCTCCCCCCCCCCAAAAAAAATAGACCACTCCTTAACCATGAAGATAGGTTTGTTAACAAACGCAAGAATATAGAATTTAATTTGACAGGTTCAGCGTTAATCTAGCAAATGTAGGGTCTCCTGGTTTGTTTATTTCTCCGTAGTCAAAGAAGGAAAATGATGGAGTATAGTCAGTGATGGAGTGCTGAAGCCTAATTCCCCAGCCAATGTCCTTTAGGTACCACCCTAGGGATGATATCAGTTTAACAGAGCCTCTTTGCAGCCAACACTGCTATTAGACTCTACTATAGAGTCACATGTCATGAATGCAGACGCTCACACACGTCCTTTAGAGTTAGGCTTATATGAAGGTCTTAAGCCAGCTTTTGTTCTCACTAGCACAGTTGTAGGCCAGATCTTTGTGGTGTTTTTCACTGGCCAAGTTTTAAGCTTATCAGAAGAGAAAATCAAATTTGCTTGACAGGACCTATTTAAAAAAAACACACACAACCAAATTGATTGGCATTAATTGCATTTTGTGTGTGGTGTGTACATTGGAACAATGGTAAAGAAAAGGTAAAGACAGGGCAACTGGACAGCTTGCCTGATGAGTTGAGCCTGTTCCAATATTGTGCTGAATCTTGCAAAATGTACAGCCTGGATTTAATTTGTAAAATGAGAGATGCCAAAAGTCAAGCCTGACTGATAGTCATGTCTGCCAAAGTTAGGAATAGGGCAAGAATTTGTAGCAGGACTGTTTTACCTTTACCCTGCCAGCTCTCTGCTGCTCTTAAAAAACAAAAAAACAAAAAAAAAAACTTAAGAGGCAAATAAGCTGTCTTCAGCTGCCTCTATCCAAGGTATGGTCTTTAATTGGTGACAGAAAGCATTTAAAGAGAAGACCTCTGAGTTCCTTAGGAAAAGACTTCCATTACTGTTGTGTACTGCTGGATATCTTGCTTGAACTGGAACTGTAAGCAGAGCCTCACTTTAAGATTTTAAGGGTCCTGGAAGGCGTATATTGAGAAGGCATGTTCTTAAACATACCTGCCCAGAACTTTTAAGTTATTAATAAATAGAATGCAGTCTTGCTTATTTCAAGTTCTTTTAGGTCCCATTGATTCCTATGGGAGATAATAAAGTTAAGTGCTTAAAGCTGCAATCCTATGAAAACTTATCTAATTGTAAGTTCCATTAAATTCAATTGGGCTTACTTGTGAGTCAATATGTGTAAAATTGCAATGCAATTCTCTGACATCAATGGGACTTCAACATGCTTAACATTAGCAGAAGCATGTCTATTTCATTTATCAAATGGGTAAGCAAAAATCTGTGCGTTTTCCTACAAATGATAACATACATACAAAAGATTGCATTGTTGACAAGTTTAATGATGAAGAGAGGACACTATATTCTACTTTTTAATATTGCCCATGATAAGATTTGAACGTTAAGGAATCTTCAGAAAGGGGATTTCTGCTTTGAAAACAATCCTCAATTGTTGTTCCAAATGGGCAAACTGGTTGGCTTCATTTCAATTTCAGCAGTTTTGAGAAGGCTGCTGGATCCAACCCGAGTAAAATATTGAAACTTGTGTTTCCATTATTCTTAAACATTCTCTTTCTAGTTCACAACTATGCAAGAGAAAACAAAGATAAATTATCACATTTAAATCCTGGCAATTGGCTAACAATGAGGCATCTTAAGGCTCTTTGCTAGGAATGGAATTTGCTTCTTAGTCATTTTTCCAGATTTTGAAGTTCAGGCAATTTCAAGGATTCTAACCTTGGGTTACATTAAAAATTAGAGATATGCCTAAACGCATTTTGCAAACCAAACTGTATTTCATGTTAAATGTAAATCAGGTCTCTGTGAACAAGTGGTGCATGCTGTTGTTAATACTATGTTGATGGCTGTCATTAATGCTCTGCACCAGTGTTTTTCAACCAGTGGAACTGGTACCATCAGTGGTACTTGAAGTGGTGGCTGGTAGTACTCATGGGACCCCTCGACCTCTGCTGCCAGGCAGCGATATTAGGAACCCGACATGACATACAGTGGTTGCAGGCTTGGCACAGCAAGCAGAGCACCAAAGCGTGCTTTTCCACACTTAGAAAAGCCCTCCCATCGACACTGAGCCTCTTATATTACTGGTGTTTATCACATTGCATCTGCCCCACCACCAATTACTTCCAGTGGTTCTTCCAACAGGTGGACCATTCAGTGAGAACATATGTTGAGAAACACTGCTCTACACTTAGGCACAGGGGATTAGGGAAGGGAAACAAAGCCATGGAGAGGCACCCCTATGATCTCACTGCTTGACCACTGAACTTTATACAGTCAGTTCTCGTTATCCGCTAGGACAGTGTTCTTCAGCCCTGGGGTTGTGAAGCCTCTGTTGTGGGGTTGTAGCATTTTATGGAAATTAAAAAGTTTGAAGACCACGGGATTAAAAAAAATACCCAAGGGGGAGGCACCTGGTGTACCTCCTTGAAGTGCCAAGAAATCAGGTTCTTGGAAATGGTGCTAAAATAGCTTTCACTAGTGCCAGGCTTCATGGTAACATTTTCTGCTTTCTCTAATAAGAACATTTGGTTAAGTGAACAGTGCTGGGAGCGGGGAATGGGCTGGGGGGATTGACAGTGGTGTCCCCAGTCTCATACTTTATTTATTTATTTATTTATTTATTTATTTATTTATTTATTTATTTATTT
>JAJKFI010000001.1:396871-416836 GCA_029204185.1 Lerista edwardsae
CTCTCTCTCTCTCTCTCTCTCTCTCTCTCTCTCTCTCTCTCTCTCTCGTGTACTAATGATGGTTTTTTCCCTTCTTACCAGTACACCTGTAAATTACTGTCTAGCAAGGTTACTTCTGAGGTACTTTTCAAGCACTTGTCTTTGCTTAATTTGCTAAAATAGGCAAACTTGCTTAATTTGTGTGGTTTTCTGCATGGGGATTTCAAGTGCATGCTGCTGCAGTTTGCTTTTTGTTGCTGTTTTGCAATAACCATTGGTTTATAAAGGAAAAGTCTTCGTTTTCTAATCCCCATCATTTTTCCCTAACTGGTCTTTGTACAGTATTTATATTTTTTGCGTTGCAATAAGTTTGTAAGAAAGCAAAGCATCAAATCGCTTCAAGATTATCAGCGTGTGGCTATCACTGCAATTGAGCATTGTTAGTATTCTCATCATGCGCAAGTCCCTAAGTGTATGTGAACTGTGCACTAGATTCCAGCTCAGGTGTTTGCAACTCCAGCATCCTCCATTGTCACTCAGTGCTAGAACCTTTCCACTACACAGTCCTACCAGTGATGACATAGCATAGTTTTTCCTTAGTATGAGTAGGAGACTTGGGATTCTGTATGAATACATGTCAACCCATAGGAACAATGGGGGTGAAGCTTGTCTGACTTGAATTGCTGAGTCTAAAACCATTTTTGCTATACAAAACCTGCAGAAACGGCCTTTCATTTCATTTCTGAAATAAAATTCTGTGTTGTTGATCCGCATGTTTTCAAGGTATTTTATTTTGATTAGGTCCAGTCACACCCAGATCTACTATGTTGTACTATAAGAACTCCATGTATACTTTAATTAGCATCTTTAGTAAATCCCTCTTAGATCTTAAATTTACTACAACAGTTACTAATACAGGTCAAACAATTTCATAATAAAGAAAACCATACATATGATTTAGCATGTCAGTGGTGGAGAGATAATGCCCAGTTGTCAGTAAAATAATGCATTTGATAATTGATGGCCCTATTTATTTTTAATGAAGTTGGTTAGTGTTATCATTCCAACCCTTAGCAATGCAATCATAAGGCTGTAGAAATGGTGTGCAAATGTTGCTAGCTAGGAAAATAGTAGGTGTGCTCAGATTATTTTCAGAGAGAAAATGGCACTGGGAGGGGGAGTCCCCAAACCTCTGCTCTAGTCTCATCCAGATTGGGAACCTTACAGCTGTTTCACGTAACGAAAAAAATACGGAGAGTCCCAGTAGAAGGATTCCAACATGGTATTAAAGTAATTTCTAGTTTGGCCCTGGTGGAAGATCCCTGAAAAGGATTCTCATGGTTTCTGATCCAATAACCTGCTCAAAAAGAATATTATCGGGGCTCTGTAAAACTCAAGAAATTCCACTGTTCTTTCTGTAATAGTGGAATTTAGCTCCCTGCAGAATTGCTTACAAATTTTGCCTGAGGCGGAGACCTTCAAATTTACTTTGAGCTGAAATCCAGTAGCATCCTAAGGATGTGAGGAACCTTTTCCTGAAAAACGTTGCTAATCTTGTCAAAGCTTTTTGGGCTTTGGTTAAACCCCCTCTGGTGTTTCATCTGAGACAAAATTTCGGAATATACATTTTATTTTTCTGTCGGGGGAAATTTTGGCAACAACTTTAATGTGTACCTGCTTTGCCTGAAACTTTCATGCTCTTCTTAAAAATTCAGTCCTAATTTAAAGACGGCTTAGAATGTCTTTGTGACACTATAGTTTTATCTCAGAAAATGCCTATGTTAGCAGAAGATACATGAACAGCATATGAAATGAGAGAAGATAACAGTCTTAGATCCCATTGAATGATTTCACAAAGGCAGGGAGGTACCTGACTGCTATGGGAAAGTGGGCGCTGGAACATTGCAGAAGTAGAGGAAACATCAGAGCAGAATGACAGCAGATTGGTGTTCTGTCTTGCAGTGCCACAACACTGTTTGAAAATAGGTGGGAAAGGCAGGAGCAAATAAAAATGAGTACAGACTACTCCCAACAGATTGTGGCTGGAGAGAGCAGAATGTACTGCAGACCATTGGTGATGCCTTCCATTCTGTGGTGTGCAGAAAGATAAGAACAGTGGTTTGCAAACTTTTAGAACCAGGACCCACTTGTTAGAATGACAATCTGCTCAGGACCCACCAGAAGCTATGGCATGGCCAGAAGTGCCATCATTGTGCCACCAGAGCCTGCTGCTTTCCTGACAATGCAGCAATAAATTGGGTTATTTCTCAGCCACTTTCCACTTTCTCAACGTGAATCAGAAAGAAAAAAGCCTATTTACAGCCTTGACACAAAATCACACAGCCCTCTCCTTTTCCATCATCCCATCTTCCCTTATTTTTAATATGGCTGCCCTAGGTGCTTAGCAACCCACCTGAAATTGGCTTGCGACCCACTGGTGGGTCCCAACCCACAGCTTGGGAATCACTGGATTCAAATCATCCATTCGAGCTAGGAGCCCAAACTTGAGTTTTCTGGAAAAGCCAGGAGCCTCTATCTCAGCCTTAATTTAAGGGGTTAAAGATGGCTACCTTTGTCCAAGGAGGACCTGATGGATGGTCTTACTGATCAAGAACTTATAATTTTGCCCTAATATTCAGATCCTTTGTACTTATTTTTCAAAAGGAAAATTACTGTTGGACTACTCACGGTTGTTGGATTGTTCTTAAAATTTATCCTCATTCATTGCCTCCATTCTGTTGCCAGGAATTCTGTCCTTGAGCTGGACAGTGGTGAAACCTATTTTTTTCCCACAACCTTTTTCAGCTTGTTTCATAGCATATTTTTACTGCTTTAATTCAGTACCAAAACAAAGTACAGAGCACAGTGCAAGAATAAATGCATGACCAGTACCTTCTCATTTCATTTAGTGGATGGGTTATAGGTACAAGGGGGAAGGCAAAAATTGTGTGTGCAGGTGTGCATAAATTTGTTACAATACCCCTGAGCCTCTTGGCAGTTTACAGTATTTTGCAGGTTATTCCAAACCTAGTATATTATCTATTTTCTAGTATTGTTTTGTGCAATATACTAGAACTCGGCAGAGGCTTTAAAACCTTTGCACTGTACACTGGTGTTCAGGTTTGGAGGCAATTCCTATCAAGTCCTTCCTCTGAGGAGCTGAGTGTGGCATTGACTCCATAACTGTCCTGTGAGGCAGTGGCAGACCCAGCCAAGGCTCCGCCCCAGGCCAGGTCAATGATTGCTACCCTCTGTGCCAGCTCACTGCCCCTGCACCCGCCACACTCCATTTTGGAGCTCTTTCAGTGCAGGAGCAGGTGGGGGGGGCTAAACACCGCTCGCACGACTCACCTTTGCACCACCCCCTCCCCTCCACCAGTGGCAGCTTGAGCAGGTGGGTGGGTGGCGGGGGTGGTTGTCACTCCGGCCCCTGTGACCCCCTGAATCCCCACTAGTCCAGCCACTGCTGTGAGATAGGTTAGAATGACAGGTGGCAACTTTCCCAAGCCATCTTCAACATGACCCCAAACCATACATGTTAATCATGTCACATTTAGAATTTGAAAGCATGTGGCATAAGCTCTTCTGTCCATTCTTTTTTTGTGTCCAACTACTTTGGTTGTACCTCTGTTAAAAACTGAATATATAAATATTCTAAATAGTAAAGAGTTTGGTACAAGTAGATAGTGCCAATGACAATTAGAAAACTGGCGATAGTTTTGTGGTTTTTTTGGAGAGCAAAAGACAGTCTGGGCAGCAAAGATGGTGTTGATCAGGCTGCAACCACTCATCCCACTGTTGTATCTCAGCATCTGAGCAAATGGAAATAATTGTGTTCACCAGAAACAATGAATGTCTGTCACAAACTCTCACGCTACCTTAAAAATGGTTGCCTCTCTCCAGCTAGTATGAGAGCTGTCGTCCGTAGAATAAGTGGGCTGGGAAGGAAATAAGAGGAAGGAAATGTGGAATTCCATTATAGAGGGTTCCAAGAAATAGGTTTTGCAGTTGTCTGTCAGCTGTGAGGCATCTAACAATACTTTACCTTACAGATAGCACACGTACAGTAAATGAGTAAATGTATGTATTTTTTAAACTTGGGAATCCACAGGCTTCCCCACCCACCTTTCACCACTTTCTATTGGCTAAGGAGAGTGCCCATAATATAGGGATGAGAGAGTCACCAGCTGAGTTCAAAGGAGGAAGGAAGCAAGCCTGTTCAGATCAGCAAAGCAAGTACAGTGGGACCTCTGTATCTGCAGATAATCCATTCTAGTACCCCTCCCCATGGATATTGAATTATATGGATAGTGAAATCCAATATTCTATGGATAATGAGGGCACGTGGCACCATAACTATTTACCTGGGGGCCACACCTGAACCTCCAGAGGTCACACACAGCATCCAAGCTTCCTGACAAGCCTCCCAGATTTGACTAGAAGGTCTTTCAGATTGTGTCTGGGAGGTCCTCCAGTCTCAGCTCAGCATCCTTGGATATTTAAATCCACAGGTACCAAGCCCATGGATAAGGAGGACCCACTGTATCTATATAGTGCCTTAAAACCAAGGTTCAAGGAGTCATTCCTACATTATCTCAATCCTCATGACAACCCTCTAAAGTAGGTCAGTAGTGTTCGTATTTATAATTAAAAAAATGTATATTCTCCTTTTCTGCTCCATGAAGGGTGACTTAAAACAACTCAGTCATGAAAGAACAGCAAAAGAAGAATAATTTCGAAGTGGGGGTTGCCATTATCCCCTGGTAGCCGGGCTGAAGCTGAGAAAACAGTGGCTTGCCTAAAGCCACCTAGTAAACCTATGGCTACTGGGGGATTTGAACCACAGACTTTCCAACTCGCAGCCTTGGATTGCATGACACCAGCCCACATCTAAAGTGTGCAGTTTGGGACCTGTCTTGTTTGCATGCTTTGGGATCCAAAGTTTGTAAGATGTCATGGTTTAAAAACCAACCAACCATTGGTTGTCAAAATATTGAAAAAGGCTATGACCATGTCTAACATTTGTAAAGTCTTTTGGAAGGTTGAGAAGGCATAAGAACAGCCTAATTTTCATTATTGAGTCTTTTCATTATTGATCTCTGCAGATCAAATGTACCCGTGTGGCTGTAAACAGTAGCTGGGTTCCTCTTAGGGACTGGTACCACCTGTGATTTGCACTCAAATTGCATTTCATTTTGATATTGCTGTGTTCTTCTGTGCATGTGGTGGCTTTTTCATTGACTTGCTTAAACTCAAGCATTGCAGGTGGAATTGTAAACATAATCACTGCTTCTGTGACATACTTACATTAGTTCTAGACTGTAGTTATGCTGACATGTTTGTCCCTGTAAATAAGAAAACAGTAAAAAATGCAAAATGAAGCAAGACTGTGTCTCTTTGATGTAAGCTTTTGCTTTGCACAGAACTCTTCATCAGCTACCTTTTCAGTTTACATGGAGAAGGGCAACCAAATAAACTATTTCTCTCTCTTTTTTTCCTCCAGGTCCTTGAGGCTACCAGGGTAAACCGCAGGAAGAGTGCCCTAGCGCTGCGGTGGGAGGCTGGCATTTATGCTAACCGAGAAGAAAATGAGTAGTTCTCTTGGCAAATAAGCAAGTGTTGTTTTAATTGCAGAGACTGAGAAACCAAATAGAACAAAGTTTTAAATTTTTTAAAAAGCTACATCATTTTAATCTGATATTTATTACAAAGGCACCATTTTCTGCAATCTGCATTCGAATAGGAGCAGTCTGCATATATCTGTACGTAATACACGCACAAGCATACAAGAAAATTATACTAAGAAAAGCAATTGCTACCCCTCAAAAACTGAAGATGCGGGCTGTATCCTTGGACCTGATGCCGTTGCCATTGATCAGAAACAGCAGCAGGGGACAACCAGAGTGGACGTGTTTCAGAGCAAGCAGAATGGACACTTGTTACAGCACTTCCTTCTAATGGTCTTCACAGCCTTGTAAATTAAATGGAAAAGGAACAGTTTGGCCTATATCAAATCTTACCACGAGGTGGCACCTAGAGAAGAAATAAATAGTATTTTGCTTTGTTTGAGCTTGGCAGCATCTCTTCATCAGTCCCTGTGTGGAGTTAAGAAGAGGGCTACTCTGGTATTTCCTAGATAGCCATATCAAGATAATTCGTCTTTTCTTTTTTGCTATTAACAAATAGGGGGAAGGTTTTTTTTTGAGAGTTTGGTCTTTTAATTTAACAGATTTTAAAGCAAAAGAAATGTGAATGCACAATCCATATATTTAGCCATAAAATACAATGTATTGTGTTTGCAGTTATTTTGAACAGATCGGGCAGACTTGCAGATCGTTCACCTTTCTCTTAACTTATCATAGGTGGATTTCGGTGCCGATTTGCTACCCCTTGTTTTATAATCTGTATGCTTAATGCAGTTTCGTTTTAAAAGTGCAGCGCAGTTTATAGGTAGTGTAGAGAGAGCGCCAAATCAGAATATTGCAGTTTTCATGGTCTGTATGCTTGCAGTTATTGGTTTCACAGTGCATATTTGCGTTATCTGTGTTTAATGAGCAATGGTGGTCATGATGGCATGGGAGGGGCTGAGCAAAACCCACAGAGTCGTCAAGCTGAGTGAGTTGGAAAGATAACCATTTAAATACTTTTTACTGAAGCAATAATTAATACTTGAATCAAATTGTTACAGAATGGGGGGGGGTAATGAAATCATATGATATAAAAAGTATTTAGTGTTGAAAGAGAGCATGCAGGAAATGTTTTATGTTACTGGGAAATGAAAGGTTGGAGTAGGTAAAAAGATGACGTGGAGCAGAAGAGGAGCCAAAGGATTATTTTTGTTGTTCAAACAGTATTTTCAGAACCAAAAGAGAGTATAGCACTTTTAAAGTGTAGGCTGAGAATTGGTAACAAATAATTTCATGCACATACGTGTGTGTGTGTGTGTGTTTGTGTGCATGCACACATGCATTTGAAGCTGGAATATTAGAATGAAGGAGAGAGATGGGGTGTACAGATTATTTTCTCCAAAGCTGTGTTTGCCAGCTCTAGGGGTATAAAATTTCTTTTTTTTTTTATGAAAAGGGATATAAAAAGGCACTAAACTGATGCAGTATTTGTAATAATGAAGCTGACCTGACATGGTTTTTGCATGAGTTAACATTTCAAGGAGTATTGAGCAGTTTTGTAACCTGAAATTTAGAAATGTGGTATTTATTCTTGTGCTTTATATTCTGGCATAGTCTTAAATGCTACCAGCTTACCAGTTTGGGCAATGCAGAAAAATATTTAATGATGGGAACCCATAACTTCTGGTCTAGAGTAGGTCACATTTTGGACAAGTGAAAAATGGTACATGCATCTTAAAAATGACTAGATTACTTTTGACTGGGTTTTTTTAAGGGGAGGCAAAGAAAAATAGTGGCCCTCCATGAATTTCTTTGTATTTCATTTTATTTGTTGTATATAATGATCAGGATTTTTGTGTTCTGATACTTTCATTAGACAAATTAAGCAATACACAGCAATACCTTTACTTTCATTGCTTTGCTCTTTCAACCATCTTCAGTTAAAACCACACTTCAAATTTCATCCATATGCTTTCCTCTTTCATCCGATTTCATCCAACCTTCCATGACATTTGTATGTTTATTTTTCTTTTGTTTCTGTTTATTTAGGTTTCACATTCGTTTGAATATGTTGTATAGTGATTTTACATTTTTTGCTGGCCAAAATATGTTTGCGAGCTAACTAAGGCTATGCTTTGACCTTCATCCATCCTCTGGTCCCTAACCAGATGAAAGTGTAAGGTATTGCTGTATTGATTTTCTCCTAGTAAATGTCAGTATACCAACAGAGTAAGAAGTATATTATATGGCTATAAATAGGCCAGCAGTTTGGATAATGTCATCTACAAGGGATTCTGGTCCAAGCCTCCAACTCAGAGCTCCATTTGTATATGGTGTAAATATTGCGAGCTATGAAGAACTGAATGAATTCCATGTGTCTAAGGCGAGTATTTTCTCCCACTGTAGCTGGCAATAGGAGAGTCCCATTAGCAGGCATGGGATACATTGCTGAATCTCAGCCCAGGCAAGCATCTTCTTGTTGTTTTTACTAGACTCCGGATCAGACATATTCAGCGGTGTTATGCTGCCGGAATGCTGGGCGGGACATCCGGGTGATCGACAGCCCGCCCATCGCGTTCCTCAGCATTACACCGTTTGCGTAATGTACGCAAGCGGCGTAATTGGTTACGCAAACAGCGTAATGCTACAGAACGCAACGGGCGGGCTGTCGATCACTCAGATGTCCCACCCAGCATTCCGGCAGCATAACACCGCTGGACATATTGGATCCTACACCCTTCACAAATTTTGTAACTTGAAATCCAAAACTATACAACTGAAATGTATTTTACTTAAAAGATCTTTGTATTCACAGTTTGCACACCCTTCTGATTTTATATAAATTGAGATAGACAGACAGACACTTGGAATATAATTCAACCAAGGCTAAGCACTGTCACCCCATTTCTTTCCATTGACATTTCTGTTGAAACTAATGGGATTTAAAATGGCTTCATTCGGGGCTGGATTGTGCTAGATGTTTTCAGGAACTAAAATGTTACATATGGGAAAGGCATTCATCTCATTGATGGAAAGAAAAACTGATTTGTGGGGGAAAGTAGGGAGGACACAAAGACCAGGGGACTTGAGTGGGCCAAAAAGCTACCCACAGTGCAAAATTTCTGCTCTTGGCCAGCACGGCCCACCACTTTCCCCTGTGTCTTCTGAGCCTTTTATTAGAAACTGCCAATACAATCAACGTTCTTAATCTCTAGAGGACTGTATTCCTCAAAATGAGGTAAAGATTCTCAGGACTATTATGAAGCAGGTGGACTCCGTGCTGGAAAATGGGTCTTTAAGCCAGCTTTGAATAGGTGGGTAAAGAGTTCCTCTAACAATTTATATTGCATGCAGCTCTTACTGAGAAATGGTGGTCTTATAATGCGAGAAATAAAGACTATATATATTTGCTTGGAAATAAATGTTTATTCCCTTTACCAGGCTGTAGTCTATTCCAGTGTGAAGGACACCAAGTTATTAAAGAAATTCTCTTTTCTAAAAGCAAAAATTAAAAAAAAACCACTTTGAAACTATGCTTTATTTGTCTAAGAATCTGTTTTTCCAGTGCTTATACTCAGCAGTAGAAATGTGATCTAGCCCTGGAATGAGTTTGCTAGGAGAAAAGAGAGACTTAACTCATTGTGCTATTTTCTCAATGAACCTTTTTTTTTTTTTTTTTTTTTTTTTGGTGGTGGTGGTGATTATTTTGACCTGATGTCAGTGGACAAGTTTCCTCTTCTCTTTAAGGAATTATAGAGCATTGGATTGCCATTTCCAGAAGTAGCGTGGAAAAATGCTTGGTTACAGAGGCAAGAAAAATAGTGACGCTGTTTCCATTTGTCCACTTCCACTGTTTAGAAGTTTGTAAATATGTCAGTACATCCTTCTCTATATATATAAATATATGAATATAGACATAAATTGCAATTAAAGAACATTATTGCAAAGTTAGCCTTGTCTCCACACATGCAAAGAGATAAAAATATTTCTTACAGCAAATGCTAATTTAATTAAATTGTGTGTTGACAAATTGTTAAGCATTATCATTTGTGACTGTATCAAGAGTTTTTTTTATTTAAAACACTAGAGCAGATTCCTCAAACTTCTTTTACCCTTTTAACAAACTGCCACTTTTGACTTCGCTTTGCTCCTGATCCAGAAGATCAATTGAATAAAATTGCAACAACCACTTCTTCTATTGAAAATAACCAGCAAAGCAATCGGTCATCAAATACATGACTTCTTTGATATGTTAACCACTTCACTGTTGTACCCTACTTTTGTTTTATAGTGATTATGAGGCATACGTTGCAAGTATATTATTTTTCATTATAAGTTAAACTTGTCTTGTGTTTATTATCTAAAAAATTATGTGGAGATGTGAAAACATTTGCAGTGCCTTAGCTCATAGTGGTAAACGGATGGCCTCTGAGGTCGAATCAGGCCCACATAACCATTTCATCCATCCCCGCTGTGACCCTGTCACATTTGAATCAAGGAATAGTAAGGATTATTCCTACAATTTTATTTGAGAAGAAAATAAACTTGCTGTGAGTAGCAGAGGAATTTTCACTTCGTTGCATCTTTCTGGGTTTTGTATACAATGACATTACTATGCTCCCATTGCATGGGCTCCTCAAACTTCATTTCCTAATATTAGATGCCACCATATTTTCTAAGAGCCAGACATACACACAAACATGTACTAAAGGCATATGTCACAACATTCAGATTGGCCTCCATTCCTACACATCTGTACATAAGAACATAAGAGCCCTGCTGGATCAGGCCAAAGGCCCATCTAGTCCAGCTTCCTGTATCTCACAGCAGGTGTCCTAGGGCTGTACCTAGCCCTTACTGGCTTCTACTTGGCACGCACAATGCAACCCTGTGGTCTGCTTGCATCTCCAGCAAGTAGTTTATTTCAGGTGCCAATATTATACCAGTAGGTTCATTGAGGCAGTTCTCTTCCACATCCACACAATGCACCAATGCACTTTCATACATTTAAAGGAGTTTTATTAATACAAACCTATGGAATCTTCTAAAAAAGCCATCACGAGGGCTTTCAACCAATGGAACATAAGGCAGCAAAGAAAAAAACAAACAGCATCTAAACCTCTAGTTTAGAATTGTCTCCTTACTGTACTCCGTCTTCTCATAAACCGCAAACGGTAAGGCTAGTTGCAAATGAATGAATGGTGTTAGCTGCACCCACTCTGCCTAGGCTCCCAGCCTTAAATACTCTTGTTCACTCCTACATTCACCTGTTATCAATTCCACCTTACAGAATGTTACCTAATCTTTCCTACCTAGCAAGTTCACTTACAATCAAGCTACTACCTTATGGTCCTGTCCTGCTATTGGAGGAGTAGGGCCGATTGAGAAATAGCCCTGTCCTCACAGGGCAACACCAGCCTTCCTCCTGCCAGGCTGGGAATCCTTTCCTTCTAGCTTCAGCTAGATGGCTCCTTTCTACCATTTTTCAGGGAAGCTTTGCACCAATAGTTTTAAACTTAACGGACACCTGAATGTTCCCACTGCTAAGTCAGATGAATTGGCTTTGACCAATCACCAGGTGAAGGCTCAATGCAACAGGTATCCAGGGGGCTTTCTTTACTACTAGGGCAATATCAAACAGGTTGACCCTGTCACTACCACCCTTAATAGAACCAGAAGCATGCCAGGGCTTTTCCGCGACCCAGGCACACTGCATGACATCATGACGTCACACACTGTAACATGACATCACAAAGTGAGAGGAGTGAAGGGGGCTCCTGCAGTGGCTGCCCCCCATAAATGGTGCGTTCCCCTTGCTTGAGGAGCAAAGGAAACACACAGGCGCCTTCAGGAATGCTGGAGTGATTCCATTGGGGCCGGGCCCTGGAGGCACTCCATGGCTCGGGGAACAAAGGGAACTGGACACGAGGAAGGGTGGGCGCCTGGCCAAAAAGCGATCTGCTTTTTCCTGCCTGCTGCACCATCCCCTGCAACCAGTGCCCACTGCCCCCGCATTGCCTTGTAGCATCCTTTATACGCCTCTGAGTAAATAAAGCCACAAGTCCCACATTCATAAGGAGCATGGTAAGGAGAGGGATAAACAAGTGAGCAGGAAACAGATCATTATGGCTTGTATTGCTGGCAGATTGGAGGGAGGCTGCAACAGCATATATGGGGTGCAATTCTGGTTGCCACATCTCAAAAAGGACATAGTGGTGCTGGTAAAGGTGCAGAAGAGAGTGACGAAAATGATTATGGGGCTGGGGCACCTCCCTTATGAAGAAAGACTGCAGCGTTTGGGGCTCTTCAGCCTAGAAAAAAGGCGCCTGAGGGGGGACATGACTGAGACATACAAAATTATGCATGGAAGGGATAGAGTCGATAAAGGGATGTCCTTTTCCCTCTCTCAAAACATTAGAACCAGGGGACATCCACTGAAATTGAGTGTTGGGACAGTTAGAATGCATAAAAGGAAATCTGTTGACCACACTAGCAAATAGGATTTCCCAAAGGAAGAATCAGGAAAAGGATTCTGCTACTGTTCTCATACAAAGCCTATGGCTCAATTAGCTATTCCAAGTGCCTTTATGTGCAGTCGTGCTGCCACCTTGTGCTCCAGTCTTGTTACTGAATTTCTGGTGAGTGTACCTGCAGTTGCGTTCCACATAACTTCTGCATCAAGCTGGGTATTGAGGACAGCAGCAGTCTCTGAACGGCAGCTTGGCTCAATCCAGAGAGCTATCATATAACAGCAAGTGTGCTGCAAGAAATTGTCAGCCCCAGCTGCCCAACCACAGCAGAAGCTGCCCAATTAGTCCCTCTGTGATTCACTGTTCCAGCTAATGCATCTTCCCAAACCGCTTCCACGGGGCATGAGAAGATCCTCCATAGGCTCTGACTGGCATGTTAACATGCCAGCAGGCCATCCAAATCCCACAATGCTGGTAAGTCATCACGGAGTGGGAGGGGAAGGGATGGTATTGGTGGCAGCAGCACACTAATATCCTATCCCCATTTCCAGCCTCCATCTGCTTTCCTGAGTCATTGCACCAGCTATATAGCTGGCTTTGGTTCAAGTGGACCTATTCAGGTGGTGAGGGCTTATCCCAGGGCAAGGCAACAAATGTGGAATAGCCCTTCAAGGCCTGAAACTCCTTCATGAGGTACATCATGTGCCCTGTTGGCACTGCTACATTGCTGTGCAAGGAGTGACACTTGCTTCCAATGCAAGGATTGGGCTGTAATACAGTTAATTGAGTAGGGGGTTTTTTATGCTAATAGCAGCCCTAGAGCTTGGTCCTAATCTGGTGAAACCCCATAGCCAAAGAAGTGTAGAAGTGGTGGACCGCTCTGCTGTGTGGATGACCCCATGCAAGGTTCCCCTGCCCTGTGCACTTCCAGCTTGTACCTCTCTAATGAGCAACACAGACAGCAGGATATTGCTCCCCCCAGATCTCAGAGTCTGCAAGGCAATCTGGGTTAAAGGTCATCATCAGAATCAGCAGTCGTGGTGCCACAACTGAGAAGGCCCTAACCTTGCTGCCATCCCTCACATGCGGGGAGGGGGTGGAATCCTGAGAAGGATCCTTTCTGAAGACCTCAGGAGACATGCAGGAATATATGGGAGATCACGATCCTTGAGGGGTCCGATCCTATGCTGTATAGGGCTTTATAGTCATCACCAACACCCTGAATTGGGCTTAAAAAGGAATGGGTAGCCAGTGTAGCCACCGGAGCATCGCAGATTCTGAAGGGCCTTAAGGAAATTGTTTGTCTGTCTTCTGAAACCTGATTCATTTCATCAATCACCACCACTGCCCGCCCGCCCCCACTATTCGAGCTTTACAGCTTCCTTGCACAGTGAAGAACTGCTCCCCTTCCAAGTGTGAATTTAATATATGTATCCTAGGATTACCTAGGATTACAGCTACCTCATAAAATTCTCTGCTTGAGGGAGAGTAAAAAAACAGTTTCTGAGGGAGAAAAGTATTGCTCAACATGCTTCACCACGAAGCCTAATCTGGCCAACCAAGCTTTCCCATAAAGGTAAAGGTAAAGATTTCCC
This sequence comes from Lerista edwardsae, assembly GCA_029204185.1. Classification (NCBI taxonomy): domain Eukaryota; kingdom Metazoa; phylum Chordata; class Lepidosauria; order Squamata; family Scincidae; genus Lerista; species Lerista edwardsae. The sequence goes on from JAJKFI010000001.1 coordinate 410,543, forward strand.
CACGACCAAATGGTCTAGTTATGACCGACTGTAGGGGGCGGTGCTCATCTCCGTTTCTAAGCCGCAGAGCCAGTGTTTGTCCTAGGACAAGCTTCTGTGGTCAGGTGGCCAGCATGACTATACGCCGTAGTGCACAGAACGCCTTTACCTTCCCACCAAAGTGGTCCCTATTTATTCACATTTTTTATGTGCTTTCGAACTGCTAGGTTGGCAGGAGCTGGGACAAGCAACGGGAGCTCACTACGTCGCATGGTCTCAAACTGCCAACCTTCCGGTCAGGAACCTTCCAGTCAGCAAGCTCACAGCTCAGCAGTTTAACCTGCTGCACCACCACATCCCTACTTTAAGCCCTATTATTCAATAAATGTATTAAATGAACATATGTCAGGAGGGGAAGCCTGAGCCACCAGGAGTCCCTCTTTTCTCATTGACTGAATACCTGAACAGACCCGCTGTAAGTGCAGCTATGTGCAATGGTTCTGCTGAAGCACTCAATGAATGCGTGCTGGTTGAGGGCAGAGCCTGATGCCTCCACATATACTTTTTTTTTTGAAGATGATTTTATTGATTTTATAATTATAAAGATACAGGAAAAGGATAGTCAGTAACATAGGATGGGTATACATAGGGTCAAACAATAGGAAGTGAGGCAGTACGAGAGTAACATATAAATGCAAAAATAAGTAATTTCCATTATCATATATTCCATCTGAAAGGACACAATCATTATGATTCACAAAACTACGTCAATTTTCGTTATTCATTCAAATCTTCAATAATTTCAATAATTCCACAGTTACTTAGCAAACTCAAGCAAGAAAAGTCAACTATACCTACAATTATCCGTCTCCAATTTATAGTAAAAGTCAATGAAATAATAAACTAAAAGGGAAGAACCTACTATATAAAGCACAGAAATGGAATAAACATAGATGAAGCTGGGAAGTCAAACTATTTAAACTAGCACTCTGTTAATCTCTTCATCTCTATTCATATTGCTTATATTATTTTTCAACCTTAATCTTTAATTAATCTTTGTTACAAAACTTATTCTATTAGAATTAAAACAGCCCATCTCAGAAAAGAAAAGAAAAAAAAATACGCCATAAAAATAAGGAGCATAAAGATATAACATGACATCCATCACTTCATAATCATCATTAGGCCTTAATAACATTTTTTTTTCTAAAATCATATCTTAATGTAAGCTTGAGTTATCACGTACCTTTGTTAAAAAAAAAAGAAAATAATCGCTTAGTTATATAATCTGACGCAAAATTACAAGCCTACAATTATTGCTTTTCAGATCAAGGCTCAATGCTAACCATTTCTTTCTATCACAAATCTCACAGGAAGGAATGAACTTTGTCACCTTTTAATCCTCATTTCTATTTATACCATTAATTCAATTTTTAAATCATAAATTTCATTACTCAAATTCCCCCCCGCCCATTTATTATAAAAAGTCAAAAATTATACAAATCATTAAAAATTAACATCTGGTCAAAACCTTCCCCTCTCCTGCCACTAGAGGGGAGCCTGCTGACAATACACTCTCACTGTATTTGTCAGCAGACCATAAAAAAAATCTTGTTCATAGTCTCTTTCTCTTAAATCTTGTTAATTCAGACAGGGCTGTCCATCTTCAAAAATACATTCCTCTTGTCCTTCCACAAAGTTCATTTCTCCATGTCCTTGAACATGCTTCAAACATCTTTCAACTCTTGATTGTAGATCTGTCGGTTTCCTTCTCATTAACGCCATGTTGACTCAATTACGCAGTAAAAAATTCAAGCTTTCTTTAAACATACAAATCAAAATACTCCCTATTTTTGTATTCTCTTATCTCATTAATAAATCCTCTTGATCTGCAAATAGGACTGTCCGTTTTCAAGTAAATGCGCTCCAATTATAAATCTTCTGCCGCCTCTCGACGCCATGTTTAAACTGCTACGCAGCAAAAAATTCAGCATAAAACAGAGTACTTTTTTATTCCATACTTCAGCTTCCCACGCCACATCAAAGCATTTAGAAAAGAAAATAGAAACAGAAGCAGAAAAAAACAGCGATGCACTTCAGTGGATATCTTGTGTTGAAGATTAAGCAGGTTTAATTCCACTGACCTCACTGGCCCGCAGCCAACTCTCCAGTGCACTTCACGCCAAGATGTTAAACATTTACGCCTACACGCCACTTCTTCTTCCCACACGATTGTCTTCATTAGGGGGACTTCTGAAGACCTTCCAGGCTGTAATCCATCATTCTCTCTCCGGTGTTGTCACTCTCCAAGTCAGAGACCGTCCGCACGGTCTGCCAGAAGGCAGAGTTTCTTCTGCTCCCAGGCACAAGCAAACATCATTCACCTCCGGAGTTGGCCACTATCCAGAGGCTAGATGTTAATGCTTACCCCCAACCCAGTTCTACTACTGGAGTTGGGCCTGAACCCCTTGCAGAGATTCAGGAAAGAACACAAGCCCCAGCCACTCATAAAAAGCGACTGCCATGTTCAAGTCTCTGGCTCCTCCCCCATGCCTCCACATATACTGACTGAACACATGCACTGAATGATTAAAATCATTTTAGTTGTCAGTTTTGTCCCTCCTTTCAGAGAAGCTGCCCTTTGTATTGTTTAGAGCACACTCCAAACCCTGGGCTGGAATAGGCAGGCCGACATGCCTGCCCCATAGCCTGCCTGGGGCTTGGATGTGCTGCTGTGCTACCTGGGGAAAGGGGGAAATATTCCCCTTCCCCCATGCAATGCACAGCAGCTCAAATGGGGCTACTCAGAGCTGCGTTGCCGAAATTGGCGACACAACTCCAAGCAGCCAAATCAGGGCTGCCCAGGCTGGGGACAGAGGACAGGATCCAGTCCAAAGGCCAGAGCCTGTCCCCACCCCTCCCAGGGAAGGGCCAAGGGCTCTCCCTCCCCCCCACCCCATTCAGCCCATTCCTCACCTTGTTCTGCCTTCCGACGCCCTCTTCAAGTCCCTGTGCGGCCTCACAAAGCTGGCCTTCCCTTTGGGCTCCAGGCCCAGGAGATGGGACATGGAGGCCAGGACATGTTTGTGCACTGGCCTAGCTGCCTAGAAAATGGCACAAACTGGCTTCACAGCATATCTGCGACCCACCTGCGTCGGCACCAGTAGGGGTTTGGATCTGCAGTGTCTGAATGTTAGGGTAATGGCCATCCATTCAATAAGGGAAAGCCCCATCTCTAAGAGAAGGAAAAAATAGGAGAGCTATAGAGAGCCCTGGTTTTCCTTTACACCACATTTTTAAAGGACTGACCTGTGCGCCTAACGGATGTGGATAATCTGTTGGAGATTACTTGGAGACCACGACGGGGAAACGAGAGGGGTACGAGGGGGAACAGGCATCGAACAACAGTCCCTTTGTCAGCTTGGCACAGGCAGTTCTCCAAAGCAAAATCGTTACATTTGACCTTTGCTTTGAATCTTCAGCCAAGTCTCTACTCTTCTGTTTAATCCTCCACATAGAATGGTATTAGAATTTCGCCATCGTTCTCGTTTTTGCCATTTCTCCTTTCAGATTGCAACTTCCTATTTGGTATCTCCTGACCACCACCAAGCAGCCAAGTTAAGAGGCAAGCCCAGAGTCTTTAGGATGAGAAAGTCATAAAAGAGAATTGGAGGAAACGGCCGTCAGTTTGGCTGCAGAAGCTGGTGTGAGTGGTTGGTGCTGTAGGCTCTCCATTGGGTCCTGAACAGGCCTCAGTCCAGTGGACTAGAGCAGCGCTCCTCATGGGTGTGCTCCTAGAAGCCCCGGGGATCTCTGAGACCCTTTCAAGGGCTCCCAAGAGCACACTATAAATCAGGGGCCCGCCCTGCTGCAAGTTTTTATCTGACTTATAGCATCTTAAAATAGTTGACATTATTTTATTTGACTATTTTATTGTATCATTTCTCAGTTTAAACATGGCATTGTTTCTTTGTAAATGTCATGTTTCTCTTTTGTTCTGAATCATTTCATGCTGATTACAAAGAAGATCCAGGTAAAACTTACTCATTAATTTAAATGTCATTCATTCATTTATAACATTGATTTTTTTTGGCCCATGAAAATGTGTAAAATGTGCAATATGGCCCTCGAACTACAATGTTTGCAGATCCCTGCCACAAATGGTTGCCCCCCGTTCCTGGTTTGCGTTGGCCCTCTGGGGCTTCCTGAGACCCCATACATTTGCCAGTGGGGCTCCCCAAGAGGAAGTCAAGCAATTCATTCTAGTTGCGCGCGCACACACACACGCACACACACCCCTCTATGCTCTTTGCTCTTACATACAGGCAGTGAGAATGTCTCCCACATATGGGGAATGTCTCCCCTAGTTGAGATGAAAGGTCTCTGAAGGATGAGACCCATGTAGTAATTTGTCATATATCATTGTGCTGTCAAATAGTTTGTCTTTGCAAATTGGCACTGATTTCCTGATAAGCAAGCACCTACCCTATATAAGCTTGCTTGTTAGGGAGCAATTTGACTCTGGACTCCAGCACACGGCTGTGTCACTCCAGGCCCACCTGATAACACTGTGTAAGTTTTGCATTGCTTGGTGATGCAGGCTTTGTTTTAGACTTAGAAGAAATAAAGTGCTTTTCCATCCTGACTCCAGACTCCATCCTGACTCCAGAGTCATGTATTCCTTCCTCTGATACCTGAAAACACCCCCGGCCTATGGCCAGAGCTGCCTGGCTGCAACAGCATGTCACTACCACACCTTCCATCACTCAGGTACCCATTTACTCACTTTTGCATTTATTCACTTATTTACTCCAGTATGCATTTACTCACTCATTTACTCACTCACACACCCTTACACACTTATACATTTACTCATTTTTGCATTTACTCACTTACTTACTCATTTACTTACAGTCACTTACACATTTACTCACTTATGCATTTACACACCCTTATGCACATACATTTACTCATTTACTCACTCATTTTTGCATTTACTCACTTACTTACTCATTTACTCACTCACTTTCGCATTTACTCACTCACACATCCTTATACACTTATACATTTACTCATTTACTCACTCACGCATTTACTCACTTACTAATAGTGTCCACAGGCTGTTGGGAGGCTTACACCAGTCTCTGAAAACGTTTTTAGCGTGACTTTCTTATTCTCATTGAAATGTTTAAAACATTTCTGGAGGCTGGAGTAAGCCTCCGAATGGTCCATGGAGCAGCCTTGAGTGGCTTGATGCTCTCGGAGAGTCGGGTTTGGGGAGGGAGCAGTGGCAGTGGGCAGCAACGGGGGGGGACGGGACTGTAGGCTGGCGGCACATGGACCATTATTGCGACTGCTGGGAGCTGAGCTATGTCACCAAACTCCGGAGTCCAGAAGAAATGCAGGCACATATCCCATTGTGCTGGATTTGGGTTGGTGCCAATCTTGGCTGAAAAGCAGAGAATCAATCAATCAATCAATCAGGTTGAGAGTAGATGCGCATGCATGTAGATCAGTATTTACCAACTAGGGGCGCTGTGACACCCCCCCCCCCGGGCAGGACACTCTTTTAAGGGGAGTGGCGACACAATGGTGTCAGCAGCGATGGTGGTGATGGCACTTCTGAGTTTATGTCACCACCACTACGTAAAAAGGGATTTTGGGGGGATTTGCAGAAGATTTAGCCGAGAGGGTTAATGCCTCCGTTTGCCCAAAGATAACAACTGAAGATCTCAAGGTCGTGAGCTCGAGACTCCCGGAAGTCTGTGTGAGCGGCAGACCTTGCAAACTGCGGCTGATTAAAAGCTGAGTTTCAGCTGCCTCGTGGGAGGAGGAGTGTGCTGAACGCAGCTGCGTCTCTGGTGAGAGCAGGGAAGCATCAGCCAGCAGACGACAGACGGGTGGCTAAAGAAAGAAGGCTAAATCCAGAACAGAAAGAAAGATCTGTTTGAGTGTGGTTCTTGAAAGATAGAACATTCTGTAAATTGTAAAAACCTTCAGGTTTGTGAAAAGTCTGCCTATGTAAACCGCCTTGAATTGTAATCATTAGAGAAATCTAGTGACTTTAAGAAAGGCGGTATATAAATACATGTATTATTATTATTATTATTTATCTGTGCTTCACAGTGGCATAGCTACCTAATGGGTGGGGATTAGGGTAGCTGTGAGGACAAACTAAGAGGAGGAACCATGCACACCATCTTGAGCTCCTTCGAGGAACGGTGGTATAAAATGTGAATAACATAGATAGATAGATAGATAGATAGATAGATAGATAGATAGATAGATAGATAGATAGATAGATAGATAGATAGA
>JAJKFI010000001.1:423214-467279 GCA_029204185.1 Lerista edwardsae
AGGGCTTTCGTTTGAATTCTTTTGATTTGATATGGTAAGTGCGCTGGTAAGGAACTGGACTACAGTAATTCTGGAATCTGAGTTCTGCATCAAGACCCATCTGTACCTTCTTTGTGGCATACCTTTAGTCCAGTCTCAGACTGTTTTCTAGGTAAGGAAACTGCTGCTGTAATACAACACAGTTTGCTTGCTGTGCTGATGACAGGTAGTAGAAAACAGCTCTGTTTGTGGGTCATTGAAGCTTTAGCAAGAAGTGAGGCTGTGGCTGAGGCTTAACCTGTTTCCAGTGAGTATCACATAGCAACAGTCACTATGTACCTTCACAGCCACTCTGTATGACCTCAGCAGAGAGAGAGGAATACATTCCAAAATGTTGCTCAAGGCAAAAAGCAGCTTCCTCTTGTGCCTGAGCCAGTAAAACCTGTATCGATCCATTTTATCTCATCTGCTGGGACAGCAATCGGTAGACTATTGTGGCTAATGTGGACAGGCAGGGTAGTTGGTTAGCACAAAGGCAGCATTTGCCAAATGGTTGAGCTAACAAACCGCTTTCTACTCATATCAGAGGCCAGCATTTGTAACACGAAAACAACCCAAACCATTGGATAAAAGTAAAGCCAGTTTTGTTGCCAATGAAAGTGCCGTGTCACACGGGCTTGTTTATGATTTGATGACGGCAACTCTTCAGTGGTAGTTTCAGTGTAGGAAACGGCTACCCCACACAAACCACAGAGAGTCTCACAACACCACACTCCTATGTGGGCAACTCTGAAGCAAGTCCCACTGTGTTTCAGGAAAGACAAGCCAAAGACTCACTTTTTTTTTTTTTTAGTAGAGACCACTGCTAAATAAACAAGCAAATCTTCTAACAAATTCATGGGAATATTGCTTAGGGCTGCCATCCTAACCAAGCTTTACTGGGGTGTTATCTAGAGCTTTGGGTGTTATCATTTAGAACTGTGTAAGTGATGTCGGAGTAAACAGCATGCTCAGAGCATTATTGTGAAATATAGGAATTTTCAGCTGGCAAAAGTGAGTCTGTGCCATCAAGGTTACCTCCAGCCAGCATGTCACCTTTTCTGGTGCCAATAGTTTCTGTAAGCTATTTTGGGCACCTTAACCTAGCACCCTTGCATTCAATAGCCATGTGGAGTCCTCCTCACCCTGTGATGCTGCAGTAGATATGAAAGAGCACCCATGAATTCTGACAGCTGCCTTGTAGGAGAGGCCCATCTTAGGAGCCCCAAATTACAGGTGAGGCTGAGGGTGGTTTGCTGATAGACCACAGCTATGTTGAGATGTGAACCAGGAACCTCTGGGGACCACTACTCCAACTCAGCTTGTGCACTGGGAAGTCTGGGCTGGAGATCCACAAAATCTACCCTTTCTGTTCACTTCTGTTCCAGCTCGTGCAGTGATGCTGTTTGCCCTCATTCCCATGCCGACCATCAGATCTTTGCTTTCCAAGCATGTCAAAGGAACATCCTATGGTAAGGAGCTGCCTTAAAGTGGCCCATCTTGTTTATTTCCATGCAAAATGACTAATAGGCCATTCATTCAGAATGATTCAGGTGGACCTGGTTTCTGACTTTTGAGGCAGTAGAGTAGAAACTTATAACAAGCAGAGCTGGAGAAATGATGCATGGCTCTTGAACCAACTGCACATTCTTGCTTTTACCTATCAGAATGTTCCAAAAGCATCATTTTCTTAGTGTCAAACTAGATATTACTTGAAGCAGGAGATCAGGGCTGGTGTGTTTATTTGCACCCTTGTAGATGGCATTATGGGAGTTAACCCCTCTGCCCCCCACAGCACAGTCCCAAAAGGGCTTCCTTTCCCTCCCATAACAAAGGTTCACACACTCTTCTATTACTCAATCACTAGCTAACTAGAGTTATTGAACCTCCATGCTTGGACACAACATGCTTGTCTGAAAGCTGGAGACAAGCAGGGCAGGGTTATTCCATTCATGCCCAGCTTGCAATCTCTTAGAAGCATCTGGCTGTCTGGTCTGCCAGTGCTGGCAACCGTACGCTGGATGAGGAAAGACCATTTGCCAGACCCGGAAGGGCTCTTCTTGTGTGCAGAATAGATCTGTTAGTCTAGTATAGGGGCCTCCAGGCTTTTCAGTATGAGGGCCACATGTTCAGCCCCTCCGCCCAAAAAATCAGTTTTATAAATGAACAAAAGGAATTTAAATGAATGAGTAAGCTTTACTTGGATCTTTTTTATAATCAGCATATATGATTCAGAACAAAAGAAAAACGTGACATTTATAAAGAAACAATGCTGCAAGTGACATGATATGAGTAAAAATGTCAAATATTTTAAGAGCGCTATCCTAAACTGGAATTAGGCCCGCACAGTTAGGCTAGCAAAGTTTGGCCAGCACAAGGGCCACCATAAAGGGCGTTAGGGCATGGTCCACTCTCGGAGTCAGGGAGGATTATGCACGCCTGTGTGCTGGCCTCAAGAATGTTAGATAGCTGGATAGGCCATGATGTCACAGACTTGAAGCCGTGGATTTACTAAAATGGCTGACTGAATCATTGCCGCGAACGACGAGGTTTGCCGCCGGAGGGGCTCTCTCGCTCGCACGGCGCGCGTGTGAAAGTTAATTTTATGGGGGGGGTGAGTGTAGAAGTTTAAAAAAATACTCTTAATAGCCTAGAAGTAAAAAAGAATTACTCTCCTATTGACAACTACTTGTGTTATGAAGAGATTTTAATGTAATATAATTACGCGGAATTAAATCTTGGAATTGCATATTAACTCATAATATGGTTACCACTGATGTTTCTCCACGATCACACGTTGTTATTTTGGTAAGTTTTTACTTCAGGAGTAAACGATTAAGCGCTAAACATCATGAGAAAACCCATTGGAAATTCTTGGAATGAGCAATGTTTTGGACATACTGTCATGGCCGCTAAGCCCGCCCACTGGAGTCAATGGGTTCCCATTCATTTTAAAGGGAGGGCCTAGCCCTGGCTGGCCTCTCTTGACTCTGAGTGTGGTCCAAACATACTTTATGGTGTCTCTTGTGCTGGCCTAAATGTGCTGCTGGCCTAACTCCAGGTTAGGCTTGCCCTCTAAGTTGTGTGGGCCAGATAAAATCTTGTGGCGAGCCAGATGTGTCCCCAGGACCATAGTTTGGAGACCCCTGTTCTAGTGTAGCAAAAACAAGACACTGCTCTCTGTGGCTTCTGTGTCCATGCAAACTCAGGTGCCAATAAATGTGTTTGCCCTTAAGATGCCCCAGAACTCTGACAAATACTCAGAGCTGTTGGAGCAGCATTTTTCAGTGCAGATTGTGCAAGCTGGTTGTTTTACATACCACAGTTTGTGCTGCAATAAAGTCTGAACTCCACTGCCTTCTGCCTTGCTGAGACAATCAGCTGCTATTTTCAGCCTTTCTTATCATGAATCAAAGCCAGGGTGAATGAGAGGAGCTTTAGCTCACTTTCAAGCAGCTTGCAGCCATTTTGTACTATCTTGGTCACAGAGCCGGCCCATAGGTGAGGCCTACTGCAACAATCACCTCAGGCACACTCGTGGGGAGCACCCTCCTCTGCCTGCCCATTCTCTTCCACTGCTCTTCCTCCTCTTTCCACTTCCTGGATTGGAAAAGGGACAGACTAGAAGAGAAAGTATGGAGGAGAGTTGGGATGGTAGACTCCACCCCCTTTTCCTATTCAGAGTGTGGGTGGGGCAGAGCCTGGCCCATCATCAGGGAAGGTGACACATGTGGCTCACTCAGGTGTCAGAGGATCCTTGGTCATGCAGAAGAAAAATGGAAATGATTACTTAATGGTCAAATGTTTAAAATAGTCCTAAGAGCCATTTAATTGGGTTTTCTTTTCACTCCCGTTCCCAGGCAAGACATTTGTGTTACTGCAGCTGTCGCTGGTGATCACAGGGGTTGTAACATCAACAGTCTATAATAAAATCTATCAAAGAACATTAGGCTGGTTCAGCGGCTTCTGCTTTCTGTTGTCATGTGGCATCGGGTGCCTAAGCCTCATCCCGATCAGGTAAGCAACGGAACAAGACAAACTACCACTTTTGAGACACAGCACTGTTAATACTATGTTCACAGCCCAATCCTGAACTGCCCGACTGCCTGGAAGTGCAGCGGTAGCCAGGCAGCTACTGCTGCCTCCCGAGGCAGCTGCGGGAGCCTCTGCAGGGAAAGGTGATGTTGGTTCCTTTTCCCCGCAGTAAGGGTGCTAGGCGGGCAATGGGTCTACTCACTTTCGCGCAGGCTGTTTTGCCAGTGCAGAAGTGAGGGCCTCCAAGTAAGGCCGCATGGCCTTACTTGGAGATTGAGAACCAGCAGCGAGAGTCACCACCAGTCCCACTTCCACTCCGCTTCTCCTCCAGCCCAGTTACGCCCTCCCGCCCCGTCCCAAAAGGCCGAATCACTGACGAGCAGTGAGCTCACTACTCGCTGGCGATTGGTGCTCCCTCCGGGGTATGTGTGGGCAGTGTCGGCAATAAGGGCTTACCGCTGGCATTGGAGGTGCTTTACAGCACCGTGCGTGACAGTAGCCTGGGCGGTATGAACATAGCACCCGCAGTAACAGGCTTTGGATTGGGCCCTAACAGTTGCTTAGTTACCCTTCTCAGGCTGCAATCCTAGCCATACTTACCTGGGAGTAAGCTCAGACAGGCATAGTAAGGTAGACAGGCAGTAAGGTGGTAAGCTAAGGTAAGGCGTAGGATTGGGCTCTCAATGAACTTGTATAGCACACAGCTTCCTTGCTTAGGCCACCTAGAGCTCTCCCTAGAAACTCACGCAGGGGTCAGATTTTAAAGCATCTGAGATCCTGCGCTCTAAATACGGTGCTGAATCAGGCCGAATAGCATGCTTGAGGAAGAAAGCATCACCCACAAGTACTAGTCTGCAGTGGTCACAGTATTTGAGGCAGAGGGGCTTGTGGCTGTCTTCACAAGCTCCACAGGATGCAGTGTTATGGGGCAAGTTGTTTGATGTGGGAGGCTGCCCTTTGGAGATACAGGCATGCAAAAGCTCCAAGAGATTGCTTTCTGCACTAGCTCCCCAGTAGCTTTTTTTGGGATGGGGTGGGGGAGGAAATCCACACTGATTTTTACCAGCCCCAGAATGACTGGACTCGCACACTCAAGCTGGAGTCCATTTGCACTCAAATACAAATAGACACCCGGCTTTTACAAGCCTGTTTTAAGCCTGTTCACATCATGCTGTGTAGAATGCCTGTACCTAGGTACATACGTCCATGTGAATGTCTCTACCTGGGCTCACTTTTGTAGCTATGGCAGGAATTAGAACCCTTCAAAATCCAGTGGATAGAATTAAGAGACAGCTTGAGCCAGGAAGCCTGTGCCCACAGACAGCCCTGCTGGGACTAACCCATTAGTAGCTCTTTGATACCACTCTGAATGTTCTCTTTGGGTCTAAGATGACTGTCCTTGCTTCTTTAGTATTTTAATGAATAGCGGGTATGAAGAGCAACTCAGATTTCCAGCAAGGGGAAGGGATTAACCTTCTGCCCGCAAGCCATTTTCACCCCTGTAGGTTGCCTCCAAAACTGCTAAATGCCCCATGGTACATGCAATTCCCTTAATGTAAGGAGAAATTGATTTTCATCAAGAAAACAGCTCTGGGGGAAAAGGTTGCTGTGGTCCCATACCAATACAAAACCAGTCTCCCTGCAAATGTTAATTCCTGTTTCTTCTTGCAAGTTAACCCTTAACCTAGCATCAGATAAGGATCCAGCGTGGCCAAGAATCTGTGGATTCTAAAGCTTTACTATGAGCTCCCAGGTCATTTACTTTGAACTTCCAAAGAAAGAATTATGTGTTGGCCGGCCACTGAGAAGTAACACAGTCATTTGAGCCTCTGAAAAATAGCTAGGTGGCGCTGTTGTACTTTTTCCATTCCAAATTAATTTATTTCTACTCTGTCTTCCCTTCCTCCACCCTGCAGTATCATTGCTTCCAAACAAGGTACATCATCTGGTTCACTGGAGATTTTAAACAACTGATAGCCAAGAGGACCTGTATCTATTTCCAAAGCAGACCTGCTGGCCAGAACCCGATTGGGGAGCCTGGAAGACTGAGTGCACAAGAGATTATCTTGTAGGGGAGTCTCCCACTTCTCTGGAAGAAGTGGTTTAATTTTTTTAAACTAGCTTCAGCATTCTTGCCCATAGGCAGGTATAGCAGCTTATGAACAGGGTACACAAGGTAGGTAAGGGTCAACAAGGTTGATGCTAGCAATTCTTGGAGAAGCAATTTCTGTCCTTGCCTTAATTGTAACAAGCACCTGTGAATAATTTGTACATAAACCTGTAAATAAAATGTAAAGAACTAAAAAGATCATTGCATTTGTGAAAATGCAACAGACGTACAAATGCAGCCATGGCTTAAAACGTTTTGAGCTTCTGCCTGAAGAGTACTGTAGTATAATTCTACTGCACCACTGAGCTGCTAGAGGAAACCATAAAAAGCTGCCTTTATACCAAATATTCACTATACTAGGTGGGGATTGAATGTACTCTACCATTGAGCTACAGCTTTGTCCCAAAAGCTTTGAACTGTCAATTGCTCAGGAGGGAAAAAGTTTGCAATCCAACCTCTATTTGCAAAGAGGTGACATTTATCTAGTTTGTATCAGATATAGGGAAATAAGCAACAGGCAATCCTGAGGCATTGCTGCCTCAGGTTGCTAATGGCTTGCTAGAGTCAAAGTGCCAATAAATGCATTATTTTACAGGGAATTGTGCCTGTTAGGATTGTCGGCAGCAAGGCAGAAATAGGCAATAAAAGTAGTGGGGCCGAATTCCAATGTCTGTCTTTGAACTAGCCAGCCAATTTCCTTGGCATCGTACTGCTCACAAGCAGAGGTGTTTGGAAACTTTACTCAGAAGTAAGCTCAATGTGTTCAAGTAAGACACAATCCTAACCAACTGTCCAGCACTGACACAGCTGTGTTGCATTCCGCAGTGGAGTAGTAGTCACCAAGGACTCTTCAAGGTGAATATTTGTTCTGTTACCTCAGAGGAACATTGCCCTTACCCCAGTGCTGGAAAGTTGGTTAGGACTGCAAGCTTAGGCTATAATTCTCTTTCTTACTCTCAGGAAACAAACACTTCTACTCACAAGGTCTACCATCAAGCTTCCAGCCTTATTAGGAACACTTGCATGGCACAACACCTGCAAAAGGTGGATGCAAGGCAGTGGTAACAGGATGCAGGCATCTTTTGTCTCCTATGCTCCTTGAGGCATCTGGTGGGCCACTGTGAGATTCAGGAAGCTGGACTAGATGGGCCTTCGGCCTGATCCAGCAGGGCTTTTATGTTCTAAAAGCAGGGAGCCAATAGGAGAAGATAGCAGACCTAAACAGAAGCAATTTTTACTCCAATGTTGCATTTTCTATACCCTTCCAAATACTATTTGCCTTTTCTATTGTTCTGTACCAATGTGTCCATTGAGATAGTTCTGGTGTAATTGTGAAAGACTCATGTTTAAGTGATCACCAAATGTTCCTCAAAAAAAAAAGTTTCATTTCCCAAAAATAGTAAATGTTCACCAAATTTTAGACCACCTAATAATCCTAAAGTGATAACCACATATTGAGTTATCGATATTTTCATAAAGTATTTGACAGTTAAAAAATGTGTTTTGTCTCCCCAAAACAGTAAACTTTCATAATATAACCCAAACCCAGCATTTGGGGTGTATTGTTCTGCTAGATAAATAATAGTATTGCTGCATAAATGTAACGTTATACATTTGGTGAACATTTACTACATTCAGTATAACCATGGTTTGTTTATGGACCACAGTGCCAGGGGCTCACAGTTTAATTTGGCAAGCATTTAATTTGTCCCCATTGTGAAAAATTAAAGCATCATGTATCCCAAGATAACACACTAGACACGTACACAGATATTGGTAAAGAAATTAATGCATTTATTGGTCCAGTCCTTCTAGTCAAGGTAAAAGAACGACTTTGGAAATGTACACACAAATAGTTTTATCAAGCATTACAAATTGTTTTTTGCCCCCAAAAGGTTTCAACTACATAGTAAACACATGGACAATTTTTTTTACATAGGCATATGAAACAGGCATATGTAAAGGTGAGCAGAGCATTCCATCATCTAAACACATTTTGGATACAATCCACGGGGAGGGGTGTCTGCACAAGTGCTGTTGTGCTCATGTATAGCCCCCATTCATTTCCGCAGAGCAGGACGACAGTGGATTGATGCCATATGGTCCAAGAGTGTGGACCAAAAGGAAAATACAAGTACTGTATATGTGCTTGATTAATCTTGTTATCTGGGAGGCTGAAAGAGAATGATCTACTCTTTGCATTTTCCTTTTTGGCTAATAAATTTTATACATGATGAATGTGTGCTACACACAATATTTTTACATGGTTTATGGATACACATCGTAGTTGTTAGAATGACTTGCCTAAAGCTGGCCTTTTGGCTTGTGAATTATCCAACCAAAACAAGCCAGCTTTCATTCCAGCATCAGCCCACACAGATAAGGAATTAAAAGTGATGCAATCCATTTAAGTTTGCCAGCATGTTTCTTGAGTAGGTCCCACCACAATTCCCTAGGAAATTAACTGTAAGATACATTTCACAGCCTGCCTTTCCCTTTTCTTCCATGCATCCAACAGTCTTACAGAGTCGATCAGGGAAAGAATTGTTCAGTACTACAGCAGGCACAGGTACCCAATGCAAAAAGCAGAGATGCCCCCCACATCTAGAAACAGGTGTAATATGTACAGTACATGCCACTAAGAGCAATTTTGAAGACGGTGTACACTGGTAAACCCATACATAGCAGAGGTGCTTGGTAAAGCTGGATTTGATACACAAAACATCGGGCTAAAGGAAGAATTCAGCATGGCACTGGGATTCTGCTCAGGCTACCTTTACCACAGCCAGCTTCCCCCTTTCTCCTCAGTCAAAATTCCAAGTGTAAGAAAACGTGCGAAACATATTTCGAAGTTCACAGGGTGATTTCTCAGTGTGTTTATTTTTAGTCCTCTCACCTCACTTCAGGCATGGCGTAGAGTGGAGCAGACCTGGCACCATCCCAAGGAAGGCAACCGAGACTGCTAGCTGGCATGTTTTCATTTCTTTTGTGGTGAATACTAGCCGAGTAAAGCACCCAGGCACACAAATGCATACCAGTCAGCAGCAGAAGCAGCATCTTGTGTGCCTCCAGCTTTCCTTACCTGCCCAGAAGGAGCCTGCAGAATTGAACCCAGGCTGTGCATGGTCAGTGCAACATGTAACTTGTGTCTCAGCGGCACTGCTCCAACAATGCCATCCATATTAGGGCTACATTACGCATGTGGGATGACAAAACTGCATATTCGCATGTGACCACAACACAAATCCCTCTTGTGCTTGTTTTTTTAAAAATAAAAATGTTATTACCATGCTTGAGGCAGATTAAAAAAAGGCATTTACACAGCAAATGAGTATTCTGACCATTGTAGATTTTACTCTTGCATTACAGAACACCGATGGAACTATACCAGCTTTGTGTAGCATGTGTAAAGATGGCCAAAGAGGACAACTTTTGCAATCAGACTTGTATCAATGGGTAATTTGTGGAAGGTTTTGAGAGAAGCACAGGTATTGGAATTGGAAAGCCCATGCACATGCACCTCCATTCTTGCCTTTAAACACTGTGTAAGAATAGTAACCATTTAAGAGAAGCTATGAGAGCAAGATGAATTAGCTAGAGCATGATCTCTGCCCTTAATTGCCTGACAGACCACTTGGTGTTCAGAGTGGAACAGATCATTATGTAATTACTATGACCATTTTTAATACTGACCTTAGAAAGTTAAAGTGCCTGAAAAAAACACATTTACATATGCCCCAGAAAAAAGAACCCACACACAATTAATTCCATTTTATGTTTTATAAAAAATATTTGGCAAAAAACCAAACAATAGTATTTGTCTACTGTATTTAGAAAAGTTCTCCCTGTCAGAAAGACACTTTCATTTGCGCAGTGTAAGAAAAGCTCTCAAACCACTAGGAACATGCTGGTGGAATCGTGAGCATTTAAAGTATTTGTCATACAGTAGTGAAAGTGTAATGCAATGGAAATCCAACATCCACGTACCAATACAGAAATGCTTTTGATTCCAAAATATAAAGGGACAAAAAAGCAGAAACACAAGAACAATGCAATCTGAATCAAGTGGAAACCCCACAGTTTAAAATTTCCTTTCCTTTTACAGTGCATTCAGATCACTAATCTAGTTACACGTATCACAAATGCAGGCCATGAACTCCTAGGTGCTGTAATAGTGGGGTGCACACATTCTGCTAGTGGGTGCAATTACTTTTGGGGTGAAGTTACCCCCTTTTTGGAAGGGGTGGGGGTCACATTGACCAAGCCAATGTACCCATCCAGCATGGGTACATGCAGAACCCCTCTAGTTTAGAACAATATGTGAAGTCTGAGGACTTCTATGCACTTAAAAAAAATATGGACACGAGTTGTTTTTTTTTGGGGGGGGGAAATACCACTTTTGGCACAAAGAACCCAACTGATTTGGTTTTGAGCAAGAGCATTTGACGGAACACAATGCAAGCTGTACCACTGCCTCTTTAGAGAGTGCCAGATCTTCAACCCGATATAGGCAACATCCTCCATTGCAAACGTAGGGCAAGCAAAGCACAGGGTCTGCTTATGAAATCCTGCTGCCTGTAGCAGATTTAAAGCGCAATTCTAACCTGGAGTTCGGCCGGCACAGTTAGGCCAGCAAATTTGGCCAGCACAAGGGACACCGTAAAATATGTTTGGACCACTCTTGGAGTCAGAGAGGCCAGCGTGCAGTCATACTCCATCATCCCTGACTCCAAGAGTGGTCTAAACGTGCTTTATGGTGGCCCTACTGCTGGCCAAACTTTGCTGACCTAACTGTGCCAGCCTAACTCCAGGTTAGGATTGCACTCTTAAGCACAGCAACAAGGCTACTAAGGTTTTAGAAACTAGAAGCTTAAAAGCATGCTGCCAGAAGTGGATAAGGACAACCACCACCATATAAATGACAGTTTATCCATGAATGACAAGACATTCATATTAAACTTGGCAAGCACCCCTTGTTCTCTTAACAATTTTACTGGAAAATTTGGAGGAACCCAAACCACGCATTTTTATGGTAACACAGGAACCTTAACTTCTATTAAATAGAATGAATTCTACTAGCCTTGCTAATACTTGCCCATGTTTCCTCTCCCCCCCCCATCTGCTACAGAACCTGGTTATGACTTTATTTTGGTTTCTCATCTAACCATTCATTTCAATATGGGTGAACTCGCTATAACTTATACCTGCAGGTTAAACAGAACGAGCTTTTGGGAGATTTGAACGTCATCATTTGGGAAATTAAAAGTGATTTTGCAACATAATGAGTATCCATTGTTAAACAGTAAACATTGTTACTGATATTATACCATCCCATATTTCTTGCAAGATGCAAGGTGATCTACTGACAGTTTCAATAAATTAGCAGGCATTTTTGAATCTGACAAACTGACAAAAAAGTTATTGCTTCATGCATCAAAACACCAACAATCACTTCTGGAACCTTTGCCTAAACATCATAGTTGAAATGAAAACTATGAACATTGATACAGTGAGAAGCCAGGGTCCCCATCTCCCAAAAACCTATGCATTGTTAGCGAAGTATCTGCTGTCAACTCTTGGTTGACACTTTTTAAAATATATTCCCTGCATCCATAACACTTCATATGGAACTGGTGGTAAATGTTTTAGTCGGGATAGAGGAGAAAGACACAAGTTCTTTGGAAAGGACAAAAAATTTTACATGTGAAAATGAAGTTAAAGCTCACTCCAAATACAATCTAAATAAAAAAAAGTGTGGAGTTTGATAAATTGCTTTTCCCCTTAGCCCTGGTAATAAACCACACACCCCTTGGCATTCATATACCACTTTGCAGTTTCAGATACATTCCATCACTCTTAGAGCATTACTTCAAAATCACTCGGTAGGGCAGGTAAGTATAACAGGTGAGAGGCCGCGGGCTAATGCCTAGACTAAGATTACCTAGTGAGTTCATGGCAAACACAAGCTTTGAATTGGAACTGCCTAAGACATGACTATGTCTCTTCTCTGGCAAACAACTCTAGCTCTCAAATAATTTAAATCCAAAAAAGGAGGGAGCTACCCTTCCACACAAGAGATTGTGTTGGGATAAATGCTTATTGAGCTCTCTCCCACCCCAAAATAGTCATCCTATGAAAGAGGGAAAAATTAGAGTACAAATAATCAAACCCTCTTATCTCCTCCTATCTATTACTGCAGAACTAAAGGTCAACCTTTCAGGAAAGGACAATCATACCCAGTGCAGAAAACTGCATTGAAACAGCTTAGGGTCAAATGACACATGACACTAAGCATGTTTGAGCTTCTGTTTGGTATAACAGCAGCAGCCATGGTGATCAAGGCAAAGATCACAGTGTGAAGAAAGGATATTTTAACTCCTTCCCTCCACACTGGAGGCTCAGTGAAAATCCTCCCTCAAAACTATTGGTTCTGGGGGCGAGGGAGGGGAGATGCTTTCAATGACAGCCCTGTCAGAAATTTTTGCAAATTCACATAGATGCAAGTAAGAGGCAAAACAATTTGAGTTCCTGATTTTAGTGAATTAAATGTACCCTCAAAATTCCCCAATCTTAGAAGTGTATGTGCAGATTAGAATAATACATACAAGAGCCCCTGGTTAGTCAGATTTCCTTTTGGCAATTCTCAGTTGAAAAGCAGGTGGGGAGAGTGGTGCAAGAACTACTGAAAGAAACACACAAAAGTGTCTGCTATCATGAACACCAAAGCTTAAAAATGCCTCATGCATACCTGCTATTGCAATATTCTTGCTAAAACAGTAGAGTGAGCACAGAGAGAATTCTTTATGTAATCACTGTCAAGAAATTCTTATGAGATTGAACAATCCGTTCTGGCACTGCTTTCCTAAGAAAAAGCTATGTCCACAAAATGCCAAAGGAAAATTAACTGAATAGATAGGGACCAGAGAGTGAGACTGGTCCAGAAGAGCATGCAAGGTTAAGCTAACAAGTTTGGGGAAGGAAAGCAATTGAACCTCTTCCTCATATGCAACATGAAAGCCGCTTTTCCCATGTTGGTCCATAAAAACCAAACATAATCCAATAGGCATAAATGGGACTCAATTATAAGCTGCCTAATTCAAGCCAATTTTCACAGTAAAGACTATGCTTGAGGTGGAAATGTGTTTGGCATGACCTGGTCATCATGAAACAAAGTTTGTGGTATGACACCAGCAAATCCAGAAAGATCAAACTTTAATTTTTCCAATTAAAAAGATCAAATAATTTTTCAGTACACATTTTGGGAGAAGCACCGACATCTTTTCCAGCTCCTTCCCTCGCCCAGCCCCAAGAAACAGCTAGCAAGGCTGCAGAACATAGACTACATGCCACACCCTCAGACCAGACTACAAAGTTTACCTCATGAACAGTTTACCTAGTACATTCTACAAGATCATACCAACACCTGCCCCTAACTCCTACCCACCCCAAAAGCCCATGTTAATTCAAAGAAACCTTACAGAAGCCAACAGTATTTTCCATCAGCCAATTTCCATTTCTATATACAAGGGAGGAAAAAGATCCCAAGATGTTTTGAAGAGAAAACTGCTGCTGTTACATTATCAACCACCCATTACTTAAGACCAAAAAAAAAGGAAAATAATAAAGATGTCATGTTGGCACCTTGCATTTTAAGGAGTTTATTATTGTTTTAGTGTTTCACTCATCAACTCAATTCAGTATAAAGAGGTCCACGAAAAGACTAAGTCCTGTGTTTGTTCAGTCATTAGCCAAAGATCACCTCCTAGTGTTCAAGGCATACTCAGATGGCTTCATAAAAATGTGGCCAAAAAGTGTAGTTACAAACATTTTCAAGTTGATCTGTCCAAGTTTCAGCACAGGTGATGTTCCTCCATGGAAAAAAAACAAATATTGCACCAAGCTGCGTGTAACGTATCTCCAGTATATTCAGTGGTACCTGCACTTGGTCAAAGGTCCACAGTGGGGATGTTTGGGGGGAAAGAAGTGTGGTTTCTTATTTGGTCTCAGGTTTATCTTGTAACAGTGGTATAATAGACTCCCACGCCGTAAGGCACTATTAAAAAAACAGACGTCAATAAGAGAACCATTCAGTACTATTTTTTTAAAAAATCAGCTCACCTTTCAGTCCTAGATGAAGCTACAGAATGCAGTTGTGCATTACAACAGTCCATCAACTAACAGGAAGTATTCCACACTCCCACAGATATAGGCACCATTTAACTTTTAACACCATTTAACTATAACAAGAGCTGTGCACCTGCACATTTCTTCTTACACAGCCTAACACTGAGCATGCTCTAGATCAGCCATTTTCACGACCATACCATTAACATTTCTGGGTTGCCTGCAAAAGTATCTCCTTTTACCACCCAGCCAGACCAGCTTTAACAGTGAGCCAATGCCAATCAAATAGTATTTCGATATAGTACGAGTGATCTTTCAACAAAGTGAAAAGTTCAAGGTACGGCCAGCATTCCCCCTAGCATTTGCCCACTCAGCTGAGCTCTGTGCAGCCCCAGAAGTTGGAAACAACATAATCACCAACAGCTGAGAAGATGCTGCTGCATCATCATCACAGGAGGACCCAGCGCAGTGGTGATAGAGGTAACAGTAGTTTATAACAAATGGTGAATTAAAATGATGCTGCAGTGGTAAACTGCTGGTGCCCACATCACAGCAAGCTGCACTCCTACAGAGAGTCACTGCCAGCAGTCTCAACAACTGCTTCCCTAATTCAGCACCAACCTTGACAAATTACCTTCTCATAATATTGGATGTTTTTATCTGCCATTCCCATCAGTAACTGCCTGAAGTCCTGCCGCTTGTTGTTCTGCCATCTTTCCATATCTGCCTTCAGGTCCGCATTGAAGCATTCCACTCGATCCTGACACTTTTCAACATCTGTGGGCACCTGAAGAGAAGAGGGCAAAGACAGAGGCTCAGCATTGTTGTAGCAAGCAAGTATTTGTCTATGAGAAAATTACTGGGGGTTTTCTTGTAATATACAGAGGTCAGGTTCACAAGCATATCCACCCCCTTTCACAGTTGAATGTGTGAAAGAGCTCTATTGAACAGCAGTGTCCAATATCAAGGTTTTACCAATACTGTTACATATGTGAAGGCACCAGCCCAGACAGTCATCTCATAATGTTGCAGTCACTGACTGATGAATGTACATGTGTAAACTAGCCCTAGCTATTGATTTGTGCTTACGATTGAACAGTCTTTTCTTCTAACCCATTTTCTCTCTCAGCACTACAACCATAAATCCAAGGTTTCTTAGCTACCTACTATGCTACATTGGCTATGTTAGAGGGCTGGCCTTCAATCAGAAGTACCTGAATTAAACTCCCCTACTCAGCCATGTTCAAGGACTGGCCTTGGGTCAGTCTTTACCTTTCACCCTATCTTGCAGAATTGTTGCAAGGATTAAACTCTCCTCACACCATTCTGGATTTATCACATCTGCCTTTCCTCTAGACTTCAGATCTTCTGCTCTATTTGTTTTAGTAAAAACACAACATCCTTTTATATCAAGGACATTTTTAGTGCAATTCTCTTGAAAGCAATAGGAAACAAAGAAGGATATGCATAGGATAAAAACTTAATGATTAGCTTCAAAATGAACTGAGACAATTTCTAACGCTTTTAAATTTTTGCTGGCTTAGTAGGAAAAGCAGGATGCACAAAGCCTTTGATATTAAGCATGTCAAGGCTAAAGGAGTTAATAGCACCATTGTAGACATTGCTGTTCTTCAAAAATACCGCAAAAAAGATGTAGTGAACTTGGCTAAAAAGACCAGAATGGCTCAGTTTCAACACCATAAATGTAACCTTAGAAGTTGGTTCTCTGCTTGTAACCATGCAAACTTCCTGGGAACTTTGGAAAGCTCCAAACTTATACTAAGTCAATTCATACAATCTTCTAGGGACTTCTCTCCTGCTCCAAATAACCATATTGACCAGCATATGGCAAATGATTAGGAAATTACTGGCATTTTTGGCACCCAGATGGTATTCTGCTCTATGGTTTGTGACAAAATATCCATCTGACCAACTGCTGGGAGCCAAACATGATTATTGGGGGGGGGGGATGTTTTTAAAAGCCCTCGCTACAGCCCAACCCTCTGGAGCTATGTGAATCTCAAACGACGTATTACACACATGTCCAACTATACCAGCTATAATCCCAAATGACATTTTACACATATAATAACACTACAGAGCAACAGTGTTCCATGGTACTATACTCAGGACTTATGGGAAATTGGTTTTTAACCTGTTTAGTTGCCCTCATTAACTGGTGAGGAATGCTCTTTCAGAGCCCTACGAAGACTTCAGTAAGATTTATACTGCAATCCTAAACATGCTTATTCTGAAGTTAATCCCACAGAATTCAGTGGGTCCTTCTTCCCAGTAAGTGTGCATAGGGTTGCAGCCTCACAATATCCAAGACAAAATGACTGGGCTCCCTGTTCAGCAAATGAAAGGCTGCTCAGATCCATTCTAAATGAGACTAACCTTGGGACGATCTTCTCTTTTTAAGACCACAGCTTCTAGTTTGGCCTCATATTCTGCCTGAACCTGATCTCTTTTCTTCAACACATTCTAAAGGAGGAAAAGCATAACCTGGGTTAGAGAAGTTGCAAGAGTTCTGAAGCAACGGATGAGCTATGATTTTGCTACGTTCAGCACTGCTCGCTTGGTCAGGTCTCTTTAGTGATCATGCAGAGTCACAGTGAGCAAAATACAATCAGCTTGAAATGAACACTTCTATGGCAGGCAGAAGAAGGCAATTCCCTTTTCTTGCTTCTCATCTGTTTAAGAAGCATGCGTATTTTCTTGAGATGTTTAATTCAATGTTAATTCAAAGGTCCACAGTGGTTGGGGAGAACACAAATTCCTCAGCTACTGGAAATACCATCAAAATGCACCCTCCCCCCCCAAAAAAGGACATAGGAGTGGCAGCAGCAACCTCTGCTCCTCCCCCATTAGGGCAGGCAACATCACTACAGTGTTTTATCATTAAAAATCAGTACAGAGTTGTTTTAACATGTAGGATTCAGGCCTTGATGTATAGACTGAAACATCCCTGCAAAATTAAGTGTGGAATTGTTCTTCCCCACCCACTTCCAGCAAGTCTGTGACCAGAACAGGGAAGAGATTCTGTCCCTACCACAGAGATACAGTCTACTACAAAGTTCTATTCTTGAGTAGGTTACAACAGTTAAACAAAATGGTCACAGAGCTGCATCATATCAGTGTCAAAGTGTTTGCGGAAAACAGAGTACAGAATGGAATGCAGTTTGCCATTTTGCACTAAGCAGATACTTTGTTGGTGCCAGGCAAGGCTTTCAAGGGAGAATATTCCAGCGATGTGGTGCCACCACTGAGGAGGCCCCAGTTGTCACCTACCTTGCTTCAGATGCATATTGGCATTCAATGACTACCATTTAAGCAGGCACATTCTGGAGGTGCCCCACCCTCTTTGTCTGCCCTATGATGCAGGCAATGGTGGCCAGCACAGGAACAGGAAGAGGGCCTCTTCAGAAACATTAAGAGTTACTCTAGTTTTTTTGGAGGGGAGAACCGTGTACTGTTCCAGGCTGAAGAGGTATACCATGAGAACCCTGGCCATTCACTGCCAAACTATCAGTGGCAAGAGCAAATCAGCTTCACTAAGAATGAATGCCACTCTATGCAGACTGCAGTAGTGCAATTTGAGTGGTCACCAAATAATTTGCCTTGTCACATGCAAAATTTAAGCCTAGAAATGCTATCAAAGCTATTCTGGTAATCAATAAATTTGCTATTGGCTGCAAAAAAAAACCCACATGAAATTTATAGGGATTGCAGATTAAATAAATTATATGCATAGGCAGTCCAATCTACAGGATCAACAGCTGTCAACGTGCAAGAGTTTGTCAAAATTTACAGAAATGTGACCAGAAGGATCTGCAAAACATGCCGAATCTAACACAACTCATCTCTGAAAATCCGTTTTACTCAGCTTCATTCATAAATACTTATTCCTTTACATTTAAAGGATGTTTTATAATAAAGCCACAGTTTGCCATTTTATTAACAAGTGTACTTCTAAACTTTCAGATTCTAGTTAGTCCTTGCATCCAGTCTGATACTAAGAATACAATCCTAAACTGGAGTTAGGCCGGCATAAACTAAGCCAGCAAAGTTTGGCCAGCACAAGGGCCACCATAAAGCATTTTTGGACTACTCTTGGAGTCAGGGAGGGTGGCTCACATCTGTGTGCTGGCCTCTCTGACTCAGAGTGTGGTCCAAACATACTTAAAACGGGCCCTTGTGCTGGCCAAACTTTGCTGGCTTAGCTTATGCCGGCCTAAGTCAGTTTAGGATTGCGCCCTAACATTTACCAGTAAATGCACGCCTAGAAATAGAACACAACTTCCTTGTTCGTAGTTCTGACCATAGTATTGCAGTCTCTGGAAGTCATGTTCTTTGCATACTGTATGCAAGAACCTTACTTTGACCAGACAAGTTGAAAGAAATGCTGTAATCACTAAGCAATTATGCAAACATAGGAAAAGTTTCTTTTTAAGCCTGACCATAATATTGCAATCTCCTGATTTCAGGGTGGATCACCATTTGCCAAGTAGATGACTAACTGTCTACTAACTGTCTGCAACTTAAGGTATGAAGCCTTTATAATGCATACTTGCAGCAATTAAAATGCAGTGTATTGCCATTTGATCTGGATGACATCTACAGCATAGAAATTATGTGAAGCTTTTTCTGTAGTTAGAGGATATACACTTCTAGTTTAACAGGTACTTCTATTTAAAGAGAAGTATGTCATAGCCAAGGGCAGCTGGTTTATTAGCCTAAGAAACTGGACTGCATAACATGTTGAGATTCCACTTGAAGTTAATAACTGACAAATTACATGAAAAAAGAACTAATCAAGCCTGGGACAACAATTAAATAATTGTTCCCAGCAACGAGGAAAGTGGAAGGTCAGGTTGCTACATTCGAGAAGATTGCGACAGTTTCTCTACGTGATTTTTTATTCCCTATGACTTAGAATTTTATTTCAACATCCCACCTTGAAGGTCAGCATGCTTGACGTAATCCGGAGTCAGATCAAACTGCCACCATCTGTCTTCAATTGTGCAAGCTTTCAAAAGGGAACTCTAAGGCACAGAAGATCTTATGCCAACGACTCAAGGTTACACGGAAGACTACCAAATTTATGGACCCAAATATCCCAGGTATTCCTCAAAATCAGATTGAGGTGGACTTGCTGTTGAGTGCTCAGTCCCACTATTGAGTTAGGACTTTGGCAAATAATTACAATGAGCAGCTGAAAAGTTAAGCACCAGGCAACTAATAACCCTAACAAAATTAGTTCCAGAGGATCTAATTTTGAAGAGCAGGTGAAAAGAGTCAAAATTCAGAAACTGCCTCAATCTGCACAGCATGAAAAGGCAAATTCAATACATGAAAGTCAAGACCGATACAGACTGAACAATAGAAGCCATTTTAAGTCTGGTTGAAAGTGAATATGGAGAAAATGAAATTTAGGGCACTTAGAGATGGACTTTGATGTGGTTTATTTGTGGTATGAAAAAAATAATAAAAGATTATTTGGTATGCCACATATACAATACAACTTTTTAAAATAGAAAAGTAAACTAAAATCTTATGCATGCTTCATGGAACTCAATGAACCCAAATAGACTTATATGGGATTGTGCTGCATGTTTAGCACAATTGAAGCTTTTTAAAAAAAAAAAAAAAAGTAAGCAGTGCTCAAAGGGGCTGCATCTTCTCAAGCAATAGGACAGCAAGTGGTACATTCTCACAGGAGAATCCTTCAACATACTTTAAGGCCATTCTGGCATGGAAGATTCATTAAAAGTATTAAAAGCCAACTCCATTTTAATATTCAAAACATTCTATTGTTCGATCTCAACAGTTCCAATTCCTTTTTAAATAGCAATCAACCTATGGGCAATAAACAGGCCCATGTATTCTTCCTGATGTTTGTGGATAATGGGTACATTTGATACACCAATTTGGGCGAGCTTCTCAAAACAGGGAGTTGAAAATTTCCATACAGAAGGTGGTAAAGGTTCCAATTCATTGGTTAAAAAGACATACAGGTAAATCATGCAAGCCTCAAAGTTGCAGCACCCATCTCTGTGGCCCGTCAACAGTCCTAAAAAAATAACCACATGTTAAAATTATCCAATTTTAGTGACTAGTGGCAAGGCCAATTTTAAGCTGTTTCACATCTAGTTGCTAGCTACTCACAAATAATCTGTAGAGAAGGGATGCAAAGTAGTTTTACATGCTGACCCCCATTTACTCTTCACAGACGTACAAGTCTAGAAACTTTAAAAAGAAAAAAGCAGCCATGTTTCCTTGTAGCTGAATTCCAAGTACTATGTTCTGTAGAAAGTGCAGTTTTCTTTACTCTCAGTGACTGTTAAGCAGTTTGTTGGCAATCAAGATTTCTCTTAGACCGGATCTAAAGTTGTAACACTAAATTAATTTCATATCCTAGGTTACAGGAAATACTGATCAGTCTAAAAGGATGTGCCGATCACAGTAAGGAGACGGGAACAAGGTGAATATACACTAGGGAGACTGACTGGAAGGAACACGCATCACCAGGAATGCATGCAGTTTGCTATTTGTCATTGGCAAGGAGCCAGTGTTATGTCTACACCAGACTCATGAATTTGAGAACACTGAATGAGCCCTTAAAGAGGGACATTTTACATCTTTGGTGCAAGTGTGACCCATCAGATAGAACACACTGTACAGAAGACTTTGAACAGGCCATACTGGTTTTATGGATGCACTTCAAATTCTATTATCCAAGAATAAACCAACCATTTTGTTTCATTATGAAAGCAGTTTGACAGCCTGCACATCTACCAACCAGATAGCAACAACTTTTTCCAGGAAAGCTATTTTAATACAAGAACCTGCCTCCCACAAAGTTCCACTTTACCTTCATAGATTCTGCATAGAGCATGTACTCTCTCAGAACAGGCAAGAAATCCTCAGTCATATCCTCACTCAGTTCCTCGAGTGCAGTACAACAGTTCCCAACACAGGCAGACACACCTTCAAGTGGCTCCGAGAGCTCCCTTTCTAACCCACTCCAGGTCGAGTACACAGGGCCGTACTCTCGCAGTTCCACCAGATATTCTGTAAGAGATTCATCATGTAAGAGGGGGTGGAGACAGTTCAATTTTTGGTTGTTTTAAGAGAGTACAAGAGATATCCAACTGATCACCCTAACCTTCAGACTATCAACTTCTCATATTTTGCACAAGCTTATCCAAAGGAACAATGGAAACCAAAAAAAAAGTTGTGAAAACTTAAAATTAAGACTGTAGAATGTCTGTTACAATCTATAAACATCAGTGGCTTGAAAGGTCTCAGACATTTACATATAAATAACTTATATTGCTCTCTGAGTGTGAAAAGCAGTACACATGTCTTAACTGTTTATCTTATTGTTGTCCTATCTGCAATCTTGTAAGTTTAAGTAGTATCTCCACCCCGCAGTTGACAGTCAATGCTAAGGAGTATTTTCCTAAGGCCATTCAACGCACTCACACCAGAAATGAGATTTGAACTGGGGAAGTCCTTATTTAGAACTCAGTCTTTTGGCCACTACAGTAGACCAGCTTAAAAATGTTTGTATAAGCAGGGCTGGGAAAGAACTTTGCCTAAGGCCTTGGACTGCTGCCATCACCCAGAATGGAGTACAAGGACAGAGGGTTGGTGATTTGTCTCCATACATAGCAATGTCATATTTAGCAAGTATATTCCCAGTTTGAGTATCCTAGCTCGTCAGACTTATGTTACACAACAGTAAGGCTGCAATCCTATACACATTTACCTGAGAGTTTGCCCCATTGAGCAGTGGGACCTAGTTCTGAGTAGACGTGTATAGGTTTGTACTAATTGTTAACTACCGCTTTTTGCTTTAGAAGCCAGAAGCAGTACAAAACAAGATTTACAAGGCAAATTACAGGTGGTACTCACCCACTTCTTCCTTGATAATCCGCTGAGCTATTCTATCAATGGTACCAAGCTTCAGAGAAAATGTATCTAGATAGTCACCAATGGCTGCAAATTCCAACGGTCGACTTCTTAGTTTATAACTTCCTGTGACGTATTTTACCGATTCCCCCATCTTGGAAAGCAAGGCCATTCCTTGTTTTTTATATGCATTAAGATCCTGGGGGTGATAAGAGTAGTTAGATGGCTTTTAGCTATGGTGCATCTTGTGGTTCCCAAATATATAGCTGTTCAAGAAAATCTGTAAACACACAGTCATGGTGTTTATCACCTAGATTTTCTAATGGCTATTCAGTTTTAGAACAAGGCCAAAAAGCTTTGCGATTAAAACCTAAAGCTTAAGGAACAAAGTTTGAGTGTTAGTGTCAAACACTGTAGGAACAGCCATTTCAAACAGTTTATGAAATATTTGATTTCATACTATCACAAATTGGTGCAATAGTTCATTTCGTTCTCCGCCATTTTGAACACTAAATGTAATGGTCCCTCCAACCAGGGCCACCAGGTAGGGTTCTACACTACACAAAGTAACCACATCTGGGGGGGGGGTGCCTCTCACATTGTAGATATTGCATCCGCCAGCAAGCACAGCAAAGGGAGTGCCTTTTGTAACTTGTAAAGGCATTGTACGGTCTAATGGCAGCCCTGCCACCAACTAACTGCGACTTTCATAGAGCAATTATTTGACCTAATTAAAAAGGTTATACCTTTTTGCCTCAGTTCTCAAACTCCTCAGGAGTTAGAGACCCAAGGTAAATATGTGAGGGGAAGGGGTTAAGGTAGCAACGTGATCCACAGGATCGTGGTACTACTCTAACATATTTGCACCGTCTCTCAATGCTCTGAATGGTTTTCTAAAGAGAACCTCTCACTAAGTATGGCCTTTTAAAAAAATCAGTTCTGTATGGATGCAGTTTCACTTACTTTGGCAGTAAGAAACACATGAAAGTGTTCATTGAACGAAAGCACTGGGTGATCAGCTATTCTTTTCAAGAATTTATCTAAGGCCTTCCTCCTGGTCTCCACAAATTCTTCTGAAAAGCGGTCAACAACTCCTTTCACAACAAACTTCTCTGGAAGAGGCTAGAAAGAGAGTGCGTCAGTCAGTCACAGGAAACCAAAGCAAAAACATTTATTTTCAACTGGAGTACAGGTCAATAGCCGTTCTTACACCAGTATCCACAGGAGAACTGGGTGCAGCACAAAAGATGTCCACTTGGATCAGGGGTCAGCAAACTACAGCTGACTTACACTGGCCTTCCACTTTCAAGATGGGATGTTGGACTAAGAATTGAAACTTGTAGTTTTCCCTTTATGGCTTACACTTCTTTTCATTTTCTTAATTATAATTAAGATGTCCTTAAGTAGCATTCTCTTGTATTTAGCAGGGGTGAGAGCAACTGCCCCCAGCTAACACCAGGATGGTGTATTTTCCAGAGGCTGTTGCCTCTTCTGCCTCTTTGGGGTTGTGTTTTTTAAAGAGTGGAAGTCCTTTTGGGATAGGAAATTTGGGATTTAATCTTCTATAAATGGCTCACTACTTTTTATTGAAAAGGAGTACAAAATATTCGTAATAATAATCTACCCAGAAAGCCGCAAGGATGGGAAGTTAAATTATTCTTGAATTTAAAGCAAAGTACATATTTAAAACCAGACACAACCAGACAAGAGTTGGTCTTCGGAATCCAATAGTAGTTACATAAGAACATAAGAAGAACCCTGCTGGATAAGGCCAAAGGCCCGTCTAGTCCAGAGGCCCATCTAGTCCATCTCACAGTGGCCCACCAGGTGCCTCAGGGAGCACACAAGACAACAAGATGCTTGCATCCTGTGGCCACTCCCTTGCACCTGGCATTCTGAAGTAGTCTCTGACTAATGTAAGGAGGTTGCATAACCCATAATGGCCTATAGCCTGCTTTTCGACCACGAAACCAGTCATGGGTGTGTGACCAGATCAAGCCCTTTCCATGGTGGAATGCTAGGTGTCGAAAACGAAAGGTTGTTCTTTTTGGTACCAGGAAAAGATTTTCTGCTTCTGTCAGACGTGTTGGAAGTGATATCTGAAGGGTGGCCTAGAAATCTTTTTAAATAAATACTTTGTACAGGAGGGCTACACACATTCTGGTCAGGGCTGGCTCTAGGAGTGGCAAGGCTCAATGTGGCACATTCTAACAAGGCCCTCCATCCTCCCCACAGGGCCCCCTACTCACCAAGAGTGATTCTGGTGCCACATGCAGCACCTGGAAATAGTTGGTGGTGACCTGATGACATCACCACCAACTGCTTCCAGGAGGCCCATTTTGGGCCGTTTGGAGGCAGGGGTAGGTGGCAGGGCCCAAGCTAAAGCTGCTCTGCTCACCCTGCTGGCCTACAGCCCATAAAGTTCCTGGCTGCAGCAGCAGGTGATATGTTCGCTGTGCTGGTGCAGGTGCCCCCAAAGCATGGGGGCCAATCTGATGACATTGGCTTAAGGCCAGCCCTGATTCTGATTTACCTAAACACAAGCAAGTGCAAACAAGGATCAGACTTCAAGAAATGTGACTAGCCTTCTCAGAATGAGGGATGTGTGAAATGCCCTCCAGATATTGGAACTGGGGAACAAAAAATAAAATGTGAAGTGTTATCCCCTCTCGCACGTGGGCCAGATCCCTGTGTAGCTGGAGGCACCCAGAAGCATTACGTTTGGAGCATTAAGGGGCCTTTTTTTTTTTTGCAATTCATTTTCCTCATTGATTTTTTTATTTATTTATGGCACCTGTGTAAAAGGTTCTTTCACTGCACCCAAATATATATTTAGCAATGGCAGCTGGCTCACGGTCTCTGGCTGTTTGTTCTTTGATCAAGCTGGAACACTGACCTTTTGTTATCCCTCCCATATCAACCATTAGGCAATCAATAAAGCATTTGGTCCAGCTCTCATTTCCAGTGAGTCCCAATTTCCAGTGAGGAACTGGTTCACAGTTCTCATTTCCTAACTGTGTCTACAAAAAAGAGTTTTGAACATTGACACTAAAAAAAGGAGCTCTAAATTGGCAAGATTTTTTCCAGACCAACTTTAGCATATTCTCACATAAGACAGACTATGATGTACTTCACAGCTAAATGTAAGCAATGGTGGCCAGTGATCAGGAGACAACAATAAACAGAACATTTTTTAAAAAAATTCAACTATTAAATTTAAACTAAATCCATCACGAGATTGCTTCAGATTAGGATATCTGTGCACATTTCACCACTAATGCAGAATTATTGAACTCAGGCGTTACAGCTCCTCCCCACACACACCTTGAATCCATTATTGCTGTAAAACCAGAAGATGTGCATTTTTTTAAAGCAGAATAAGTGTGACTAGACCTAAATAACTTAAATAACCTTAAATAACTAATGACCTTAAATAAGTGACTTTAAATAACTAATGGCCCTGGCCTACTACCTACGGGAATGAGATGAGTTGGTTGAGATTCCTCCAGTTTATTCCTCAGCCAGTCAAAATCCTGGTACCGTCGGCGCATGGAATACTCTGGTAAATCAAACTCTGCTCGTGTGGTCTAGGAAGAACAACATGCACACAAAATAGGAGAACAAGAGAAAACTGTGAGGATAAGTCAAGAGAAGCCTAAGACACCACACCTTTGCATTCCCAAGAAAATGCTTCAATTTTAAGATTACATTGCATAGACCATCTTGTTTCCTTGTAGCCTAAATGTATAAATCACACCTCAAAGCCTGGCATTCAAGATCAGCAGAGGGAAATAAATTTAGTCTTCATCCCTCTGGCAACTAAGATACACAGCTTGGGATATGGCCTCAAATACGATGAAAATTCTGCTTAATTATTTTAAGATCATCTCTCTATACTTGCCTCTTCAAGGAAACATTCTACTAAAATAATCATATTATCCAACAGAAGTTTTTTACATCTTTCCTCGTTT
Source organism: Lerista edwardsae (assembly GCA_029204185.1). Taxonomy (NCBI): domain Eukaryota; kingdom Metazoa; phylum Chordata; class Lepidosauria; order Squamata; family Scincidae; genus Lerista; species Lerista edwardsae. Next base: position 449,390 of record JAJKFI010000001.1, read on the forward strand.
GGATGGTCCTAAGGGAAATCAGCACTTCCAAGTTCAGTGTTGAGGTATGATGAAAAAATGTGATGAAAAAATGTCAGCACAATAAAAGCATCTCAATGCACTAGTCTTGTTTCTACATAAAGGCTGAAATAGTCAGAAATAGTCAGCCACAAGAATATCAGTGTTCAGAGAATCCATTCTCAGCACCATGGATAAAACCTTAAATTAGTTTAATAGTCATTTCTTCTTCCTAAAGAACTATGATGAAAGCAAGGATTTCAAAGTCACCAAGTTACTTCTGTAGGATTTTCTGGAAGAAGCCACAACAATTAAAATGGTGTATGCATTCCAACATTGTGTATTATAAGTTGATAAGACTTTTTAATAGAAGGTTGCTGCAAATTTTAACTGAATGGATGAGACAGAAGGCCGACCACAAGCTGTCTTAATACAGACAAAATGACTGCACTACCACTACATAGGATTTGTGTAAACCTCAGAGAAAGCATATAGTATACACAAATAAGATAGTAATGAACAGCGCATGTATTGGGCTAAAAACCAATTGTTATTTAGGTTTTTGCATGCATACCAAGAACAAGCGCCTCTGTTTTCTTGAGATTAGAGATGACTTGCATTAAGAAACCCAAAACACATCACACAGCAGTAGGCTACACTCATTAATAGCTCATGTTAATACAAGTCATTCATCCTTTGTAAGACTGCAGGACAGGACAGCACTGCCCACTAAAAATTGACATTCTACAGGATACAAGTGCTTTGGTAATAGCAATTAGGAAATGCTACAGGAAGAGAAGACACTTGACATAATAGCAAGTACGCAATTCAGACAGTGAGATGAGATCACTGAAAAAAATGCATCTACAACAGGACTCATAAAATTCATGAACTACTTACCATATGAAGTGATAACATCATTAAGAGCCTCTATGCTAGTGGTCACTAGAGAGACATATAGTTGTGGCAAAAACTATGTAAAGCAGGCAATCTATAAACTGGTTCACACAGGCATATTTATTACCCAATGACCAGCATTAATGGGATAGCACATTAAATATGGAGGCTATCAGAGCAACCTCACATAACCACAACATACAATACTCTGAGAAGGTTCACAGTCATGTCCTTCCATCAAGCACACAGTAATTGGAGAAATCAAAGTAGGTACCTGTGTGTGCACATGCATAAACTAGGCCTATGCAGTTAGCTACTTTCAAATAGTATGTGCAGAAAAATATTTCGGCAGCCCCCCCCCCCAGGGTTGATGGTTGTTTGAACAAGTTCTAAGTGTGAAGCAGTTTGCTGCAAACTAGCCATGTTAAAACTAGGCAGAAACCAGAGCAAAGTTTTGAGCAGACCATTGAGAATTCACAGGGGGGAATGGAAAAGAGAACCGATACCAAAGGGAAAAGCACAAGGGAAGGATTTCATAATGTTGGCTTAAAACGTTGTGCATATTTGTAAATAGGCAAGAGTGCACAGGATGCAAACAATAGGAAGGTCATCAAGAATTACAACTGCTTGTCTGGAATTCAAGGGATCCAACATAGCACAGAAAAGTCTCAGCAACGTACCATGACACAAAGGAAATACGTTGTATAGGAGTACCTTGGTTGTGACCCTGTATGTGATGTAAGTCTCCATCGTACAGACGTGTTTTCTGGGATCATCAACAGTGACAAAGAGGTCTCTCATCTCCCCATCCAAATCATCATCCAGCTGCAGCCTGTTGAGAAGTGAGGAGGAAGAGGCAGGGCTAGAAGTGTCTACAGGAGTACCATTGGGCAAACTGAGATCCTACAAGGAGAAATGACCAGGGGGAGAAGGAAGGGAGAGAGAGAGAGAGAAAAGGATTAATTATTGAGGTTAAACATTTCATTTGTTTAAAATCATTTTGCCCCATCTTTCTTGTCTGTGATAAGGCTGCTTTCAAAACCGTACAACAGAATTCATGAAACACAACATCTTTTAATAAGTTTCAGATTGCAAAGGCCATATCCAAATCCAGACCGGGGAAAAACTAATGTTAACTATTGCCCAGCAAAGCCAAAATGGAAGAGTCAGGTTTGTGCACATCTCCTGAAGGGCTACAAGTTAAGGACCAAGCAGGCCTCTGCAAGTAGGTGTTCCACAAGACAGGTGCCACCTATAGTTGATGCCTCCCATGTGTCAGAAGGCAAGAGCTCCCAGAGCAAGGTCTTGGATGACATACAGGAGTCCTTTATGAACCCATGCCCCAAAGATCTTTAAAATATCACGATCAACACTGAACTGAGCCTAGAAACAGATGGGCTATGCAATTCACGAAAACCTGGAGCACTGCGATACCACTGAGTAGCCATTTTGCACCCATATTGCATATTTTTGCACCCATTAAAGTTTCCAAAACACCAGCATCTCGCTTCTGGGCTCCATTGCCCTGGCCCCAGTCAAACCCACCTTTGCCAAGGCTTCAGAAGAGACTGGCACTCTCTATTCCTTGGCTCTCCCTGTCCTTCCTCCCAGCTCTCCCTCTTCACCACATTCCTGCCTGCCCCAGTCTCTCTTCCTCCCAATCTTGCCTCCATTTCCCATTGTCTTTTTCCACAACTTCTTTCCCCCCCCCACCTTCTAATCCAGCAGCAGCCACCCTATTTTCCCCAGTTAGACCTCCCCGCTGTCAGGGACCACATCTCCTTTAAGCAGATGGTCCCTGGCAAGGACAGTAGGCTGCATTTCACAGCTGCATCCACAGGCCAAGGTAAGGACAATAGTTGGAATGCCTCACAGGCACTAGCTAAGCCAGTGGTCTGGGAACAGGGGTAAATTACCCCAAATGGGGTAAAAATGAAATTCCTGGGGGTAATGTACAGATAGGAGTATGCCCCGCCCCCTTTTCCCTCATCCTTCCTTCATGACCAACGTTCTCTCTTCTGACCAATGGGAAGTTCCTCTCACGCTTGATAGATTTCCCTTGCTTCCAATAGGAGATTAGAAGTGGCAAAGTACTTGGCCCCCAATAGGCAGCATTCCCCTCCCTTCCCAGGCGGCGAAGAAGGCCATGGTTATCGATCCTGCTGCTGGTAGAGGGAGAAGGAAGCAACAGCAGAGAAAATGGCGGCCGTGGCTGCAACTGCGGCAGTGCCGGGTAATGGGGGAGCCGGCGAGGCCAAGCCTATTCCGGGCAGCAAGGCCGGCGCAGACCCGCTCCTGGCTGGCAGTGCTCGACGCCAGGGAAGAGCCCGTACCAGCTCCGGGTGGGGAGACCGAGGAGCCGCCGCCGTCACCACCACCCAGGAGCCCGGCAGGGACGCAAGACATGCAGGCCTGGGGGAGGCTCTGGTGAGCGGCTGAGGTGTGTGTGCGCATGTGCCCGCAGGTGGGCACACGCACGCGTGCGTGCGCGCGTGCATGCGTGTGTGTATGTATGTTGAGAGGACTTCTGTGGATGTGCCTCTTTGCTTGTGAGCAGCTAGGGCTCTCCCTGGGTTTGCCTTGTCTTGCTGTCCCAAGGAGTGGGGCGGGTGGGCGACCGGGGGTAGGGCTGGGGTGCCTGCACCTGTGCAAAGAGTCAGGGAAACAAAGAGAGGCAGGAGGCAAGGCGAACAGCAGAAAACAGCCACAGCCAGCCAGCCAGCCAGCCCCAATCTGAATGCATTATAGAGAGAAATCTTAAGTCCAAGCACCTAAACCTGTTGTCAAAAAGGTAAGCTAGTTGTAACCCAGAAGGGTTGAATTCTATTCTCTCAAGGTCTGCAGGTTGTACCCAAACTCTTTACAACTTCATATTTACATAGCATTAATTATGCTCATTAATTAATCAAATAAAAAGCAATGGGTTCCAATATGTCATTTTTTTCTTTTGTTCTGGCGGGGGGGGGGGGGTAACGTCAAGGGGTAACGTCGGCATATTTAAATATATTTTGGGGTAAAAGGTAAAAAAGTTCCCTGACCCCTGAGCTAAGCCTTGTGATTCTTCATTGGCGAAATAAAAATTCAATTTCCAGAACTGAGGAACAGTTTTAACAGTCCTTGTTAACAACAGATAATCGACTTTACAGCCACCAATGCTTCAAGTGTGCATATTTTATCATTATGGTCGATCACACCCAACACAAAAAGACACTACTTCACACATCTTGCAGTAGTAAGTGCAAGACTACTTAAGCCACAGGGTCTCCACTTACATACTGTACTGGTCACCCTTTTAACTGTAATTTTTACTGAAGAATGCATTTAAAGTCTTATCTCATGAAGTTACACAAGATAAAGTCCAATCAGAACAAGCAGATAGTTTTCAGGGGAACAAGTAAAATCATATCCCTAAAGCTTGCATTTTATTGCTTCAATACATTCTATAGTCTAAATCTGCTATTTCACCAAAGACTCAGATTATCATGTTTGCCCTAAGTCTCTGTCAATGAGCTTACAAGATGCCATTTAGTTTATGCAGGAAGAACCCCAACTACTACAAGAACCAGAAGCCCAAATAAGTGTCAGTCTTGCAGAAACCATTCTGAGGGCCGTATAGTAATAGTTTTTACTTTAGTTAGAGAAAGTGAGAAAATGCTTCTTTTACTTAAATCTTTGAAAAAAAGAAGGGAAAAATACAGGTTGACCTGTGGACGAGCTGTAAGTTCTAATAGAGGAACCTTGATTATGCAGTCTATGCAGACTAGGACAGAAAAAGTAGCCTTTATTGACCAACAGAATTGCAAGAAACTTTGTGGATGGGGAAATTCTGCCTCTGTTCCTAGGCTATGTGAATTCCTCCCTATTCTGCAATAATCCGTCCTGAAACATTTTCCTGAATACATTTGAGGCCTGGACAAATAGATAATGCCTTGATATGAAGCTCACTGAGAAGTCTGATTACTGCAAAGCTAACCAGCAACGCTTACAAGTTGCTTCCACACTAAGCATAGCTATGGGTACTGGTTTCCCACAAATCCAAAGTAGAACGGTGGTTACACACAGCATTTAAGTTGGCACTACATCTAGTAATACCCCTTCTCATGGTAAGGATTCTCATTGTTCTGTAATGGGACTCAAGCCCATCCAGCAAAGATCTCCAGCAATAAGTAGCTACCTCCTTATAGGTTCTTCCCTTTTTCTTGCATCCCGTCCAGGATTAAATATAAAATGCAACATATTAACTTCACTTTCCTGATGGGATAGCAGTCATAAAGTAAAGCCAGGTTTAGAAGACTTGTTGTTACTGGGGAATACCGTATATGTATAGTTATGTAGAGGTCTACATTTGATAGTCTGAATGAGCAATTTGAGACATTTGATAGTCTGAATTTATAGTAACCTACAAATTTTATAGAACTCCTTTACAAGCTAGCCTTAAAAGGAATGGTCTCAATCACGTGCAGGAAACCATACACACAAAGCCCATTTAGACCTTACTACCATGGGCCATGAGTTTGTTATTTCCAGCCAACAGATTCTAGGATTGCCTTGTGGAATTCAGGAGCTTTTCTACTAACAAATGGCAGAAGTTGCTAAAGCTGCACTGGGAATGCCAAGGGAATACCCTTCATGCTTGAAAACAATAAACACATACCTACAGTTTACTCCTCGCTCATACAAGAGACAGAATTATCTGCAAAGGCATAAGTTGTTTACAGAAAGCAAGACAAGATACAGATGTAGGAAGGTATTTTCTTATCTCTTCGCACAATATTTTGGCAACAGGACTAGCAGGAGTGAGGTAGTCTGCCTCCTGACTCTTTTTGATAGCAAATCACCTGTTATGACTGATAACTGGGGAGGGGAGAAGAGAAGCAGGGAAGGAAGGAGAGATGATGCTATTAGTTCTGAATACAAACACAAACACTGAATACGTTTGAATTATAGCTTTGTAAATAAGGTCACAAGGGCTTTGAGATCAAAGATTATACTACCCAAGTCAAGTCATTTGTGGCCTATGAAGAGGTCTAAAAAGAAAAAAAACCAGTATCTCTGCATTTACAAAAGTGAATTATGGGGAAGAGGACTTGGCAGGACCCTGGAGGGGTATAGTGAGCAACACTACAAGCCTCACCTCATCTCATTGGTAGCCAATCTCATACCAATGTGGCCACTGGGAACTGAATCATTTCTACATCAACTCTCATTAGATAATGAACAAAGTCCAGGTACTGGAGTACCAAACACAAGCCATATACAGTTGAGCAGTGTTTCTCAAACTGAGTCGAGCCCCACTTGCTGGGTTGCAACCTGATGTTCAGGTGGGTCATGGAAAGGTGGGAGCAGCCATCTTGGAAGCTGCAGAGCTTACTCTTGCTGTATTCCTTTTGTGAGCATTAACCGTTCAAATTTTCAAGTGAGATTTTTAAGAATTTGTTTTTAGTTCAGAGTCTTTACAAAATGTTTTGTCCTGATCTTGCTTTCTGTCAGGGATACTTCATGGTTGTGCAGTTGATGCAGTCCAAGAATGCCAGTTTGCATTCCAGGAGTATCATTTTATTATATCACAATGATCCCCTGGCTATGGGGAAAGAGGGGATACTGGCTGGGCTTCTGTTTAGCTGTTGGGAGAGGTCACTGGAAAAAGCCACAGCTTCAGTTCCTCCAATGAAGAAATATTTCCCCAGCAGGTGAAGAAATATTTCAAGCTTAGGATGGGCAAAAACGTTTCCCATGAGCCAAATGCCACATACATTCTTTATGTGTAAAGTACATGAACTATCATTTATACCAGAATTGGCCACTATCAGGAGTGGCTTGGACCAATTTCCTCACTGCTTGTAACTTCTACTGAACATACACACACAGTGCACATAGTGCAAATTGAAATAACCCTCTTTATTTCATATGCACATTGTATGTCCACTCAAGTACAGGCATGCCCCAATATCCACTTTCAGTATCCACTGTTTCAGTTATCCATGGATTCCACGAATATTGGGATGCCTATTAAAAAACCAGGGGAATATTAAACAAATCTCTTTTTTTAACCTTGTTGCAGCAAAACCACTGATGTTCCCTTATCTTTAAAAGGGCGTCCCCAGTATACACTGTTTCAGGTATCCACGGAAGTGTCCAGAACAGAACCCCAGTGTATACTGGGGCATGCCTGTATTTCTACATTTTCTGACAAATATATAGAATTTTGAAGCAAGTCAGCTATCTAAATTACATAAGCCATCATGGAGATTAACAGATTTGCTGAGCAATATGGCCCATTTCTCCAGAAGCAGAATGAGCTACCTTTTATTTCTAGGAAGAAAAATGAAGCACTGCCATAAGTCCTTCTATTAGAAAGAATATTGCTGTGTCGTGTTAGATTCTTGTGTTTCCTCCAAATAAATAACACTCCAGTGACACAAAAGCAGATTCTACATTAATACAGAGTCAAAGCGGCCATTTATGGTGTTCGGCATCTTGCATTTGGCTCGGAAAGCAAAACATACATCCCTCACATCATGCAACTCACTTCTATTACAGGATTTAGCTTCAAGTGTTATACTGTATTACTAGTTGCTACTTTGTTGCTAATAAGCTTTAAAAAGAAAGCTTACAGCTTGGCTGGTTTTTAAAGGAATTCTTCCTCAGATAAGCTCTTCACTTGCCTTCACTTCACAGGCAGGCATTCCTCCCAAAGAAATCCCTGCTTGTGAGAGACACCCCACCCCACCTTTCTTTCTATGAATTTGAGGGAGGAATGGTGGGATCATTTCTCTCCCTTCCTGCAGACAGTGCAGTGGAGAAAAGTCAACTGGTTCCCCTCTTATAAGCGGCAGAAAGCACCAGCAGTCTCTCACAGCCATCTCCTCCAAGGCACCAAGGAAATCAAATGTTCTCTCCACCATGGACTTGGAAAAGGAAGTGGAGTATGGGGGTGATTTTGTTCCCTTCACACAGAATGTTTTTGGGAGGTAGTAGCAGTCAGTCACTTCATGCATCTTCTGCAAAAGCTTAGAACACCAGCAGGGGGTGGGATGGAGGTTCTTCTTTGGCCAAGATCTCTACATCTGCAGCTAGCAATAGGCTACTTTTATGGAGAAAAGTGCTTAGGTTTTCCTCTTGCTTTATACCTCAGGAAATCCAAGATGAACATGCCTTCACAGCTTTTTGTTCCATCACTAATGTGCATACACTTGTGGTATCCTCATATCTAGCAGGGGAGAGCAACTGTCCCTTTTTACCCCAACATGGCTGTTGCTGGTGTCGCTTCTAAGTCATGTTTCAGATTGTGAGTCCTTTGGGTGCATTGATTTATTCTGCTAAATAACCACTTTGTGAACTACTTCTTGTTGAAAGGCAGTAAATAAATATTTTTAATAGTAATTTGAACTAAATTTTGAGTGCCTAGCAAAAGCCCCATAACTAGTCACGTATGTAATTTCTCAGTTGCCAAACTGCAGCCTTTCGACATTTCTTATCAACTCTGTCCAAGGTATTTCAGCCCCAGACAATGGTTGCCAGCACAGGACGACACTTGGCACAGGATAGCCTCAACAGTCACCTGAAGAATTGTGTAAGCAACAAAATATAATAAGATATTGTTTTGCTTTACCGTGAAGGCAAAACAGCATTTATTAAACTTTCAGCTTAGCTACAAAAAGGTTGGATTGTTCCAACCTGAAATCGTCACTAAAACAATTACCCATGCCTGGATTATTTCTATCTTGTGCTCTTCTCTACTTTCTTCAAGCTTGAAGCTTCAACTTTCTTCATGCTCTGAACCCATGCATGCTTGGATAGCCATTGTAACACTGGTGCAATGTCAGATACAGCTGCATGTGGGAAGTCAATACAAGGACTCAGTCATTCAAATAACTTGAGCTTTCTAGGAGCTGAATTATGAAGATAAGCATCACTGGCTTGCATATACATACTGTACTCAAAAGTAAGAAGAGTGTGGACAATTAGATGAGGGCAACATGCTAGACAAGTGCAGCTGAGCAAACCCTATGGCTTCCACAGAATTTAAAAAAAAGATATTCAAAAAGGGACATATCCAGCTCAGCTCCCAAGGGTTGGGATATTCATGCACATACATCTCTTTTATCATATCACATCTCTAAGCCACCTGGTCAAGTTACCACAGCACAAAAATCCCTCAAAATTCATGGATATCAGGATCCCTCTCAAGCCAAATACATCTGAGCTAGAACAACGGACAGGGAATCTTATCAGACTAGAAGACTTGCTTGCCAATGGATTTGTCAATTCCTGGTTGGGAATGACAAAGAATCCAGGTACTTTGGTAAATCCTCAACCTAAATAGCATCCAAGGACCTGATTGAAGATAACATGACCAATATTTTGAAGTCACCCTGATAGAATATCAAGGGGGGGGGGAATTCAGCCAATCTTGCTAACATCCCATTCAGCCAATTGCTCAGACCCTGAACAAAGTAAGCACATATGCACTGACAATTTTACTCAGATACAAAGATCAAGGGAAACGGAAAGATGTTTCCTGCACAGTAGGACCATTTTCCCGATGAACTACAGAGGATAGTTCAATACTAGATGTCCTGCCACACAAGCCTAAGTGGACAGTCTATTATCATCAATGCCAAGAAGATCATCAAATGGAAAAATGCATCCAATGCAGGTTATGTGAACAGCAGAGTTCATTTGCACAAATCTATAAAGGGCGTTTTATCAACCATCCTATTTACAACAGGAGAAGTGTAAAAAAATACCTTAAAGATGCAACTGTCAAAGTCAAAAGAGGTTGTTTGCATTCCTTAAGCCGGGGCTTCCAATTAAACTTTGAGAAGGCTTTGAGGGCCTCCATTTACTTTAACCAGCTCACAAAAACTAGCTGAAGGGAAAAAACTGACTTGCCCACTGACTTTCATGGTTCAGGACCAGTTCATGATACCTTTGCAGTTTGTTTGCTTCTGCAGAATTACAATCCTGCAGCCACATCGCATGATAACGCAGCAATTTATAGCATTTCACATGTGTAGTTCAGATCCTATGATCCCACCCTCCATGTGAATTGTTTATGCCAGCATGAGGAATACCCTTGCAAAATATAAATTGGCATTCTATGGAATGGAGCCATCACTGCACAATAATACTGTAATTAGAATTAGTATAGCACTTTGTATGCTCAAAGCACTTCGCATATCTTGACATTGTTCTTGCAAGAAATCTGTAAGATAATCAAGTACAGTAATTATTGCAGCTGGAAACTGAGGCTCAGCGACTCAGAGACCACTTAGTGAGGGTCCAATCCTATGGGCCTTACTGCCAGCGGCACGTGCATACTGCTGACTCTGGAAGTCACAAATGTGCCATAAAGCATATTCACCCAAAACACAAGGCTCAAGCTACTCTTCTGCAACTGAAGTCCCAGCACTGAACAGGTAAGCACTGATGGGTGCTGGGCCATGGGGGGGGAGAGTTCTGGAGCAGCAAGATGGCCTGGCTGAGATCTCCGCTGTTTGATCCTATGCTCTGCTTCAGACTGGAAAGCCCGAGATGGGGTTTCTCAAGTCTGTGCCAGCAAAATAGCTGGCACAGAGGAGCCCAGTTTGGGGGCTGGGGCTTTACCCTGGGTAAGGGACAATGCCTCCTCCCCCGAAGAGACCTCTGGCAGCTGTCACAGCCCCACAGGATACAGCAGCAGGCATTTCAGCACTGCAGCTCCTCTGATCACCAGGAGGTGTGGACTGATGGTTGAGCTACTAGTACTGCCTGAAGCTAAGCAGGAGGATCTGTGGTCTATTTTTGGATGGGAGACAGAACGCCAGGCTATGACAAGCTACAGTACTTGTTGTGGCAGAATGGGGTCACTGTGGAGCTGATTAGCCAGTGCAGGAATGTTGTATGAAGGCCAGCCGGCAAAAGAAAGGAATCCAACCTTGAGGACCTAACCTGTCTTACGGACTGGACTTACGGCTGGACTTACGATCACCTGCTGAAGCTCGTTGTCACACAGCCAGAGGGGAGAACCACACTGTAAAGGCTACATCTGGGACTGAGAATTTGGTGAATCACAGAATACTGTATATTTGTAAAAAAAAAAAAAACCCATTGAAAAATGGTGGCTTAGACTAGCCTGCCCATAGAAGCCGCCTTGGACATTTGCTTCAGCATAGGAAAGGCAGGGTATAAGTTCTTCAAAGTAAAATAAATACGATTGGGCTGTTAGTGAATCTATAGCCAAGATGAAATCTCAATTTGCAGCTCAGTCTTAATTGCAATGGTTCACTGCAGAATTAATTTCCCCCAATTTTTGGTGCAAGTGTGAATGTTTCAAGTTCAAATGCCATCCATTAGCCCCCTCATTATATCTCCCTATTAGCTTTAGCTAATTAACTTCCAGAGACCCACACTCATTCACATCCTTTGCACATTTTGGCTAACAGTTGTCTACTAACTCTTAATTTCAAGACCGAAATGAAAAATAACAGTTATTGTCTCATTGAAAGGGGTATAATGACTATGACAAACGATACAACCACCACTTTAGTGAAATATGAGTCCCATTTAAAGTGTACCTCTTCAAGAAGAGCTGTAAGTCTGTCAATATTAAGAGAACTCAAAACATGCAGCCACTGGAAGGCATGAAAACGATCTTTTTTTGCACATCACTAAATGCTTTTATTTTATAGACAGGAAGAAGCCTTAAGATGTCCCTATGGTTTAAAAATTTATGGATTGGGCTTTGGATTGCATCCAGCAACAGTCTGCAGTTAATCAACTTTATCCTCTTTAGCCAATATCAATATGGAAGAAGCTACTGGAACACATTAAAGGGACAGAGAAATAATTCAACCTGATAAAAAGCTAAGGAGCAATTCAGTTAACGTTGACAGTACAACATTTTCTCCATCCCAGAAGCTAATCATTGGCCCATAGCAACCTCTATGCTTCTGCCAATTACAATGGTGCCCGTCATGTGGATGCCGTGAAAATGTTTCATAACTCTTTACTAAAAATGTTCACTGTATAAACAAATGAGGCACTAATTTTATAGCCAATTTTCTAAAAATCTTGTTTCCCCATTACAATTGTGAGTGAATGGGGTCACTTGTGTAAATCAGTTCTTGTCAGCTAGGGTTAGTTTCCTGGAAACCCTGGCGGTTAGCAAATTCACAGATAACAAACCACTGATCATATGGGATCAATGGGGTTAGATGCAAGGGCATCTTACCTGCAATCAGAGACCCCCAGGAAACCAGAGCGTAGCAGATTTCTGAATGCTACAGAAACCTTCCAGAGACTTCAGGGATTAGCACAGACTCCTTTAAAAATGACCTGCAGAAGCTTCCTCCAGCCATTTTCAAGGGGTCAGTGCTGGTCATGGCTGCCATTCTGATGGTCCCTGCAGCCTCCAGAAGGGTCTCTGCATAGCAGATAATGAGAGGTAGGTAGCAAACCTGCCTGTATACACATTTATAGCGGCAGACTGCAATAGTTTTATGCCCATTTCAATTGTCATAATTATAAAATAAATTTGAACCATTACTTCTCCTGCCGCACAAGTGGTCCACATGAAAGAATTCCCAAGGCCCTATCCTTGAAATATTTTGTACACTTTGATAAAAAGAAGCTCCCAAATCAGAGATTCCCAAACTGTGTGGCCTGCACCCCCTATGTTTGGACCACAGGAATGTCACATGTAAGGCCTGGGGGCTGGATGCAGCCCTCAGAAGCTCTTTATTCAGCGCTCGGGCTCTCCCAGCACCACCATCAGCTGCTGAGCTGTCACTGCTAAAAGGGCAACTCGCACAATAATTGGGCTATTCCAATAATAATTGGAATGCATGAGGTGATCCCAGAATTAAGAAAAAAATTGTTGAGACACATTGGCATTTAAGTTGAGCTATTAAAACTTATTTTAATATTATTAAAATATTTTTTAAAAAGAAAGGATGTGGTGGTTAAACCACTGCTGCTTCTGACCGGAAGGTTGGGAGTTTGAGACCACGCAATGGAGAGAGCTCCCATTACTTTTCCCAGCTCCTGCCAACCTAGCAGTTTGAAAGCACCTAAAAATGCGAGTAGATAAATAGGGACCACTTCAGTGGTAGGTAACAGTGTTCTGTGCACTACGGCGTAGAGTCATGCCAGCCACATGACCACGGAAGCTTGTCCTCGGACAAACGCCGGCTCTACAGGCTTAGAAACGGAGATGAGCACCGCCCCCTACAGTTGGTCACGACTACACCATTCTGTCATGGGGAAACCTTTACCTTTTTTATTAAAACTTAAAAGTATCTCCCCCATCAAAAACAGAAGTATTGAAGATTATGGCAAGTTCAGATTCACCCATTATCCCATGATGGGACAAAAGCCACAGTGGTTTCATTGTGGAAAAGTTGCCTATGACAACAACATGAATCCCTCAAAGCTTTGTGAGCATTTTGAAAAATGCTCTGGACACCATCAAAACACTCAAACAAACGGGCACTTTTCCATGCTGCTGGCATGGAACTCTCAAGGTAGGAGTCCTCAAAATGGCTTCTGTGCCAGTTGAAATCCTATGAGGTGGCCAACCTCACTGCAAGCTTTAAAAACCACATTGGGGAAACCTTGATCGAGCTTTGTGCAACTGAAACAGTCAAGACTGCTGCTTGGGACAACAGCAAAGTAAGCCGATAGAAGAGGAACCACCCTCAAATGATATAATCCACTCTTGAATTCAACAGGTTTGCAATTATCAGCTCAAATTATTAATTGAGGAAAAAAATCCTTTTCTGATTGGAATCAGTTGGACAGGTGAGGCTCAGTGCAGCCAGCAATATGCTACTAAAATGGCAATCAAAGAGGAATTCTTACTTTAGGATCTACTTCCTTCTACCATAAAAGCTGCTGAACATGTTCAAGGTAATCAAAGATTCCCCCAGTACAAACCTGATTGTCCTCCAATTTGTTTTTTCAATCTTTACTAATGGTACACCATCCATTTGGAGAAAATAGAAATTAGGATTTATAGCAATAGTCAAAGGTGAAGTTCCACAGGTAATTATTGCTTCTTACATTGTTGTGCACTGGAATAAAAAAAAACTCTACATCCTGGACTGAAGTTAGTAATGTACGTTCCTGGGCAAATGGTGAAGTTCACCAAGGCTCAAGTTCTGAATTACCAACTTTTCATGCTCTAATTATACCACACCAAAATTCATTGGCTTTCTTGGGGTTGAGCATTCACTTGAGTAAGGGACTAAGATTGCTATGTTTCTTCAGAACCAAATTCTTTCATATGTATGAAATGCAAGACTTCATCCTTTAATAGACACATGATACTTTTTGTGGCTGATTTTTTTTTCCCATTTGAGGTAAATTAGTTGAAAATCTTTGCTTAGGATTAATGTGTTTGCTGAGTCTAACTGTTAAAGTAAAATATCTTAAAGGGTTTCTTGCGTGATCAGAGTGGGAAACGGCACTACATTTCTCTTTGTACAAGATCTCCTTTCACAGGGCTATCTAGTTAGCCGATTAGCCCAAGGTCATCTTAACCAGTAGATGCGTTACAGCTGTGTGGTTTAGGAAAGTATTGCGCCATGAGCAATGTGGGGTATGTCATGTAGGCTATCAGGGGGTTTAAATCCTGATAGGTTAGAATAAAGCTTACTAGGTACCAAGGAGGGGCTATCTCTTGAGTTGGGAGCTTCCACTTTCTTTCCCTTCCAACTTTCGTGTCCTTTGGGGGAACCTGCCGGGTCAGGCAGGATGAACTTGGACTGAAGGAATTGACATCAGCCTGGTGAGATATAGTCAGGTTGTAGCTAGTTATTGTCTTATTATTTTAAGTGTCCATGTGTCTGTATATTTGTGTTCTATGTTATGTTTGGAAATTGCAAGTGCCTATTATTGTTTAATAAACTTTCTTTTTTCTAAATTTGGCTAAATTGTGTTACAAGGGATTTGTGAATGTGAGTCAAAATCCAGCCTTGAGAGATTTCATTGCTACTAAAGCAGTTTTTCTTATTGCCTTATGCTACCATTAAGATAAAAAGAAGTGGGGTTTGTCTTTACACCCATGTGAGTGACTTGACCATTTCAATTCAGGGGTCACAAGTTACTATTCTGGATGCTAGTGAGAAGATATAATAATGGCTTTCCTGAAAAAGATCCTGACCCTGTGGGTAAAGTGCCTAGAAAAAAATTACTCAGAATTGTTTAACCCTAGAAAATGTCTTGCTTTCTGGAAAAGGCTCCTTTGGAACAGTCTCGGCATTAATTCGACATTTTCATTCATATGCAAAACCTCAAAGCATCTGAAGATTACTTCAAAGACAAAATAAAAAAATGCATGGATTCAAAATAAATTTATTTTCAATCGGGGTTATATGGAAAATGTCTTTATGCATTAGTTATGGATTTATCCTAGCAACACACACACTTCATGAGCTAAAACAATAGTGGTTAAAGACTGTAAATTTGAAAGGATTTCCTTACAAAAGAAAATGCAACTGGTCTACAAAGAGAAGGCCAACGAGACAAATTATTGCACTTTTAAGATACACACACTTTCCTGTGAATAAATATCACTGAATATAATGGCACATTTCTGAATAAACCTGTATAGAGTTGAGCCATTAGCATCTGTAGCAAAACCAGACACTACAGTATTCCATTTAGACACTTAAAATTCTAAGTATCTGAATTGAAAAAGGTGCTTTAGATTAGCTTTCATGTTCCCGCTAAAACACTTTTCAGCAATGCCTGAAACATAAGGACATGTTCTAGTCACAATGTGTGTGGAAGAAAGCTATAGGCACCAAAGACAAGGAAGGATTAAAGAAATATAAGAAGTGGCAGCAAGCTCTTCATATCCTTTTCTTCCATTTTGTTCTAAGAGAACACCATGCAACATATCACATTGTACACAAGTGCTCAGAAAGTCATTCGATGGCCAATGAGTATTGCTCACTGTGAAAATTAGCTACTATAGATGAAGACAACATCAAGGACTCCACCACAACTGCAGGAGGCAAGCTCCATTCAACAGCTGTGTTTCTGACAACACCAGCCTCCAAGTTACTGAATCAGGAGCTACAAGAGCAAACCTTAGTAGACCCAGCTAAGAGACACTATAGTTCAGCAATACCTCACTGTTGCCAGGGGCTCAGAAAGTCAACCATGGCATCCAGGTCCATATATGCTAACTCCAGAACAGACATGCTTTTATGTAGATCTTGTGGGAGAGCAACTGCCTCCTAGGATACACCCTTGCTAAACCACTCTGCTTTTTAAAACTAAACAGGAATTTCAGTGTATTCCATATGGGAGAGAGAAGAACTTGGGAGAACTCACTCTTTCAACTCCCAAACCAATTTTTAATATCAGTTCTGAAAGAAGCACATTTTATAATCATCCCTCTTAATATACAAAACGCACATCAACTTAAACCACAGCATTTTCCCCACACATCCCCAAGAGCATTTCACCAGGCCTGAGCTCTAACATTCCTCTTAATTAACTGCCCAAAAATCAAACTCCTATTATTCCTTGTCATGGGACTTTAAGAGTGTGTGGGTGAGGGGCTCCCAGCACTAGCTTAACAGCATGGAATGATGCATTGCATACCCTTCCCGGGTCAACAGCACTGAAGGCTCCAGATCACATGGGAACTAGTCCCATCATGTGCTATGCAAGGCTTTAACATTACTAGAGCAGCACACTCCAGCAGCTCCCACACCACTACCACTGACAAGAAGAGAGACCGTTTCCAGAATCTGTTGTTCCTGATTAACACTGCTTGTAGAACATTGATTTTCAAGTCATATTTCCAGGAACATCCAAGCAGCCAACGTGTGGTAGATATGGCAAAAGTGTTAAGGTTTCCCAAAGGGCTGGGGAAATCCACTGATTCACAGCAACAGAGACTGCTGGCTAATTCAATACTGTCATCTTCACGTACTCAGGTGGTGCTAGGAACAGAGGCCTATTGTTTGTTCACTCAGTGTACATGATGGATGCCTCATGGGAGACCAATTATAGGACAGAGCACCATGTGGCACTGCAGCTTGTGTAAAGCTCCCAATGCTTAATTACTACCCGCTCCTTGTGCTCACCTATTATCAGCAATAAATCTTGATCTAGTGCTTGAGATACACAAGTAAGAACACTGACACAAAGTTTAAATGCCACCTTCTGTTTCCAATTCTAAACAAGCTATTGGTGTGCTCACCCACACTGGAACCAGACTTCTGGGACAAGCCCATTAGAGTCCCATGCACCTCATACAATGTCTATAGTACTAACTAGAAGATAGCAACAGTGCCCCATAGCTTCTGCTTAGCGTGCCTGGGTGAGCATAGCAACCAACTGCAGTTCTCAGGGCAAGCACGCTGGTAATCACGTGGGCACCACTTGTAGGCCAAATAAAATGGAAGTACACATTTGGAAGACAGGAAATGTTAAGAGAGAAGTCAGGAGAGGGATGAGCCCAGACCACAGCTGCACACACATGCTCCTGACCAGGTTTGCTAGTACACCTCTCTTTATTCTCTGGGACACCAATACTGCATTATAGAACCCATGTAATTTGCCTTTAAAAGGAGAAAGGGCAGAGGGCTGCTGCATAGATACAGAATGCTGACAAAACCAGTACTATGTTCACATCCCTTCTCTGATATGCATATACAGGCATGCCCCATTATCCACTGGGGTCCGGTTCTGGACCCCACCGTGATACCTGAAGCCATGGATACAATACTAGGGACATCTTTTTAAACATAGGGGAACATCAGTGGTTTTGCTGAGACAAGGTTAAAAAAAAGATTTGTTTAATGTTCCCCAATCTTTTTAATAAGCATTCCCTGGATAACTGAAACCATGGATACCAAATCAGTGGATACTGGGGCACACCAGTATATGCAATTTTAAAATAGAAGGAGAATCAAGCTAATAAATGACAAACTTGGCAAGAATCTATTTGTTGTGTATTTGTGTAAATAGCAGCAGAGTTGGGAGCTTGGAGACC
>JAJKFI010000001.1:467289-488665 GCA_029204185.1 Lerista edwardsae
TGTTGTGTATTTGTGTAAATAGCAGCAGAGTTGGGAGCTTGGAGACCCATTTTAGCGCTAGGCTTAGCGCTCCGATGCGAAGGACTGAAGCAATCGCCACATTTCCATAACAAAGTCTCTTTATTGTAGCGAAAGTAAGAAAGGTACAAAGGTTCAATCTGCCGGCTAGGAAGCCGGTGAAGTTTGGGCCGCTCGCAGGCGGCCGTTTTCAGTGCAGCTTTACATCTTAAGCACACACAGTGAAAAACTTCTTCTAACATGAGAACAAAGGGATGCAACCAGAGTATATCTGATGGGTGTATACCTGAAGACCCCTTGTGCCCCATTTTGCCCAATGGGGTGACTCTTAGAACACTATGAGCTCATGGGAATGTGCAGTGTTTGCAGCCAGGGCTTCCCGTGTGAAACTGCCTGCTCATTCTACACTATCTGAAAAGGGAGTACAGCTACTATCCTTAACAAGCTGGGAAGCTGTCTGCTGAAGGACACGCAGGTGTTCTATCTGATCCTCAGACGAAGAGACGGAATGGCAGTTTCTATCAGTACTGGACTGTGAGCTGAGAAACTGCAACACTATTGGCAAGGTGTAGTCCAGATTAAAAAGTCAACTTCCAAACACACACAAGCAATTCACGGCTTGAGCAGCGCTACTCAAATGTTGTCTATGGAGCAGTGCTGGTCCACAGAGTAGCTCCTGTGGCTTTCTGCTTCTTGACATCTCCTGAGGTTTGCCATGGGACTAGGATGCATGCCAAGCCTTGTAAGAGGCTACAAGACAGCAGGAAAGGAAGAGGGAAATGGGAAAGACGAAATATGCCAATGCACTGTGTGCCTACTTCTGTGTGTGTGGCATTGGTCTGTGGCACATGAGAACAAATTGCCACTCTGCTACTGCAAGTACTTTAAGAAGCACTGGGCTAGAAAGTCTCCCAAGATGCTAACAAAATACTACCACTACTATAAGCATTTATTCTGGCCCCAGAGCTGTGGGCAAAGCAAAGGGCTGCAGGTAGAGAACAAAAATACTTCTTCATATAAAGCCTATAAGCCTCCCCTTGCAAAAGAGGCAAACGGCAGACACCAATTGTTCAATCCAAGTTCGATCACGATCCTTTGGGTCCAATTGAAACAGCCAAATTGGTATGCTTTAGAGGACACATCTGGCATCAATCCCAAGATTGCTTCACCACAGTTACAACTTGCAATCCTGCCCATATTTACAATTCTAACTGCAAGGCTCCCAGCTAACAGAACTTCTGCACAACTGTTCTGGATGCACATTTCACAGCAGGCACACCAACCTCAGCAGACGTAAAGCACTGTGTGAACAGAGGCACTTGCTTTTATTCTTTCCTCTAGCACTGCCAGAGCACATGGAGCAAAATAAAAGGCCCCTGCCCCAAGGAACTTGCAGACGAAACTGGGCAGTACAAAACAAAGGGGGAGATAACAGAAGGAAAGAGAAGGGAAAGCACTGGGAAAGAAAGGGCAAGGCACTGAAAGGTCCCCCGCTCGCAAATTTTGCGACCGATTTAGTCTTGGAGGCGGGTGCAAAAGATGTGGGTTGGAGAACGCGAAAAGCCAAACCGGCATTTAAATGCTTAGCTACAGAAGGAGTTCCCTCAGCTTGAGAACCTGCCCCTTCGCCTAGCGGCGTGAGCCCATTGCCCAGGCACAGCCAGGAGCCTGAACCAAGCCAAACACACCAAGCCACAAGGAAACGACTACGAGGACCACGAGCACCGCGCTCCCCAACAGCCCTCCCGCCGCGCCCATTATTCGCCTGCCCCCTCCCCACCCGCAGGCCCCGAAGCAGGAAGGGGCTACTGACACCGTACCGCCCCCGCTACCTTATCGGCGAGGCTGCGAGGCAGCTGGAAGTCCGGGCTGGGCGTCAGCTCCGCGCCTGCCTCTTCGCTGCTGGAGGCGGCCAGCGGGTGCGGCATGTCTCGCAGGGACTTGGGGCCGGAGGAAGGCAGCGCCTTGGGAGTCCCCGCCCCGCTGCCCCCGGCTGCAGACATCGTGGAGGCGGAGCAGCGGGCGAGGAGCCCCGGCCCAAGCAGTCGGGGGAGCCTCCGAAAGCCTCTCCGGCAGGCGGAGGCCGCGCAGGCTCTGGTCTCGGCGGCAGCTTCTGCGCTCGCGCACAGCCAGGGAAAGTCGTCAGCAGCAGCAGCAGCCTAGGCGCTCGGACGGGCCTTTTCAAGCGCAAAGGGCCGCCACCGCTGTCACCTGCCTGCCTCCCAGCGGCACGGAGCTGCCCTCGCTCGCTCGCCTAGACAAGGCGCGGACGATACAACGTAGCAGCGGTGGCAGCACCCACAGCAAGCTCACCCGGAGAGACTAAGCGCGCAGGCTCCGCCCCTCTGGCTGAGAGCGGGCAGCCATAGGCGGAGGAGCGGCGACTCTCCCTCGCGCGCTCTCCCATCCCTGTGTACAAGAGGCAGCCCCTGTTTTCTGGACCCTGTCCTGGATAAATCACGCTTATCTGGTGCTCCTGTTTGCATTTCAGGGAGATTTGGGGGAATTCCTTAAAAAAAATTGGTATCACTGTGGCTTGGGTCGCACGTGCACACGCATCACTGGATGCCAGGACAAATGACTGCTTATTACAAAAAGCGAATCCCTTGGAAAGAACCGTGAGTCAGGTGGGAAAGTTCTGTCTGTGAGGAAGGGCTCAAGCACATATGGGAGCAATTGCGGGGTACTGCAGTTATCAAGTGAGGAATATGCTGGTGTGAACCAGGGAACCAGGTGCAAAGAAATAAATTGATGGACATCGCCTGGGAGCACAATCCTAACCTGGAATTGGGCCAGCACAGATAGGCCAGTAAAGTTTGGGTGATACAAGGGACACTGTAAAGCGCGTTTGGACCACTCTGAGAGTCAGGAAGGATGGCGTGCGTCTGTGTGCTGGCCTTTCTGACTTCAAGAGTGGTCCACACATACTTTACAGTGGTCCTTGTGCCAGCCAAACTTTGCTGGCCTAACTGTGCTGCTGGCTTAACTCCAGGTTAGAATTGCACTTTGAGTGAACCAGGTGTATGGATGCACCTGCAATCTTGTATGCCTGCAGGTATGCGCCTTGCTGCCACTCACTTTAGACATGAAGTAGTGCTAGCAGTAGAGTTACCAGATCCAAACTGGGACAGAGTGCCTATACTTTTAACCATTGTATAGAAGAGGGAATCTTGGCGGGTGTAGCTTTTGAAGCTCTTCCATGTTGAGCTGCACCTGCTCAAATTCCATCTTCTGTACAACTGTTAAAGGTATAGGCACTCTAATCTAGTTTGGATCTGGTAACCCTAGCTATCAGGAGTGTGGCTATCAACTTTGTAACATAACACAGGCTCATGGTCACAATCTCCTATGCAGATTGTCAAATTAAGGACTATACAGATTGTGAGTATTAGAGTACAATTTATTCAGAATGGTTAAAGAGTAGGCAGCAGAGTAGCTGGGCAGGGAACCGGTAAGTACTGCAGGCACTGCAACACACTTTGTAAGCAGCCCCTCTCACTTGCCATTGGAGCCATTCCGGGCAGCAACAGAAGTGTGCAGGCGGCGGCTGTCTCCTGTGGGTTGCCAGCACTGCCCCAGAATGGCTCTGATGGCAAGTAGCGGGACACTTTCACGGCACATGTTGTGCTTGCAGTACTTCCCATTCTGCCCCCTCTAACTACTCTACTGGGGGTTAAGATGTATATACATATGTGTATATGTATATACATGTATATACAAATATACATATGGCTTGTATGGGAGGAATCTCTTATCCACACCTCCAACTGAACCCATGGAGCAGTCACAAACAGGAAGATTGGATGCAATGGCTCTAATCCCCATCACCACTCATTCAGCAAATGTGTGATAATGGCTAGAAAAGGAACTGATGTGTTGGTTTTTCATAAGTGATAACAAAACTCATACTACTAACGTTTGAGAAAAAAATTCCCTAAGACACTTCCTGACTCATAAAGTTGAAGCTTCCTGTTAAACATTCTGCCTGTATAGCATTCAGCCTGCTTGCCTGTTTGACTTTCTTTAAGCTTGCACATTTATAGCATCTGTAAAAGGAAGAGACATTCTTGTCTGGCACAATGATAACTAAAATAATTGGCACAAGGGGATATAGGCTTCCCTTTTATCCACGGTTTCCTGTTTCTGCAGGGGTGTGGGAATGTATCCCCATGGATACCGGGACGGCTGAATAAATAATTGGTCCAAGTGAGTAATATGTAGTGTTTTTAA
The DNA here is from genome assembly GCA_029204185.1 of Lerista edwardsae. Lineage (NCBI taxonomy): Eukaryota > Metazoa > Chordata > Lepidosauria > Squamata > Scincidae > Lerista > Lerista edwardsae. The sequence continues at coordinate 471,538 of JAJKFI010000001.1, forward strand.
ATGACAGTGACAGCAGCTGTGTTCCCTTCCAATGGCTGAGAAAACACGGAAGCCTCCACTTCCTTCAGCACAGTGTGAAATCTCCAAAATCCATTAACTGTGATTTGTTTCTCTTTATTAATGGAATATATCTAAAATAGTGGCATTTATCTCTCTCTGTTGCTCTGCTTGCTAATCTTTTCTTGCTTTCATTTGCCTCAAATGGTCCCTTCTGGGGCTTAACTCTGATACACATCAGCCTTATCTTCCCATTTGACACTAACTATATCAGAAAAAAAAAAGCCCTGGAGTACTTGATTCCCAGTACCAAGAAGAGACAATGATACATGCTCAGCAGACAGGCTGACATCTAATGTGCAGACAGTCTGACATCTTGTTGCAGTGGCTGAGAAGGCATTAAAAAGCCATCTTTTCCTGACAGGTCACTGCAGTGTTCCCAACACTAATATAAGCAGTATTTGGTAATTGTATTTTATATTGGTTGTATATTTTGATCACCACCACTCAAGGGCCAATATTTTTTTGAAATCACTTCACTTCCCCCTACTTAAAGGCACAGGAAACCCTGCCAGAAAAAAGTAGCAACCATATTGCAACGTCAAGTGCTGATTTGCATGTGTTACACAGCTATGAGACCTCATATATAAAGTGGCTATTTAAAATGCAGCTCTAGCCAATGTGGGCAGATGCTGCATAGTTTGAAGGCATTTGTAATTTACATCAGAATCCTATGCTTGTTTACACAGAGGTAAGCCCCATTCAACATTATACATTAGCCTAATTGAACACAGTGGGAAATACTTGAAAGGGCAGTATCTCTAAGTAAGTGTGCATAGGGGTGCAGCCCTTTCAAAGGCCCTTAGGCTCAATTTTATACACACGTACCTGGAAGTAAGTTCCATTGAACGCAATGAAGTTTACTTCTGAAAAAGGCATCAACAGTATTGCACTGTTAATTTAGTGGTTATGGAAATGGTTTGTTTGGGGGAGAATGAATCAGGTTGTCAAGTGTCCAGAAAAACATGACCCACAGCCAGGCCTGTTCCTGTCCCCCAAAACTGAAGTTTTTCATAGTTTAAAAATAAAAGTAGCTTCGAAGGAAATGTATTTAGGATTATAGTTAGGTTACCAGATGCAAACTGGGACAGAAAACCTACACAAAATCATTGTACAGACGAGGCAATTTGGGCAGGTGAAGCTTATCATGGAAGCGTTTCAAAAGCTGCACCTGCCAAAATTCTGTCTTCTATACAGTGGTTAAAGGTATAGACATTCTGTCCCAGTTTGTATCTGGTAATCCTAATTATAGTACCTCTTTAGGAATAATAAATTTTATACATATTTATTCAGAAGCATTTCCCACTGTGTTCAGTTAGGCTTACTTTTAGGTATAGGATAAGGAGTGCAATCTAAAAGCACTTGTTAAAGATTTTGAAAATACATTGGAAAATACTATATGGGAAAAACAAGTAATATTAGCATTATAGCTGTATACCATTTTAGTAAACGGGGCTTTTATCAATAGCAGGATGCAGGTCGATTGCTAGTAATCTTTCTCAGTAGTAGGAAAATAGTTACAGGATTGTATATTTCTATATCCTATGTAGGCACTATTAGCTGGTATTGGTGTAACATTCTTTCTCTGTTATTATTGGTAATCAGTTCCTGTCTTATACTTACCACATACTTACATCTGCTCAGTGTGGAGCAAGAAAATAATCTCTAATGCAGGGGTAGGCAACTATCAGCTATACGTGAGCTACTTAACAAAATGACTAACTGGCGAAGAGCTGCTGTGACCCCTGCCCCATATTTAACTGTAGAAAAAAATTGCCAGAGCAAGACAGCAGGGTAGGGGATCCTTCCAAGAAGCAACACACACACACACACACACACACACACACACACACACACAGCTTGAGGGCACAATCCTACAATATGCTGGCCTAGTAAGGCCGACATAGCATGGCCATATCCCAAGACCCGTTAGGAGGCGGCGGCGGCAGCAACGTGCAGGGCAAGGGGAGGTTTTCCCCTTGCCCCCACATAAGCCCCAGTCACCCCTATGGGCCTGCTCAGATCTGCACCTGCTACTTTGCAGGCACAGAGGAACATGCACGGGAGCAGCCCGAATTGGGGCCGCCATGGCCGGGACGGGCGTTAGGATTTGGCACTACGGCTGTCCTGCATCACAACCACGTCACAACTGCTGTCTCCACCCACTGCGCCACCCAGTTACGCCCCCAGAACGCCTCTGGAAAGCCCTCACGGAGGCCCTGCGCCGACCGAACAATGCCGGCGCTTGACTGGTGCACAGCTGGCGCTGCCGAGGTCGCACCAGCGCCCGAGCGCTGGCGCTTGTGTAGGCCAAGTGCCATAACGCCGATGCAGACACACTTTACGGCACGTTTGCGACAGTGTTCGGCCGGTGCAAGAGCGCAGCGCCGGCGCTTAAAAGGGGTATAGGATTGCGCTGTTAATAAATGTAGCCCTCATGGTCCTGGTTTCTCTCCCTCCCCACATATTTAACTGTAGGGAAACAAATTTCCAGAGCCAGGGAGCACTGGGGCATGCTTTGGAGGGTGGGAGATCTTATAAGAATGTCCCCCAACAGTGAGGCTCTGAGGAGGAGAGGGAATCATCTTTCACTTCCTTGCCCTCCTGCTCCTCCTCTCCCATCATGGAGAAGCTGCTTCTTCTGCCATCCCATCTGGCCAAAGTCACCGGTCCCCCTTTGAGAGCAGCACATGCCTGCCAGGAACTAGCGAGCTCCAAGGCACTAGCTGGAAAGGGCAGGGCTAGTTGGCTCTGTGCTCTTGCCCCATCTTTTCTGGCTGCTGCTGTGAGCCAAAAAGGGAAACAAGCGACCAGTAACCATCCCACAAGGTACTGCTGGCTCACAAGCCCCATGTTGCCTACCCCTGCTCTAATGTCTTACAATAGGAATGCTCCCAATTCTGTATGTGTTATTTAATCCTCTGTCTTGGGCAACCGTGGTGCTTACAACATTCTGTAAAGGCTGAGCAGTTAGTTGAAAAGACATCCAGAGTTTAAATTTTATTCAGAACACCCCAGAACTCAAACTCATACAAACGCATACAGTGGGCCAAATAGCATTCATGATGCCTGCTGAGGGCTGCAAGTGATGTCCTTAACAGGAAGTGATGTCATTAATCAGATCAGAAATAAATACTTTTTTTTTCTCCTTTAGCAACTCATTAGCTGCAAACGGCAAGAGAACAGTACACAAATTGATTGTATTTTCAAGATATGGAAGAGCCCAATTATAATGCAGGCTGCCTATTCTGCAGTGACATCTCAGCACAGTTCAGCAGCTGATGGTGGTGCTGAGAGAGCCTGAGGGCCAAATAAAGAGCTTCTGAGGGCAGATGTTTGACATCCCTACCCTAGAAGAATGTCACAGCTGTGTGTGACATGCAACAAAGCACATTATTTCTGTTAATGCAGCATTTTTGGATCAACCCCTTGGATTTATACCCCCATGCCATGAGAAAAGAATGACATTCCAATATGCTTTCTGTTTAAGGGTACAATCCTAAATCCACTGATCCCCATGATAGGATTGCACTGCAACTACAGTCAATTCTCATTACCCACCTGCAATGTGCAGTGTAGAAGGTGAAGCAGCAACACCCTTCCAGGGTTCTTTGAAAAGCTCAGCCGCGGCTGCTGAAGCTGTGAGTATGCAAACACAACCCAGGCACTCTGGAGTGTGTGAGTGTTTGTACACTCACAGGTTTGGCAGCAGTGCTGATGCTTTTCAAAGAACTCCAGCGGGGTGTTGCTGCCTCACCTTCTGCCCCCACCCCACATGTCAATTGTTAACCACTGAGATTAGGTTCCTGAAAAACCCAATGGAAACAGCAGTTACTGAATTCTTAATCTTATTGGGTTAATGTGGCTAGGTTCCCGCCAGCTTTCTGTGCTATACACTATACATATATTTAGAATATAAAAGTATTGCCTACTGTCATATTCATCTCTATCCTCACTATTATGGGATGGTCCCAAGGGAGCCAACAAGACCTGCAAAAGAATAAAAACAATTTACAGTAAAAACAAAAAAAAAACACCTTTGATTTTTCAGCTGTTTCAAAATTTGCCATATGCTCCTGGCTTCAGTCAGGGGCAGTACTCAAAGGAGGACCATCAGAGCACTCACATGACCTCAGAGGTCAAGCTGGCTCATATAGAAGAAAACATCAGATACCCTGGTCCTACACTCAAGCCACATAAGGGTTAAAACCAGCAACTCAAATTGTGCCTGGAAATGAACCAATTGCTAGTGCAGGTGCAGGAGCTGCATGCTGACAAAGTCAAATATCCAAACAACTGAGACCACACAAGCTACCATGTTCTGCACTAATTACAGTCTTCAAGGGCAGCCCCGTAGTAGAGTGTGTTACAGCAGTCAAGTAGATGGCATCAAGGCACAGACCACTGTAGTCATAAGAACATAAGAAGAGCCCCACTGGATCAGGACAAAGGTCCATCTAGTCCAGCTTCCTGCACCTTGCAGCGGCCCACCAGATGCCTCAGGGAACACACAAGACAACTAGATATGTGCATCTCATTGCCACTCCCCTGCATCTGGCACTCCGAGGTAGCCTAACTCTAAAGTAAGGAGGTTGCACTAACCATCATGGCCTGTAGCCTGCGATGGACTTTTCCTCCAGAAATCTGTCTAGTCCCCTTTTAAAAGCATCTAGGCCAGATGCTATCACCACTTCCTGTGGCAGGGAGTTCCACAGATTAATTACCCGCTGGGTAAAAAAGTATTTCCTTTTATCTGTTCTCACTCTACCAACCCTCATTTTTAGTGGATGTCCCCTGATTCTGGTATTGTGAGAGAGGGAAAAGAACCTCCCTCTATCCACTTTATCCATCCCATGAATAATTTTGTATGTCTCAATCAAGTCCCCCCTCAGGTGCCTTTTTTCTAGGCTGAAGAGCCCCAAACGCTGTAGCCTTTCCTCATATGGGAGGAGCCCCAGCCCCGTAATCATTTTGGTTGCTCTCTTCTGCACCTTCTCAAGTTTCCCTATATCTTTTTTAAGGTGTGGCGACCAGAACTGTACACAGTACTCCAGATGTGGCCTTACCATCGATTTGTACAATGGCATAATAATATTGGCCATTTTATTCTCAACCCTTTTAATTACCCCAAGCATGGAATTGGCCTTCTTTACTGCTGCCGCACACTGGGTCGACACTTTCATTGAGTTGTCTACTAGCACTCCAAGATCTCTCTCCTGTTCTGTCACCGAAAGCTCAGAATCCATTAGCTTTTAGTTGGAAGTTTTGATTTTTTGCCCCAATGTGCATCACTTTACACTTGTCTACATTGAAACGCATCTGCCATTTGGCTGCCCATTCCCCCAGTTTGGAGAGATCCCTCTGGAGCTCTTCACAATCCCTTCTGGTTTTCACCACCTGGAAAAGTTTTGTGTCATCCGTAAACTTGGCCACCTCGCTGCTTCCAGGTCATTTACGAACAAGTTGAAAACCATGGGTCCCAATCCGGATCCTTGGGGCACTCAGCTTGTTACCTTTCGCCATTGTGAAAATTGTCCATTGACACCCACTCTTTGCTTCCTGCTCCCCAACCAGTTTTTAATCCATAAGAGAACCTGCCCTCTTAATTCCCTGACTGTGAAGTTTAACCAGTAGCCTTTGGTGAGGGACCGTGTCAAATGCTTTCTGAAAATCCAGATATATAATATAACCAACTCATGTATGGATGCTGCTGCCTCTCCTGGTTATAGGATTCCCTGGCAGCCCACCACCACCACCTGGAGAGCTAGGAATGGCAGGGAATCCAGAACCAGAACAGACTGACAGTGCTGTAGGATTCCCAACTAAAAGGACTTCTGGGTCAGCAGGGTTTAATTTCACTTGTTGACTCTCATCCAGTCCCTCCCCAACCGCCTCCAGACAACACTCAAAAATTTCAACTTCCTGACAGCATAAAAAATGGAACTGTGTGTCAGTCATGTGTTGTTGACACCCCAGATGATCTCAATTCTGTGAGGACATCTGTATTAGAACTAGTGTTTTGGTTTTAACACAAGAACCAACACCATCCTGGTTCACAATAAGCAGCTTCCATTGGCCGAAAGCACAGCAGAGAGCTTTTCTGTACCAAACTTTGGAATGACTTTATGGCTTTTAACCTTTTTCTCTTTTATAATTAAGGTTGGGCATCTCTATCTGAAGTGCTTAGGATCAGAAACATTCTGGATATTGGATTTTTCTGTATTTTTGAATACTTGCATATACCTAATGAGATATCTTGGGGCCCAAATCTAACCATGACATTTACTTATGTTTCTTATACACCTTGTACACATAGCCTGAAGGTAATTTTATACAATATTTTAACTTACAGAGTGATTTACACTCAGGAAAGTATGTACAGAGGATTGCAGCCTTACTTCCAAATGACGCTGTAATGATTGTACTAAAAACTGCAGCCTTGTAGCACAATCCTAGGCATGTCTACTCAGAAGTAAGTCCCATTATATCCAATGGGGCTTACTCTCAGGAACGAATGCATGTTACTTGGTAACAGTAGATTTTTATTTTCTTCATGTTTGTTGGTTTCTATTTGGTATTCCACCTGCTTTGTCCAATCTCTCTAGAAGGGAGAGCCTTCATTCATTGGGTTGCATTAAAGGACAAGACACCCCAATATCAATATATATGAGTGTTTTTAGCTTTTGTTTTGTAACGTCCTTCATTTTTCTTGAATGTCCGACTTCCTACATTTTGGGGTGCTGTGTCCTTTGTGGTTATGATATCTGGTCACCCTGGGTGGGGGGTGGGGAGTCAACGTTGGCCAAAATGTGGTGCATAACTAAAGTCCATCCCAAAAAGCCAGAGTTTTAGTTATGTTCTTTGCTTTCACGCAGAAAAGATTCATAGCAAGCTGCAGTGTGCTCTCCAGGCTTATTTTAATAAATGTTCATAAGGTGAGCGGCACACCCTCTCCACCTTCTTTAATTTTGCTGTTATGAATCGCCACTAATAATAATTTGTGGCGCTTACGTATTACTTATAACAATACTGGAGTACTTTCACTACACGTTCCGCTTTTTCATTAACTGGGCCCACAAGACGAGTAGGAAAGGGGCTAAAACTAATGAATGGAACAAGCAGGGCGTTCGCACCCGATGCCCATTTATTCCGCACACCCGCCAGCCTTGGAGACTTCGGAGTCCGCCGCTTCTACTCTGGAGTGCGCTCATTGGCCAGCGGAGCTGCCCATCAACCTAAGGGCCGCCTGCAACTACCTTAGTGAACTGAGGAACGCAGGCGCCGCGGAAATCGATATGGGTGAGATATGAAGGTATAATCACAGGAGGCGGCATGACGCCATTTTCTTGAAGCCACCTCGGGTAGACAATATGGTTGACTCAGATCATTGCCGCCAAGGAGGAGGATTGCCGCGAATTCACGAATCAAAATCTCCCTGCACGTGTGTAAAAGTTAATATCAACCTCTTTAAGCATGCCTGCGTGTTCTGCATACGGGTGTGTGAATCGCTGTCAGAAAAATGGGATTTAATTTCCACGGAAAGATTCATGTATTCACATTACATCGGTTCAATAAAACTACAGTTCACTGAAACAGTGAGTGCATTATTTTTGAAGCTGTGTAATTTCTTGTTGTTCCTAACAGTCTTATTCACCATTTTCAGACACCCACTGTTAATGGTCTAGAAGGGGAAAAAAATATTTCCCCCCTCCTTTTCCCCCCTTCCCGTTTACATGTTTTTCTCCACCTTCCACTTTCTACTGTAATATTTTTGAAATTCTGAACATTAACAGAATTTGTTTTATGGTGGGGGGGTGAGTGTAGAAGTTTAAAAAAATACTCTTAATAGTCTACAAGTAAAAAAGAATTACTCTCATATTGACAACTACTTGTGTTATGAAGAGATTTTAATGTAATATTACTATATATTTATCTAATTTTTGCCCACCCTCCCCTTTTTTTTCTTTCCTTCCCATTCACACTTTATTTTTGCTTGTGTAGATTTAAATAAAGTCTGTCAAAACAGTGCAATCTGAGTTTAAATAGACAGTAAGTAGCATTTCATCAGATGTGTTCAGTAATATAATTATGAGGAATTTAACCTTGTAATTGCATATTAAATCATAATAAGGTTACCAATAATGTGTCTACACGATCACGTTTTTATTTTCGTAAGTTTTTATTTAAGGAGTAAACTATTCAGTCCTAAACAGTATGAGCAAAGCAATCTGAAATGCTTGGAATGAGGATTGTTTTGAGTATACCAACATGGCTGCTAAGCCCGCCCCCTGGCTTCACTTCAACAGCATTAATTCTTAAGGCATGCCGCCTTCTATGATTATACCTCCATGGGGTGAGAGAACAGCAGAAAAAGAAGGTGAGGACCGTTCTTGATGACGTTCAGGGACTTCGCCCGTCAATTTTTGCCTAGAGATAGAAAATTGGTAGAGTAACAAACCACTCAATAGACATTATACGAAATACAGGACAATCATGAAATATTCATTAACAGTTAATGCATAATATGCATAAATGAACACCTGCTAATGCTATCGTGCATGCTTACTACATTTAATACATCTCTAACTAATAAAAATTGCAACTTACCTAGCTGTGAACTGCAATGCAGCAATCCTTTGCATATTTATTCAGAAGATCCATTGTATCCAGTGGAATTTGCTTGCTAGTAAATGGCTTGCACACATAGTTAAGCTTCATTCTTGCACAAGGTGAACTAACCTGGAATTAGGCCAGCACAAGTCCCTTGCGCCAGTGCAAGAGTGTAGCAAACAAAACGCACCATAACGCATATTTGCATCACTCTGAGTCAGGGAGGCAGGCACACGGACGTGTACCGGCCTTCCTGACTGAGGGGGCAATCCTATACTGCGCTGGAATGGCGAGGGTGGGCGGCCATATCCTAGCGCAGTATAGGTAAGGCTGGAGCCTTCCCACGGCAAGGAAGCGTGTGCTCCTCAGATCGCTAAAGAGCGGGCACAGATCTGAGGAGACAGTGCAGGAAAACTGACACATTTTTCGGCCTGCCTGCCCACCCTTGTGCAGTGATCACTCCTTTATTATTATTATTATTATTATTATTATTATATATAATAATAATAAATTATTAATTAATTAATTATTAAATAAATAAATAAATAAATAAATAAATTTCTACCCCGCCTTTCTGCCCGAAGGCACTCAAGGCGGCATTACAAAATTAAAACAGAATAAAATTCCATCAATTAAAAGACAATAATTAAAAACAATATTAAAAATATTAAAAATAAAACATACAACAAGCCAATCCCATGGATCATAATATGTACAAAGATAAAGGATGCAAAAAAGCCAGCCAGCCTGTCAGCAACTAAAAGCCTGCTGAAACAAAAAGGTCTTCAGCCCACGCCGAAATACCGCCAAAGAGGGAGCAGTTCTTAACTCTAAGGGGAGGGTATTCCAAAGTTGGGGTGCCACCGCCGAGAAGGCTCTCCTACTGGCCGCCACCCCTCTCACCTCTCCTAGTGGCGGCACAGTCAAAAGGGGCTCCCCCCAGATGACCTCAGAGTACAGGTAGGATTATATGGGAGGAGGCGGTCCCTCAAATACCCTGGGCCCGAGCTGTAAAGGGCTTTAAAGGTCAAAACAAGCACTTTGAATTTGGCCCAGAACAGAACCGGCAGCCAGTGTAGTCGCCGAAGCAACGGCTCGACAGAGTCAAACCGATGTGCCCCAGCAACCACCCGGAGAGATTAATGGAGAGATTCCGGGCACAGGGAGCTGTGGCAAGGTGACACACAAGTGTGGGGTGGCCATACTGGGGGGCGGTGATGTCACCCCACCCCCAGGTGCACTATGAGCTGGGAACAGCTCTTCAAATATGCTTTACAGTGCGTTTGTGACACTCCTGGGTTGGAACAAGGGACTTGTTCTGGCCTAACTTCAGGTTAGGATTGTGTCCTAAGAGAGTTGCTCTGTCTCCTCCTTTCCTTTGCAACCTCCACATCTTCCCTCCAAAAGAGCACTCCTGAGGTCAAAGGACCATCTGGTGTGGCAAAGGATGTGGTACTGGAGATCCAGGGGTAGGGGGAATCCCCATTAATCAGGCCTGGGTTCTAGGTTTCAGGGAGCTACGGTAGGGATGAGGTAACTGGCATTTGTGGTCTGGAAAGCATACATAACCCACTCACCCTCTAGGGCTGTTTGTGATGTTTACAGCACAATCCTATGTATGTTTGCTCAGAAATCCCATTGTTTTCAATGGAGCTCACTCCTGGGAAAGTGTGGTTATGACTGCAGCCTTCGTAAACAATAGGGGTAAATCTAACCTGAATCCAAAGCACACACATATGTCTAATGATTTTTTTAAAAAACAGAAAGAAACTAAGAAAATATTAAGAGGAACAATGCCCATGTTTGAACCAGGTTGTTAAGGTAACTCATCTATGCCCTCCATTATGACAGCTTCCCTGCTAATTTACCAGTCAGGTGGTCAGGGCCCCTGTGAAAGTAGGTGCCAGAAGCTTTTAACTCACATCTTGTAAGCATTTTTCACAACTGCTCTCTTTTGAATCTGGCACTATATAGTGAACTAATCAGACAAAACGTAGCTTTGAATGGAAAGTAGCACTGAGCAGTGCAGGCCGTGTGCCCATAGGATGACAGGTGCTTCAGTGTTAGGCAGAGAGCAGAACCAAAAGTTCTTTGGAGAACTTCTCTGGCTCCAAATTGGAAGCTCTTGTGGGGTGGGGGAAACCATGTGTCCCAAAACCTCCTCCGGCTTCCTTTTTGCTTCCTGTTTTATGTTCCTGTAAGTGGAAGCAGTTGTACTCCTGACTGCTGGCTGGAAGATGCCATTTTTTTTTCTGCAGCTCCAATCGTATGCACACTCTCCTGAGAATAAATCTCATTCAACCCAGTAAGATTGCGTTAACGTGCATAGGATTGTGTTCCTAGCAAAGCCCTTTTCTCACCTTCTGCCCACTCTGTTCTAGCCTGGAACACCTGCGGATCCTCAGGGAAGGCGCCGTCGTGAAGGAGGGCCGACGGTGCTTAAGGTGCCATTTCCAGGGACCGGCGGACCACAAACAGCGCTCCCGGAATCCAACCATCCACGCAAAACCTGGGAGCTTCATCTCTGCAACAAAGGGAAAGCCACTTCTGTAGGAGATGGGGAAAATATGAGAAGGTTATCGTCCTGCTGCAGAAAGCCTACCACTGGCTTCCCAGACCCAGATGAAGATTTAGACATAGAGCCCAGAGTCGACCCTGAGCCAAAACCAGATCCAGAGCCCATTCCTGAGCCATTGCCCAAGCCACAGCAATGGACCCAAATTCACAAGACAGAGATTGCACCGGAGCCTGCCAAGACGGAACCGAAGGAACCAAAGGAACCGAAGGAACGGAAGGAACCTCGTCCCGTGTCAGAGATTAGCATTCTGTGCATGCAAGGCACAAAAAGACTCGACCCTGCAGGTGAGGAGTCGGTGCCCACGGTTCCAGGGGAATGGTGGAAGGGGGCAAGGCAGGCCCAGCCATGAGGCCAGCTGAGGCAATCGTTTCAGGCAGCAGGATGGCAGGAGGGCCCCTCCCGTCTCTTACCCTCCCGCCACTACTATTCCTCTTAACTCACTGGATTGGACGAGGGGGGACTGGGGCAGAAGAGGAAATGGGGAGGTGAGTAGCAGGCGAGAAGGACTCTTCCTCGTACCTGTCTCCCTCTCTGTCCCTCTCTTCCTTTTCCAGTTCAGGGAGTGGGAGGAGAGACTGGCATCTCTCTGGGAGGGGGGAGGGCGGTGATGGCCAGGCTGCCTCGAGCATCCTGGGTCCTGGCCCAGGTGAGCAAACCAGCTAACATGAAGGCATGTCGGGAGCACAGGCTGTCTCATTCAAGGCGGCTTTGGGGACAAGCAGCTGCATCCCTTTTGAAGAAGGAAGGAGACCACTCTTTTTGCCTTGCTTCCACTACCACCTTTCCCACAGACTCATCCTCAGACGTCCGGAGTTCTTCCATCCACTTCCGATCAGAGAAGAATGACACTGAAACCATCATAAATATAATGGAGCGTGCTAAGAAGGGAGAAAAGGTACAAACATTTCCTTCCTCGCTGCTTTTCTAGTGGAACCTTTCATTTCTGGAAATTTCCACATGGACCCCGGGCATGGGATGGCAGAGCAGACTGAAACACCCCCTAAGATTGACTGGGGAAATTTAAGCCTGCCCTCCCCAACAATTAGGCAAAAAGGCTGCTGCTGCTGCAATCAAGGCTGATTGATAGGGGGGGTATAGCCCATACAGAGAGAGAGAGAGAGAGAGAGAGAGAGAGAGAGAGAGAGAGCATTGTGACTTGTAGGCCAAATCTTGAACAGTGAGCTTCTAGTTGAGAACAGTCATTCTCAAACATTTTAGCACCAGGATCCACTCTTTAGAATGACAATCTGTCTGGGGCCCACCAGAAGGGATGACATGGCCAGAGGTGCTGTCATTGTGAGGCCAGAGCCTGCTACGTTCCTGAGAATGCAACCATAAGTAACTGCAGTACAGTTATTTCTCAGCCATTTTCCAATAGCAAAGTGCATTAGAAAGGAAAAAAGCGTATTTACAAAATAACCACACAGCCCTCCCCCTTTCCAGTGTTCTATCTTGCCATATTTTCAATGATGGCTGCCCTTGGTGCTATGCAACCTACCTGAAATTGGCTCACAACCCACCTAGTGGGTCCCAACCCACAGTTTGAGAAACACTCTTCTACCAATCTATAATACAGTACAGCAGCAGTTCGCAAGCCTTTTAGAACCGGGACCCACATTTTAGAATGACAATCTGTCAGAAGTGATGTCATTAACCTGGAGGTGATGTCATGGCTGAAAGTGACATAGAGTGCAATCCTAAACTGGAGTTAGGCCGGCATAAACTAAGCCAGCAAAGTTTGGCGAGTACAAGGGACATCGTAAAGTATATTTGGATCACTCTCAGAGTCAGAGAGGCTAGCATACAGGCGTGAGCCATCCTCCCTTACTCCGAGAGTGGTCCAAATGCGCTTTACGGTGGCCCTCACGCTGGCCAAACTTTGCTGGCTTAGTTTATGCCGGCCTAACTCCAGTTTAGGATTGCACCCACAGTCAAGCAGGAAAATTAACACCCGGCATATGATAAAATCAAATCAAGTAAGTAAGTAAATTAAAAGTTTACAATAAACATAAGTTTAAACATGTATTTAAAATAAAGAACCCTCCTAATCCTTCCAAGCAGTTGCTGATCCCAAAAGCGGCACTCCTATCCACAAGTATCAAGCAGTAAGACCCACTGATTTATCATAGTCTAAAGCATATACATAGTATGCCTGTTAAAAGTACTGTAACATTTCCCAAATGCAGTCTCATACTGTGGTAGCATCAAGTCTAATATATTAAAAACAAAATACTGCACACATTTAAATGAATGGGGACCCACCTGAAATTGACTTGTGACCCACAGTTTGACAAACACTGCAGTACAGTATTCATGTCTTTTCAGTATAGTTGGGATTCCTTTTTAATTTAATTTGTATGTAAGGTTTGACACATTTAACTCATTCAGTGGAACTAGAGGAAGAGGTAGGTTCCCCAATCCTCCCTAATCTGCAAGCAAGCAGAGGATTGAAGCCTCCTTGAGAGTGGCTGTAGGCAGATGCAAAATGCAGGACAATCAGGTCTACCACTGCCATTAGCTCAGTGGTTCTCAAACTTTTTAGCACCGGGACCCACTTTTGAGAACAACCATCTGTCCAGGACCCACTGTAAGTGACGTCATGGCCAGAAGTGCTGTCATTGGGACACCAGAGCCTGCTGCTTTACTGAAAATGCAGCAATAAACTGGGTTATTTCTCAATCACTTTTCAATAGCAATATGAATCAGAAAGAAAAAGCCTATTTACAACCTTGACACAAAAACACAACCACACAGTCCTCCCCTTTTCCAGCATCCCATCTTCCCCTATTTTCAATTATTGTCTCCTCTAGGTGTTTCACGACCCACCTGAAATTGGTTCGTGACCCATTTACAGGCCCCAACCCATAGTTTGGGAACCAGAGCTCTAGATCATTCGGAGTGGATGCTTTTGTGAGCTTTGTGACTGGGCCAGCCCTTCTTGTTTGCAAAAACAGTGCAATCTTTCTGAGCAGCGGCGTAATTAGACAAAAAAGTGCCCGGGGCAAGGAAATATTTGCAGTGCCCCTGGGCAAAGGGAGGGGCCTCCATGCAACCCAGAAGAGGCAGCAGGGACCTCAGCACTCCAAAGTCAGTGGTTTTGCTGTGCAACAGTAGGGGAAGCTATCTAGGGCTTTTTTCTTTACTTTTTAACATTTTAAACTGGGTCTGCAGGAAAATTGCGTCCCCCTTGGTGTAGCACCCCGGGGCAGGTGCCCCTCAGGCTCCACCCTTGTTATGTCTCTGTTTCTGAGCCACCTTGGAAAGACTGCTAGAAGCATTGTGAAATACATGGGTGTTGGTCTCTGAAACACTATAAGACGCTTTGTTATTTGGCAACTGTTTTAGGCCAGGTGCAGATATGTCCTCACCTAACTAACAGACTGATTCTTGTATCTTTCTCCAGAGCTTTCTGGACAATAGTGATCAGAAAATTTGTTTCCTCCGTGCCGTCTCAGCAAGTTGCAAGGCTGCACGAGAGAACGGTCAGGACAACTTGAACCTCCCGTACTCCAAGGATGAATTAGCAGAAGTAATAGTGGTGAGTGTGTCACAGCACCGGAAATCCAATAGGAAGGTGGCAGCCAAACAGTGGGTGGGGAGCCCAGAATGACCACATTGGAGAACAAAGAAGAAGAAGAAACCAGGGAGGTAAAGCATGTTAATGTGTCAGAGAGAACAAATGGGCAGCCATATTTGGAACAGGGTGGCCAAATGTATTTTTTTTAAGCATCAATACTGCAGATTTCAGATTTCTTATGAAATGCTTATTTCATAAGAGGGCAAATAGATGTCTACCACATGATGTTTTATATTCGGGGGGGGCAGTAAACTTCTACAGAAATCAAATGAAAATATTTTTTCCCCTATACACAGTAAAATAATGGCCTGAAGGCATGACTAAGACCTCAATCCTAACCTGGAGTTAGGCTGGCACAGTTAGGCCAGCAACGTTTGGCCAGCACAAGGGACACCGTGAAGTATGTTTGGACCACTCTTGGAGTCAGAGAGGCCAGCACACAGACATGAGCCATCCTCCCTGACTCCAAGAGTGGTCCAAATGTGCTTTACGCTGGCCCTGGTGCCTGCCAAACTGTGCTGGCCTAACTCCAGGTTAGGATTGCACCCTGAAATTGGAACCACAGTGGGGGCACAGTTCTAAAGCCCCCTCCCCTGCTATATTTCTGACCCATTTCATGCCCCACTGATCATTATTTGAAAACGAAACCAGAAACCACCACTCCATATTACACCTTCTGCATAATACATAGTTTGACACAAGGAAGTCAGACAAATCTACCTGGGTGGTGGAACTGGGAGGACAGTATGGGTACTAGTCTGGAGAAGCCCTGGGTGGTGGTGTTTTTTTTCCTGGTCCCTTACAGTACTCTCTTGGGAGAGGCTGGGCATTAATGGAGCATTGACAGGCTTGTATTTTACTTCTTGGTTTCTTTCAGCTGGTGATGAAGACCCTTCCCGTTCATTCAGTGCCACCCACCATGATGTATGCAGCCTCAGGTCAGAATGTCAAGACAAAGGCTGACAAAGACTGCCAGAGTGTCAAGGCAAAGGCTGACAAAGACTACCAGAATGTCAAGACAAAGGCTGACAAAGACTGCCAAACTTCTCCCACCAAACCACCAAAAACTGACAAATGCACCTCCACTGACAGCAGGGAACAGATTCAATAAACCGCAGGCAACCTTTCAATTTTGGAACAGATCATATTAAAATGCTTGGCAAGAGGCAACTTAAGACCGCTGTGTAAGGAAAGAACTTTCTGTACGCGCCGATGTATATATGTGTGATTATAGTGGAGGAGGTCTGTCTCTTGAATGCTGTATAGCAGTATTTCCCAAACTGTAGGTGCGGACCTATCAGTAGATCATGAAAAGTTTCTGAAATATATATATAAATTGCATATATTATATATATATATAAATTGCAAGCACCCTTAACCAGTTTGCAGAAGACAATTGCAACAGTGGGCAAGCCCGATGGAGAGACTTCCTTCGTGGCTGAAATGTTAATCAGTGGTATGAGATAAACTTTATACCCCCAAATTAAAATGTCAAATTTTCCTATTTTCTTAATTAATTGGCAAGCCATAGATCAAGTGTGAACCCCTTTTCAGCCTTTTGTCTGGCCTGGAAGTCCCTAACTACCCACCTTGCTCTCCAGTTCAGACTTCTGGGTACTCTAAAGGTTTGGGAGAACAGTCCTGGAACTCTGTTTCTAGGGCAAATATCTATACACATAACTATGCGTAAGGTGTCTAATAGCCTCAGGAGCACAGAACCCTAAACCTAATCAATTAATTATTATTAATAAGTTAATAATAAAATTCTTTCTAAATCACTTTTTGTTGTCTAGTAAAGCTATGTGGGTTGCGATAGATTATCATTTTGGGGCAGAAGATTTAGTCGAGCGGGTTAATGCCTCCATTTGCCTGAAGATAAGAGCTGAAGAGCTGAAGGTCACCAGTTCGGGACAGCCGGAAGTCTCTGTGAGCGGCAGACCTCATTAATTGCGACTGATTATTAACAGCTGAGCTTCGGCTGCCTTGTGTGAGGGGGAGTTGTGCCGAAGTTCAGCTGCTTCTCTGGTGGGAGCAGGGAAGCCACTTATCAGCCAGCAAGAAGACAAACGGGTGGCCAGAAAGGAGGACTAAATCCAGAAAGATCCATCTGTATGTGTGAAGTTCTTGAAAGATAGAACATTTCTGTAAACATTGTAAAAACCTTCAGGTTTCTGAATAAAGTCTACCTGTGTAAACCGCCTTGAGTTATAGTCATCAGAGAAATCTGGTGACCTAAGAAAGGCGGTATATAAATCCAAGTATTATTATTATTATTATTATTATTATTATTATTATTATTATTATTA
>JAJKFI010000001.1:488675-504605 GCA_029204185.1 Lerista edwardsae
ATTATTATTATTATTATTATTATTATTATTATTATTATTATTATTATATTTTAAAAAGAGAGTCCAGATGCTAAAACGTTTGGGAAGCACTGCTGTATAGCTGTAGAATTTTCTGTGCATGTTTTTACAAGACTGTAAGAACTGCAGTTTTTGGCCTCCTAGATAGGTGTGATTTTAATTTTACAAATTTCAAAATAATAACAAGCACATTTGCATAGTTGCCCCCAAGCTTGTAGCGATAGTTGCTTATTATGGGGGTGGGAAATTTCTGTTCAGCAGCATTTGGCATTTCTCTGAGGGCTGTGGAAAAAGCCCAGGAATCCCACTCCCTCAGGGCCAAACTGGATGTTCAAAGAAACCACATGTTGTTAAATGTGTCCCTGGCATGCTTGCCTGCAAAATGAAAGGTGGGTTAATACCCACCTTTCAATACCAAACAGAGTGAAGGCAAGAACAAAATACTTTTGGAATTAAAAGCAGATCCCATCAACCACATATGCTTAATAGGCAAGCAGGACATGCTCATCTCTTACAAATGCACCAATGCCCTCATGCCTCATCAGCCCTCCATATCAATAGCTTCTTTCTTTTCCTCTTTCAGTCTTTCCTTCCTCTTTCAGCCTAAGGCTCTAGATCCTCTTTTATTTTCTGCAGTTACTCTCTTGTTGGCAAACTCTATTACTTTCTTTGGTCTGCACGAGCACTGCTAGGCTGGTGACACACTGAGGTGTTTTTTTTGTAGCTTCAAGTGCAGGAAGCACAAGAGAGCTTTTTTTTTCTTTAGCTTCCAGCATGCGCTGGTCATGTTCTTTTTTAAGATTCTACCGTGCTGGCGACACTAGAACTTTAAGTAGCAAGCTAGAAAAGATGGCTACCACCATGATTACATCACTTCCGCCTATTTTCTTTGAAAACCAATGCAGGAATGTGCACCATTCCTGAAAATCAACCAACCCAGCTCTCCAAGCCCTGAATGGCTCTGAAGGTGAGGGGTAGGGGCCATGTTACACAGGAGTTCAGGCTCCTGCAAGGCCTAGCATTTCTCACCCCCCCCCTTTTTAGGAACACCACTGCATGAACTTGTCAGAAACATGGTGGCATCTGCTGACATTATATTATTTATATCACCTACTTAGTACACTTTTAAAGCATTTAAAATTAATAAAAATGATAATCAAAACACATAACACCGCTTTCTGCATTTTCCTTTTTTTAAAATCACAAAATCTGTGAAAAAAATGAAAGCATTTTCAAAAACCTCCACTTACAGCAGGTGATGATGTCATTCCCAGAAACCCTAAGAGCTGCCTTTGAACCTGTTGTCAAAAAGAAGCAGCAGCATCAGGCTTAGCAAGAGGCAAACTGAAAAATGTGCCTAGAGGCAAATGCTAATGTCTAGGGCCATTGTCTTTTTCCAAGGGCTGAAATACAGTATGTAGCTTTTGTTACATTTAGGCTACAATCTTACAAAAATATACCAGAGGATATGTCCTATTGAACCCAGTGGGGTTTATTTGCCAGCAGACATTCATAGGATTCCATGGAATGTTCACCTGTGTATGTTTACTCAGAAGTAAAACCCTTTGTGGTCATACTTTTGAGTAAGTATGCATAGGCTAGTCCACTAACAGTTCAGCTCTAGGCACATCTACTCAGAAGTAAGCTCTATTGAGTTCTGTGTGACTTATTCCCAGACAAATGTGAAAGATTGCAGCTTATGCTAGCGTTTATATTTATCTGGGACATTTTTATATCATTTTTATTTATTTTGCAAACTATTGCAACCCTTTCCAAGAATTTGGGATGAAATGCGCTAGATCTTAAAATGTACTGTATTGTATAGTAAGTGTCAAGGCAAGAATAAGCAGGCAATGAAGACAACACTCTAAAGAAGCTGTTTAAAGTTGGTTGTTGTACAGTCTTCTGGGATGTAGCTGAGTGAGCGTAGCTACTTGTGGGTGTCGTGACAACCTTGTGCACTTCAAAATGCACTACTCCACCACTGGTGGTAAATACAACACTGACCTGCCAATTTAAATGCAAGCCCGAATGCACACGCGGTCCATCATTCTTACACCCGTATTGCTGTGGGGACGAGCTGTGGCTGGAGGTAGTGTATGATGACACCCCTGCAGTGTGGTCCACTACCATTATCCAGTCTCCCGGTAAATGCAGGTACATCTCCCCCTCTGAAGCCTTCCTAGCCCAAAGGTACAGCTCATTTGCACAGAGAAACCGCGCCCTCCACTAAACTACGTTGTAGAATTGCTGCTATTTAGCCACTAGCAAAGCGACAAATAAGTGCGCAAGTCAACCCGGAAGTGCGACTAGGCGAATGTCTAGGTTTTCATACGTCCATTGTCTTTTTGCGAAGCTACGGGGACGGGTGGGCGGGACTGCTGCATGTCGCGCGCGCCTGTGACGCAACGAGAGGGTAAGTATGCGAGTCGGGGAGGGGAGGTTTAACAGGGGAGACGGGAGAGCCTGTCTGTGTGGCTGGCAGACCATCCCGTTTTCCTGAACAGGTGATGAGGTGGAATTGCTAACCGGCAGTTATTTTACCTGCCCACACCAGGTATTTGAAAAAGCTGCGGGGCTTAATGTTTTTTCCCTTATTGAAAAATTAGTAGGAAGAAAATTCTGCTTTTTGGTGTGTAGAAGATAAAAGTAGCTGTTTTATGCACGCCTACTTAAGAGTAAGACCCACTGCAGTCAGCCTGGGCTAGAGGTGGTGGGTGGGCTTGACAAAGTTAGAAATGGCGTGAACAACGGAGATGCAGATAAATACCTCTCTCTCTCTCTCTCTCTCAAAATACCAATTTGGAGTCATTCAATAAAACTGGTTGATAATTGGTTCTGGGAAGCCAAAGACGAAGTACAGTATTCCCTCCCATATTGTATTACTGTTCGATTAAATGTCATTGTTATGGGATGTGTTGGTAGCTTTGGTGACTTTAAATGGGGATTAAACAACTTCATGGAGCAGCAGTCCCCCCCCCCACCTGCAGTAGCATGGTATGCCTTGATAATTCTCCAAGAACTGATGGTGTGTCTTGGTCATTTTAGCACATTGTCAATGTGCCATGAGGTGGAAAAGGTTGAAAATTGCTATCATGGGGGGTAGGCGGTTTCCGTTAGATATCTGAACGCAGGACCAAGCATTAGTTGACTTGGTTTTAAGTGAACAGGTGTGTTTTGCAACTTCAGTTTCTCAAAAGGCATTGGAGAAAGTTGGAGAGAACTTGCACAGCTGAGTAAGCAAAAGCTCTTTTATACATTTGGAAGCAAACAGCACACTCCTGTGCACATCTTCTTACAAGTCCCATTTAGTTCAATGACGCCGACTCCCAGATAAATATGCATAGGATTGCAGCCAAAGTCTGTCATATTTTCTTTTGTGTTCCCTGCCACAGTAACTCACCAGAATTGAAGCAGACTTATAAGTTATATGCATTGCATTTATGTTCCACCTTTCATCCATGCAACCTAAGGCAGCGTACCCAGCTTCCCAAGCAGTTTGCTGTATCGGCGCTGCCTTACCTCAGGCTTACACTGCAATCCTGCGCCTATCTCCTCAGAAGCAAGTCCCTTTGTGTCAAAGTGGGGCTTACTTCTAGGAATGTGGGTATAGTATATGATTGCAGCTTTAATTAGCTTCTGGATGTTTGGTGCATCGTGGTCCAAGCATGTTGCCTAACATCCCACTGGTTCAGCTACTGTTTCTATCTTGCAAGCCCAATTTTGCTAGGGAGTAGTTTATTCTATATCAGTGCTATTCAAACTCTGGGTTGGGACCCACTTGGTGGGTCACAGCCTGATGTCAGGTGCGTCACAGAAAGTTGGGAGCAGCCATTTTGGAAACTGCAGACCTTACTCTTGTTATATTCCTTTTGTGAGAAATATAACAGTTTGAATTTTCAAGTAAGGTTTTTTTTGTTTTTAGCTCAGTGCTTTTACATAATATTTTGTCCTAATCGTGCTTTCTGTCAGGGACGTTTCATAGTTGTATAATTGCTGCAGTCCAAGAATGCCTATTTGCATTTCAGGAGTGTCATTTTGTGTCACAATGACAGCACTTCCTGCTTGATGAAGTCACTTCCTGCCACGACATGACTTCCAGGTTAATGACATCACTTTTGGTGGGTCCTGACACGAGTGCCATTTTAAAAAGTGGGTCCGGGCCTAAAAGGTTTGAATACCACAGCTGTATATAATTAACAATTAGGGCATTTCTTCCCTACAGACTTAAACTGGTGTAAAACAAGTGGAGCTGTTTTGATTTTTCCAGTACGGTGGCCATGATAAGAATTTTATTGGACATGTCTAGTCATTCTAGCTGAACTATAGTTCTTGGTAAAGAGGGAATGGCTGAAACCAGGTTACAGATTGAAACACAGCCAAAAACATAGCCATCTAGGGTTGCAAGTTTTTAATGAGCCTTACCTCTGTTGCTTTAACATCTTCAAATGCATAGCTTAAGGTTGTGAAGCTTTCCCACCACTTTCTCATCATACTGAGAAAAGTTTTGATCTGCTGTGAATTGCTTTGTGTTTTGTGCTGCCACACAAAGCAGCTTAAATGGATAAAAGGCAAATAACAATATGTTGCCTGTTCAGTTGCCTTCTTGAAAGATTTGAAATGTAGTTTAATTTTCTTGATCATGCATTGATCAAGAAAACTCAAATGAACTTCAATCCAACTTAATACAAGAGACCCACCAAACCTCGCCCTCCTTTCTGTGGGAATGGGTGACAAGCTCCAGCCTGGCTATATGGAAGCCCAGATTCCAACTGGTCCACCCCCCCCTCCCCATTATCTACAGCTGATTTAAAAACACCAATTATATTGTGTCACAATACCTTTATTAATCTTTAAGATGTCTGCTATCTTATATATATTTAAAAAAGTATATTCCAGACTATCCTTCTGGAATTAAAAGAAATACACACACCCTTTTACAGACTTCCTTCAAAATCAGGAAGCAGCTGAAAGTTGTTTGAGATACTAATGCACCATGAGCCTTACAGTTCTATATCTTTATAGATATATCTTTATGCAGCATGCTAATTTATGTTCATTTGTGTAGGTCTTCGTAGAACGACAAGATACCACTGCAGTTGATAAAATTTCGGTCAAAAATAGCAAGATGGCTTCAAATCCGCCAGGACAAGGTATCTTTTTACCTTTCGTAATCTTTGCTTATGTCTGTCTAGCTACAGAAAAATTCTCCCATTATTTCATTTTAGAATGGAGTAAAAAAAACCTGTGAAATGTTGTGGGCAGTAAAAACAAATGAATCATCCTTTCTGTTATCCCAAGGAATATCTTTCATTCCTTTGCAATGGGAACATTCTAGTCATTTGTTTCCAAACTTTATGGAAGTAGTTATCTTGAGGACTGGCAGCTCTGAACTCAAATTGAAACATTCTGACAGGCAGGGCTAGTTTGGATTAATGAAAACAATAAGACCTAGAATGAGGCAGTTGTGATTCATTAAGGCCAATTTATGTACATTTATTTATGCACATTCACACACCCCTTGTGATGTTCATCCAGTCCACATTTAAGACTGACAATGTGTGTTCCCATCTAGGGCTGTTAGTTGCTCATAACTAGAGGTTGATTAAGGGCAATGACTTGCACATGCTGTTTTCAAAAAAATACAGTAGTGTGGTTCTTCTAATGTGATCTCTGGGTGTTTACTGGCATTTAATTCATGAATGTGCAAATTCAGCATCCATGCCCTTCACAAATGATTTGTTGCCGAACATAATTCTAATAATTCTTATTTATATGGCACCACCGGTTGGTGCTTAGAGCACTTGCATAAAATAATAAAATGCAATTTGCACACTTGGTGGCTTTCATATTGCAGGAAAATTTTGCATAAAAGTTCAATTAAAGCCTGCTTTATGAAAGGGGGGAAAACTGGAAGGTAGGCTAAAGGAGAAAAAAACAGTGACTCCAAAAAGCATTAAAGGAACAACAAGGGCTTCAAAGTGGTTTTTAAAGAGGGGAGGCCAAAAGTGAATATTCTCATTAAGCAACTCCTTCATAGACTGTCTCAGTAAAAGGCCTACTGTATTTTTCATCTGTTCCTTACAGAATGGTATATTACAAAACAATAAGTCCATTAAACAGCAGTATATATGGCAGTTCCCAAGGTTCTTCTACACTTTTATCATGTTGTAGAACTGAACCTGGGAGGGGATTCTGCCAATGAAGAGAGTAATAGAGCTAAATAAGACTAGATTCTGCACCTCTGTCTCCATTATCACCTATGCAGAGACCTTCTGAAGGCTGCAGGGACCTTCAGAATGGCACCTGTGACCAGCAGTGATTCCCTTTAAAATGGCTGGCAGAAGCTTCTGCCCACCATATTTAAGCGGTCCATGCTGGTCACAGGTGCCATTCTGAAGATCCTTGCAACCTTTGGAAGGTCTCTGCAGCATTCAGAGGCTTTTGACACTTCCTGCTGCACTCTGCTGACTCTCTGAGGGTCTCTGATGGTAGGTACCCCTTGCACCTAACCCTTTATCTGTAAATTTGCTACCTGTGAGGATTTCCAAAAACCCAGTCCTCTTGTAAACCACCTTGAGCATTTTCCAATGGAAAGGCAGGACATAAATATTTTTTAAAATAACATTGGCCTTTATTCTGCATTCCATGACTTGTTGTAATGGTGAGTGTTATTTGTGGCCAATGTACCATCTTTTGCTGAAGTCCATTTAGGTGTTTTTGTTGCTATTTCTAAAATGTAATCATGTATGATAATTTCATTAGGCTTGCTAATTCCCAAACGTATATTCACCAGAAATGTATTGATGCTGGAAGCAAAAAAAGAAAACTAAATTTTTTTTTGCTTCCAAGATTGAGCAAGTAACAATTTTTACTTTAGGTAACAAACAAGACTAATTACTACTCTTGGTTTTTAAAGAGTTGTAACTATCCCAGTCAAATGAGCTGTGGATCAAACAAGATAATTAAACCAGGATTCTTTTTATCCAGTTAATGACCAGTTGCTAAATTTTACAAGTAATGGCCCAGAAGGCCTACTGCCTTTACAATAGGCCTGCGGTTTGGAATCTGTTCCAAGAACCCCTACGGATATCAAATTCCACAGATAATGAAATCTACAACTGGAAGGCCTCAGAGTACTTCCTGGATACAACTGGAAGCAACTTTCAGTTGCGTCCAGGGGGGTCCTCTGAGGCTCTTCAGCAGCAGAATTGGCATCCACGGATACTGATATATACACAGATGCTGAACTCCGCAGAAAAGAAGGGCCCACTACATATTAAAAATACTTACCTGCGGAGATCCACTCCAGCTCCCCACCCCCACAGATACAGAAACAGCAACTACAGGGGAATCCTGCCCCCCACCCTCCCATTAAAGTTGTTTAGATCCTTGCCAGGGCAAAAATGTTCTTGCTTTTACAGTCACTATAAGCATTCTAGCTTATAGCAGCATGTGGGCAGGCTGCCAGCAGCCTGAATGCTTGAAGAGACTTGACTGACACTAACAGGAAGCAGGGAGTTTATAGTTTCCTGTTAGTATTAAGCTAGTCCAGTGTTTCTCAAACTGTGGGTTGGGACCCGCTTGGTGGGTTGGGACCTGATGTTGGGTAAGCTGAGAGCAGCTATCTTGGAAGCTGCAGGCCTTACTCTTGCTATATTTGTTTTGTGAGTATTAGCAGTTTAGATTTTCAAGTTGAGTTTTTTTTAATTTTGATTTTATTTCAGTTCTTTTACTTAATATTTTGTCCCAATCTTGCTTTCTATCTGGGTTGTTTCACGGTTGTGCAATTGCTACAGTCCAAGAATGCCAGTTTGCATTCTAGGAGTGTCATTTTATTATTTATTGAATGAATGAATTTTTATACCTTGCCTTTCTGCCCCGTAATAGGGCACCCAAGGTGGCTTACAATATTATGCCACATAATAAAATAAAAATTATGTTACAATGACAGCACTTTCTGCTTGATGATGTGATTTCCAGCTACGACATCGCTTCCAGGTTAATTACCGGAATGAGTGCTATTCTAAAATGGTCTAAAAGGTTTGCAAACCACTGATCTTGTCTTTTCAACCATTCAGGCTGCCGGCAGCCCACATGCAGATTGCTATAAACTGTTGCTACTGAATGCGTATAGTGACCTGTTAAAGCAAGAACATTTTTGCCCCAGTAAGGATCTAGCAATAATTCAGGGCCCAGTCCTGTCCAACGTTTACAGCACTGATGCAGCCATGCCATGCATCCTGCAATTGGGGGGGCAGTCATGGAGGCCTCCTAAATTAAGGGAATGTTTGTTTCCTTACATCAGGGCTGCATTGTGGCTACATCAGCTCTGGAAAGTTGGATAAGATTAGGCCTTGAATCTGTATATACCAGATTGGCAGGTACGATGGCCCACCTGTATACTACTTTTCCACCAAAGTTCACAAACCAGTTTACATAGCTTGAGAAATAAATGGTTCCCTGCTCCAAAAGGGCTCATAATCTAAAAAGATGCAGATGAAACACCAGCAAAGAGCCATTAGAGAAGGCACTATGCTGCAGATGAATTAGGTTACTCTCCCCTTGCTGAATTTAAGAAGTGCACCACTTTTAAAAAAAACAAAAACTGCCTCTTATTCAGTTTGCAAGGTGCAAATCTGATAGCTGATTGTACCGCTTCTGAATGCACCCCTCCCAAATTAAAAACATAGAATCTCCCCTGTCTGGAAAATGTTAGCCTGTGGATTTTAACCTAGCATGTTTTCCTCCTATACTAGTGTTCCCTAGGAATGTGGAGTGGCCTTTAACATTCATTTCCCTTCTCACCTACATTCTTTAGTTGGAAGAGCTGTGCTACATGATATTTCTGAATAGGTAGCTTTGTGTTTTGGGATATGGGAGATTGTGGGAGGCAATTGGTTTTATTTTCAAAGGCGACTTATACCTGTTGACCTCCTGGTCATCAGCTGTGTAGCATGTACTTTTTGCTCATGAGCCCTGAATGGCAGGCAATTTTTGCCACATGAAAGTACCCAGAAAGAATATTATGTTAGCAAAGCACTTTTAGAATATTCCTTAAAGAGGTTGCTTTTCTTCTCATTAAATTAGCCAAAGTCACAGTAAATTAAGAAGATGTTGTTCTGTCAGGAAAGGGTAAGGGAGGACTTCAGATACTGTTTTATTTAGAATTTAAATAATTGATCCTAATAGATAGCCTACAACCTCAGGGCATTCATTACTCGATATACACATATTTCCCCAAGGACTCTATATTCATAAACCAGTGAATGTGTTAGATTCTTCCACCTATGTGATCACAGTTATCAGAGGCGAGTAAAATATTCATACTGCTTTAATAATTCAAGAGAAATGTAATGAGTAACATGAATTTGGCTTAATTGTTACTGAACGTGTGGCAAATTGTTGTAAGAAAGTGATAGAGAATTACTTTGTTGATTGTGATAGCTATAGGCACAACTAGGTTATTATAAATTGTGCAGTGATTGTTTACATGGTGCCCAAGAATCTATATCTTATTTCTGAACTCAGACGGTGTGCAGGTGGACAGCTAAGGACAGGACTTGGGTGGTCCAACAGGTCGTCCTCACTGCTGATGCTGCAAGCAACATGCAAAATCTTGTTAGCTACAAAATTAGACAGTAATGATGTACAGAAAAAGAGGTGCTGGTGTAGAAACTTAAAAAAAAACCACCCCAGAATCTTAAACATAGTTTCTGTGTCAGTCTGATCGCACTCCAAACTACCAGAAGAGACCCATACATGCCGCCCTGAATATAGTGTGATAGGAACAAACCATCCCTGAAACTTGGCTTCTTGGGGAATCACAGGCTGCCTTCCTGTAAGCCAAGCCAACCCCCTGCAGTCATTTTATGTATTTATTCAAACTATACAACACTTTTCTCCCAAATGGGTATCCCAAGTGGCCTACAAAATCTAAAATATAATGGTTTAAAAACATAACATAAAGCAAATACACATATAAAACACATGATTTTTAGAAAATTTAATGATATAAAGCAATTGAAACTACCAGTATTTAAAACAAAACACACCAGCAATCTCCCAGTCATAAAAGAATGAAGGAGCAAGCCCACAAAATATAGAATGGCAAAAAAAAAAAAAAAAAAACATGTTTTACAAACCATCTAGCACAAAAATGATCAAATGACCAAATCAGAGGGCTAGTCTGAAAAGGAATGTTTTAAGGCCTTGCTGGAAGGGGCCTAACATAACTTTATGAGTAGTGTTATACTGGTACCTGAGGCCTTTGATCATTGGAAGCTCCAGAACCATTGAGAGTTAAAATACGGCCTTCTCCATTTCTCCCTGTAGCCCAAAGCAAGCTGCTGGAGGAAGGACAGGTGAGAGACAGGCCTTCTCATTCACCTTGGGGAAATGTGGGGCAAGATACCTCTGTGGAGAAGAGGGGCAGGTGCACGTCCCTACTTGTAAAATGCAGATTGCAGAAATTAGCTGGCCTCTTGTTTTGTTTTAGGGCACAATCCTAAACTGAGTTAGGCCGGCATAAGCTAAGCAGGCAAAGTTTGGCCAGCACAAGGGACACCGTAAAGTATGTTTGGACCACTTTTGGAGTCAGAGGCCAGCACACAGACGTGAGCCATCCTCCCTGACTCCGAGAGTAGTCCAAACACGCTTTATCATGGCCCTTGTGCTGGTCCAACTTTGCTGGTTGAGTTTATGCCAGCCTAACTCCAGTTTAGGATTGTGCTCTTAGTAGGCATTTTTCTTACAGCTGGAGTAATTCAATAACCATACCTTGGTGGTTTGAAACACCCTTGGCTCTACCATAGGTTTTTGATGCTTCTTCAGAACTCAGTCTCCCCATGTTTCTCCACAACTCTTATCTTTTTTCTGCCAGCTGCTTAGTCAAATGCTGGATTGTTTCCCAAGCCAATAAGATTGCTGTATGATGACACTGATGGTGATTGGCTTGCAGAGGGCAGAATGTGGCCCATGTTCTTTAACAGCGTATTGAGACTGATACCCTTCAAGATATTGTGGCATGTAGTGTCAAGTTCATGGGATCTCTTGGGGCATCATTATCAGCCACTGGAACCACTAGACCACTGGTTCCCAAACGTTTTTTGTACTTTTTAAAGCGACCCTTTATCAGGACCCACCTAACTTCACAAGACTAAAAATAATAAGAAAAGTTTCACTTTATCAGCCACTCAAACCTCTTTGTTTTTTTTACCATGGTGAGGGGCTGCCTTCTGGACTGTTTGAACTCCATGTTCATTGGATCAGGACCATTCTGGTGACCTTGTGTTTCCCTTCACCTGGTCTTCCATAAGGAACAATTGCCAATTCTTGAGTAACTGCACACATCTAGCTCAGTTTTGCTGTCCATAGGGCTCAATACATTTTCCTTGTCAGCTTGGAGGCACTTCCTTCTATTCCGTTCCCCTCCGCCTGCCCTTTAAATTTGCACCACGTTCGCATATTTGTGTTATGTGCTGCTACATTTCTGTTTCCGTGGGGCTCAATACATTTTACTTGTCAGATATCAGCTTGCCAGTTTCATGGCCCACCAATAATTGGGTCCCAACCCACAGTTTGGGAATCACTGTTCTAGACTCTTTAGTAATTTTCAAACTATGTTTTTTTCCCCAGTAGCAGACTTCTTAATGCAGTAAAGGTAGATTATTCCTTACCCAGACATCTGAAATAAGACATTTTTTTGTCCAATACTTAAAAAAAAACAAAAAACAACTTTCTGTAGAAAGAAGGTCTTGCACTCATTCCCATGTACAGGCTGTAAGTTCTGTGCTCTCTGGTGTTTGCCAATATAGCACACACCAATGTCCTATATGTCAAATATCAAAAAGGCCAGCAAATACCCAAATGGGAAACAGTGAAAGAACAAGAGGGAGCATTTCTCATTATATTTATGCAATTATTCCAAAATCCAGACAGCTTCCTGTCCCAAGCAGGCTGGATACAGGATACTCAACCTGTATTTGTTTTAAGACCAAATGGTCACTGCTGTCACTACAAATGCCAAATTTTGCTGACTATATGTTGTGTAATAAGGGTGTACAAACTTATAGGTACTGACCCCAAAACATTTTTTAAATGCCTCCTTGTAATGTTTTAACACCATCAGTCTACAGTCAAGATGTCCTTTATTTTGGATTAACCCTCAAAGCAGTCTCCCAAGGATTTCAATGGAATATCTGTCAAAAGACTTCAGGGTAAATGCTTTATAGATGAAAGCTGTTGCGCTGCTTGTTCAAACAAAATTACAGTTGCTGTCCATGTTTCCTGATTCGTTTAGCTGCAGGAAATCTATTCAGTGCTGAGGGTAACAGCAGACGAACATTGTGAGCTGGAGGATCATAGCAAAGTTGTGTATTCCAGCTGCTGGTTCTTATGCAATCCATATTGCATAATAATTGACTTCTCTTGAGTGTTGTGGTCATAAATGCGGTGGCCACAATGTGCTTATTTCTGAAAACATTCTTTTCGGTTGTGAAGTGCTTGAAACTTGGATGTGCTGTAGAAATAATGAAAGTTGAAAAACTATATTTTGGCCTTTTATATCTTTCCATTAACACTGATGCTTCTATGACCTTGTCTTATAGTTCCCCCTCCCCATTATTTTCTCAGACCTATCTTGGCAACCATCAAGAGTATAACCCTAAAATGGGAAACAAGCCGCCTTGGGCATTTGCTTCAGCATGGGAAATGAGGAATATAAATTCTTCAAATAAATAAAACATAAATTCTGTGATTGCCATGATTCTAATAAGTCCATATGGGTGGCACCAGAATGCGCACAAAAAAGAGATTATATTATGTATATATTTATACCCCACATTTTCACCACACTCACAGGAATAAACTAGGACCTAATCTAAATTTGCACAATAATTCTGATCACAGAGTTTAAAATGCGTGTAATGCAGACTTTTCTGCCTCGGTATGTGCTTGTCGCATACAGTGCTGTAGTGCAGGAGCCTGCTTATAGTTCTGATACTGGCATCCAAGAGCAACCTAAGTTGAGATCATAAATTTCTTCTACTAATTAGTGTGTTTGATATGGTTAGAAAGCTCTTTCAAAGTGAGGAGAGAAGGGGAAGTTTATTAATAGACTTCAAGGGTTATGCCAGTTAGCTCTGAAGATTAGTATATTCATATTATATTAAAGAGAAGCTTTAAACTGGTGGAGTTCTGCGAAATGGTGAGCGTGGCTGATGTTCACATTCTTCTCATTTTTGCCAGGCTTTCAGAATAAAAACAGGGTTGCAATCTTGGCCGAGCTAGACAAGGAGAAGAGGAAGCTGCTGATGCAAAACCAGTCTTCCACAAATCACCCTGGAGCCAGGTACTGCATCTTCAGAGACCTGTCTTTTGTATCAGCCATGCTCGCTGGTGAAAGGAAAAAATCCAGTGTTGCTTTTTCATGCTGGTAATATGTGCATCTGATGGATCCGTTTCCCATAAGAGTTGTAGACACTGATTGATCCCAGGAACTAGCCAAGCAAGAATAGGAGATCCATTTGTGACTTCCTGGTCTCTGCCTGTCTCTCTCAAGAAGGAAGTCATTGATATATTTGAAGTGTTGGTGTTTTCAGTTCTGTTCCTTAGTCAAAATTGGCTTCCAAAGGTGACATAATTTGAATCCATCATAAAACAGTAATCAAAATACCATAAAATAAAAATATTAAATTTCAAAACTGGAGACAGCCTCCTGCAGAAAACCAAGTTGGTTGGTCCTTGTAGGTAAATTCCAGTAAAATAATCTCAGCAGGCCCCATTAAAGCTATATAATTATTCCCCTGTCTTGCTAAATCTGCTGCCCTCCATAGGGACACATTCTCAAAGGGAAGCCACATTGGTTTCTTACAGCAAAAACAAGAGTCCTTGCTGCAAGAGGCTAACATTAATAACTTCCACTTTCCAGAAGGGTAGCTGCATCTTCTAAAGGTGCGAGCTCTTTCTTTGCCTATTTCCCTTTATATTATATCTAGTCAGAAATACAAGTGAAAGAATTACACATGGTGACTTAGTTCCTAATCCAACACCAGAGTAACATTTACTTGTCTAAGAACTGGACACACAAAGCCCCATCTCCCCCCATCTAGTATTTATCATGATTCTCATTAGAATCAAATAAATAGAATCAAATAAATAAATAGAATCAAATAGGAACTTAGATTCAGGAAATCTCTGGAGCTTTTCTAGGTAGGAACACCTAGAGATGTGAACCAGAAGAGAGAACAAATTCGGTCACTTCTGAAGCTGCTTTATACAGATTCTGATCATTGGTCCATCTAGCTCAGTATTGTTGGCACTAACTGGCAGTGGCTCTCCATGCATTCAGGCAGGAGATTGCCCTGGCTGGAGATTGAACCTGGGACAAAGCTGGTGCCCTTCTGTATTGCTATGCCCCATCCCTTAATGATTAGGAATTCTAACGATCTACATCCATTGTCTCGTTCTCACAGAGGGTGTGCCCAACCATGATTTCTGGGCATGTTTCCTGGAGTCCAGTGGAAGTGGCAGAATCCAAAAGTCTGCAGTGTTTCCCTTTGCTCTTCTTTTCACAATGATAAACCCCATAATGGTTTTTACACCGTTGAGATTTTCCACTGGCACTGTACTGGGGTTTAAAAAGCATCCTGAATTAAAAAGTAAAATTTATTTATGACGACTCTTCTATAATCTCTTTTTCCTCCTCAAGCGTTTAGCCTAAGCCTTGATTTATTGCTTATAGCGGAGTAGTCACTTTTTAATGTACTGTAACTTGTCAACATGTTGGCTACAATGAGACCTTCTCTGGGCTCGATCTCAACAGGAAACTCTTTTCCTGCATACAGAGTTCTGCAGCCACTCTACCAAACATATGAACTCCCCATCATGAAGACTATGGACCCCTGGTTAGTGCTGTTGTTTTATTCAGGTATCACTTTAGGCAAGTCCCTGGGGGGCACTGGTGAGAGAGCAAAACAGGCTGGGGGGGGCCCTAGAGTCTTTCTGCTGCATGTCTTCCAGTTGACTTCCTTTTCTATTTCCACTGGGGCATGGGTTCCCTTTCTATTGACCTAACCTGTCATTGCTGGAGTGAGTGCTCCTGAGCAGAGTTGCTCGTCTAGTGCTTCCACATACCATCTTGCATGTCAAGTTTCCCCCAAAGTTGATGCTTTATCTCTAAAGTAAAAACCATCATGGAACTTCATGACTCTGTGATACCCACCCCAGCCATGACAAAGCTGTGCCTTTATTCCTTGATGGTGGTTACCTTTATTGCATTTTTATGATGTGTTGTTGGATTCATTTTTCTTTTTTTCTGTTGCTTGCAGCATCTCTCTAGCTAGATCCTCTCTGAACAAGGATTATCGCGATCATGCTGAGCAACAGCACATAGCAGCACAGCAAAAGGCTGCCTTGCAGGTTAGTTGTCCTAGTCAAAGCCTGACCCATATCAGTTGTGTTGCAGGATTTATGGGGGCCTTATGCTTGAGATGCAGTGGCTCCCATGGCTTGTAGTACATGTGTCTAGAGGAGAGATTCACATTTGCAGAAGCTAAGAAATGCCCAGCGTTGTATGTAGTTCAATATTTTGAGAATACCTTCTGATGTGGCTTTGGCTATGACCGTCTCATCATGTGATCCAAAGGGCCACCATGTGTTCTTTTTTTTTTAA
Organism: Lerista edwardsae; assembly: GCA_029204185.1. Taxonomy (NCBI): domain Eukaryota; kingdom Metazoa; phylum Chordata; class Lepidosauria; order Squamata; family Scincidae; genus Lerista; species Lerista edwardsae. Next base: position 504,367 of record JAJKFI010000001.1, read on the forward strand.
GGGCGCAATCCTAACTAACTTTCCAGCATTGACTTTCCAGCTGTGCCAGTGGGGCATGTGCTGTGTCCTGCAGTTTGGGGGACAGTCATTGGAGGCCTCCTCAAGGTAAGGAAATGTTTGTTCCCTCACCTCAGAGATGCATTGCCCTTACCCCAGTGCTGGAACGTTGGTTAGGATTGTGCCCTAAAACTGATAGATAGATAGATAGATAGATAGATAGATAGATAGATAGATAGATA
>JAJKFI010000001.1:504615-530124 GCA_029204185.1 Lerista edwardsae
ATAGATAGATAGATAGATAGATAGATAGATAGATAGATAGATAGATAATCTAGCATATAAAGGAAAAAAACATTAAAAAGTGCTTTATAGTATGAGGTTTTGTTTTTTCTTCTGATGTAGATTTCTGTTTTTCAAATAAGGAATTGAGTAGGGAAGGGAAGTGACTTGCCTAAGGCTGTCCGGTGAGCCAAAGACTAATGTAGGATTTTCACCCAGCTCTGCTGGGTTCATGTTAAGTGCCGCCCCCCCCCCCCAATTCACTTGTTCTCGTGCACTAACGTATTTTGGAATCCCATTTTTTATTTTTTTCTACAATCATTGCAAGTCACTTATTTTTGAGTGGAGAGCTAACGGTGCTAGGGTTCTGAGCCTGCGTCTGCATGCATGGACCTGTGTCAATCAATATATGGACTATACAGTGACCATCCATGTGAGCAGCACTATACTGTCATCTGGTCAGGATGGAGCGGTGTGTCTCTGCATGGCTGGGAGACAGTTTAGCAGACCAAAACAGTTGCTGTGCTCGTATCTACCTGAACAGTATCAGTGCTTGGCCATCCTGTGCCACATTTTTCATTTCAGATATGCAGTCAGCATAGCTACAAAACTCTTTTTTTTTTTTTAAACTAATCCTGCCATGCCTGAATTTCAGCAGCAGAGGGTGCAGAGACAGCCTAAGAGACATTCTCAGAAGCAGCTGGGGCAGCTATTATGGAAAGCACTGCAGTTACTCATTTACGCTCAGTTCCAAACCCTGACCCTTAACCAGGCTTTGCTTACAATTCGGTCAAGGAAGGTTGCTTGACTCTCACAGAGGGTAATGGAATGTAAGCAGCCTGTGTGCAGGATTTGCATCACCTGACTATTTGAATAAAAATAGTCTCCAAATCTGTTTTGTGTTTTGCTGTTGTCATTTTTTTCATGCATCCATTTACTGGGATGACATTGACTTCCATGGCTTTATCTGTGTGCCTTTTTCAGACAAGTGTTTTCCTCTTACAGCATGCTCATGCACATTCTTCAGGATATTTTATAACCCAAGACTCTGCCTTTGGAAATCTTATTCTTCCTGTGTTACCACGGCTTGATCTAGAGTGAGAGAGACTCAGTGGGACGAAGAACATCAGTGTTCCTCCAGCACTGCAGCCAGTGACTTTCCTAGACCTTCACTTGTGGAGTTAAGAGGACTCAAAACTAGAGAGATGTTTACTTATTCATTTTGGGAACCAAACATTTGTTTTCAGGGCACATTAAAGTACTTCAAGTTTTGATACACCTTTGATTGTTTCTTTGTATTGGTTTTTTTTGCTTTGTGGCCCCCAACTTTGGAAATTACTGGTATGTTCTTGAATTTGCTATCTAGGTTCTTTATTACTTCCTTGCTCTTACTGTTTAGTTTATTATATGTCCAACATACTGCTTAATACGAATATGCAGTTGTTTATGTATATTATCTCGGTAATCGTTACAACAACCTTATAAGGTAGGTTATACTTATTTTCCCCATTTGCCAATGGATGCTGGCACTGAAAGAGGCTGAACTTGCCTAAAGCTCCCTGGCAAGTTCATAGCTGGTGTAAATTTGGAGCCAGGGACTTCCTGAGTCCCTGAGTTGGCTCATACTCTTAGCCAACTTGTTCCATTACCAATACTTATATATCACAATGGTTCTCAAACATTCTAGACTGGGATCCAATTTTTAGAATGGCACTCATATCGGGACCCACCAGTGATGTCTTTAACCTGGAAGTGATGTCATAGCTGGAAGTGACACCATCAAGGAAGTGCTGTCATTGTGACATAACAAAATGACACACATGTAATGCAAACTGGCATTCTTAGACTGCAGCAATTACACACTCATGAAATGACCCTGACAACAAGATTAGAACAAAATATTCTGTGAAAGCACTGAATGAATTTTTTTTTAAAAAACTCGCTTGAAAATTCAAACTGTTAAAAAATGAATATAGCAAGAGTAAGGTCAGCAGCTTCCAAGATGGCTGCTCCCAGCTTTCCACAATTCACCTGACATCAGGTTGCAATCCACCAAGACCCACAGTTGAGAGAAATGTATATATTAGAAGTGCATTCTTGTTATGTGGCCTTCATGAAATAAACAATCCTGATTTAGGATAGTTTCCTGCCTGTCTGCCCCCGCCTCCCCATCTGCAGTCTACAATAATAGAGAAAACTGACAACACAACTTATTGCAGGTCTAATATGAAACATATTGTCTCTTATATCTTGGGGCCAAATTAAATTTGATGCATGTAAGGGATGTGCGAATGCCACTCTTGCTTTTGCAGAAAGCAGCTGCAGAGGTGTGTGCGATCTGAATGAAAGGAAAATGTTAGATATCAACCCCCCACCTCCCTTCACCGGTACCCCAGGATTCTCAGGTGCTTATTACATTTAATTAGGCCTTGGGTCTCCTCTGCATCATTCCACTACAGTCTCCTCCGATTGGCTGCAGCTTTCTAAGATTCCAAGCAAGGTTAATCTATACTGTTTTGGATGCGATGACTAACTGTTCTTGGCCAGTTCTGTTTTCTGTGACAAAATAGCAAAAGCTCTTATATTTTGTGCTCCAGTCAGGGTTGTGTCACAGCTGTTTCCAGTCTAATAGCCTTCTTGGATTAAAAAACACTGCATTCTTCCTAGCCTAATTCAGCTATGTTATGCCACCTACCCCTATCCCTCTAAGCTTGCCTTTTGAATCTTGCCTTCTGAATCTTCTGCTTATTTTTCTCTGTATCTTAATTTTGCCTGTATGCAAAATTAATTTTGCCTGTATGCAAAAGGGGACAGCCTTTTGGGAAATAGTAGTCCTTGGTGCTTTTTTCCTGCCTTGATATGTGGGGCTATATGAACATCAGTGCTGAGAAAGTATGTCTTCAGAATGAAATGTTTGCAAAATGGCTCCGTGTTTGTGCAGATGAGGGAGAAAGAGGACCGTGGTCCTGCCTGCAATGTCATTATAGAGGTGGGTTGCAAGAATGAGTGCTCTACTCCTGGCTTTGCGCAGCGGGGGAGAATGTAAAGAACAGACATTTTCTTTAAGGATTCAAAAGGTTTCCAGAATGGTGCGTTGTAAAGTTACAAGGAGTAACTTTATCAACATTTTTAAAGCAATAATAGAAGGAACTGGAGGTGAAATCATGGACCAACTGGCTTCCACCCCAGAGAACCAGCTACTCCATAGCTTTTCAGAAGCTTGTAGTTCCCGATAATAGATGATAGGAGTACTGTCTTTGAACAATAAAGGGAGGGACATCCTGGAGAAGGAGACATCTGGACTCTGTCCAACAAAAAGGTGCCAACTACACATCCTAACCAACCTTCCAGCACCAGGGTAAGGGCAATGCAGCTTGGAGGTAAGGGAGCAAATATTCCTTTACCTTGAGAAGGCCTCTCTGTGGCTGCCCCCCCAACTGCGGGGATGCAGCATGTGCCCCATTGTCACAGCTATGTCTATGCTGAAAAGTTGGTTAGGATCGTGCCCTTATTCTATTAAACTGGTTGTCTCCAAAGGCTTTTTATTACCCAAAATGTAGTCTGCAAGCTGGACTTGATGCAAGACGGATAACTCCTTCCTGTTCATGTTTCCTCTTTGGAAACATGTTTGGCTAGTCATTGTCACCCACCCTTGTCATTGTGGTGCATTGACCATCGCAAGTTATAAAACCATAAGCAGAATGAGTTTTGATACAAGTGTGCCCCGATAGCCACAGACTTGCTATCCATGGTTTCGGTTACCCATGGATACTGGGAAGCCTACTAAAAAGATAGGAGAACATTAAATGTAACTTTCTGCAGCAAAACCACTCATGTTCCCCTATCTTGGCTTACCCAGTATCCACAGTTTCAGATGTCCACAGGGTGGTCTGGAATGGAACCACAGCAGATACTGGGGCATGCCTGTATTTCAGTTGTTAGAGAATTCCTAGACATAGAATCAAATATGTACATTCTGGGATGAAGCTTCTAAGTTTAAGAAGGAGCCACAATGCATACGGTACACATTGGTCAAATGAGTATAACTTTGCCGTAACTCATTGACTCAGCTCCGCTCACAAACGTTCTGCCACAAGAGGGCAGTCTCATTGAAAAGAAAGTGAACTGTTGTGTCTCTCCAACATTTGACAGGAAGATAGCTGTTGAAAGAGCTCATGTAGCTCACTCATTGGATTTGCTCGTAGATAATGTCATAAGAGCATGACCCAAAGTTTATTTGAAAGAATATATTGCAAATACACATTAATGAGGAAGGAAAATCTATCCTGCTACACCGTAGGCAAGTAGTAAGATAATTGTAAGCTTGCCTTTTGAATCTTCTGCTTATTTTTGTCTGTATCTTAATTTTGCCTGTATACTTCTGTTTTGTTTAATAAATTTTACGTGAAAACTATCATTGGTCTGTGCACACTCTTACTCACCCTTGTTGGATGCACGCTACCTGGGTATAATAAAGAATGCTACCCATTTTTTTTAGAGAGCTGCCATCTTTGTCCAAAGAGAGTTCCTTGATCTGCATTATTTTGGGATTTCTACGTGACCTTTCCCAACTACCACTCCAAAAGTAGACTCATAGCAACTGGTTTGGGTATGGGGAGATCATTTTGAGGTGTTCCTCAGGTCAGTGCTGTGCCTGTTGTGGCTGGATATTTCAACACCTCGCTCCTTGGAAAAAGGGTTTTCTCATTTAATACCTTTGTGAGATGGAGTGAGGCAACTGGTACATTTAGCAATTAACCCAAAGCCCACACAAAAAAAATGGAGCGAGTTGCATTCAGGACACAATTATGCATAAAACGTACCACTCTTTTGATAGTTCAAACCATTCGCATTTCATGTGAACAGAATTGTAACAGATGTTCCTATTTGTACACTTTACAAAAAATATTGATAATTACAGATGTTGGATTTTTACATGCTTTTTCTAATTTCTTTTAGAGCAAACGACACATGTCACAAAAGGTGTCTTATTTCAATCCTTTCTTTTTAAAAACAAAAAAAACAGCTATAATGGAACTAAACCCACATCAGGACTAGGGTAGTGGGATTTAAACTTTTCAGCTTATGCTGTTTTACCCACTTATGCTTCCTTTGCCCCTGGAAACAGCAAATTGTCCCAGGGCCTAGCATTTTATTGTTTCTGCTTCCTGTGGTTTTGCAAAAGTAGTGACACATCCAGCAGAAAGAATTTTAGCAATAAAAGAGATGGCTTCTAGTGTTTGTCAGCGATGGTTGAGACATAGCTGAGAAAGACCCTGGAATTGTTAGTGCACGCTTAGCTGGGCAAATATTTCATGACACAATCAGAATATTCAACAGCTTCATAATGCGCTGAAAACATTTAAGGAGTGATGGTCCTTGACAGAGTACTGGTCTAGGGCAAGTGAAAGGATAGGAAAAAGCTTTTTCTGTGTCCAATGCAGTGGCAATAATAGGCATTTTCTGAATGGCTCACCAGGTTATTATTGATCTAAAGAGGAAAGTCCCTGAAACCATGACTGCTTGCAGAGAAGGGGCTAAAACATTTGACTAGGGGAAGAGAAGATGGTTTGGTTTTTGAAGATGGCTGACAAGGTGCAGTTTGGGGTGGGGGCTGCAAGGCTGCTGCTATCGTGGACTCTCGCTGCTTTAGAACACGCATTGCCTGCTTGCAGCATACGGGTTGAACAGGCAAGTGCCAAAAAAATGCGACCCTGCAGAACCACGAGTCTCCAGAATGCTCTCTGCCCACAACCCACCTCCCCCCACAAAAAAAACAATCTCACCTTAGAAAGCTGCTCTGGACTATTCTGCCTAATGAAGGGGGGAGCAATGCAAAACCGACAACGAACATTTCTAAGTGCATGGATCCTTCACATGTATGTGTATATATGTACAGTATGTATGCAGTGGTGTCATTCAAATGATTTAGGAACAGGAACTCACTTTTGATTGGCACTTGTCGGGAACCCGGAACCAGCCACGGAGCCCGTTAGGATCCGGAACGCCCATTCTGGTCCGTTCCCCCGAATGACATCACTGCCTTCGCCCCCCTAGGAATCCGGAGTCGCTCCCTTTAACCCTCTGAGTGCCGGCCAACCATGTAGAAAAGCTCTTTGCAGAGGAATTGGGAGGGGGGGAGGGAGAGTGAAGTGGGCGGAGTCAGCCCTAATTTTATCTAGTGGAACTGAGTTCCCCCGCGTTCCCCCTCCATGACATCACTGTATGTATGACTCCCTTCCACATAGTAAGTGATCTTACTATCTAAAGTTCAGTGATGAGGGAAATAACAAAGGAGGGGAAGGCAGAGGCAAAAGTAATAAACAACTGAGAAAAGGGAGTGAGGGAAGAGGCAAGATGAATGATTAGCTCCATTTTTGGAAGGATGCAGTGTGAAGTGAACACATGAATCTGCCTTACACTAAGAGTGCAATCCTAAACTGGAGTTAGGCTGGCATAAGCTAAACCAGCAAAGTTTGGCCAGCACAAGGGCCACCGTAAAGCACGTTTGGATCACTCTCTGAGTCAGGAAGGATGGCTCATGTCTGTGTGCTGGCCTCTCTGACTCTGAGAGTGGTCCAAACATACTTTACGGTGTCCTTTGTACTGGCCAAACTTTGCTGGCTTAGTTTATGCCGGCTTAACCCTAAGTCAGATAATTGGTGCAATCCAGCTAATTTTGACCACTCTGCCTGGCTGTTGTCACAAAGGTCACTAGGCAGACCTCACACAGCCATGTTACCCAACACCCTTTCAGTGGAGATGAAATAATTAGCATAGGACCTTCCGCATGCAAATCCTACAGTGGTATCTGCAAGGACCAAAGTACTGTAAATGTGGCTTTAAGCATGCTATTGGCTCCTGCATGTGGGGCCTTTTCTTTGTAAAAAGGACCTGCAGAAAAGTCTAACCCAGCACTCCCACGTCCCTTCCTGGGCTGCACTGGCCCCTGAGCATCCCTGGATGTGAGCTCAACTCCACAAGCATTATCAACACCTCTTCCGCATTATTTTAAAAATCATTTTCATTCACAGAAACACATGACAATCTAGATGTCTAAGCACAGCACTAGCATTACTGTGAACATCTGAAGTGGTTGTTTTGCACAGATTTGGATACCTGAAAATGTCAAATGTCATTTAAAAAATAGCAAGTTTCTAGATCTCATGGCTGAAGAGACAGACTTGGTGTCTTCTGAAGTCTCAGATATCAAAGGGCTTAATCGTGGGCAGAGGCTGGCATTTTAGGACTCGGCCTAGTTCCATGTCTTTCATGGCTACTACCTATGGAGTATGGGCTATTTTTACTTCCATGTCAGAAGTGGCTAAGAATTAAATTATTGAGGCACCAAATTCACCTGGGGTCTGAGCATATTTTCTTCAGAATGAAGGAAATCCCAGTGGGTACCATTCTACTTCTTGATCTGATTTTTAATCCTTTTTAAAATGGAGCCCTTTTATCCTTTCCTCCCTTTCTGACACTGTTTGCCTTCCCATGATCTATTTGCTGTCAGATTGATTCCAGGCAACCAAAGTTAATATACTCCTGGGTTTACGTCATGCATACAGCCTAGGTAAATTGTGAAATCTGCCTACTTGACAGCTCCTCTGACTTCAGACAAAAAAAAACCCCTGTAAATAATTATTAACAATGAATTACAAACTGCATCCCACAGTTCCACAATATATATATATGTTTATATGTCATCTTTTCAAAACTGGAAAAGGTTTTATGAGGAATGAAGCCAGCATTCTGTGAATCACTGTCAGATCTTTTCTGGCTGGGGTGCAATTCATTATTTACCAGCGAACATCAGTGCTTCTGAAGTGTGCAATATTTGTTGTTTTACATGCAAGAATATAATTGTGTCTGTAATCGCTTTGTAGTCTGGCCTAGGTAAAAGAAAATGGAAGGAGGAGGAAAGGGATTACCAGAAAGAGATGGAAGCAAAAAGAACCTAGGAGCTCCTGTGCATGTAAATCAGCTGCAATCATCAACCATCAGATACAGGCAAGACTCATATTACATGCAAATTATTCTACAGTGGAAGAGAGCTGGGACCGCTCACCCTGGGTGATGAATTGGTTCTTGGAAGTGCAAGAGTCCTGTACGTTGCCACTTTCCACACCATTTGATAGAATTGGGTGTAAAAGACTGTATTAGAATATGTGGCATGTGCATTTTTTTAAAAAAGGATAACTACATTGATGAGGATGCATATTGCACATTTTGCCAAAATGCTGTAGAACAATGGTTCCCAAACTGTGGGTCAGAATCCACCAGTGGGTCATGAGCCAATTTCAGGTGGGTCGCAAAGCACCTCTCGTAGCCATATTGAAAATATGGGAAGATTGAATGCTGAAAAGGGGGAGGGCTGTGTGGTTGTTTTGCCTGTGTCAAAGTTGTAAGTAAGCTTTCTTTCTTTCTGATTCACTTTGCTCTTGGAAAATGGCTGAGAAATAACCCAACTTATTGCTGCATTCTCAGGAAAGCAGCAGGCTCTGGCCTCACAGTGATGGCACTTCCGGCCATGACCGCACTTCCAGTGAGCCCCAGACAGATTGTCATTCTAAAAAGTGGGTCCCAGTGCTAAAATATTTGAGAATCACTGTTGTAGAAGATACTCTTAGGTACACTATACTTTGGATACATGACAAAAACAAAATAATTAGTGACATTAACAACGTAGTGTTTAAATCCAGTATTTTCTCTCATTTATAGACTGTGTTTCCAAGTATTCTAGCCAATGACATATATGCACTCCCCTCTACAAATCAAAATAGACTTTAATCTTTCTGGTCTTGTGTATAAAGATTTCATAGAAACTATATCACCCAGAAAAGCTATCCAACTCTCGTAAAACAAATAAAATAAAATGGTTAAGCTTGATAGACCTTCAGCTAGCGATAGGAATAGCAGTGAAATCTATCCTGCCCTTTGACTCTTCATCTGGTTGAGGTTATCACCTGCAGTGGTTGATTAAAAGTCACACCTATTCATGGTACAGTGTGATCTTCCAAGGTGTGTTCTTCAAGTTAGGCATCTGATTTCTTTGGTTTTCTTGCAACTCTCCACCCTTGTTGTTTGGATTTATCGTTTGGATCAATGAGAGATTATGAGCAGCAGATTTTTCATAAGACGTTATCTACGGTGTCACCTCAGAATTAGATGCCTAACTTTAAGAACACACCTTGGATGATCACACAGCCCTGGCCCTGTGCTTTGTTCCACCAAATCGAGCATGACTTCTGAGCACGTGGAAGAAGTAAAAAACACTTCACAATCCAAAACCTGCATTCAGGGTGGAAAAAGAGGCAGTCTGCCTGCTTTCTCTCATCCGCTGCTCCCCTGCTCCCAATTCTCCACAAACTCTGGGTTTGTCTTCAGGAAGGAGATGAGGGACATCGCTTCTCACCAGAGTGTCCTTGGCAGAGTTGGGCAGGCCATCAAGTGTCAGAGGTAGAAGTCGAGCCTGCACTCCTTCCTACCTGTTGCTCCTGTGATGTGCTGTTGCCCACCTGGCCTAAGCCTCAATGAAGAAGAAACACCTCTTCCCAAGACACAGAAAGGGGATTGTATCACCATGAACCACAGAGCAAACTCTCTCGCCCTTTGAATGGGACTTGTGGCAGGCTTCCAAACACTCACTGGCCTCTTGTGGGCCTAGGCTAGGTTCAGGCACATGAAAGTAAAAGAATGTCATCCTTGGAAGCACTCAGAAGGCTGTTTCTTTCATTTCATGGCAGCAAATCAGCCTTGGCCACTGACTATACATTTGCTCGGGCGCTGTGCTCACAACCACCTCCTGGACGAGCAAAGTTGCATAACACAGGTGATGGTCACATTCATGCATTTCCTTTTAATATGTACACATTCAGGAGCACTGAAAAATGCAATGTGAAAGGTAGGCTTTACGAGACTATAAAAAGGTAAAGGTTTCCCCACAACCGAATGGTCTAGTCGTGACCGACTGTAGGGGGCGGTGCTCATCTCCATTTCTAAGCCGAAGAGCCGGCGTTTGTCCAAGGACAAGCTTCCGTGGTCATGTGGCCAGCATGACTATATGCCGTAGTGCACGGAACGCCGTTCCCTTCCCACCGAAGTGGTCCCTATTTATCTACTTGCATTTTTAGGTGCTTTCGAACTGCTAGGTTGGCAGGAGCTGGGACAAGCAACGGGAACTCACTCCGTTGCGCCGTCTCAAACTGCCAACCTTCCGGTCAGGAACCTTCCTGTCAGCAAGCTCACAGCTCAGCAGTTTAACCCGCTGCACCACCACATCCCTTACGAGACTATATAGGGCTGGAAATGACATTATACGTTCCATGCACGACTGCTGTAGAAAAAAATACTCCTGTTGCAGAGACGGATCTATTGTGCAGTGCCACATGATGCTTACATGGGGCGCTGTGTGCAGATGGGCACAAAAGCCACCCGTACCTGCCTGTGCCACCCACATGATTAATGATTCATTAGCCGGTGCAAGTGCTTCATATTCATTAGGCACATGCGAGCACTTATACAGACTGGAGAAGGTTGGGACACGCAGGTGCATTGTAAGGCATGTGCATGCATTTGTGCAGCCTCGTGCAGGGCTGCACCCACCTCCGGCTGAGCGCGCATCAAGAGCAGCCCCGTCACTGCTTCCACCTCTCTTCCTTCATGCACCCGGGAGTCAGGCCAGATTGGAACGCCAACCTAACTGTGGTGTGTTTTTATGGTTTTATCCTTGCCCGCAGCTGTGTGGGACAGGAGTTTTCAAACTGAGTCATGGTTGCAAAGGGAGCCATGGCATATTCACAGGGGCATCGTGGCATCACAATATGTAACCAAACGTGTCATGTGACATCACAGTCTAAGTTGCAAATTTCCTGGGTCTCCTCTCCACTTACTAGGTTTCTGCTTGCAGGAGGAGAGAAACTTGCAACACAAGGACATGTCACATTTTTTTTGTGGTACCCAATGTCATCAAGGGAGACCTGCTATAAAACTGGGTTTGGCATGAGGCGCAATGACCTACCGCCCAATCCTAACCTTCCCCCCCGTTGCTGACTGCAGTTGTGCCAGAAATGGGCGTGCTGGATCCAGTGCACGGGGCGTGGTGGTGGATCAAGAAGCTTTGGAGGCTAAATGGGATTTAAATCCACTGACACCTCCATAAGCTTCCCACACTGCACTGGGTGTCCTTGGACCTACGCTAAAGATTTTGCAATTTCACTAGTACAAGTCTGAGGAGAGAAAGTGGGGCATGGGGAGGGTGGTGGGAAGGTGGGACTGGGTGGGGGACGGGAGGACCGGCCCTGGGAGGGGGTAGGATTGGCGGCAGGCAGCGCTTGCCACTTCATCCCCAACCCTCCTTGTCAGGCTTGGAAGCAGTATAGCAGGCAGAGACCAGAGTAGCCCCATGGCAGGGCCTGTGGATTTCCTTGAGGGAAGGGGACAAAAGTCCCCTTCTTTCAAGAAGACCCTGGTGGCTGCCCGGTGGCTGCCACCGCTCCGACAAAAAGCAGCAGGGCCCATTTTGGCACCACTGCTCCTACGGGAGCCCAACAGCTTAGGATCAGGCTGTAAAGAATCTAAATAATGGCATTGTAATATACCAGGTGCATCTCTAATGCACACGATATAAACTTTTTCCAAAATATATCTTTTTTGAGAACATTATATTAACGTTACATGGCAACAATTGCAGTTATTTGTTTACCTGTGTTCTGTGTGGTGTTAGTTAACTGTAGGCAGTGGAAATGGAATCTCTCTGTGCCTGCACAATAGCTACAAAATTGTGTCTTCATATTTTTCCAGGCTGGTGTGGATCTTGCATTAGTATTATTGAAATGGTTTAGAGCATTGGGAACAGCCATCTTGGAAGCTGCAGGCCTTACTCTTGCTATTTTCCTTTTGTGAGTGTTAATAGTTTGAATTTTCAAGTGAGTGTTTTTCTTTAAATTTTGTTTGTAATTCAGTGCTTTTACATACTATTTTGTCCCAATCTTGTTTTCTGTCAGGGATGTTTCATGATTGTGCAATTGCTGCAGTCCAAGAATGCCTGTTTGCATTCCGGATGTGTCATTTTATTATGTCACAATGACAGCACTTCCTGCCTGATGATGTCACTTCTGGCTATGACATCACTTCTGCTGGGTCCCGACACAAGTGCCATTCTAAAAAGTGAGTCCTGGTCTAAAACGTTTGAGACTCACTGGTATATAGCAAGATATACCACTGGTATATAGCACTGGTATATAGCAAGATGTCACACTGTGACATCTCTTGAAACATAGTAGCATGTGCTGACAGAACAGAACCCACTTTTCTCATATTTTACACTTCATTATATTATATAAATTATGCTTTAAATGGAAGAGTAATACTGTTGTGTTTTTGGTTTTACTTATGTAAGTACAAAAGTATAATTATTATTAATGGGAAAATAGATTTAAATGTTAGACTTAAGACTATGTCTGATCAGAGTCAGAGATATGACAAAATAATGTTAATGTTCTTTAATAGTCAGCTGATGTCTCTAAAATGGGCAATTGGCTGGGAGATAGAGGTTGATTATCCTTTATCTGGACTGCTTGAGATGGGAAGGTGGATTTTAAAATTGTCTGGATTTTGGAATAACTACATAAATACGAGAAATGCTTCCTCTTGCTCTTTTCACACCCATTTGTGTTTCTGCTGGCCTCATGCCTTTCAACAATGGCACACACCACAGAGCAGAGAATAGAACTTACAGCCTATATGTGGGAATGAGCACAAGACATTCTAGTGTTCCCACTTCGGTAACTTTTAAAAGTCTTGGACAAAGATGTCCAGATTTCAGAGTAGCCTGGATTTAGGATGTCCAGATAAGGGATAATCTACCTGTATATTATGATCTCTCATAAATATTGGCCATCAGTGTACAGAGGAAGTGCCCTGACCTGCTAAGAAGATGGAGTAATGTCAGGTTGTGTGGGTGTGAAAAATGTAGTTTGCACTTTGGAATAGGAGAGGAGAGATCACTGAGGGCTGATGGTACCTTGAAGTACAAAAGTCTCTCTCTCTCTCTCTCTGTCTCTCTCTCTCTCTCTCTCTCTGAGGATATGATCTGAGGTAGCAGATGCTGCCTGATAGCCACGCCCGTACTGATGGCCTCTACCTCTGCCCTACTTGTAAATAAAGCAAAAAGTTCTAAAACACCATCCATTTCCCGTCCTCTCTGACCCAAAGGAAACCAAATCTGAGTCACTTTATCCTTGGAACTTCTCACCCACAGGGAACTGGAGAGAACGTAACTATATGTTGTGGGTCAGAAGGCAGAAAGGTCACCAAAAAATGGAAAACATAGGATATTGAATTCTATTTGAAGAATATGGGATACATTTGAAGGGGAAATTGAGTCCACATGTTTCCCCTCTAGCCTCAATAACATATAGCAGTCATTCTCATTTTTCAGAGCATAATAATTCCAGAGGCAAGAGACAAGGAGCTTGAACAAGATACAGAGATCTAATTGCAGACAATACAATGTCCCCTCCCTTTTGAGGGTGCAATCAGAACCACAAATGAACAAAGTTCTCACTGTGTGTCAATACATACAAACTTGATCATATCTGTGATAATGGGAGAAAGAACAGGAGGACCACAATCTAACATAGTGATTAGGCACGCATGCTTTATTGATTTTTACTAGGCCTCACTGCCTCTCCATGTTTTAAACTTCCAGTCCTGCTTTAAAATTTCCTCTTCCTATATGACATTGCCTGTCCCGAGATCCTCAGGGAGGGCCCTTTGATGTGTATGGCCACTGCCGGAAGGACTCCTGACGGCAAGCTGTGAAAGAGCTTTCTCTATGGTAGCATTCAGAAAATGGAATTCCCTACCACAAGTCCGTCTATAGTGTTTCTATCTGCTGCTTCAGACCTGCTTTATGTGTTACTGATGTATTGTTTTTTGGCTGTATTTTTAGTGATTTTTTCTTTTGTTTGTGCTGTTAGCTGTCTTGAATGTCTCCCCAACACACAAAAAACACATGATCAATACCACTCTAATGGCAGAAAGTGAGGAAGACCTAAAGAACCTTCTGATGAGGATGAAAGAGGAAAGTGCAAAAATTGGCTTGAAATTCAACATCAAAAAAACTAAGATCATGGCCACCACTCCCACCACTTCTTGGCAAATAGAAGGGGAAGAAATGGAAGCAGTGACAGACTTTATTTTCCTGGGCTCCAAGATCACCGCAGATGGTGATTGCAGCCATGAAATTAAAAGATGTTTACTTCTTGGGAGAAAAGCTATGGCAAACCTAGACAACTTAATCAAAAGCTGAGACATCACCCTGCCAACAAAGGTTCGCGTAGTCAAAGCGATGGTTTTCCCAGTAGCAATGTATGGCTGTGAGAGCTGGACCATAAGGAAGGCAGAGCGCCGAAGAATAGATGCTTTTGAATTATGGTGTTGGAGAAGACTCTTGAGAGTCCCCTGGACTGCAAGGAGATCCAATCGGTCAATCCTCCAGGAAGTCAAGCCTGATTGCTCCCTGGAAGGACAAATCCTTAAGCTGAAACTCAACTACTTTGGCCACCTCATGAGAAGAGAGGACTCTTTAGAAAAGATCCTCATGCTGGGAAAGATTGAAGGCAAAAGGAGAAAGGGCCGCAGAGGATGAGATGGTTAGATAGTGTCACCGAAGCAACATGAAATTGGGTGAACTCTGGAAGCTAGTGCAGGACAGGGAGGCCTGGCATGCTGTGGTCCATGGGGTCGTGAAGAGTCGGACACGACTTAGCAACTGAACAACAACAACAACAACAACAACGGGAAGAAATCCAGCTCCCCTCAAAAGCTGATTGGTAGATTACTGGCTTTCTGAAAAGGAACAATATGTACACATCCCCACTTTCAGGATCAGGCTGAAGAATGATGCATTCACCCCCTTTCTGTGTGCACAATTCCTCACCCAGCAAGAGAGACAAGTAGATACCTGCATCTTTTTGTGCATGGCCTCTAATTTGATTGGGGAGAAGATATTTTTGTGATTTTATCTAAAGTTAATCAAGAAAAGAAGTATATTTTTCTTCCCCTTTTTGTTACATAGCTTAGAGCTTTTTTAAAAATGGCAATTCCCAGTGGTTTACTAAAAATACATTTCTGGCGGCTCAGCAGTGCTCTATATGTAGTGTACTAGAGTGATATACAATATAAAAATGAGACTCAGAGGACTGACAGCAGAGTTTTTTTTAATGTAAGATTCCCTTTTATCACAGTCAGCAAAATGCATAAATATATTTCAAAGCAATGATGCAATACAGAAAAAATAAAAGTTCTTTTCAAAATTCTATGACTGAGATCCAAAGCACAAAGCATTAGGCTCACACAGGGGGATTGAACTGGCCCAGTTCTTAGGGGTTCTTCAGTGAGGAAATAATGATGGACAAGACAGCTGACAAACAGCTTGCCTATCATTATTTTTGCCTATCGTTATAATCTACAGAGGGAAGATTTGTGCATGGGGGCAATTGGTGAGACCTAGCCATCATAATACCCATCGTGAGGAGTGTGAAATATGGTTAGGGCAGTGGTTCTCAAACTTTTTAGCCCTGGGACCCACTTTTTAGAATGACAATCTGTCCGGGAACCACCGGAAATGATGTCATGGCCTGAAGTGCTGTCAATGAGAGGCCAGAGCCTGCTGCTTTCCTAAGAATACAGCAATAAGTTAGGTTATTTCTCAGCCATTTTCCAATAGCAAAGTGAATCAGAAAGAAAAATGCCTATTTACAACCATGACACAAGCAAAACAACCACACAGCCCTCCCCCTTTCCAGCATCCCATCTTCCCACATTTTCAATATGGCTGCTCGAGGTACTTCGAGACCCACCTGAAATTGGCTTGCGACCCAGAGGTGGGTTCTGACTCACAGTTTGGGTGGTCTAGGGTGAACCACTGGTCTAGGGTGTTCTGCAACACACAAGGATTCCAAGGCAGATGTAATAGGGTGTTTCATCAGATAAGTGAATGTGTCAAGAGTAATCTGAAATCAGAAAGTTTGAAAAGGGGCAGTCCAATCCTCTGCAGCAGTTGGGCTGGCACAGTGCGTGCTGCACCAATGCTAGCCACCATGAAAGTGCCATAAAGCATTTCACAATGGCCTAGCAGTTGCCAGAGCTGGCTCAAAAGCCTGCAGCAGCCCAGAAACATTGGCAGAAAGAGTGATAAGGTAAGATCTGTGAATAGCAGCATGGAGGAGGGGAGGGGGAGGGTGGGGAGCAGGTACAACTGGGAGAGGGAGGGCAATGATGGATGGGGTGGGCGGATCAGATCCAGGAGGGGGTGAGATTAATAGCAGCCATATTCATAATAGCCATTTCATATCCTAGCCCCCTTCCTCAGCCTGACCTGCTGACACAGGTCCACTTGGACTTGCACCAGCTATTTAGCTCATGCAGGTCTGGGTCGACCTGTTATGCAAGCTGGGGCTTACCGAGGGACCAGGGGACAAATGTCCCATTACCTTGAATAAGCGTCCAGGTGTGGTGGTGGATAGGATTGTGCTGTTAATCTCATATAAGTAAAGAGAATAGGGAAATGGACTAGACCAGATGAAGCAACATGTGATTTAATTTCACTCTCAAATATGTCCTACATTGGAGATCAAAAAGTTAATATTGGGGTCAATATCTACCCTAACACTTGTACTTAAATGTGTTAGAAACTCCTGATCAAACCTAGCAGTAACCACACACACACACACACTCATTATATACTCTACTAGCTTTTTGTTACCCGGCGTTGCCCGGGTAACAAAATTATCTTCCAGAGTTTATGAGCTTTGCACCTCTTTTCTCCCCCCATGCTGATGGGGGCCGAACCCGGACTCCAACCGCATCAGGAGCATCACCGCTCACCTCGGTGACCCTGGAAGCTACGGTTCCGACACCGATTTTGGCCGTTTTTGACCGTTTTCACGTGGGGGCCCCTGTGCACCCCACCTCCAGGGGCACTGGGGGGGGCTGACCCCCCCAGTATCTGTCACCAGGCCGCAAGGCATGTGCGTGCCGAGTCTGGCTCTAATCACTCCAGGCATCGCAGTGGGGCATGGCGGACGTCTTGTTTCGCACCCCTTCCCGCCTCTTATGCCGGGGGGGGGGGCGAACTCGGACTCCAACTGTGTCAGGAGCGTCGCCACTCGTCTCGGCGACCCCGGAAACTGGAAGCCAAGAATGGCCCAATTCTATCCATTTTCTGCTGCCAATGCAGCTGCAATGCAGCCCCTAAGTAAGTGAACATGCATTCCCTTATCTTGAGGAGGCCTTCCTGACTCCCACCACAGAATGCAGCACACGCCCCATTGGAACAGCTATATCATGGTTAGAAAATTGGATCAGATTTGGCCCTAAGTTTAGTTTGTTCACAGGAGAGGAGGAGGAACTTACCCACCAGAACAAAGCAGGGAAATTCAACAGGTCACTCCCAGTTAGTTAAATCTGGTTCACAGTACGGCCAAATAATGTCTTTATTATTCTCCATATTTTTCCTAGAACTTAATAGCAACACATGTTATTGGTGTGGGCATTCTTTCTTCGATCATTTTAAACCATGGCTTGCTGGTGAAGATTATGCTAAAAGGCACTATGATGAACTGACCTCCTCATGCTTGAAGGATATCTACTGTACATAGCTGTACAGTATCTTAATCGTGATACATGAACATAGTTTAAAGGCAGGATTCTCCGTTTGTGTGAAGTAGCGGCTGCTTTGGTAAAGCTATCAAAGCAAAGCTCAGCAGGTCTCACTATTCTTAATTGCCCATGAAACTCACAGTGTAGCCAGTCTACAGTGTGTAGATTGCCTGTCACTGACTCTGTGAGGGCTTGTCGTTTGTTATTCCACAACTGACTTGAAGACGATTCAAGCAGAATCAGGAGCAGTGGATAGGACTTACTGATAGGAGGTAAGAGGGCCAAACGTCCGGGAGGCCTGAGTGAATGAGACAAAAGTGAAGTTCTCACAGTGGTCAAGTTTGACCTTTTTAGCCAATTTTGGGACCACCCCCCTCAGAGAGCGCAGCCCCATCCTCTGCTCTTCGTACCACATGTTGCCTAGACTGGCAGTGTCCTTTCGAGCCGTCAGATAAAAGGGGGACTTGGCTTCCAGTTGTGAAGGAGGCCGGTGGCTATACATGTATTTGTACAGGAGACAGTAGGGGCATTGCTTGTGTCCTCTGGAGTGCTCATGGTATATCTTGCCATAGCATATTCTGTTGGCACTCATCCTTTTCTCTCGTTTCACGTTGTCGGTTCGGGCAAAAAATGGCCGGTTTTGTGAATCCTTCAGCAGCTCAATGTCTCCGTACATTAAATCAGCATGCTCCTGTAAAGTCCTCATGTTCAGGTACTGGCTGTTATATTTCACCACAGTAGACAACAGGGCAATTGGACTTCCATCACCCAGGCACCCAATCCTCCACATCTCTTCTTCATCCGAAAGGGAAAAATACACAATGTTGCGAGAACGAGCTCCCGACATCCCGGCCTTGCTCAGCACCCGCAGTTTCTCCTTGAGCTTCTTCGTTGAAGAGCTGAAGCTTCCACTGGTGATGGAAAAACCGATCCCAGCATTCTTCAAGACCCGGTCTAATCCTCGACGGATAGCATGGAGGGACGTGGCCAGGAAATCGGAGCCATCTGTTTTCTTCACAGTGACGTAGAAATCCTCAAGGAGTTCATTCAGCTTCACAGCTGGAATCTAGGTCACAATAAATAAATAAATAAATAAATAAATAAATAAATAAATAAATAACCTTTGTGTTAATTCTCACAGGGTAGTGTTTGTGTTCTTTTCCTGTTTATTGGGAGTTGGCTTCAGATACGGACAACAGTGACATTTCTACAAAGGAGATGAGCACCGCCCCCTACAGTCGGTCACGACTAGACCATTCGATCGTGGGGAAACCTTTACCTTTTACTAGCATTTAGATCCTGGACTTAAAGAAGCTGGTGAAACCCAAGGCCGTGGGTGCTTACCCCACCCCATCCACATTTGTTCCTCCGCAGCCTAAAAATGTGCAAATTGTAGGATTAGCGAATGCCTGCCCAACTGGTGACCTACATACCAAATCAGTCACTTATTGCGGTCACCCAGGTACTCCATGCTCATCTTGTTATTTTGCAGTCGCAGGCAGGTGACAAACATCACACCCTAAATACAGTAACATCAGACAGGTTTGAATGCCAAGACTATGCCTCATTCTCAAATTGACTTTAGTTTTCCTCACATCAAACTCTGATCTCCTTCCGAACAGCAGGAGAAAAACAGGTGCTACAGAGACCAGGGAAAATTCATTATTCCCTTAACATGTTTAGGAACTTGCTATGCTGATCCTGCTTAGCTTTCTCAAGGCAACAAGCTCAACCTCCAGATCACACCTGCTCCTGCACACCTCTTTATGTTCCCTTCGGTCTCATTGCACAATTATTCCCCCCTCCCAACAGAGTTTGCACAAATACCTCTGTCTCTCTCATCCTTGGTAAATATTGGTTTCCATTGAGGTGCGCCATGATGAGTCAATAGCAACAGTTCCTGCACATGAATTTGTACCCCCATAACATATGCATGTTATTACAGGTGTTCCCAGGCACATCTGGTAACAAATTGACCTCCAATTGCACAATACAACACTATTGCAGCCAAAAAAAGGAAGCTGGGTAATGTTGAAATGCACACAGCCAGATTTCCCTGTGATTGACTGATTCTCAGGATCGGGCCAATCATCATACAGTATCCGGAGTCAAGAAGTAGTTTTAACCCGGGTTGGATTTCTAGTTACCCTGGCTTTCTTTCCTTTTCGTCTCCTACAGCATGCTCGCTTGCATCCCTTATCTTGAATAATTTGCTCTGTCTGCTTGATCTGCTCTGTCCGCTGTGGTACATTGAGACTGACAGTTTGAACTTTTTTGGCCTTTAAAACAGGGCAAGCCCTGACTTTCCTTCTTGCATCTTATTAGTGGAAACTTCCTATCCTGACTTTCCACTTAGATCTACATATAAAGCTCTATAAAACTCATAATTAAAAGGAAAGCTTTAAGCTGGGTATAATGAGGTGCTTGCAAAAACAGGATGAAGGCATGAATAATATTGCCTTTGATGCCTAAAGCTGAGAAAGTTCCAAGGAGTACTTTCTTTCGTCTTCTCCCCACACAACATTAATTTCAGCTATCTTGCTCCACATCTGTGCCTCAGGCATTATTAAGCTACATGCAGATTCAGGTCTAGCCAGACATTTTGTGACAGGTGGTCTTAAGAGAACACCGGGACGATCAATGTAGAGCAGCTGGGACCTGGATAGCCTAATATGATTAAGGTTATTGAATATTAAGAGAATAAAAAATTAATGGTATAAAAAGTGCCTGCTTGTCTGTTGCCCCAGCGCCTTTGCAATTATTGATCAGAGTGCTGGAAATCAGGAACATCTTTACATCTTCCTTAACAATGGGGTGGAAAACAAATACTTCCAAGATATAGTTCTGTTAAGTAGAGGTGTTTGAAAATGCTGTTATTTATTTTACTCAGAAGTAAGCTCATTGGGTTCAGTAAGCCTTAGCTCAATCCTGAACCCTCCAGCATGGGCAGTGCAAGTGTACCGCCTGTGCTGGTGTTGCCAATGTGCCATAAGGCACATCCAGCGTGGGCAGTAAGGGCTTACTGCCTGCGCTGCAGTGGCGATGGAGCTCCCCACCCGGAGGTGGCAACACAGCACTGGTGAGTGGTAAGTTTATATTACTCCTCACTGGTGTTGCGTGTTTTCCGGGTGGGGCAGGAGGGCGGAACTGGGTGGGGGAGGGGTGGAATTGAGTGGAACAGGTGGCAACTTTCACACCGGATCCTGACCTCCATGTCAGGTCACACAGCATGACAAGGAGGCCCTTGCCTCTGCTCTTGCAAAATAGCTGATGCAGAGGCGAGGAGACCCAGCGCCTGCCCTGTGCCCTTACTGCAGGGGAAGGGAACAAATGTCCCCATTTCCCACAGATCCTTCTGTGGCTACCTGCTGCCACGGGATACAGCAGTCACTATTTGGCTACCACTGTACCTATGGTAGCCAAGCCGCTCAGGATTGGTTTGCCTGGCTATAATCCTCTCTTACTCACCGGAAACAAACACCTCTATATGTAAGTAATATATATCTCATATGCCTATAGCTCTGTAATTAAAAGAGGTAGAGATTCTTGGTTGTTTCTTCCAGTTTAAAGTGAACATTTGAGAAGAACTGGAACAGCCTAGAGGAAACCACGAACACATGCACAGAAACATGTACATGCTCAGACACATGCTTGGCTATGGCCTTGTAGATAGATGGCACATTTTAGCATTTTCCTTTCTATACGGAAAAGAGTAGCTGCCACGGCTCAGTCCATAAAGCTGCAAGATCAAATTGCAGTGTGCAGGTATGTAGATAGTTTCCAAAATGTCAACTGTGGCTTTCCCAAAAGATCATGAATGATAATCTAATATGATAAGGACTAACATTTTTAAGCAAATGGCATCTGTTTCTCTGTTCCCAGAGGGGTCTCTGTATCTCACAAGATAGAAGAATAGAGCACTATTATTTCCTCTCTGGGTCTGTGATTCAGCTCCTAGTTTATCTCGCACTTGAAAATGTGAGTGAACTGACTCTATCCAAACAACAACAGGTAGGGTTCTTTATGTCAAGGAAGTGCCATTATTGACCACTGGCCTAGAAAGGTTACATCTTGAGAGACCCCTGGGATGGTCACTCCCCTGTAGCTTGAATTTAACCACTCCAACACACTTCTTGAGTTCGAATGCAGACAATGTAAAGCAGGGCCTCTCACCAGTGATGTCATTCAGGGGGAACGGACCAGAACGGGCGTTCTGGATCCTAACGGGCTCCGTGGCTGGTTCCTGGTTCCCGACAAGTGCCAATCAAAAGTGAGTTCCTGTTCCTAAATCATTTGAATGACACCACTGCCTCTCACCTTTGTAATGTCCATGTAATCTTTCAGGCCTTTTGTCATGCACCAGTACCTCCACACATTCAGCGCATACAGAGTTTCTTTCGTTGTGTTTGGACTCATGGCACTGACGCAGAGGTACTTCAAGTTGTCATCGAAATTGAAGATAGGGAATTTGTTAAGCTTTGTTGAATAGGCTGGAAAACAGAAAAAAAGATAGCATAACATTATTTTGGCTTAGTTTGTTATTCAATATGGCTATTTAGAGCAGTTCCAGCAAGCATGTAAGGCATGTTTAGAAGTGCAATCCAGTTCTAAGGAATTACTGTACATTAGAAACCTCCCACTAATGTTAAAGGAGCAGCACTATAACCGTATTTAGGCATAAGCTAAGCAAGCTACAGTTAGGCCTCATAATTTGCAGGGGCCTCAAAAACATTTCAGTATGGGGGAGGCTTTTAAAATACTATACATACACAGCCACGATCCTTTTTAAAAAATTATTTGTGCAGTGTTATAAGATTTTACCACTGCTCTAGTGCAGTGGTATTCAAATTTTTTAGACAGGGATCCACTTTTTAGAATGGCACTCGTTGGGACCCACCAGAAGTGATGTCATTAACCTGGAAGTGATGTTGTGGCAAGAAATGACATAATCAAGCAGGAAGTGCTGTCATTGTGACATAATCAAATGGCACTCCTGAAATGCAAATTGGCATTCTTGGACTGCAGCAATTGCACAACCATGAAACATCCCTGACAGAAAGTAGAATTAGGGCAAAATATTATGTAAAAGCACTGAATTAAAAACAAAATTTAAAAAAAAAACCACTCCACTGCTTTACAATAAAGCTTTTGCAGCAAAGTCACAATCAGTTTGTGGATGCACAGATAATGTTGCACTTTGAGAATAAACATTTTGTAGCTTCTTTATCTTACATCAGAATCCTTTGCAAATGTACAAAGACTAAAGTCCAGTAGTGTTCAATGAGACTTACTCCAAATTTTAAAAACCCTCACTTGAAAATTCAAACTGTTAATACTCACAAAAGGAATATAACAAGAGTAAGGTCTGCAGTTTCCAAGATGGCTGCTACCAGCTTTCCGTGACCCACCTGACATCAGGTTGCGACCCACCAAGTGGGTTCCTACCCATAGTTTGAATAGCACTGCTCTAGTGGATACATAACTTTGTTGCTCCAAGCTGACTGTGGAGCAAAACTGAAAATAAGCTTTCTATTCCCCCTCCCCTTTTTCATTCAACCAAATTCCTTTTTGCATCATCATGTAAGGTGTAATGAAAACGAAACCACATGAGTTGTATTGGTGATGCTGTGGTGCAGCTTGTTTTAAATTATTATTTGCAAACTACAATTATGGGTTTGGGTAGTTGTGGAAGAACATAAAACAAATGTAAAGGCTTCCTTTATTAAATGAGCATTTGCAAACATTGTATACTGCACTTTGCATATGTTTTACCTGGTGCTATCATTAGCTAAGCATCTGTCTTTGAAAGGGCCTGCGTGGTGATGATGTCCACTCTAGCTTTTTCAAGAGAAAGAAAATATCAGAGTAGAAATAAAGTAACTTCCATTTACTGTTTAAATGTGAGCAAGTTTGGGGTTTTGTTGCTAAATTGCCAGGTGAGCTTCAGTATCCAGGTGAAAGAGTGAGGAGGACAGAGATGCCTTTGGAGGGACAATGCCAGGGCCACCCCAAAACCCCACTCCTCGTGCCTGAGGCACTGCACCCAAGGCCACTGCCTGTACCCAGCACTGCGGCACCTGTTCCGATGCTTTTGCTCACTACTTGAATCTCCTCCACACCAGAGCTAGCTTTAGGTCCATTGGACCAACTACTCCCAATAGGGCAGTGCGCCTAAGGGGGGGCCCATGTAGTAGTAGTAGTAGTAGTAGTAGTAGTAGTAGTAGTAGTAGTAGTAGTAGTAGTACATGAGCCTAATAATAATAGAGTAGTAATCTATTCTAAGGGATGTGGTGGCGCTGCAGGTGGAACTGCTGCTGCTGGGCTTTCTGACCGGAAGGTTGGGAGTTCAAGACCGTGTGACGGAGTGAGCTCCTGTCGCTTATCCCAGCTCCTGCCAACCTAGCAGTTCGAAAGCACCTAAAAATGCGAGTAGATAAATAGGGACCACTTCGGTGGGAAGATAACGGCGTTCTGTGTGCTACGGCGTACAGTCATGCTGGCCACATGACCACAGAAGCTTGCCCTTGGACAAACGCCAGCTCTACAGGCTTAGAAACGGAGATGAGCAATGCCCCCTACAGTCACGACTAGACCATTCGGTCGTGGGGAAACCTTTACCTTTACCTAATCTATTCTAGTTTTGTCAAATACACACAACTACACATTGCAACGGACACCTAACACCACACCACCCTTGCTCCTTCTTCTCCTCCAATCCCTAGATTGGAAGAGGGGGATAGAAGGAATGTCTGAAGGAGAGGAGAGTAATGGGCTAGAGAGTCAGTAACCACACTCTTTTCTGCCATACTTCCTCTCCCTTTTCCAAATTAGGAAGTAGGAGGAGCTACGGCTGGCCCATCACCAGGTAAGGGGGTCGGTATTTGGCACTCCAGGCATCAGGAAGTCTTGAGCCAGCACTAGGTTGTGCCCTCTTCCCCTGCACTACTTCTCCACTGGAAACTGACTCCTATCAGTCTTGTTTGCAAAGGAGAAGTTGAGGCCAGGCTTTGAAATGACATGATGGAGTCAGATGGACTTAGGAGTCAGCTGAAGCACCATTGAGGATTTAGATGGGTCCTGTTTGACAGTGCTGGATCATGTTATGGAGAAAGAAAAGGCATTGTACTCAACAACATAAACATAACTTAGTTAGGAGCATAACAAAATTTGCTCTTGTACATAATGCAATATCTGGCTAAACACAGAAACCGATTTGATTCGAAATGAAATTGTGACCCAGCTCCATATGAAAATACTGCATGAAGGCGTATGTTTGCTGTCCCAGCGTATCCCTACCAGCTTCTATAAACCCTCTCCCATGAATCTTAATACTTGTAATTATAGTACTCACATGGCCAATAATAATACAAACAGAGAAAAGAATATTGGCTCTTCTATACAGAAGTCTCACATTCCTTTTCAGGGAAAGCAGCCAAGTTTAATTTGTTTTTGGCAAGAATTATAAAGGAAAATATCAGTTCACTTTAAACTGTGGGTGATAATTTTTCTTTATTCTCTCTGAGAGCAGAATTCCCTTTAACACTGATGAATAGCCAACCTGCCACATTGACCTGAACTACACTTGTGTGATTTAAAATGAAGTTGTTTGGCAACAGGGACTTGCAGTTAAGAAATGTCCATATGAGAAGGGAAGGAAGGTGTGTTCTGAGTCAATGACACACCAGCTCTTTTATATGGTCCATGCTCTTCAATGTCCATGCCGAGGCCCCGGGAACAGCTGCGGCTCAGGACTTCATGGCCTCCATGGCAACCATGGGTCTGTCTCAAAGAATATCTGCCCCAACACATGATGCGGGACACACGCTGGACCTGGTGTTTACTGCT
>JAJKFI010000001.1:530814-543845 GCA_029204185.1 Lerista edwardsae
TTTTTTGCATTCTTTTTATATATTTTATGATCCTAGGGATTAATTTGTTGTATGTTGTATTTTTAATATTGTTTTTATTGTCTTTTAATACTGTTTTTAATTGTTTTTACTGTGTTTTTAACCTTGTAAATGCCGCCTTGAGGGCCTTGTGGCGGAAAGGCGGGATACAAATCAAATAAATAAATAAATAAAATAAATAAAATGGTCCGTTCAAAGGAAAAAGATTAGACGGTAGTGTGACCATAGTTATGGCAACTGTCTGAGCCAACATTCCATAGCATCTGTGCATTTGTTGTAACACCAGTACACTCTCAGTGCTTGCTCCTTTATATTTGCACTTATTATGTGTTTGTCCCACCCTTTCTTCTAAGGAGTTCAGGCAGTGATGTCATTCAGGGGGAACGGACCAGGACGGGCGTCCCGGATCCTAACGGGCTCCGTGGCTGGTTCTGGGTTCCCGACAAGTGCCAATCAAAAGTGAGTTCCTGTTCCTAAATCATTTGAATGACACCACTGAGTTCAGGGTGGTGTAGAAGAAGGCCTCTGTTTCTCCTACATCAATCCGCTGAGATAAGTAAGGCTGAAGGGTGGGGATAGGCCTAGGGTTCTCCTTTACGGATTTTGGCTGAACAGAGATTTAAATCTGGTTCTCTCCAGTTTCAGGACCCAAGTCTACAGTATCTTAAGGTGCAATTCTAACCTGGAGTTAGGCTGGCACAGTTAGGCCAGCAAGTTTGGCCAGCCCAAAGGACACCATAGTATGCTTGGACCACTCTCGGAGTCAGAGAGGGCAGCACACAGGTGTGCACCACCCTACCTGATCCCAAGAGTGGTCCAAATGTGCTTTATGGTGGCCTTTGTGCCGGCCAGACTTTGCTGGCTTAACTGTGCTGGCCTAACTCCAGGTTAGGATTGTGCTCTTAGAGTCCTGTGATTGGAATTCCCAATGTAATTTTTTTCTAATAAAGTAGATGCAAGGGCAAGGAGATCCAATCCTTACCCCCTTGCACCACAGACCTAATCTAAATCCCAATGTTGTTGTATACAGTGATGTTACAGCCTGCCAGTTTCTTCAGACCATCCCTGCTTTTGTTGCTGTTCTGTGACAGTTTACCATGTTCCTGCTAGGTTGCCATACATGGAGAGTGGGTTGTGTTTAGCTTGGATCACAAGCTGTCTTGCAAGTGGGAAATCCAAGTTTAAATTCCTGCTCAGCTAGGAACCTTACTGGCAGATCTTAGATAAAACATCTCTCAATCTGGTGTGAAATTGTATGGAAAAAAACAACAGTGCTCCGGGTTCCTCAGACAAAGGAAAGAATACAAATGTACAATAATCTTGGCTTCAAATATTTTATGAGCAATTTTATGAGGAAAAGACTTAAAGCAAAAATATTGTAGACTCTATTGAGAACTCGTTTCCTTTGTCTCTGTTGTGTCTATAGTATGCCTCAAAAACATAAACACAAGTCTTTCTTCATGAAAGTAGCCAACTTTGCAGAAAACTGTTTATTGAATTAGCATGTCACCCTACCTTGGCACAGACAGAATACTGTGGTTAAAAGCATGCACTTATCACAGACATAATTGACTGACTGAGTGGATTACTTTCAGAATGAGTCTCTTAACATTCATCTTCTAAACATATCGACTTGAAATGGAGGCCTCATTCACACAACCACATCTGCCTGTGTTGAGACTGTGGACTGAGTGTAGTTTGTGGGAATGTGATGGAACAGCTCTGTGAATGCTTCACTAGGAATGGTTCACCAGGTGAACTGGAGTTCACAGTTCAACCCATATTTCACAGCACCACCCCATGGTCTCACCAGTCAACATGGGCTGCCTTGCAGAGTCATCAGGGTGTATTTGCCATAAGACTTGGTGTATTTTTTTCAACTCAGCAGCAAAGTATCCCTAGACCGTCACACCGAAGGCAGAGCCATCATGATGACATTACATGATATCACTTCTGGGTTCTCCTATGTCATTTAACAATTAATGCCCGGCATTTGGTGAGGGATTATATTCACATGTGAATGCCGACATCCCCAAGCAAGTTTTGTGAGCATTCAAAACTCAGAGATATACCAGTGCATTTTGACATTTACCTAAATGCGACCATCCATACTCATTTGTGAGCATCTGAAAAGTGAGGCAAATACTGCAGTATACCTATGTTCAGACATGCACAAAAATAATCTGGGATCAGCATTCACTTGTGAATGTCAACATTGCTCAAATTTGGAGCATCACTCTAAGTTGGGGCATAACTGAAATAGAAATACGTAGCTGCTTCAAATGAGGCATATACGACTATGTGTACACACCTGCACTAAGAACTGTCACACTCTTTATCAGGTGTTACAGGGATGCAGCCACATATATTCTTCCAATGCTGAATCATTCACGCTCCAGCTGTAAAATGAAGATGGACAGTATCTACCATGTGGGTGGGGGCATAGCCAGTGATGTCATGCACCCACTATGCACCACTACGCGAGTACCAGTTCCTAGAAGTTGAGCTGGCCCCGCCCACTCAAAGCTGGTTAGCTGGTTGGCCAGTGGGCAGACCCCGACAAGTGTCAATCAAAAGTGAGTACCTGTTCCTAAATCATTTGGATGACACCACTGGGCATAGCTTAGTAGCAGGGTATATGTTTTGCATGCATAAGGGCCCAGGTTCAGTCCCTGGCATCTTCATGTAGAACTGGGATTCCTGTCTCAGGCCCCAGACAGCTGCTGAGTTGGCATGACAGATTCCTGGGTTGGGAGCCTCTACCAGGAAGTTCCACCTACCAGGAAGTCCCTGGGAGATGCATGAAATAGCACAATGTGTTGGCTATTGATCCACATGGCAAATACCCCAGTGCATTACAGCAGTCAATGCATAGTTGGTGCAAGATGACCACAGACCCTGAAGTGGAACAGCAGTTTGGGGATGGCATGGCACTTCTACACTGGCTGTTGGCACCATCATTAGGTATATAGCCTAGGAATGTTGCACAAAATGAGTCTCATTGACTTCATCGAAATTTGGGCAATTAAATAGCCTATAATAAATAGTAAGGCAGTGGTTCCCAAACTATGGGTCAGGACCCATCAGTGGGTTGCAAGGCAATTTCAGGTGGGTCACAAAGCATCTAGAGCAGCCATATTGAAAACATGGGAAGATGGGACGTTGGAAAAGGGGAGGGCTTTGTGATTGTTTTGCTTCTGTCAAGGTTTATAAATAGGCTTTTCCTTTCTGATTCACTTTGATATTGCAAAATGGCAGATAAATAACCCAACTTATTGCTGCATTCTCAGGACAGCAGCGGCTCTGGCATAACTTCCAGCAATGACATCGCTTCCAGTGTGTCCCAGACAGTGGTGAAATTCAGCCAGTTCTCACCAGTTCTGCAGAACCGGTTGTTAATTTTAGGTTGGGAGAGGGAAGAAAGGCAGCGGCCACCCTGAAGGACATAGAACCGGTTGTTAATTTATTTGAATCCCACCACTGGTCCCAGATAGCTGGTCATTCTAAAAAGTGGGTCCCGTGCTAAAAAGTTTGAGAACCACTGTCCTAAGGTATTTTACATAGTCTGCAGCCTAACATGCAGAGCAACTATTTAGAATCAGAGGGTAATGACTGCACAGCACCATGGGACCAGGACGGAGGAAGCTAGCATGAAATGCTGGATGCCACTCCTGTTTTGCAGGAAGAAGCTTTCTTTGCACTTCCCAGTTATATATCTCACTCCCTTCCAAAACAAACAAGGTTGTTGATCTGCCACTTTATAACTCCCTGGGTTTAGACATTTAAGTGTGCCCACCAACATTCATGTGAGCTTTGTGTCCCTTCCTGCAAGCAATAGCGGAATCCTCAGCTCCTGGGCTTGCCTTGCTGTGGCAGGGATAGAGTTCAGCGGACAGAGGGTGAATCACATTGGCAATCTTGAATTAGAGGAGCTGAGCGGTTGGCACTGAAAGGTTGTTGGGTGAGCATTTTTTACCCAGCAGGTAATTAATTTGTGGAACTCCTTGCCACAGGAGGTGCTGATGGCATATGGCCTAGGTATCTTTAAAAGGGGATTGGACAGATTTCTGGAGAAAAATTCCATCACATGCTACAGGCCAAGATGGATGTGTGCAACCTCCTTATTTCAGAAGTAGGCTACCTCAGAATGTCAGATGCAGGGGAATAGCAGTGAGAGACAAATGTCTTGTCCTGTGTGCTCCCTGAGGCATCTGGTGGGCCACTGTGAGATACAGGAAGCTGGACTAGTTGGCTTTATGAATTGGGCTTGCTGTTAAGTATAATCCCTGCAGTTTGAGACAATGAGGTGATTTCCACGATTGCCCTGGCTGGAAATTGCCCTGCTACAATTGACAGCACAAATCCTGTACCCCCTTTAGCGCCGGTGCTGCGCTCTTGCGCCAGCCGGACGCTGTCGCGAATGTGCCGTAAAGCGCATCCGCGTTGGTGCTAAGGCGCTCGGCAGGCACTCGTGGTAGCACCAATGCTCGGGCGCCATGGCAGCGCTGGCCGTGCACCAGGCAAGTGTCAGTGCCGCTCAGTCGGCGCAGGGCCTCTGCGAGGGCATTCCAGAGGCGTTCCGGGGGCATTACTATGCGGTGCAGTGGGTGGAGACCACAGTTATGACGTGGTTGTGATGCAGGATGGCCGTAGTGCCAAATCCTAAACCCCGTCCCCGGCCATGGCGGCCCTAATTCGGGCCGCTCCTGTCCACGTTCCTCTGCGCCTGCAAAACAGCAGGCGCAGATCCGAGCAGGCCCATAGGGGTGACTGGGGCTTATGCGGGTGTAAGGGAAAAACCTCCCCTTGGCCTGCACTTGGGCCTTGGGATATTGCCCTGCTATGTTGGCCTTACAAGGCATGCACAGTATAGGATTGCGCCCTGAATGTATGCTGGTTGTTTTAGCTTGGAGATATACAGTACATGTCAAAATTCACTTGCCTGGAATATGTTAGTCTTATGTGACATTTGAACAAAAGCTTCTGAGCTTACAGCTTCCATTTTTAGCTGCTGTGGCACACCAGTATCCCCCATAAGTGCTCAAGGGTAAACTTGCCAGGTTTTCAAAATGACAATAAGGGACACACAGGTAATGGGATACTGCTTTCTATAAAACCACTCCATGGTTACCAGAAATAATATTCTTTTTTTATTCGTATCAGAAGCACCTACATTAATATAATTTTATACATACATCAAAATATATTTTTAGAATAAAATACAAGTTAAAACTAGATATCATTTGCCCAATACTGGCCACAATACTGAGAACGCTGTTGAGCGTTCTCCCTTGCCAACATAAGATCTTCCATTGTGCATGTAGAGGGGCACTGGGTGCACTGTGGCATTTGTGAGATGGTTTGTTCTTCTCCGCATCCACACAGCATGTCTTTTATGGGGAAACCCCATTTCCTCAGGTTGTCCTTTGATCTTCCTACCCCAGCACGCAGCCGATTTAAGAATTTCCATACAAGCCACGGTTGTTCTTGACCTGGTGGCAGGCTACATATGTTGTGACCATTCACTTGGCAGCTCCTTGCTCACTTTCCATAGTTCCAGAACAGTCTGTGGCGACTGGTTATTGGGGGCCCCGCAGTCCTAAGGAAGCTATTCTGCGACCTCAATCTTGACGGTGGGAGTTGATGGCCATACAGTGGGTGTGTTTCTAGGGACACTTTAACCCTCTTCTGCGCTGCGATTTCCTGACGAAATTTGGGAGGGGGAAGGCCAGCTAAGTAATGCACCTTTTGTATTGGAGTCCATTTCAGGCATCCTGTGACCAGTCTTGCTGTTTCATTTAGTGCCACATCCAACTGTTTTGCATGATTACATCCAGTAATGTCATTCATTAACAAGGAGACGGAATGCGAGGCGGGACTTACCCCTTGATTGACAGGGGGCCCGTTCCGCGTTGCCGCCTGCCTCTCCGCCGCGGGGGCTTCTTCCGGGTTGCGCGCCCCTCCGCGGCTCTCCTGATCACCCAGCGCACCTCCCCAGGCAAGCGGGCACCCCCTCTGAAGCCAGGGGTGCCCGCACGGCGCTCAGCAAGGTCGCGACGCGTCATCAACGAGCGACCAATCAGGCGGTGAGTCCAATTTCGCGTTCCGTCAGATCGTTTCTGAATGACGCTACTGATTACATCTATACCAGATAGAACTGGCATATTCTCCAGCCGAGTGACATAGTGCTAAAGCGGATATCCTTAGTACATGTGGTTGGGCACCCCATCTTGTGTTTGTTATTTTCCTCAGGATATTATTTCTGGTGAAGACCTTCTGTTTGGTGTTAAAACAGTGACTCTTAAAAGTCAGTGTACGATCCAGAGTTACTCCCAAGTATTTGGGGGTAACAGGATTCTAAGTTGTTCCATTCCAGCATACCTGCAATGTTCTTGATGCTTCTCGGTTTTTCAGATGGAAAGCACAGATTTGTGTCTTTAAACAATTTGGTTTTAACTGATTATCCCTATAATACATACTCAGTAGATTCAAACCCTCAGTCAGTCTTTCCTCGACAGCCTCGAAAGTTACATTCTGTGTGGCGATTGTCAGGTCGTCGGCATAAATAAAACTTCTGGTAGCTTCTGGCAGTGGTTGGTCATTAGTATATATATTAAACAGCATGGGGGCTAGCATGCTGCCCTGTGGCAGTCCATTTCTTTGGATTCTCCATCGGCTGGGTTGTCCCTGAAAATCTACAAAAAATCTACAATTTTCTAATTTCTATAATTTTTGTACATTTAAAATCTTTTGTAAGATGGTAGACTTTCTTCAACAGGGCAGCATGATTTACCATATCATAGGCCGTGGTGAGATCTATAAACACCACTCCTGTAATTTCCTTTAGTTCAAAACCGTTCTAAAGCCTGCTTGCTCCTGTATAAGCAGGGGGTCTATTATCTCACTCAGTCGATTCAGGATTAGGCGTTCAAATATCTTATATAGGTGGCTAAGGAGAGATATGGGCCTATAGCTTTTTGGATTGTCTGGTGGCTTGCCTGGCTTTAGTATGCCTATCCCATGGGCCTTCCTCCATATCTTGGGTATCTGAGCGGTACTTAAACATCTGTTATAAAAGTTAAGTAGCTATTCGTTTCTTTTGGATCCAAAATGTTTGATCTGCTCAACCCGAATCTCATCGATGTCGGCTGCTTTACCAGTCTTGCACCTACCTATTGCCTCTTCCATCTCTGCCATAGTAAAAGGGGTTGTCAGATTGCTTGTCTTCCATTCCTCATTCCTAAATAGCCTCAATTTTTGTTTCTGTAAATTAAAATCCGGTTTCCCATTAAGCACATGCTGGTGGGCCATCTGATTGGCTGAGATATTAGCATGTGGTGATCATTTAGTTACATCATTGTTGAGGCGGTTCAGTAATCTCCATGCTTTTTGGCTGCTGCAGCTCATATCCATCTCTTCCATAAGCTTAATCCATCTTTCCCTTTTGTACTCCGAGATAGCTGACACTATCTGTAGTCCGGTACTGATGGTATCTTCACTAAATGGGTTTGCTTCAAAAAAGTGAGGTATTTATTCAGTAGATCAGCTGTTTCTCATGTTAAGCCTTGGATGTAGGAAGTTATACATCCTCGTGGGATTGATTTCCTGGAGCATTTCTGAACAGCTTCCATAAACTTGTCGTAGGAAGAAGGATTGGGTTCAATATTAGATGCACTATTGTCCAAAGCAGCAGAGAAACTGAGCCAAGAAATAATATAAAAATTATATTAGCCCTGGCGAGGCAGCAGCAAGCAGCAACAGCAGCAGAATTTTAGAATGGGATTTTTAAAGTCCCATTCAACATTGATACAGGACATGATTTTTAAATGTTAAATACGGGAAGTCCCTTATAATAAGGGACACCTGGCAAGTCTACTCAAGGGCCCTTCCTAGGTTGTGGAGACAAAAATGACCAATATTACATGCTGGACTTATATGATGGGCAGGAAAGGTTGGGTCAAAATCAGCTCTCAGCCCTAATGATTTGCAGTCAGATATAGAAAAACTGATAGATTACATTCTTGAATCTACAGTGAGTTAATAAACATATGGGCAGGCCAATTCAGAACTGCCTGACCACCTGGGAGTGCAGAGGTAGTCAAGCGGTCACTGCTGCATCCCGCGGCAGCCAGGAAGCTACAGGGGGCTCCGCAGGAGAAGGGGACGCTTGTCCTCTTTCGCCGTGGTAAGAGCACAGGGCGGGCAGACAAGAGGTCGACTCGCCTCTGCACCAGCTATTTAGCCAGCGCAGAGGTGAGGCCCTCTGTGTAAGACCGCACAGCCCTACACGGAGATCGGGATCTGGCAGCAAGAGTCATCACCCCTCCCCTCCCCTCTCCATCCCTCCCTGGAATGCCCTCCCGCCCCACCTGGAAAGACTGCAACACCAGCAACTGGTGGACTCACTGCTCACTGGCTTGCAGTGCTCCCTCTGTGCCGTGTGGGGCTGACGTTGCCATGGCGTCACCCATGCCAATGGTAATGGCTTTGCACTGGCACTGGAGGCACTTTACGTCCCCTTGCACAACAGTGACACAGACGGTACGAGCATACCTGTGTTATGGGCCTGTGTAATGCCCAATAGGATCAGGCCCTAAGGCTTTCATGGTTGGAATCCACGCTGGAACAATAGAAGTCTTTCCAGGTTGTGCCATGGCCTAAACTTGTGCCACACTAAATAAACTAAAGAACACTAAGAACTAATACCGGAAGCTAAAAGCGAAAGAAGAAACACTAAGACTGGGAAGGACTAAAAGTGAACAGCTTAGAAACCCAAAAAGCTGAAACTAAAACCGAAAACCAAGATGCTGAAGACTGAAAAGCTAGAAGAAGATGGAACTTAAAAGGCTAAAAACAGAACTAAGAACCAATGAGCTAAAAATGAATTACAAACTAAATGACAACTAAGAAGCTTAAAAAAAACAACAACCCTGACAACTGAAAATTGAAACTGATGTTTCACCCACCTAATGTTTCACCCACTGCGCTGGTGGACTTCCTCATAGGATACAGTTCTTCAGTAACTTCCTCAAACTTCAGAACTCAGGGATCCCTTGTTCTTTTGTGAGTTGACAATGACTGACCACTAAATCAGGAACACTGCTCTCAGCTGTCCAGATGAAAAGCAAAAATGGGAGGTTTCTCAGACCTCTGGAGGACATGTGGTTGATGGTCTTTATTTGGCTTGGCAAGACACAAGTGGTGCTGGGCTGGACTAGGTTCTACTGTTTTAGTGGAAAGCTGGGAAGAAACCTGACTAAGATCCTGGAGAGGCAGATGTGAGACCTATAGTCAAGTCAGCCCAGGCTCTAGGCAGATGCAGCTGGATTGAGAACCGGGATATGGTTCATGGGAGTGTGACCATCATGGGAGAAAGTTCTGTTTAATGTTCTGATGGCTACCCCACCACAGAAAAAGAAAGCAGAAGGCTCCAGCAGTGAAGGGGAAGCTTACATGGCACAGTCAGGCACCATAAATGACTTAATGGTTTGTACCCTTCTAGTGATGCCACAGCTCCCTTCATCTGTCTCTGAAGCCTTAAGAATTCTCAGCAGGTACAGCCCTTATGCAATGAGTGTAATGTGTAGTCTTGCTCTAAGAGGATTAGCTGGAGCTGAGCAGCTCAATCCTTGTCTCCTGGCACCCATGGCTCCAGCAGCGCCAAAATGGCTACCACTGGATCCTATCAATGATAGGAAGCCACCAGAGGTCTCCTTGGGGTGTTTGCTCTCTAGTGCTACTGCAGCTCCAATGGGTTCTCCTCAGCTCTTCATCAGCTATTGAACAGGCACAGAACTGAGGAGGCTCCCTGGCCATGGAGGGAACATAGGATACAGTGGCAGACTCTGCGGCCATCTCTACCCCACCTCCCTGGCCCAATCCTCCCCTGCCCAGTTCTCCCCCCCCCCCACAAACAGCCTTGCTGCCAAGCAGCAGCAGTACTCATGGCCAGCCGGTCTGTGGCATCCTCTGATTGGCTCTGGGCCCAGTGCCAGAGCTCTTTGCTCTCTTTACAGTACGTTCGCCACACCCAAAGCCAGAAGTACATGCATACTGCTGGCACTAATGAGCTCAGGATTGGACCCTGAACCAGCAGTTTTTGTGTTCTGGTAAAATGCCAATTTTAGCACTCAAAGAAATCCAATCTTTATGCATAACCTGGTCATGCATTTTTTGGGCAAGGGAGAGGGAGAAAAACATGGGAAAGGGAAATGCAGTAAAGGCGGCTTTTGATGCACTCATATCCTTTTTTTTTTCTTCCCACTCAGTTCAGATATGACCCTAAACTATGATTTTGATTTGGAGCTGCAAGATGAGCCATAGTGATTGATCCTCAGCCCACCTCCCATTGCGTG
This sequence comes from Lerista edwardsae, assembly GCA_029204185.1. NCBI lineage: Eukaryota > Metazoa > Chordata > Lepidosauria > Squamata > Scincidae > Lerista > Lerista edwardsae. The sequence goes on from JAJKFI010000001.1 coordinate 541,188, forward strand.
CAAAGGGAGACAGCTAAAAGTTTTCAAATTGAATAACCTACAGTTTCCAGTTACATCCAAATTTGTGGTTAGTTTAAAAAACAACACAGGATCTGAAACCAGAGATTAATTCTGGTTTGTTTGAATACATCCCAGTGGGAATAAACCAGTTTCCTAAGTTCAGATTGAATGGAATGCAGTGGTTATTCAAAACAGAAAGTGGATGCTTTTAATCTCTTCCCCTCATGCATGAAGGCATGCCAAGCCCAAGGCTCAATGTGGCTTGTTCTCATAATGCTAAGCCATGGTTTAGTGTTGCATATTAATGTGGCCAGTCTGTGTAGTCAGTGAAAGATAGCTTAACAGTTTCATCTTACCATCACTCTCTATGTGGATAAATAGGAGCAGGAACTCCAGCTAGCCACCCCTAATTATGCTAACAAAATAGTCCATTTCACTATATTCTTCCAAGTTTATTTTTTTTAAAATTCAAACAAAGACATTCTGGCAGGAAAAAAAATTCATTATCTGCATTTCTCTTCTTTGAAGGTGTTGCTACCAGCAATCATGTTTCATCCCTACATTTAGGATATTATACATATAGCTGGATGAAATAAGCCATGTCTGGCTTCATAAACAATGAATTCTTGGCCAACATCACAACTCCTATGTGGTAGTTAGCAGTGACAGACCTGAGGGGGGTGCAAGGGGTGCAATTGCCACAGGTGCTGGGCTGGGGAAGACAGTGACAATGCCTGCCCCCACTGCCCATACACCACTGAATTGGAATGCAAAGTCACTCTGGGAAGCTGCTTTCATGGTGGAAGCCACTTTACAGAGTGACCTTGTGTGGCTCCAAAGGACTGCCCCACCCCTTCAAGAAGGGGGGGTAGCCCATTGGAGTGCACCTGGTTGCTCTGAGAAGCAGCCGGGGAAGCCGCTTGTTGGACCGACCAGGCGTGCTCCAAAGGGCCATCCATCCCTTCTTGGAGGGGCTTCGTAGCCACGTCTGATCGCCACGAGAAGCAGCCATGGAAGCTGTGTGTGAGAATGGCCAGGTGCACTCCTAAGGGCCACCCACCCCTTCTTGGAGGAGTGGGCGGCCCTTCAGAGCTGCGAGAGGCCATGGGGCGAGGGGCAGCACTTGTTGGGAGCATACCGCTGGAGGTGTGCCCCCCAGGCTCTGACTCCTCCATTATCGCCTCTCGTAGTCAATCACTTTTGTGTTCAAAATGATCTAATTTAGGGAGAAAACACTTGATATAAGGAATTATAGTGACCTACCTAAAATGCAAGTAGATAAATAGGAACCACTTTGGTGGGAAGGTAACGGCGTTCCGTGCGCTACGGCGTAGAATCATGCTGGCCACCATGATCGGACAAAAACGCCGGCTCACAGGCTTTGAAACGGAGATGAGCACCGCCCCCTACAGTCGGTCACGACTAGACCATTCGGTCGTGGGGAAACCTTTACCTTTACCTTTTTTAGTGACCTACCTAAGAAGGTTATAGTAAAGGCATTTTAAAGGGGCTATTAAATTATCCATAATAACAATACAAGCTTGTGCCCAAAAGATTATACGAAGGAGCTCATGGTCCAGGTTCCAGATTGGACATGTGGAACAGCATGAATTGGATATTTGGCACAATCTGTGAACCACAATGTATTATGTCCTTCTATGGAAGGCACTAGCACAGGTTCCATTAACACCTTAAAAAGCGAAAGACACAAGTAGTAATGTCACACATAAAACTGTTAACTTGCACAGCCAAAACAGTACCATTTTTTCCCATTCAACTACAATAAATGGTTATAGCAGCAATGGTTAACAACCCTACAAATATCACAAATGCATCTATAAAACATGCATATTCCACAGGAACATCACTGAATTAAGCAATGCATAGACTTTAGTCCTCCTTTTTATTTGTATTAATTTTTTTTTTTTGGCAAGACTCAGATTTCTTTTAATAACCAAAATTCTCCCCCTCCTTTCTTAAATGTTCATTATTTTTAAAATGCTGTTAATTTGTATTAGAAGAGGGTAGTGGTTAGAAGAACAGATATGGCCAGCTTTTGCATTTTCAGGGGCAACAATAGTTGGCAGGGGGAGTGTATTTTGCTGTACAAACTAAGCCCTCCCATGAGTGGATGAGGCTCCATTGTAAAGGCTTCACATTATGGAGTATTTTCTGATCCTCGACCGTAATAAATGATAAATGAATGACATTATGGAGCAAAGAGTTTTTTAGGCCACAGCTAGGCCTGGCATACAAAATCCTAAAAAGAGATGCATAACCAGTGTAGAGTAGCTCTCACAAGTTGCAAACTGTTGGTGTTTTTTTTCCATTCAGAAGGTTACCCATGTTAGTCTGTGGCAACAAAAATAAGTCTTGTAGTATCTTCATTTATCATAGCCTAAGGCAGTGGTTCCCAAACAGTGAGCCTTTGCCTTGTACAGGACTGGGAGCACTGATTTTGTTTTAGAAATCTGCAAGGACAAGTATTTCCCTAGGACTGTAGAGGACAAAGTGAGTGGCTGGGGATGGGATGGAGACAGTAGGCCATAGCAGTAGGCCATAGGGGGTTTTCGGAGGGAGCAGTGATGCCTGGGAGGAAGCTGGAGTGATGCACTCCCTCCATGGTGCTCTGGGGGTTTCCTGGGCACTCTGGGGGGG
>JAJKFI010000001.1:553250-578047 GCA_029204185.1 Lerista edwardsae
TCTCTCTCTCTCTCTCTCTCTCTCTCTCTCTCTCTCTCTCTCTCTCTCTCTCTCTCTCTTTATCCGTGAATGGGGTAAACACTTAAAACACAAACAGGACTGCAACGATCACATCTCAGTTTGCCTTAATTATGATGGCACCGTTCTGAAACCAGCCCATCTGAGCAAGGCACTAAACAAGAAAATAAAGGAAAGCAACAGAAGATGTAATAAATATTTTATTACATTAATCATAATAAGATGTGCTGTAGTCCTAGCCAAAGAATATTCTTAAATCAACTTTAGAATGTGATTGTAATTTCAGGCTTAGCAGCATGGAGCCACAAAACTGTAATTGATATAACAAATCACACTCTGGAATTTCTACCGAACTTGACAGTACTTGGCTGATATATTGCATAGAAGGTGGGTGCTATGTGGCCCCTTCCCCCTAAATAGTTTTTTATTATATTGCCAAAGGTAGTGAATCACAGGTGCCCTGTTTTGATTTATCTGCAATATCCACCACAGACATAAATATACAGCATGTGCTGTGAGCTATTGCTGTCAGCTTCTAATAAGGCAGAAAACCATATGCACTTCCCAGGGAACCTCATTTCCACGCCATTCTCTCCTTTCAATTAAGATGAAAACATAGCCAGAAAACATTGCTGCTACGGAACTTGTCCTCTTTCATTTCCATGTTTTAATCGGATCAAGTCACTGACTTTTAAATAATTTGCTTTCCTTTTCCTCAAGATATGTTTTGTCAGATTCTCAGGCTCTAAAGCAAGTGCAGGAATATGAAGACTAAGAGAAGAAAGCTCTACCAGCAATTGTTGTTAACTGCTATGGATGAGGGCTATCTTTGCCCTGGCTCCAGTTCCCAGCTCCAACCATTGTCTTTAAGGACTCTGAGCTGGAAAGAACACACTGAGGGCCCAGTCCTATCCAACTTTCCAGCACTGATGCAGCCCCAAGTAGAGGGAACAAACATTTCCTTACCTTGAGGACGCCTCCGTGACTGCCTCCTCCACAGGATGCAATATGCATGTCCTGTTGGTACAGCTTCATCAGTGCTGGAAAGTTGGATAGGATTGGGCCCTGAGTTGGTTTGGATGATACTTTAACCCTGAACAGCCACATACAATCACATATGTGAGCTCACATTGCGTGTGCATCTTAATTCTTCCCTCCCTTCCTAAGTACTTTTGTGGTTGTGTAAGGAGGCAGTTTGTTTGAACCAACAACACAGTGGTACTCAAACCTTTTAGACCGGGACCCACTTTTTAGAATGGCACTCGTGTTGGGACCCATTGAAAGTGATGTAATTAACCTGGAAGTGATGTCACAACCGGAAGTGACATCATCAGGCAGGAAGTGCGGTCATTGTGACATAATAAAATGACACACCTGGAATGCAAACTGGCATTCCTGGACTACAGCAATTGCAGAACCATGAAGCATATCCGACAGAAAGCAAGATTGGGTTAACTAAATCACTGAACTAAAAACAACTTTTAAAAATCTCAATTGGAAATTCAAACTGTTAACACTCACAATAGGAATATAACAAGAGTAAGGTCTGCAGCTTCCAAGGTGTCTGCTCCCAGCTTTCAGTGATCCACCAAGTGGGTCCCGACCAACAGTTCAAATAACACTGCTATATTTAGCAGTGCATATACAGGGACAATTGCAGTTACTGAAAGTAACACGGAGAGGAGGTTAGGATATGTATGCAGGATAAGCGTATCTGCCTGTAATCACATGAGGACAGTTCAGGAGTTGAAGGTATTGCCCATGACTCTGGCCTGTAAGTTTTGATAGAGAAAGGAGACAGTGCCTCATGGAAAAGGTAAGGAAGAATGAAAGGTGGATTGGGCTGTAAGAGCCATTTAGCACAAGTTTTACTTCCAAGGAAGCATGCACAGGACTGCATCTTTGTTATCCTTTAACATCTTTGTTAGCCTCTCTGATAATGTTGCTGTGTAGGCTCATATGCCAACTGAATTAGGGCCAAATTAGATGAGACAATAAATGTGTCATTGCATTTCTATCTTTTTGAACTTGTTCAAAAACATCAGCTACAAGGTCCCAGTCGGGACTGTGGCACAGGGAGAAAACTACCAGGGAAAATACCCTTGTGAAGCTGTTATTTGCCACAATCCTCACCTGGGCTGGAATAGCCCAGCAGGCTGGTCGGTGCCATTTACAGACCCAGTTAGGAGGCAGCTGTGACACAACTCAGAGTAAGGGGACATATGTCCCTTTACCCCAGTTAATGCCCCAGCCACCCCAATCGGGCTGCTCAGATCTGCACCTCCTCAACCCTCCACTAGGCTGAACTTGGCCAGTGCTACCTGGGACAGCACAGATGCTGGATTTGGCCTCTGTGGGCAGGTGTATGTGCTCACGCTGGCCCAGCCAACCCCCGGGTCAGTGCAATCGTGCCTTACAGCACCTTTGTGCTGACCTCACTGCAGAGCTGGCTTTCTCTTCTTCTAAAGGAAAATACAAACTTGGGCCTTAAGAACATTTGCTCATATCCCCGACTTCATTGCGCAGTGCCATTTTTCCTCCATTTGCTTCTACCCAAAATTGGACTAAGAACAGTATAAGTTGAATCCTGGAAGGAAAACAATCACTTCAGATATTTTTCATACATCACTTATGGCACTTCCTTTGCTTGACAGAAACAGAACATAGTTGAACTAAAGAAGTTGCAAATGCTACAAGCCTGAGAGTGAAAATAAAACAGATAACAGCATATGCATTAGCAGCTAAAGTGAGAAAGGCAAAGTCAATCTTTTTGTCTCTTAATTAGTTTTCCCTGAGCCCTAATAAATTGTATGAGTTACACAGGACAACCCCCCCCAATAACTGGCAGGTTGGGAGCCATATGCCCATCTGCATTTCTGTGAGAGCAGATCACAGAGCGAGAGGAAACAGAAACTTGGCACATAAAGATAGCTAGCAGCCACCCACTGTTAGGGCAAGAGAGAGGAATAAATGCTCAGTTTGCCTACTATCAAAGGAAACAGTTGCTGCTGTCCCAGAAGGAAATCCCAGCGTATATCATTGCTAATCTTTCTGTCAGGACTTGCTGGCGGCAGTATAAATAAATGTACAACAGGATAGGGGATGAGGAGTGTGGGGCAGGCAGATCAAGCAAAGATCACTTGTGGGGAATGTCATCCTTTTTCAAATAAAAGATTTATTCTGCCAGCACCATCAACCTCTGTGTATAATGCTTCATAAAGGGTTCTGTGTCAGTTTTTAACCTGAAACTAACCACAGTTATTTATTTATTGAGCACCATAAATGTATGTGGTGCTTTAGATGTGGTAGGAAAACAGGTCCTTGACCTGAGCAGCTTGCAACCTAGAAATTGACACAAGGGAAACAACTGAAATTGACACAAGGAGGGAAGAGTGTGGAGGCAGGGATAAACAGGGGAAGGATATGTGATCCTTTCAGTTTCCGGTACTTAGCTGGCATCCTACCTGGGACTGCACTGCAAGAATGTGAGCTCTGGCAACAAAGCAAGGCCCTTTGTGTGGGCACGAAAACCTGATACATCACACAATTCTGGACTCCTGGTGCAACCAATCAGATTTGTGGTGCACATGCTAGTGGCTCACAGAGGCACGGGTTGGTGTCAGTAAGTTGGCAGCAAGGGTGGAGAGGGGAGGGTTTGGAAGCATTCCAGAGTGGAGGGAGGGGCAGGGGGGTGGGAGTGGACGGGAGGGGGTGGATCTTAGTGGCAAAAGCCTACACCACACCCCTATCTCAAATTTTTCAGCCTACCCTGCCCTCTTTCTCTCCTCAGACTTATGCCTGCCACATAGGCCACCAGGGGGGCTGAGCAAAAGTAAAAATGTGTTTTACTTATGTCTGGTGGCCTTCTGGTCCACCACCCACCATGGGGTGCAGCATGTGAGTGCGGCTGCATCATTCGCAGTGGTGGGGGGATAGGTTTGGGCCATTAGTTACAGGAAGGAACAGGGACAAAGGTGTGGTGCCAAAACTGCTCTACAGTATCCACATGTAATTATAATTAGACATGCTGTGTTCTTAAAATGCAGGAACCTTAATTTAAATAAAACTTTAAGCAACAGTGGGGATCAAAGGCAGTACACTTTGCCCCAGAAGTTCCATTTTCATGATTAGATTTTCATGACGAGATCTCTTTCTAGATGCAAAGATTTCTGCATGTTCACAAAACCTGAAGGAGCACTGAATGTGCTCAGGCATGTGCTAATTCTTCCCAGTTGTACTGCCAGGGTACTGGAGGTCACAAGGCAAAGCCATGCACTGGGTCTTGCATGGCACCCCCACCCAGCCCCTAGATGGTGCATTGAGTGCCACCATTGCCCTGGCTGGTTCACGGCACAATCCTAACCAACTTTCCAGTACTGACATAGCTGTGCCAGTGGAGCATGTGCTGCATCCTGCAGCTTGGGGGGCAGGCATGGAGGCTTCCTCAAGGTAAGCTTCTCAGCCAGTACCCAAACTGGCCAACCTCTGACACTACCTCTGGTTCTTCCCAAGCATAACCCTTTGCCTTGGGCTGCCTTAACTTCAAGTACTCAAGATCAGGCATCTGAAGAGCCATTTGCACATGACGCGTGGCATTTAGTGACAAAGTTGCTCCAAAATGTATCATTCTAGATGCAATCCAACATTGCAATTTCCAGAAGCTGAATCTTCCTCTGTCACTCTCTGTTGTTATGAGACAACACTCAAATAAGGCTTGTCAATTTTTTCATGTACCTAGTTGAGAAGACTTTGCTCTAGTGTAGAACCAGATTTACTAATGTTAGCTACCTATGACTTCAGGAAATTAATACTGTATAAGCATAATACTTCATAACATAAAATCAAATTGCATCTGGCTCTAAGTAGTTCTGTGACGAAAGCCTTCAACTATAACCTGCAACGTCTCTCTGGGCAATGTCTTCTGCTCTACAGCAATATGTTTTATAGCAGTGGTTCTCAAACGTTTTAGCACCGGGACCCACTTTTTAGAATGCCAATCTGTTCGGGACCCACCAGAAGTGATGTCATGGCTGGAAGCGCCATCATTGTGATGCCAGAGCCTGCTGCTTTCCTGAGAATGCAGCAATACATTGGGTTATTTCTCAGCCATTTTCCAACAGCAAAGTGAATCAGAAAGGGAAAAAAGTATATTTACAACCTTGACAATAGCAAAATAACCACACAGCCTCCCCCCCTTTTCAGCATCCCGCCTTCCAATATTTTCAACATGGCTGCTCTAGGTACTTCGTGACCAACCTGAAATTGGCTCACGACCCACTAGCAGATCCCAACCCACAGTTTGGAACCACTGTTTTATAACAAAATACATCACAGCATATGGCTTGCCATGCTGGAAAAGACCAGAGGTCCATTTAGTTCAGCCAGAGGTTTCTTGGAAGTTCACAAGTAGAGCAGAGCAGAAAGATGGCCACCTGTTGCTGTTTGTTTCCAACAACATTTCACAAATTCTCTCTCAACGTAGTTTCCTGTTTCCATGAATCTGGCTTTTAATTATCCACACTTTATTTGATTTTTGCTCTGCAATGCAATTTGAGAAACCAGTGAATCCTACAAAATAACCACGATGCACAGCGTTACCAACCGAACCTATGAGAAAAATAGTTCCCTTCCATCCAGAATTCCTCTCACTATTGCACATCCTCACCACATCATACCATATAACATGATCTATGTTTATGTCAAATGTTTCCTTTGTAAATTTGAAAATAGTGTACATTTTGAAAGAACTTGGGGCTTATTGATACAAAGTCACTTTTGGACAGGGAAAGGAACAAGGGAGCATAGCTAAGGTTCTGTATTCTGGAGATTATAACATGCAATACTGCTCACTATTGAAATAAGTACAGTACTCAAAACCAATGTCGCCAACTTAAGTCACAATTTTAAAAAAAAAAAGCTTAATTTGAATTTCCACCATGATATCTTGGTTATTAGGATGCATAGTTCTTTGTTTTTATCTTTTTACCCTAAAATAGAAAGATATCTTTTAAAAAAAAAATCAGAATTGTGTTATTTTGAGCTTCATTGTAGAGCTAGACTCAATTTGTGATGCTAAGTTAATTGCCAGTGGCCTCTGAACTCTTTATTTCATCCTGAAGAGATACAGAGAATGCATCTGATTCATCCACAACAGTGGTCTAATTGTTCATTTGATCACTTCCATGTGACCCTACAAGCTATCTCCAGGAGCTAGCTTAGCCAGGAACCATCAATTTTGCTGAGTAAAATTGTAATGTCAGGGCTCTATTGGCAAGCATGTTTTTCAAGAGTTCTGGGAAGATGTTATATAAGGTTTCATAACTTTCTTCCACATGATGGATCACACAGCAATTATATGACATGAGGCATCGCAGTTTCTGCATTTATACAGTAGCATATTCTCACTTTGATTCAATTGCTGTTGTTGCATTCTCTGTGCTCTTTGTTTAGATTCCAAGACAATCTCTGGGAATTCAGGTGGAGTTGGTCCAAGAACTCCTTATACTTGAGGTGGTATGCCAAATTCTGCCCCCTTTTACCTGATGATGTGCCAGCCTCTGCTCCTCCCACTCTAGAAGAGCCCCACTGGATCAGGCCAAAGGCCCATCTAGCCCAGCTTCCTGTATCTCACAGTGGCCCACCAGATGCCTCGGGAAGCACACAAGACAACTAGATACCTGCATCTTGTTGCCACTCCCCTGCATCTGGCATTCTGAGGTAGCTTACTTCTAAAGTATGGAGGTTACACTACCCATCATGACCTGTAGCCTGCGATAGACTTTTCCTCCAGAAATCTGTCTAGTGCCTTTTTAAAGGAACCTAGGCCAGATGCCATCACCACCTCCTCTGGCAAGGAGTTCCACACATTAACTACCTGCTGGGTAAAAATGTATTTCCTTTTATTTGTTCTCACTCTCCCAGCATTCAATTTTAGTGGATGTACCTTGGTTCTGGTATTGTGAGAGAGGGAAAGGAACCTCCCCCTATCCACTTTATCCGTCCCACGCATAATTTTGTACATCTCAATCGCCCCCCCCCTCAGGCACCCTTTTTTCTAGACTAAAGAGCCCCAAATGCCTTTCTAATGTGGGAGATGCCACTCTCCAATGTTCTAGCTCAGCACTCCCCTCCCCTCTACATTTCTTCTTCCTCCCTGCCCTCCCTCCTCTTCCTTTCGCAATCCAGGGAGTGCAAGGAGAAGGAGGAGCAGTAGAGGGAGGCAAGTAAGCAGACAGAGATGGGCACCCCTAACCAATCTGCCGCCTGAGGCCATCACTTCAGTTGGCCTCATGGATGTGCCAGGTCTGAGTTCAGGGCAAATAACATGCTTCCCAAGAACCATCCAGTGGGTGCAAAATGCACAAGCAAGAAAGCAAACCTTTTTGTTTCATGGCATGTTATAAGACAACGGTTCCCAATCTTAATGGCACTATGACCCACCTCATTCTCTGCGGTGGTATGCAACACTCCGGGCTGGCAACCAATTCTATGGGCCTCCATGGGCCTCAGAATGGCCTGCAGAAGCCTCCAAGAGCCACTTCTGGTTTTCAGAGGCAAGCTGGAAGTTGTCTGTTATGTGAAAACTGGCTTTCATAGCCTCTGAAAGCGGCTTTCAGAGGCTTTTGTGGCCCATTCTGAGGCCCACAGAGGCCAATAGAGTGGGCCAGAAGAAGCCTCTAGGACCACCCAATGCTTACGGAATGGCTCTGATTTGGAGCCATTCAGATGTTAGGGCAGGTAGGAGAATCCAGCCTGTGACCCACATGGGCTCACAACCCACCAGAGTAGCAACCTACATTTTGGGAAAGACTCTTAGGACATGAATGGCTAGCTTCAAAGTTCACAGATGCAATGGATGACATAACTCTGACTTGTACCTTTAATAGTTGTATAGGAGGGGCAATTTCAACAAGTGCAGCTTCTCTTATTCCAGCAGTGACACATGCAAATGCTCCAAGCTACGTTTCATTAAAACTACAGAAGCATCTGTATCTTTAACCAACTCAGGGATTCTACTGCAAGCTCACCACTATAAATTATATAATTATAATATAATTATAATTAATATAATATAGAGCTATATTTAATAGCAAAAAACCCTCTGCCTCATAAAAAGAGTCACCGTTTATCCAATATTGATGACATTATAATAGTAGCTATTATAAGGTACAGAAAAACAAAAGACAAACACAACAAATGCTCAAATTCACGGTACTTTCATAATTTAAGTTAATGCACCAAAGAGGAGCTTTTTGTTTATTGCGTGCATGTCTGGTATTTTTTTTCTTATAGACAAATTTTTAAAAAAGACTTTGCTGAATCTTGCCCTTTTCCACTGAAATCTTCAACACTTGCCTCTGGTTACCAGCTGCATCAAATTCTTGATGCAGAGTTGAGGAGATTACAAGAAAATGGAATTTAAACCTGTGTTTAAGTTCAATAGATTTGTTTTACTGCATAGCTACTTAGATAATCAAGGTTATAAAAGTGGTGACTAGTACTTTTTTATTTTCAGCATGGAAGTTTTATCATGGTATTTTGACTAGCCAAACTTCCATTGAGGATGAATAAGCCTGCTTTTACCGTTTAAGAGAGCTTAAAGTTCATATATAAAAACATTCTCCATTTGCAATGAACCACTATTTGCTGAAGCAAATCTATGCCTTGGAGACATCTGAAAACTCTAGATGAGTTCCCTTATTGTCAGTCAATAAAACACCTGCTGTTTTTGCAGCTAATTGTCCTTGCTAAATAATAAGAACAAGGGAACCATACATAAGATAAAGAATTTTTAAAACCCTACTGGTTCAAAGGTGATGTTTAACCGTTCTCAAATCTAATTTAAGCTGCATTTTTAAAAACCAAATACTTCCAACTTCTCAATAACATTCAAAATAAAGGGGTGGCAGTGAATGTTAGATTCAATACACTGAAATGCTTCATAAAAATCATGGGGGAAACAGGATTTGCTACAAAAATGTTCCCTGCACACATTAAAGGAAAGATGATTCTGTCCTATTGACCAGAAAAATGCAAATTCCTGGTATTCTATCAAGCCTAGCCAACTCAAAGACTTCTCAGTGCTTACCAAAAACATCCCTATTCCCTTCTGTGCCAGGCCCTGGGAGCTAAGCACATGCAGTCTTGGGAGGCACACTGAGGATGCTATCCCAGGCCATCATTGTGTCGATGCGACAGACGTTGCGCAGACGCAGAGGCGACGAGCAGCACCCCCGAGTTGGCTCTGAGTCTCCCAGACTCAGCTCTGGCTGGAAGGGATGGTGGTTCTGGGCTGGGGATGGGCAGACCAGTGGTTGTGCCGGCCCAGGGAGGAGATGGGCCTTGGATGCGGCCATTAGGCCACATCCAAGGTCTCATCCCCAGGCTGCACAATTTCTTTGGTTCTGCGCCCACAAAACCGTGGACACAGATCCAAGGAGCACTTTGGGGAGGCTGGTGCCTCTCCAGGTGCAAGGGCATGAATGTGCCCTTGCACCAGGGCGGCTCCAGCCTCCCCATATAGTACGTTGGATGCGGTGCAAGCCCGCCAGCCTGCCTGCTCCAGCACAGCATAGGATTGCACTGTGAGCTTGTTCCTGTCGTAATTGATGAAGCTAGTTCAAGCAGTCAAGAGACAGTTTGATCTGATGGATTGGCAGAGTGCACCCTCCTACACCTGTCAGCTGCCCCATCCTGCCTTTCAATCTCTCCAGTTGGTTTTGCAAAGCTCTGAGTGCCCCAGGGGCCACCTCACTCCACCCCATTTTCTGCACCACCACGCTGTGTTTGGAGAACTCTCCCACAAGTGTGCGCTGACTGCAAGCAGACAGCATATGTGGGGCGGGGTGGTGGTGGAAGAGGTAAGCAAGCTGAAGGGTTGTGCCTGTGAAGTCTGCCCACCTTGCCATTGCCAGTTAGCTGCCATGCTTTCAAGACTCCACAAGTTCTCCTCCCTGAAGCTGCCGCGGCTTGCTTGCTCCCTGCGCACTGGACATAACTAGCTTGCCATCTGCTTGTTCCACTGTCCTCGTCTATGCACTCATGATTCTATTCTGTCTCTCCTGACTCTTGGACAAAATGTGCTCAACACTTGCTGTAGTGCTACTGTACTATCTCTTCAGCTGTGCCAATGCAGGCAACATAATGGGTCACGGCTACATTATTCAATTGTTACTGGGATGGGGGAGGGAGAAGTGGATGGATAGTGAGCCTAAGAAGGTCCCTGCTGGATCAGACCAAAGGACCATCTAGTCCAGCATCCTGTTTCCCACAGTGGCCCTCAGATGGCGCTGGGCAGCCCACAAGCAAGAAATGAAAGCACACTTCTCTGCTGCCATTGCTCCCCTGCAACTGCTACTCAGAGGCAAACTGCCTCTGCATTTTGAAGGAGCATGTAGCCATCATGACTGAGAGCCATTGATAGATTTGTCCTTTATGAATTTGGCTAATCTCCTTTTAAAGCCATCTAAATTAGCGGATGTCACCACAGCTTGTGGTTGCAAATTACACAGACTATGCACAGCAGGAAGAAGCGCTTCTTTTTATCTTTCTGAGCTCTCCTGTCAGCCAGTTTCATTGGATGACTCCTGGTGACAAGTGTTGTGTGAGAGCAGAAAAACTTATCCACACCATGCATCATGTTAGAAGTCTCAGGGCACAATCCTAACCTGGAGTTAGGCCGGCACAGTTAGGCCAGCAAAGTCAGCCGGCACAAAGGATACCGTAAAGCACATTTGGAGCACTCTTAGAGTCAGAGAGGCCAGCAACCAGACGTGCATCATCTTCCCTCACTCTGAGAGTGGTCCAAACACACTTTATGGTGGCCCTTGTGCCGGCCAAACTTTGCTGGCCTAACTGTGCCAGCTTATTTCCAGGTTAGTATTGTGCTCTTCGATATGTCCCCCATTTACAGCCCAATTCCATCTAACTTCACACGCAGCAACGTAGCAGCAGCAACGTGGCTCCTGCTGAATCCCGTGGGGAAGCTTTGGCAGCTGGAGGCCTCCTTGGGGTAACATTGCCCCAGGGTACGCCCATGTTGGGCCACTGGGTGAACCTAGACCTGTGCCAGCTCAATAGCTGGTGCAAGTCTGTGTAGACCTAGATCAGCAGGTTGAGGCTGGGAAGAGGCTTAGGACACCAGCATGTGCTGCTGCCATTGACACTGTCCCTTCCTGTCCCCAATCCACTTCTACCCCTCCTCACCTCCCTCCAACCCACTGCACAGACTTACCAATGCCAGTGGTCTTCCTCAATCCAGTGCTGTGCGGAACCAGCTGCTCACCATGAGCAGCGGTGGCCAGAAAGGCTTGCTGCATTTTGTGGTAGCCATAAAGGGCCTTACACAGCCGGAACAATCGTTCCCCAACAGCGCAAGGCCCTAGTTAGACTGGGCTTTCAGTTGCTTTTTTTCTAAAATAAAAAGCCCCTGAAGTCATAGCCTTTCCTCATAAGAAAAGTGATCCAGTGTCCTCCAGTGATCATTTTGGTTGCACTTGAACCCAGGGTTGTATTAACCCATGGCCAGGCCCCTAGGCTTTCAGGTATTTCAGGCCCCCTCCAGCACTTTCGGGCTTCCAACACTTTTAGACCCCCTCCTAGCCATGGCTTACTGTGGCCCTGGTTTGCTTCTGAAAAGAATAAGGACGGCATGACCCTAGCCCTTGATACTTTCCCACTCCTCTCCTTGCGCAACTCCCTATGCTCATCCCCGGGTGCTGTGGGCTGGGTCCTTGCAGGAGCTCCATGTCCCCGCAACTGGGCTCACAGCTGCCAGGTCAGGCCTTACACCCAGTGGTGCAATTCAAATGAATTAACAACCGGTTCTATGATGTCATAGCCGGAGCCAAAAAAAACCCCGAAGCCAGCCGAGTTAAGTGAGTGGGTGGGGCCCGGCCATTTAACAACCAGTTCTATAGAACCTGGGCAAACCCCTTGAATTTCACTACTGCTTACACCCAAACACTGGGACACGTTAGCAAGAAGATTGATGGTCCCCTAGTCCTGCTGGGCCCCTAGGCTTAAGCCTAGTCAGCCTTACTGATAATATGGTCCTGCTTGAACCCACTTTTCCTTTTGTACAATAATCTTTTTTCCAGATGTAATGAACAGAACTGTACATAGTAATCTAAATGTGGCCACATCACAGATTTGTATGAATGTATTAAAATACTATACTGGATTGAGGAGGGGAGGGAGGAGGGGGCACAATTTCATCCTTTGCCTCAAGAAGCATAATGCCTTGGATCACCTTGATATATGAAAGATGTTTTCATTCTTTCTATCCTGTGGGGTGAATGTGAGTTGTATTTTTTCCCCGATCCTCCACACTTCTGTTCCACCCACCTCTTGTTTTTCCAAACCAGGGAGTGGGAGGAGGAGAGGCCTGCATATCATCAGGAAAGGGGGGGGCAGTATTTAGCACCCCTCCTCAGGTGCTAAGACTCTAGGGTCGGCCCTGCTCCTCCTCTTAACAAAAGCCCTTCTCAATCTCTTTTCCTCTCTAGGAAGGAAGCATAGCAAGGAGGAACACACTGAGGGCCCAATCCTATCCAGTTTTCTAGCACTGACGCAGCTGTGCCAATGGGGTGTGCACTGCATCCTGTGATGGGGGAGCAGACATGGAGGCCTCCACAAGGCAAGGGAATGTGTGTTCCCTTTCCTTGGGGCTGCATTGTGGCTGCATCAGTGCTGGAAAGTTGGATAGGAATTGGGCCCTGAGTCTCAAACTCTTCCTGATTGCTAGAGCAGTCTGAGTATTTGCAGTATTTATGAACTGTCTTTGCTTTAAGCATCTCGCTCCCCAAAATCACACTGATTATACATTGATACATTAAAAATGAGCATCCAAGGCCTGCATTGTCCTTGACAATATTAATGTATTCAATATTCTCCCTAAGCAATAGCCAACCAATAAGTGTATACACTGAGTTGCAACTCTGACTTTCAGAACATACAACAGATTAAAAAAAAACTACCCCAAACAGCTAGTGAAGCATTCCAAGTATCGATACCTGGTATTGTCTGTGCCATTGGCTCAGTGGTGATGGTGGGAGCAGTGCTTGGCTGCTGCTGGCTAGAACTAACTTCAGGCTCTGTGCTAACAGAAGGCGATAATGCTACATCACTGGGAACTGGGTTTGACACAGGCTGGAGGAGATCTTCTGAGGCTCCTTGCTCTTCTTGCCCAGGGAGTTGCAAGGCTGATAAAGGAATGCTTATCTGTTGGCCAGAGTTGGAAGTGCTGGCAGGCATCTGGAGGGCTACCTGAGGACTGACTGCTGGGCTGCTACCAGGCCCTCTGCTCGGAGATGCCAGAGTTACCTTTGGAGGCTTCTGAACTGCTGGCCTTGGAATGGCGGGCGAAGAGGCAGAAATGCTTTGTAATTCAAAATCAGCACTGAGTGAAGGTGATGCATGAGGAGTGGGCTTGGAGGGCACAGCACAGGAAGCGCCAGCGTGTGCATGAGCTTTGGGCTTGGACATCTGCGTCAAGGACAATGCAGGCCCATCAACACCACCCGTGATCTCAGCATTAGCCACAATATAATAGTCCTCAGGGATTTCCTGTTTGATTTTTTTGACCAAAGGATCGTTGCTGCTTCTGTCAACAACCTGAGAGTGGGAGCCTGAGTGAAATGAGGAGGATGGAGTTGAACTTGGCCTTTTGCGAGAAACTGATTGAGATCTTTGTGGATGAGGTTCAAAATCGCTGTCTTCATCGGTCACAGAGGACTCGCAGACCATATCAAAAAGCGTCGCTTCATCTTCATATTCCTCCACGGTTTCATCTAATTCAGAAGGCTCACTACAGTAGGAGAAATCACAAGAGTCTCTGGTCCGGTTGCAGTCCAACTTGGCTTTCCCTGACCTCCCAGAGTACCGTTCCACAGGGCTGGTTTGTGTGTCTGAAGGCACACCTAAGATGCTGGGACTGTCCAAGTTGAAGCTTCTGTTGTCCTGGAAACAGACCCTTTCCTGGGAGCCAGCCCTACAGGTTGCTGTCAGTGGCCAGTGGTAGGCGTGGCCTGCGCTACAGCCCCACATAGCTGTCAGGTTGCCATGGGAACCCTCTGAAAGCAGATGCTTTAGGTTTGGAATGAGACTGCAAATGGTTCCATGGCTGTGGGCCCAACTGACCAGTTTGGAAAGGTTTTCAGAAGAAGTATGAAGGCAGTCCTCCATGGCACGGGTCCAAGGGCTTTGTTCCTAGAGGACAGAAATGAAGGAAACTTTACAGGATAATGTAAAGTTTGGTACTATGTACAGTTGAACTTGAATTCAAGTGTTACATACATAAACAAGTGAGAGAATGAGAATTTGTTTGTGTTCCTTGCACAGCCATGCCTAAATGGTAGGCAAATACAGTCATCTATAGCACTGCTTCCTTTAGCGTGGATTCATTACAGTGCTCTTTATCCCAGCATGATTGACAGCCATTCTAACTAATAGGAACAGTGCACTCTGGGCCTATCCTACCTATTTCCTACCTATTAAATCAACAATGTCTCCAATAGCACTGCCTCATATAGTGCTCTACTTTCAGGGAACTATCCCTTAAGTTATGCAAGGTATTAATGTAGTTGATTTTAAAAGATACTTCTTAGCAAAACTCAACATATAATTGTTAGAAATTCAGTATACATAGTTTCTTCTGTGTACAGGGAAGTTTTATTGTGGGAGTGTTTCAAACATGCAGTCCTCTACTGGTATAATCTAAATTGATTAGTGTAATAAAAAAAACCAAGCAGTTTCTTTCTCAAACCTGCCACTGGCTCTCACAGCCCAATCCAATGGGCTTGAAGTCGCCAGTGCAACACACATCTATTGGCTGCTGCTGCAAAGCAACCATAAAGCACCTTCTGGCAGCATGCTCAGGAGTAGTAGTAGTAGTAGTAGTAGTGTGCTGTTGGGGCAATGGCAGGAATGCAAGAGCCTTCCCTTATGTGTCATGGGATTTAAATCCCCTTGCCCCTCCAAAGCCCCCAGCACACCCGTTTTTAGCACAACTGCACGAGGGGGGGGGAGAGGATTGGGCTGTAAATCATGTGCTTAGAATCAACAGAACAATTTTACCTGGATTGTTCCCCAAGTCAAAAACTCATCAAAATATGTGTATTTTAGCCTGCTTCCTATTCTTCCCTTAAGTATTCACAACCTCTAAAAACAATTTCAAATTGTAGAATGCTTTAAGCTACTCATATCCAGTGCATTTATGTATTCAATATTAAGTCTGTTTCTGGGCAATGCCCTTGAAGCAGCTCTCAAAGTATATAATATAATATAAAACATGTAACATTCCATCAACAAGAGCATCACTTTGCAGAATGGCATAATTTTCATCAACAGTCATTTTTCTGGGCTCCACCACATTTTGGTTTGCAACAATGCGAATGAAGGGATGGGGGCTTCTCAGTTCTCAGTGAATCCCACTGAATTTTGTAGAACAGAACAGTTTACTGCATCAGCTCTTGAAGGATCCATATCCCCCTGTTGGCACCCCCCAACCTGGGGGAAAAAAATAAGAACGATCGGAATTGATGTTGATTCCCTTGATTCATTTCTCAACCCGAAGCCTACCGAATTATTAAACGTAGGCTTCTGGACATCCAAGCTCAGAGGCTACTGAGCTCAGCGAGTAAAACATGCTCACCACTGAACCTCCAGATTCCAATTATAATTGGACAACCTGCAGCATACTTTTCCTTGTTAGAATGCCCCCAGGAAAGAAGGGCCTTTTCA
The DNA here is from genome assembly GCA_029204185.1 of Lerista edwardsae. NCBI lineage: Eukaryota > Metazoa > Chordata > Lepidosauria > Squamata > Scincidae > Lerista > Lerista edwardsae. Next base: position 569,010 of record JAJKFI010000001.1, read on the forward strand.
TTTGCCAGATGTAACGCCATGCCCTTGGCAGTAATGCAAGGCAGTTTTAGGGGCACCCCTTATAACGACAGACATTGTTTTTGTGCCCTTGGTGAGGATGAGTCGCTTGCTCACTTGATTTTTCACTGTCCACTCCATTCCGGGGCCCGGAAGAAGTTTTTAGACCCAATGTTGACGAGGAAGCATCAAATTTTGGAGTCTGAGATACTGAAATACCTACTTTCAACAAGGGAGCCAAATTTAATAGGACAGGTGGCTGCCTTTTTGCACCATGTGGTGAAGTGCAGCTGCATATGAGGGTTTTGGGGGGGCATGATTTCTTTGATTTGATTTATGGTTTAAGTGTGCATTGTATATATATATATGTATGTTTGTATGTCTGCACATATGCCAATAAAGGTTCCGAATCGAATCGACAAAGTATACAGTTGATATTTGAAATATAGTTGAAAGACAGCAAACAAGCAGCCCCTCACCCCTAAAACTGACTTCACCAGAGATGAAAGGGAAGTGTACAGCCCTCCCCAGTAGAGTCCCTGAGTAGGTTTTTGTTGTCTTGATTGCTTATACAGCTGATATTCACTTCAATTGAGAACTGCTACATGTGGGGACTATGTTGTGATGAAAGGACGGGGTCAAAATGACTTAATATAAAAAATCTGCATCTGGAAAGTGGGCCTGTACATAGGTAACCTCCTAGTAAAGTACAGGTGAGTTCCAAAGATCCGTACTTAAGTGAAACATTTATTTATTTATTCAACAAACAAAATTGTGACCAACATTCTGTTAAAACACAGTATAGAAACACTTATTTCTGCATATAAATTATCTATGGGTTCTTGAACAAGTGTTCCCCACAGTTAGAGATGTCCTTCTGCATCACCAGCACCCTGTTTCCACTGCAAGCCTAACAGGTTCAACTCTGTGCCAGTGGTGGACCTGGGGGAGGAAAGGGTGCAAATATCCCGGGTGCTGGGCTTTGCCTTTGATCCTGCTGCTGCCTGACTTTGACTATAAATATCCCTGTGGCCCCTTCAATCTGTTTGTTTGTGCTCTGGAACTCATCCCCTGTTTGGGGCCATATCTTGGCTGCAGAGCCCTTGGACTGACAGTAGGCTCTCCTAGTCCCACCTGGAGCTTTATGGCCTAGCCCAGTGGTTCTCAAACTTTTTCAACTGGCAGCTCCCTTGATCTACTGGGCCACTGGCCACAGCTCCCTGTTAGGGCTGCAAACTTATATGTTGTATAGGGCACCAGGTTTTTCACAAGGATTCCACAGCTTCCCTGGCTGGTTTCCACAGCTCCCCAGGGAGTAACGGCTCACAGTTTGGGAACCACTTGCTCAGGCCTGACCTCTCCAGCAGTCTCCACAATATAAAGATCATCTCTCTGCACACTTTGCACATCATGATGTGCATTTTGCAAGCATCTCAAAATAGAGACTGTTATATATTGGGCTCCATGCAAGAGAAACTCAGTCAAGGCAGGTGCAGCTTGAACATTTATTGCAACAGGCAACAGTTAGAACTGAACTGAAGGGCAACAGCCCAGCCCCTGTACAATATTAACTCCACCCCCAATTTTCCCACTCTTCAGGATTCATATAGCTCAGGGCTCCTGATTAGAGGAGTGATTAGCTCAACCCCTGGCTATCCTCCTGCATACATAACAGAGACAGTCATTGGTTCCACTTGCATTCTATAGTTAGGGATGGGGGTGAGCTGTGAATTATGAACATGCATGTTCATGCAAATTTAAGCAACCTTCCTCCTGTTTCTGCCACTCCTCCTCCTGATCCCTTACTGAAAACTATATGTGGATTCCTCAAAACTGTGTCAAAATTAAACAAAAGTGGCATTACCTTTGTGAAATTGATCTAAATGTGTGTCAAACTCTATCAAAATAAGCAGTGTTTTTCGCATCTTGACCTAAATTTCATAATTATGTAGCATTTTCAGTGGTAATTCTCATTATTTAGCATTCTGTGTTGATCATCGAAAAAAAATCCCTATCTACAGTCCCTTTTTCAGACCCTTTCCCACAACACTGAAACTGCCCCCTCTCACTGAATGTAACCTCTTGGCTGCATTTCATTTAATGCTTTTTGCACTTGTGAAAATCATTACTGTTCCAATTCAATTTTTTTATTCTTTTGTGCAAAACTAACTTTTAAAAAAAAATTGCATGACACTGCAGGATACTTTAAAAAATAATTTTTTAAAAAGTTGCTTTGACAGTGCAATGAGATTCTGAGAATCCAACATTAATTGTGGTTCTCTTCTCAAGAGAGGCATTGCCAACAGGTGATCTAATAAGCAGTGACCAAATTCTTCTTTCCAGCCTCTGGTATTTTAATGAAGGATTTTGTTTTCCATTTATTTAAAGCTTAGCACGCTGCCACATTCCTTCTAGTCAACTGCCACCATTCCGCTACCACTGGCAAGCCTTCAGGGAAAAGGGTTTCTCTGCCAAGTACAGCATGGCACGGCTTCAGCTACAGCTGCCTGCTCAACAGGTGCAGAACAACAGACTGCAAACAGATTGGCTGCTAAGTGCCTTCTGCCGAGGCAAGAAAGAAAGTTATTTATTCTGAAAGACAACTGGCTTAGTCTTTGCCCCAAATAAACACAAATTCAGATACTTCATAAACCTCTACAAGAATTATCTCCTATCCATCCTATCCCCCATTCTAGCCATGGTTCCTGTGCTTATTATTCATATTATTCATTTTACGAAAATAATCCCTTCTCTCTTCAGGGTTCAGTAGCAGAATACATGCAGAAGAGCTTGTGCTTTGCATACAGAAGACCCTAGATTCCGGGTGCCTTCCTAAAGTGGTGCTAGGCAGACACAAGCTGCTTGCATCAACCCAGCGCTGTCGCAAACATACCGTAAGGCATGTTTGCGTTGGCGGGATGAGCACTGGGCTGATGCAGGCAGCAGCGTCAGCCCAGCAACACTGCGGACAAAGTAAGCCACCCCCGTGACAGCCGAGTTCAGTCAGCGTGGAAGATGGAAGTGGGTGGTGGGAGGGAGGAATGCGGAGGGAGGGTGGGCAGAGGAAGGGTGGCCCGGTGGACAGGGCAGCCCAGGGAGGGGGGAGGAGCAAGGATCTGGCTATTATGCCAGATCCTAACCCCATCCCCAGGCAGCGCAGCCCCGATCCAAGCAGCCCATGTAAGGCTGCTCATGCCAGGGATGAGGGTTAAGGTTCAGACCGTGCTGCTGAAACTAATCCCACCTCCCCTCCTGAGCCCAATCAGTCTGCCCTCTCCTGCCCTAACCACCCTGCCTCTGTTTCAGCCTCCTAGCACCCTCTCCCATCCCCTGCATTGGCCTGCTTAGACTGCCACAAACTCCTCTTGTCAGGGCTGTATGCAGCCTCAAGGGTTGCGGCACAGGCCTCTGCACCGGTCTAGCCAGCTCTTGAGTAGCTGCGAACATGCTTTATGGCATGTTCACTACATTCCTGAGCTGGCTCAGGGGGCCGATGCTGGCCTAAGAGTCTGGATTGCACTCTATGAAAGGGACAGAATTCAAGTTTTCTTGTTTCAGGTTTAATTTTGTGTATACGCAGCTGGAGACTACATTGCTGTTTAAGATTCCTATTTTTCTGCAACTCTGAGAACGCAATCCTATACCCCCATTGCGCCACTGCTATGCTCTTGCGCCGGCCGAATGCTGTCGCAAACATGCCATCAAGCGCATCAGCATTGGTGGTACAGCACTAGACCCGCGCAAACAGCAGTGCCAATGCCCAGGCGCCACTGCGACCGCCAGCAGTGCCGGCCTTGTGCTGGATGAGTGTCAGCGGTGCACAGTCAGTGCTGGGCCTTGCCGAGGGCTTTCCAGAGGCGTGCCGGGGGTGTAACTGGGCGGCACAGTGGACGGAGACGGGGGTTGTGATGCAGGACGGCCGTAGCGCCAAATCTAAGCCCCAGCCTCGGAGGCCCCAATTCAGGCCGCACCTGCAAAACAGCAGGTGCAGATCCGAGCAGTCCTATTGGGATGACTGGGGCTTACACAGGTGTAAGGGGAAAACCTCCCCTTGGCCTGCACTTCGCTGCTGCTGCCTCCTAATGGGCTGTAAGATACAGGCTTGTTATGTCGGCCTTACTATGTCGGGCTCACTTAGGATTGGGCTGTGAAACATGTTAAACAAGTGAAAACTTTTTTTTTCTTTTCAGTAATATATCTATTAATTAGTGATTTAATGTAAGAATGTAAAAAAGTCCTGCTGCATCAGACCAAAAGCCCCCCTAGTCCAAAGTCCTGTTTTCCACAATGATATGACCAGGTTCCTCTGGAAAGCCCGCAAACAGGAGAGAAATGCCTATTTCTCTTCCACAGTTGCTTCCCTGCAGCTGGTATTCAGAGGCACATTACTGCTGAATCTGGGGGGTAGCACACAATCATCAAGACTAGTAACAACTCTGGATTAATCACTTAGCAAAATAAGCACATGCTTAGGGCATCAAGGAAAGAGGCACCACAGAGGTTTTTTTCTCCAGTTATTTACCATAGTGCAAAAAAACTCTGTCAACCAAAATAAAATCTGTAAAAAGAAGGGAGAATCTTGTTTCTGCTTCTCTTCACCATCTTCTGGAATTTCTGGCTGGTTTACCAGTCTCAGATAAGGGAAAAGCCTTGGGGTGGGAGGAAAGGAGTCCTGATCTGACTTAAGGGTCTTCATGCAGGGTCTGTCACTATCTCATCCAAGGAAGAGGAATTGAACGTGTTCACTAGTGTTCTCTTCTGAGAGCACAATCCTAACTTGCATAAGAGCAGGCAGGCCGGCAGGTTAACACAAGTTAGGATGCCTAACACAAGCTAGGATTGCGCTGCAACTCACCACAGGGCAAGGCGATATTTTCCCCCTTGCCCTAGGACAAGCCCCAGCTGGTCCAATGTGGCTTCTTGCTGTTTAGCAGGCACAAGTCCAACGAGCCCACAGAGGTGCAGATTAGGGCTGCATGGCCTGGGAATGGGGTTTGGATCTGGCATAACTGCCAGCTCCCAGCTCTTCATAAGACCATAAGAAGAGCCCGGCTGGATCAGGCCAAAGGCCCATCTAGTCCAGCTTCCTGTATCTCACAGCGGCCCACCAGGTGCCCCAGGGAGCGCATGAGACAACAAGATGCTTGCATCCTGTTGCCACTCCCTTGCACCCGGTACCAGTAGCCCTCCACCTTTGTAAGGAGGTTGCACAATCCATCATTGCCTATAGCCCACGATGGACTTTTCTTCAGAAATCTGTCCCACCCCCTCGAAGGCATCTAGACCAGATCCCATCACCACCTCCTGTGGCAAGGAGTTCCACAGTTTAACTACCCGCTGGGTAAAAAAGTACTTCCTTTTATCTATTTTAACTCTCCCAACCCTCAGTTTTAGCAGATGCCCCCTGGTTCTGGTGTTTTGAGAGAGGGAAAAGAACATCCCTTTATTGACTCTATCCCTTCCGTGCATAATTTTGTATGTCTCGATCATGTCCCCCCTCGGGCGCCTTTTTTCTAGGCTGAAGAGCCCCAAACGCTGCAGTCATTCTTCATAAGGGAGGTGCCCCAGCCCCGTAATCATTTTCGTCGCTCTCTTCTGCACCTTTTCGAGCTCCACTATGTCCTTTTTGAGGTGCGGTGACTAGGACTGTACACAATATTCCAGGTGCGGCCTTACCATCGATTTGTACAATGGCATGATAATATTGGCTGTTTTATTCTCAACCCCTCTTTTAATTACTCCAAGCATGGAATTAATTGCTGCCGCACACTGGGTCAATCCCTTCATTGAATTGTCCGCCAGCACCCCAAGATCTCTCTCTTGAGCTATCACAGACAACTCAGCACCCATAAGCCTATAGGTGACGTTTTGGTTTTTTGCCCCAATGTGCATCACTTTACACTTGTCTATGTTGAAACGCATCTGCCATTTGGCTGCCCATTCCCCCAACCTGGAGAGATCCTTCTGGAGCTCTTCACAATCCCTTCTGGTCCTCACCACCCAGAAAAGTTTGGGTCATCTGCAAACTTTTCTGGGGGGAGTCCAAAATCTGGGGAGTCCAAAACCCCAAATCTGGGGAGTCCCTTAATAATCAAACAGTGGAACATATATGGTAGTCTGTAATTGAAAAATAACAATGTATGAATTCAAGAGAAAGACACACCAGATATCCTGCCTCCCCACTCAAAGTTTTATTCCTTTCTCATTTGTGTAACAGGTTCATGGCCCCAAAACAAGGCGCTCCACAAAGAAGGAGAGGTGTACTGGTGAGCAGAGGGAGTGGAGGGTCCTCAGTTTCTCTGCTTTCTTCTCACATCAGTTCACATGGTCCTTTGTCTTGTCTTTGCAGCAGTATTGATCTACTACTCCATCATAAAGTATAGCAACATTAGTAATATTAGAGCAACCTATGAAAGATATTGAATTATGGATTATTAAATTGAAAGAGTGTGGTTCATTACCAGGTCTGACGATAAACAAACAGAAAACAAAGATATTAACCAAAAAAAAATGATAAGATAAATTAGAATTAGGGCACAATGCTGAAGCCAGCTGTAAGCTGCTACCACCAGCTCTAAGGTGGTGAATGTGCCATAAAGCATGTTTGCAGAACCACAAAAGGCATCAACACTGGCACTGGGCCATGGAGTGGCATTATGGGCAGCAGTCGCAAACGTGCCGTAAAGTGCATCCGCATCGGCGCTGTGGCACTGGGCCGGCGCAAGCAGCAGTGCCGGCACTTGGGCACCAGCCATGCACCAGTCTTGTGTCAGCGTCACTCAGTCAGCGCAGGGCCTCCGCAAGGGCATTCCAGAGGTGTTCTGGGGGCATAACTGGGTGGCGCAGTGGGCAGAGATGGCGGTTGTGATGCGGTTGCGACGCAGGACTGCCATGGTGCCAAATCCTAAGCCTGTCCCTGACCAGGGCAGCCCCGATTCAGGCCACGCCCACACACGTTCCTCTGTGCCTGCTATTTGCCAGCCCAGATCGGAGCAGGCCCGTAGGAGCGACTGGGGCTTATGCGGGTACAAGGGGAAAACCTCCCCTTGTCCTGGACATTGCTGCTGCTGCCACCTCCAAATGGGCTGTAGGATACAGCCCTGCTATGTCGGCCTTACTAGGCTGGCTTTGTAGAGGATTGCACTCTGAGATCGTGAGCCAGCAGAACAGGGTAGGGGGAAGACTGGCCCAGGAAGACAAAATAGCTATCAGAGGCTTGAGCAGCCCCATTGCAAGGGCTGGGGCTTTCCCCAAGGAGACACCGGCAGCTCCTGCAGGATGCTGCAGCAGCCATTTTGGTATTCCTGCTCCTCCAGGAACCAGGCAACTCAGGACTGGGCTATTAAGGAATAAGACTGGATTTAAGGTTTTAAAAAGTTAAATACTAAGGTATTATACTGACAAACTTGACTTGTATGTGACAAACATGACTTGTATGTTGCTTCAAAATAATTATGTCAAGGTCTGGACTGAAGTCGCAGAATATTTTGTAAGATGAGGTAGAATGAATTTATTGCAAATTGGAAGAATTTCAGTAATTAAGATGAATGTGTTACCGAAGAAGATGTTGTTTCTTTTCCAGACTATTTTGGTTGTATTATCAGATACTTTATTTAGGGCCAAATCCTATCCAATTTTCCAGCCCTGGTGTAGCCATCCCAATGGGGTGTGTGCTGCATTCTGTGGTAGTGGTAGGGAAGTCATGAAGGTCTCCTCAAGGTAAGGGAACATTTGTTCACTGGGGCCGCATTGCAGCTGCTTTAGCACCAAAATGTTGGTTAGGATTGGGCCCTCAAACAGTGGCAGAAAGATATATCAACATTTATATAGCAAGGGAAGAAGCCAAGAGTAAAATATAAAATTTTGCAAGATGCAAAAGAGAGAGAAGGATTAGGGTTACCCGATTTTAAAATTATACTATACAGCTTGCTTTTTGCTATAGGTGAAGGAATGGCTGCTATTACAAAATAGAAGATTGTTAATCTTGAAGGATTTGATTTAAAGTTTGGAGTGTCTGGTTATTTGTGGTATGGAAAAGTAAAAGCAAATGCTTTTTTGCTTTAACCATCATACAATATACAAAATATGCAAAAATACCGTGATGGATTTCTTCTCATGAAGAACTTTATAGTCTGGATACATCACAGAGTGAGAATCAGTTATTATATAGAAACTTATTAAATTTTTACACAAGAAGAATTTAAAATGAGATGTGAGAGGATTTAATTTTTAATTAAATTAAAATTTTAATTTAATTTAATCCTTATTAAAGGAAAGATTTAATTGCCATTTGTTCTTATACTTACAATTGGTGGAAAGATTTAAAATAGATAAAAGTGGAGGGTTTTGAGCAAGGGGAATAACTAATGGCGAAATGTTTATGTAAAGAAGAAGATAAGAAGATAACCAGAATGTACCAATTGCTGTTGAAATATGAGACAGCAGATGAATAAGTCAGATTGTATGATCCAATGGACCAGAAATGTGGGACATGAAATCTTAATGGAACATTGGGACACAGTTTGGTCCAAAAGATTGAAATTTACACTGAATATGAACCTTAAAGAGAAGTTTTATGAAATGATGATATATGACTGCATGTAGACTAGGAAAAATGTACAAACGTATCCCAAACAGATATTGGAAATGTAAGAAATGTGAAAGTTCTTTTTACCATGTGTGGTGGACTTGTGGTAAATTACTGGAAAGTGCGCCTGCAAAATGGAAGTGCCTCACAGTAGCCTCTGGGAGGTCTTCTGGGGTGCACAGAAGCCAGGCCTGACCCCTACGCACCTCAGGAGGACTCCCAGATGCTTCTGAGAGGTAATTCTGGAAGTGACTCCCAAAAGCTTCTTGGAGGCCTTCTGAGGCCTCATGTGGCCTCCCAGCACAGAATGCGTCCAGAAAACATTTCTACAAGTCCTCTGAGGGCCACTCCTTGGATTTCAGTATCCACGGTGGGTTTGGGAATGGATCCACCACAGATACCAATGTCCAGCGCACTTACCATATCAAATCAAAAGAATTCAAACGAAAGCCCT
>JAJKFI010000001.1:596112-610825 GCA_029204185.1 Lerista edwardsae
CACACACACACACACACACACACACACACACACACACACACACACACTTTGGAACAACAGTCAGGAGATTTATGATTAAACAGTTCTTGCCCCAATGTAATTTGAATCAGAACTTCTGCAGATTACTTTGGGGTACTGTGCAGGAAATTTCAGGAAACCTATAGGTGCAATGTGCTAACACTGTAAAAATTACACCAGCCACAGTTGAGCACTTTTCTGTTCCAGTGATTTCAATGTCAAGAGATTTAGGCTACAAATCTATGAGAAATGATCCAGGAGACAGCCCTACTGCACAAAAAGGGGCTTTCATATATACAGTACATAGGCTTGACCTGCTGCGCATGTGCTTAACTCTTCTATTGAAAGGAGTGAAACTTTTAAATGCTTCACTTTGGTTGCATTGTGTCTATATTTTTAGTACGGACACAATTATTTGTAGTGCCTGTACAGGTTTCTAGAGAGACGAATTCTGCGCAGAGACTGAATGGTAGTAGGTAACCAGGCTGTGACCAGTTTTTGTGGCCCACTTTAGAACTGTGTGTTCACTGAATGTGTGAAGCAGGAACAGACAGCATTGCCCCGCTTGTGCAACAGCTAAAGCAGAGGCGTTTAATGGCACCCTGGGACCACCACATCATGAAGTTGGGGAGGGGGGCACACAGGTTCTTGAGGCTGCTGTTCAGGCAATTTCCCCTGAATCGTTGCTACAAGAGCCCTGCCAGGTGGCAGGCCTCTCAGACATGGATGGGGCAATTAAAAAAAAAAAAACCAAGCCACGGTTGGGATTGTCCAGGCAGCAGGTGCTCCTGTTGCTTCAGGAGCATCTTCTCCTGGGCGCTCCCAGCTGTGGCTCAGGCAAAATTGCCTCAGCTGCAACTGAAAGGGCGCATGTGCTCCAACTGCTTCCCAACCGGGAAAGCAATTGGAGCACATGCGTTGGTGCCCCTCTCTAGGGGTGCCTGGGGCATGGGCCATGTTGCGCCCCAGGGCAGATAGGCATCTGGTTAAAAGTTGGAATCACCTGGCTGATTCCTAATCCCATTGACAAACTACATTTTTAAAAAGTATGCACCTATGTATAAGCATATATTTAAAGATGTAAAATGTGATTATAACAAAAACATCTTTGAAGATACAAGTTATCATACAGGTACATTTGTTAAGCAGAGGGCAACAACTCCCTACAGTGTACAGATTTTGGAAAATCTAAGCTTACTGTTCTGTAATGTAGGGAACAACTCTTCAAGATTATATCCTAATTTATGGCACAATCCTATCTGGCCTCTGTGCTGGCAAAGTGTGTGCTCTGCCACCACAGACTGATGCAAATGTGCAATAAAGCACGTAGCAACTGTACAACTGTTTGCAGTGTCAGTGGCAAAATTGGAGCCTTCCCACCAACGCCAGTGCAAGGAGCCATTGGCGTAGCTAATGAAAGTGTAGCCCAGTGCAGAGGGCAAAATGATGCCCTGGAACTGTCGTCACAAAAGGAAGTGATGTCACAGTTGTATTTTCATTTTCTTGGTTTTTTTGGCCAAAACCTTCGCTAGGATGAAGATATTACACTCCCATTTGTTTCATGCGTTCTGCATGAAATTCCACATCAAATGATATATAACATGATGGTATTATTCATACATACCAAAATTTTCACAATTTTGGCCACTAGTGTCAAGCTCAGCTTGTTGCCCCCTAAAGCTTGTTGCCTAGTACAATTGCACACACACCCCTCAGCACTTCTTTAGATATGCCCCTGCAAGGAGCAATGCCCACTGGAGAAGATAAGCTCCACACTGAGCAATAAAGGGGCAGGAGAACAGTGGAAATTATATCCTATGTAATGGAGCAGGGAGAGGATGGCAACAAAGATGGGGCATGGACAGATTGGGCCTGGGAGGGGGTGGGATCACCAACATATATTTCCCCTTCCCAGGCCCAACCTACCAACATAGATGTCTCTTTGTCTCAGATTTGTGCCAGCAATATCACTAGTATGGGTCTGAGTTGACCCATTGCACAAGCTGGGGCTTACCACAGGGGATGAATGTCCCCTAACCCAAGGAGACATTCCACCTGCTAAACTCCCCTGCAAGATGCAACATAGCCCATGCTGGCATTGCTGCATCATCACAGGGAAGTTTAAATAGCATTGGGCTGCCTGTCTGATAACTACTATGCATTTTTAAAAAATGGCGTGCCAAGACATCACATCACTCTTCAGCTTTTCACTCATTAAAAATGGTTGCTTTGCCTCTTTGAAGAATCCAGTTAAAGTAACATCAAGAGGAATTTTAAAGCAAACCTAAATAAAGGACATTTGATCACAACTACATTTGAAACAGAAGGAAAGTCAAGTGATTTTCCCCAATACTTCTGGTGTTACATTTAAAGCCAGTAGCATTTGCACCATGTTGAAAGAGTAATGTTTCTGCTATCAAAAATGCACATGGCAAAATTTTGGGCACCAGTTCAAATGCATGTTTTATTGTTTGACCTGGACTTCCAATTTACCTTCAGTTTTGTAACCTGAATTAGTATCACCAATAGTTTCACTACCTAGAAAAAGTAATCTAATTCTCAGCCTTGCTAGACCTTAATCTGCAGAAACCCAAAGCCAACAGAGGCAAAAACCCAAAGCCAACAGCAAGTTAACAGTTGTAAGTAAACATGTAAGTTAACAGTTACATAACTCCTAACTGGGAAAAATGGTGTTCTAACTCTTCCCATTCTCTCTGATATTGTGTCTTTTCTAGTTGCTATTTGCTAGTGTTACTTCTCCATCTTTTTAAGATCGTGAGCCCGTCAGAGACAAGGACCTATTTATTTATTATATTTATTTGACTCTGTAAAACTGCTTTGTGACGTGTTTTATGAAAAATAGAATATAAATATTCTTAGTAATAATGTATGTTTACTTAGAGATATGTCCTACTTTACTCAGTAGGGCTAACTCCCAGGTTAAGTGTCGTATGATCACAGCCTTAATGAATCATTTAGTTCCAAAAGCTCTTTTTATCTGATGAAGAATCCAATGAAACTCAAAATTCTGCACATACTTGAACTGGGTGGTTGGCTAACTAAAAGATAGCATCAGAACACATTCTACAATGGTTTATCTGGATAATTTGGAAATATGTGTTGCTACTGTTCCTGTGCTATGTTTAAATGCATTGCAAAATGTGGGTGTAGCCACCAGAGCTTTAAATGAATAATGCTGGAGGCAGACTTTTGTATCTAGCAAATGTCATCATATTGCACCATTACCAGCACCAGAAGCACTACTCCAGGTTTATCTGACTTAATATGAACTCAGCTACAAGAGACAAAGTTTATTTTCACAGGTGCATGCAGAACGAAGAAAGTGTGGAGGAGGAAAATATTTATATAACTACTTTTTAATTTACATTTTTTTTAAAATCCTACGCTCCTCCAAGGACCTCACAGCAGAACTGTTCTCCTCCCTTCACCTCCCAATTCATCCCCACAACAATCCTATGAGGTAGTTTAGATTGAGAAATAGTGACTGGTCCAGCACCACCCAGTTCATGGAGATCTGAACGCATCTCACCTGGGGTCTCCTCCAATGTTCATTCAACAATGCTCTAGGGCTGTATTTGTTTTCAGCATGGTTTTTAATCACACAACATTACAGCTAGAACTAGAAAACAAAGTCCGTGTGATTTCCTGTTTAGTTAGGACTAAATTCCACAAAATGTCCCAAATAATAAATCCATTGCACACAACAGAGAAGGTATTCAACAGCAACCAACACATCTGAGATTTGCATATGCTTTCAATTATGCATACAGTGTACCTGTTTTTCTAAATCTTTGATCTCCACCACAACAAGGATGTGAAGGTTGTTACATGATTGTTCACCAATCAGTTCAGTGAGCTATTTTATTTTTTATATCATACTTCAAAGAACTTATGAATTTTAACACAGTATTGTAGATTACAGTAAAGCTGATGAGCAAACACATTAAATATGTGGATGGTGCATTGTAGTCTAAAGATCCAAAAGGAGCACAGCCAAGATGTAAGTGTCACCACATTTTCTTTTTTTAAAAATGACAACAATGTGTGTAACTGTGTTAAGCCCACAGAATGAGAGCTATGAATAAAAACAATGCAATTTCTTACTTTCATTCATTCTCATTCTTCCCCCTTTACCTATGGAAATGTAATGCTACATTAAAACAAAAGGCTGGTACACTCATCTCCCAGTAGCTCACTTGAAGACTTTGTTGAATAATCACCAAAGAACCCAAATGGCATGTAATTATTATTGTACATACATTTTTCTCCAGTGCTTTAACAATTTAAACAATTCTTTGCTCCTAGACACCCAAGGGCGTTCAACATACTCATGCTTATGGATAGAAATCATTTGCATTTTTGGCATGTGACATAGTAGAAACAGTACACATTATGTTATTACTACAATTAACACTTTAGTATCTTTGATTCTGGAAAATAAAATCTAGTCATCTAAACCACCTAAAGCAGTAATGGTTAACTTTTTGGTCTTGGTGTGTCAAAACTTCAGAAAATGCTTGACTCTGCTGGTGTATCAACCCCCACCCCTCAAACAAAAGAGAAACTATTCTTTATATTCATTTATTTATGTATTTAAAAAATACAGTACTATAACGTGTGGTGCTATGTATTACATAAAGACACATCAAATAATTACAAAAATGAAAAATAAGTAAAACAAACTCAATTTTTGCCAGACGTTGGTGAATGCTGGTGGGTCACCCCAAATGTTGTGGTGTGCCACCTTTGAACAAGTGTGATAGGTTCACCATCACTAGCCTAAACCAAGGGTGTAGGAAGCATTTGTTCAGTAGATTCTTGTAGACACACCAGCAGAGTCAGTCAATGAGGATTAAGCCCCATTGAGAACAGTCGTACTTCTGATTAGAGATGCATAGGATTGCACTGTAAAATATGCAGACCCTGAACAAAGATAAAATTCTGCTGACAGACTCTCTAAATTAGAGACTCTACACTGTATTGAAGAGCATACATACTTTGCAACCACCATGGTTCAAACTATGTGTTCTGCAAGACTTGATAACTGGGAAGTATAATATAAGCAAAGTGGGGAAAGCAGGGCAAGAATCCAGGAATTCTTTTTAATCCTTCTATAAACATCACAAAACGTCATACGTTCCGTGTGCTTACTGTCACGTGACTCTCACCTTACTTGTCAAGCTGAGAAACGAGCCGGCACCTAGCACGGGGAGGGGGGCAATGCAAACACTTTTCCTCTCCGCCTCTTTATGAGTTTTCAAAGCTTAGGTGCAGCGAAAGCACAAGACATAAAGTGACAGTGCAAGCCTATGTATGTCTACTCAGACGTAAGTCCCATTGTGTTCAATACGGCTTACTCCCAGGAAAGTGGGTATAGGATTGCAGCCTGAGTTTCTTATAGTGCAATTCTAGGCATGTCTATTCAGAAGTAAGCCGGGTGAGCTCAGTGGGACTTACTCAGGTAAGTTCGTAGAGGACTGCAGCCTCAACTTTAAAAAGACTGTCATCTAGGGTCTTCCAATAGACTAGGTGAGACGGTGGCAAATCCCAAGCATCGATCCCTGTGCGCAGCCTCATTGAGCGTTGCTTCCTCCTCATGTTCCCTTCCACTCCGTTAGAAACCAGGAATAAACGCAAATATCACTGCGAGAGGAACGAGCGTGTGCGAGAGAACTCCAGAGCCAGTTGAGGAATCTCGTTCCTTCTGCAAGCTCGTCTCTCCCGACCAAAGTCTTCCCCAGATGCACACTTTACTTCAGAAAGTAGAACTCTTTCCCTTGTAACTCTTAACCCACCCACCCCCCGCACTCTCTCCCCCCCTCCTTCTTTTCCTCTTTTTAGGTCAAAGTCGAGAGAGATTGATTTCCACAGGACGAAACCCCACGCATAGGGCACATGATCTTGTGTGTCAACACGAATCCGTGAGAAAAAGAAGGGGGGACGCTCTTTCCAAGTGCCTCTCGTGCTGCCCCCCGCAAAAAGCACACATTTTTTTTACCTGTCCTCAGGGCAGATCCACATGTACCCGCTCCTCGCACTCCTCTCTAGCTAACATGTCTACTCTCTGGAGACCACACATACACACACCTCGACAGCCCCTCTCCTTTTTATGGGCACACCTGACCTGCCCTACACATCCCCGCGCATGCACCTCTTACCACGGTGACCCCTTCACCAAGTGCATACAATCGTCTCCATTCAAGCGCATTATAACTCTCCCAAAGTAATTTCCTCACGACCCAAAACGCACTTGCCACGCCAACCTTCCATTTCACGCACACCCCCGTCACCACCACACTGTTCTAAATTCATCCATATCTCTTCCAAATGCACATCAACCCACATCTTCAAACCACAACAAAGCTGCCTCTCTCCTTCCATTGCCTTCAATCTCGCGGGGGGGGGAGAGCGAGCGAGCGAGCGAGCGCCACATTCATCCCTTTCATGCTCTAATAAACTTACACAAAAAAATAAAAACACTGATCAATAAAAGAAAAGCACTATTAAAGCCCCCCCCATCATGGGGGGAGGGTCGAGCCTTTAAAGCCTCCAAATATGCCATCACATATTCTATATTTAAACATATTCCCTCACCTATATTTCCTCTTCCATTCAATAATTATTCTATTTCCCTTCCACCTCCCCAAGCGATGAGAACAAGCTGCTACCTCCAGACCTATTATATATCTATCTGGTCCCCTTTTTATGAGCTGCCTCCCACCCTAGATTTATACACACGCAGGAAGACTTTCTACAGCCCCTCACATTTCAGAAAGGAACAACAAGGTGCCGTCCCTAGTACAATATACGCAGAGAGCTAATAGAGCAGGGACAGTATATACCCCTGCTTGCAGCCAGCCCCACATTCACGCCATTTCGCCTCTGCTGGTCCCCGCACCTTCCCAAAGCGCTGATAATGACCTACCTGCACGTGCCTGTCCATAGGAATGCGCTACGCGTTGGTTGTGGCGCGCGGCGGCGGCGGCGGGCACTGTGGTCTATTGGCTATATTGAACAGGGAGGTTATTAATCAGATGTGGTTTAGGCTGGGAAAGGAGGGTGTTGTGTCTGAGGGGAGAAGGTGCCTCTCAGTCCAGCTCACTGGCGGCTGTCTCCTTCCTCCTCACCCCACTTTATGTGTGTGAGTGTTTGCAGAAGGCTACCCTCCTCCTTTTCTCGGTGATATTAAATGTGCTGTGAGAAAGAGGGAGACAGAGAGAGCGAGAGAGTTCGTATCAGCTACCGGAAACCGAAGCCCTGGTCATGAATATACCACAGGAAGTGTGCAATAACCCAGACACACACTCGCATCTCTACTGTTAAACACAGAGCCAACACCTGCCGCCCCTATCACTGCTCCCCCCCCCACACACACACATAAACACGCACCTTTATGCTCCACTGGTATATTCCTGACTCAGCCCACAACTGGAGAGCGAGAGAGAGGGGGAAAATATCGCCACTTTATTGTATTCTAGGAGTCTGCCTGCCTGCCAGTCTCACTGCTATTCACTTATTATATAGCCATCTACGTGGATTTAACACAAATAAACTTGGAACATATCAACGGAACACTCATTAAATACACTGGAATACATCTGCAACACGGATATCAATACTCAGAACACACAGCATGTAATATGAGTCTATACAGAGACACTATGTTATATATGTTATATATAAGAGGGAAAATTTCCAAACCTATGTGTGTGTGAGAGAGAGAGGGAGAGAGATTACTAATTCTCACAACTCAACTGTGCTCCATAGTTCACACACACACACACACACAGAGAGAGAGAGAGAGAGGGGGGGGGGGACATTTCGGGGAACAGGATCGTTCCGATCACAGACTTCAATCGCAACACATTTTCCTACTGAAACCCCCTTGTGGATGGGTGTCCGTCTAGCACAACGTCTATATCATATATAGCCCGCACGTATTCACGTGGCCAAATATATACAGGGTGCGTGTGCGGGCGCGGAATCAATCGGCATTTATTTCACGCGAGCCAAGGAACTGATCCTTTCCCTGAGCGAAGCCAACCTCCTCCCCCCTCCCCGGCCCTCATCACCTTATTAACATTCTCAAGGGACGAAATGCTGCAGTGGTTAAGTCGTAAGATTTGTGATAGCGGAAGCACAAGACTTCTCTTATTGATTCCTCCCCCCCCCCCCGCGTGGAAAGAACCGCTGCGTGGTGGCAGATACTGGATCTCCCGAAATGGGAAGCGAAAAAGATGGAGGAGCTGGAGAGAAGGTGGGAGGGACGGAGAGTGTTATTCAATGGCGAGACAATAAACAGCACATTAAATACACTGTCAAGCAAATGTCCGCCTTTGGAACAGCAGCAGCTGCGAATCCTCTCCGGTCTCCCAGCCCTCTGGGTCTCTTATCTCCGCAGAAGTAGCACAGAGAGCAGCAGCCGGGGAATAACATCTGCGCTCCTTATTCAATTAAAGATCTCTGGTCGAGCAGTTTGCGGGAGCGTTTGATTGCTGTTGTTCAGGAACTAGAGAAGTGGGGCTGTGGGAGGGAGGAAACGATCGGAATTGAAGTAAAGGGGTACTTGTTCCTCTCCCCTGAGTGCATATTCCGAGGCGGTGCTGCTGTTTGCTGGAGTCTGGGGAAATTGCAGGATATCTTTTTCGTCCCCATTCGGAGCTGTTCCACAGTTGACTGGCCAATTTTGTGTTGGCATGGGTGGCTTTCCCTCCAAGCAAACATGTAAAGTGTGAATGAAAGGTATGTTAGATACATGTGCAATTGGTAGGGACAGGTCCCGCTTAAGCCAATGTGACCAATATCATCACATTGGGCTCTGCACTTTGCCCCCCCCCCCGCAAGCATATTGCCTGCAGCAGCAGCTGGGATCCCTATGGGCTGAAAGTCAATGGGGTCAGCAGAGCAGCTTTACCTTGGGCCCTCCCACCTGCCCCTACCTCCTAATTGCTCCAAATGGGCCTCCTGGAAGCAGTTGCCAGTGATGTCATCAGGTCACCACCAACTATTTCCAGGTGTTGTGTATGGTACCACAAGTGCTTTTCTTGGTGAGTGGGGGCCCCTGTGTGGAGGTTGGGGGTCACACAGGAATGCCCCACATTGGGCTCTCCCACTGCTAGAGTTGACCCTGGGTAGGAAGCCAAGGTCTCCAGCTGCTTGTAAATGCATGGTACATTGGACACTGGGTGACTTTAGACAATGTGCCTGACCAGCCCAATTTACACATGATAAGAGAGGCAAGTGTGCACAACTCACCACTTGTTCCTAGTTTGCTAACTTCAGGCCTCAAAATTGCAAGGGGCTGCAATTTATCCAACTCATTATAACATGCATGATTTAGCATTTCTCAACCACCCACGTGGGTGGGTGCCACAGAGCCTCCAATGAAAACACAACATCCTTCAGTCCCCCTGTCAACTTGGCCCCTCTAAGCCCAGATGGAATATCGCTTTCAGTGGAGTCAAACAAGGAATTACAGAGTGAGCTGCTTAATACAACCTTACACAGAAACTCTTCAGAGGTGTTGTTGCAAGCAAATCTGGAACCCTCAGTCGTTTGTTTCTTCTTCCCCCAAGCTCCCTGACAAGTTGATTTCTGATCCGCAATGACTTTTTGTTTTGTCGTGGAATATTGCAGGTTGGCAGAATAAGGTTGTTGACCAGGAGTTTTTGAAATTTCTGTCATCCTTTCATATTCTTTGTTTGCAAGAAACCTGGCTGACTGAAGCTGCTCCCATGTTGCTGCAAGGGTATAGTTCTTTCTCTCTCCCCGCTCTTAAACTTAATATAAAAGGTAGAGCAAGAGGAGGTCTAGTTACCCTGGTTTCAGTCAAATTGGATGTAAGTTCAGAAGTTATATATCGGTCTAAAAGTAATTTTATCCTGTCTGTTTTGCTGAAAGGCAATTGGGGTCCTAACCTTGATGCACTAATTTGTTTTAATGTTTACTGTCCACCTGATATTAGTGGGAGTGCTATCTCCTTTTGGAAAGAACTGGAAGAGGCCATATGTTTTTGTGAGTCTCTATATCCTAAGGCTCCTATAATTTTATGTGGTGATTTTAATTCTAGAGTCGGTTCGGGTTTAAATGAAAAGGATTCTGGTTATAATGAAGCCTTTTTACATGATCATTCCTCTCTAGATAAGGTGGCAAACACACAAGGCAGAAGGCTAGCCGAGTTAATGGTATCTTTTCAGTTAATATGTCTCCATGGTAGTTCTCTTGATAACTCAAAGGGTTATTACACTTTTCTAAAAAATAGTAGGGCAGCAAGTGTAATCGATTATATTTTTTGTTCAATTAGGTTATTATCTCTTAAGTTAAATTATGATATTTTAGACCGCCCTGAGAGTGATCATTTACCCATATGCCTTTCTATATCAATAGCATTCCCCCAGTTGCCTTCTATTTCTGCTGATTGGGGTGATAGGACTATTGTTGTGGGGAAACGCCTGAAATGGTCCCCCACTGTGGATTCATCAATTCGAGAACTTTTAAATAGTTCACTCCTTGTGGGTTTGCATAGGGATACTGTAACAGGAAGCCTGGACCCTATAGAAGGCCTTAACCATATCACAGTAATTTTAAGGCCTTTTTTAGTTAAGAAGACACAGGAACCTTGTTTGGTCCACCATGGTGGTAGTTGGTTTGATAAAGAATGTAGTTTAGCCAAAAAGCATCTAGCCCGACTGACTAGGAAGGTGAGACAAACTCGGTCAACCTCAAATTTAGAAGCTCTGTCTCATCAACGTGCAATATATAAGGTGCTCCTTAAACAAAAAAAGTCTGCGTATATGTCAGCTCAGTGGAAGGAATTGGGGAAGGCTGCCTTGGAAAGGAATGAAAAGAAGTTCTGGTCATTAATTTCATATCCAAACTCTGGTCTTAGTTACAAACTGAATGACTGTATTGCTGCTGACACATGGTGTTCTTATTTTAGTAATATCTTTGAAAGCAATACTAATGTTATGGATAATAATGTCAGACCTATTCAGTCGCTTTTGACCTCGACTCAGGAATGGCCTCCAGTCACCGAACAGGAAGTGTGTGAACTTATCAATGCATTGGCATTGGATAAAGCACCTGGTGAGGATATGATTCCCCCCGAAGTGTATAAGAATAATCCTGAATGGTGGGCCCCTTTCTTAGCAAAACTTTTTACCCACATTAACACTACAGGAACTTTTCCTGACGGGTGGAGGCAGAGTATAATCTTCCCAATTCATAAAAAAGGTGACAACTCTAATCCCCAGAATTATCGCCCAATTAGTTTACTGGACATTAGTTCTAAGATTTATTGCCGTTTTCTCCTCCAAAAATTGGTAAAATGGGTTGAGGAAAATAATATTCTTCATCAAGAACAAGCTGGATTTAGGAAGGGTCACAGCACGGTTGACCAAATTTTTGTTCTACACCATCTTATAAATAAATTTACTAGCAAGCCATTCAAACGGCTGTTTGCAGCATTTATAGACTTTTCCTCTGCTTTTGACACAGTCCCTAGAAACCGTCTATGGGACAAGCTTGTCAAGACCAATATCGATAGGAGGTTGCTGTTCCTTATACAGGAACTATATACTAATACAACACTGAGGGTAAGAATTAGCTCGGATGGAAGGTTGACGGAGGAAATTCGTACAACCAAAGGTGTTAGACAAGGGTGCTTGCTTGCCCCACTTCTATTTCATCTGTATATCAATAACATAGTAAATGCGCTAACACATCCAGATCATTTTCCCCCTTCTATTGGGAATCGTAAGATTGCAACCCTTATTTATGCGGACGATATTGTTCTATTATCTTTAAATAGGAAAGGCCTAAAGAGAATGTTGAATAAGCTGCAAGAGTTTAGTCATTTGGAGCAACTGAAGGTCAATTATGCCAAATCTAAAGTGGTGGTTTTTGGTAAGTGCTCTCCTAAATTCTGTTGGTCCTTAGGTCCTTGCAAGATTGAACAAGTTCCAGCCTTCAAGTACTTGGGTGTATTTTTTGATGAAAGAAATGGCTGGAAATCCCAACTCCAAAATGTTAAAATCCAGGCACAAAAATCAAGTTATGCCCTACTTAAGTTTTTTCATTCTAGAGGAGGCAATCTGGTATCACCTGCTTTGAAGGTTTTTTCAGGAAGGGTAATAACTCAAATGTTATATAGTATTGAGATCTGGGGTACTAATCAGAATAAGTTACACAGTCTCGAAGTTGTCCAGAATAAGTTCTTGCGACACATTCTCGCTGTTCCCCCAAGTACCCCAGCAGCATTTCTTAGAACGGAGACAGACATGGTATCCATAAATGCTAGGGCAGCTTTAGCTATATTTTCTTATTATAAGAGAGTATTGGATATGCCGGACAATCGTCTTCCCAAACTTTGTCTTGTAGAGCAGTGGAGGAGAGGTGGTTGGGCCATATCAGTGCAATCACTCTTAAATTCCAAATCCCTGTCGACTGATATTTTTGTCTTTTCTGAATTTAAACAAATGTTGAGGGATTGGATATATAAAATAGATAACGATCTGGATTTAGAACTACTAAATTCTTCAAATTTTTCTCAGCTCTACTGTCTTTTGAAAATAAGTCATTTAAGAGCGCAATATCTATATTCTCTTACCTTTGCTCCTTTGAGAAAGGCGTTTACTGAGCTGCATTTTCAAACCATGCCTACTGCTGTTTTAGATGGCAGATATCTGTCCATTCCCAGGCATTTAAGATTTTGCATCTGTGGAATTGGACAGATTGAGGACATTACTCATTATCTGCTTTTTTGTCAGCTGTACCAAAGTCCTAGGGAAAAATTTCTCAAGCCCATCTTGGATACCCTAGAAGGGGAGAGTTCCCTACTGAAACTGTGCTGGCTACTTTCTGATTGGGATCCTTCAATCACTTATAGAACAGCATTATTTGCCAAGGCAGCCAGAACTATTCGGGCTAACCATCTGAGGGAAATTGCTGTAGACTGTAAAGGAGATTCGCTAATATGAAGAGCGTTTGTGCATACCTGTGTTTGTTTCATATTATTTATTGTTTTACACTTTGCTTCATCTGAATTTATTATCCTTTGTACCTGAATCTGAACCTGGACTTTGTATTTTAATGATGATCGTTATGGCTTTTAGCTAACACAATAAATAATTTTGAACATTTGAAAACACAGGTGATAGAAAGGTAAAACAACTGATTGCTTCAATCCCTATTCAAGGCTATTCAAAAATCAGATAGCTGCTAACTGCCCTGCAAAGAGCTGAGCTCCTGCAGTTTGCAAGCTTGTGTAAATATAGGGAGATAAATATTTGAAGGTCTTTTTTCTGGGTCCCCCCCCCAGTAGATCAATGACAGGAAGTGGGAGGCAGGTGAAGGCTGGGTCACATAGCTAAGACCCTCAAGCCTTGAGGCTATTCATTAGGGTGGCCTCATTACTAGAAATGGATTGGGGTTTTGGCAAACCAACCAACAAATAAACTATTACTTGAAAATAAACGCATTCTTTCTAGAGCACGTTAAAAAATAAAAGTCTCATAAAGCTAGGTGGGTCTGATAGAACATCATTTTAAAATTTGGGTCCCAGTGCTAACTTGTTTGAGAAGTAAAGCACTGATTGAGGGTGCAATCCTAACCAACTTTCCAGCACTGACATAGCTGTGCGAATGGGGCATGGGCTGTATCCTGCAGTTGGGGGACCGTCACGGAGGCCTCCTCAAGGTAAGGGAATGTTTGTTCCCTTACTTCAAAACTGCATTGCTGGAAAGTTGATTAGGATTGTGCCCTTAGATACTTTATTTCAGCATTTAAAACTTGTGTGAGGACTGAAGCCTTCCCACCTCCAATGGAATTTTGAGGCTGTACGACAGCAGGCTAGGAGAGGTTGATGGGGTATGCAAGTTCACATACCTAATTGAGGGTACAATCCTAACCTGGAGTTAGGCCAGCAAAGTTTGGCTGGCACATGGGACACTGTAAAATATGTTTGTACCACCCTCGGAGTCAGAGAGGCCAGCACACAGATGTGCGCCATCCTCCCTGACACCGAGAGTGGTCCAAAAGTGCTTTATGATGGCCCTGGTGCCAGCCAAACTTTGCTGGCCTAACTTGTGCCTGCCTAACGCCAGGTTAGAATTGCGCCCTCAGTGTTGGGTAGTGCAGGTTGGACATGGCTCAAGACGTTTTGGTGCTGGAGGCAGAAAATCCAAATGGCACCCCCGTCCGCCCCAGGGTAGCAAAAATATAGTAGCATGTCAATGCAAACCTGAACATGAAAGTCCTATTGAATTTAACAGAACATACTTTCAACTGAATACATATAGGATTGTATATGTATAATACAGTTTAGGATTTCAGCCTAAACTGGGAATTGGTTGCCCTTAATTAAACAATATCTTGTCACTTTGCCAGACCACTTCCTAATTGTAGGGCCAGCCATTTATCCTCCCTTATCTGTCACTGATTTGTGCTTCTCTTTCTGAATTACCACAAAACTGACAATTTTATTAAAAGAGGTATAAAGGTGTCAATTATTCAAAGGGGACTTGCTTCCTCCATTATAGTATCATTCCTTTTCTTCTATGTTAATGCTGATTTTGCATCATTGAACCCATTTGTTATTTTAAATTTCCAAAAATGTGTTAGGTTGAGAGAGAAAGAAAGAAAGAAAGAAAGAAAGAAAGAAAGAAAGAAAGAAAGA
>JAJKFI010000001.1:610835-662541 GCA_029204185.1 Lerista edwardsae
AGAAAGAAAGAAAGAAAGAAAGAAAGAAAGAAAGAAAGAAAGAAAGAAAGAAAGAAAGAAAGAAAGAAAGAAAGAAAGAGCTCCCCAAAAGTAGCAGGTTGTTTAATCCTTGATGCACATACCCTAAGCTACCCTATCAGTTTTGCGATAGGGTCATAACCCAACCAGGGTCGTCATATTTTTGGAAATGCCTCGGGCCCTTCTCTTGCGGTAAAAGAAAGGCAAGATTTAAATATATTAAATATATAAGTATACTTCTGTTTTAGATAGTATTTTTTATTTTTTAATATATAAATATAGCTAAAACAAACAAAAAACACCCTAAGTTTGGAATATGTAAAGCAAGCGTGGAGTAATACATCCAAAATTTTCCATCATCTACAAAATACTAATCACTGCTCATATTAAAAACCTTAGACAGCCTCTTATTAATTTCTTGAATACATTATTTTTTAAATTCTCCTTATAGTTTATTTTGATCACCAGCGAAGTATTTTGAATCTAAATCAACCACCTATTCATCAAGTCCATAATTCTTTGCACTAATGTTTATCACACAGGAAGTCAATGGGTGGTTTCCAGTTATTCATAAACGACTTTACTGAATTCTCTTTGAGGAAACTCATAAGTTTATCCATTTCTAATAAATCCAATGGTTTATCCACCAATCTTTAATTGAAGGTACCTCTGGGACTTTCCAATGTTGTGCATACAGTACCCTTGCCACAGTTTCATATATAAAAATAAAATTTCTAAGTCTTTTGGTTCCTGATCATCGAGTATACCTAGAAAGAACACACGGTTTCATTCGTAAATTTAAAAATCAACTGCATCTGCTGGTGTATCTGAGCCCAGTATCTTTTTGATTTAGTACACATCCACCACATATGATAAAAAGTACCTTCTTGTTACTTACACTTCCAACATTTGACACATTTTTGTAAATGTTTGCTAATTTAACTGGTGTTATATACCATCTATACTGTACATCATCTTGTAAAAATTCTCTTTAAGATTTACATTTAATGTAAACATCAATCTTTTAGTCCACAAACTTTCCCGTTGTTCCATTAAAATCTCATGACCAACATATTTAGCCCATTGTATCATGCATTCTTTAACTTGTTCCTCTTCTGTCTCATATTTCAACAGTAATCCGTACATTTTAGTAATACACTAGCTTGTCCTTACCTGGCGTTGCCCGGGTATTTATTTATCCCAAGCTTCTATTAGACAGGAAAAGGAATGAATTCTATCTATAGTGTATTCTATCTATAATGAATTCTATCTATACTTCTAATCGAAGTAATTTTATGTACAGGCAATTAAAAGTATAAGTACAGTATACAAATTATAAAGTAAAATCTTTTACAAATTCACTATAATATTAATTTAATTCAAAACTTGATTATAAACAACATTTTTAGTTTCACCTCCAGGAGCAAGAATAAATAAATTCTTGGGTGAACGGCTTAAATGTTATCAGGACTGTCACCAATCAGCTTAGCGACTCAGAAAACTATGGATTTGACATGAATGTCGGGCATTTTGGACATTTTATTTTGCACCCCTTCTCACCCCCCGGCAAAGGGAGTGTCACTGTTCATCTCAGTGACCCTGAAAACTATGAATTTGACACTAATATCGGTCTTTTTTTATTATTTTCACATGTCATCCCCTTCCCACCCCCACCCCTAGGGGTGCATTGTATTCAACTACACTTGGGCTTAAATGCCATCGGGACTGTCACCAATCAGCTTAGCAACCCTGAAAACTGTGGATTTGACACTGTTGGTCATTTTGGACATCTTACTTTTCACCCCTTCTCACCCCCCATGCTGATGGGGGCTGAATGTGGACTTAAACGGCATTGGGAGTGTCACTATTCATCTCAGCGACCCTGAAAACTATGGATTACCCCCACAGTATTTCTAGAAGTGGGATGAGTTGTGAAATCTGAAATCAAATGGGGTCCTCCATGCCACTATCAACGTGCTGCAGATATTCTATTTCCAAGCACTGTATCTTGCACCTCTTCTCACCCCCATGCTGAGGGGGGCTGAACTTGGACTTAAACGGCATTGGGAGTGTCACCGTTCATCTCAGCGACGCCAAAAACTATGGATTTGACACTGTTGACCATTTTTGATTATTTTTACAGGTCACCCCCTTTGCACCCCCACCCCTAGGGGCGCTAGGGGTGTTTTACCCCCACAGTATTTCTTTCCAGATCGTTAGGCATATGTGTACCAAGTTTGGTGTCAATCGCTCCAGGCATTCCAGAATTATGCTGGAACACACACACACACACACACACACACACACACACGTCCTTTTTTATATATATATAGAAGATTGCTTTTCTCCAATACACAATTGATTTTCTAATAAGGACATTTGATTTTCAAAACCATATAACGTTTTATCTACTTCAGTGTTATTCAAACTGAGGGTCAGGACCCACTTGGTGGGTTGTAACCAGTGGTGTCACCTACTCCCCAGTAGACGGTTCACTGGGCGGGAGTAGGGAGTGATTGACAGTCCGTCGATTCACTTCCGGTTTCTTCGCGCGCCTCGCACGGCTTTCCCTCGCCTCGGAGGGGGCGCCTGCTCGCCTTGGGGGATGGGTGGGGGGCGCGCCGGGTGCCTGGGCGAGCAGGCGCCCCCTCCGAGGCAAGGGAAAGCCGCGCGGGGCGCGCGAAGAAACCAGAAGTGAATCGACGGACTGTCAATCACTCCCTACTCCCGCCCAGCGAACCGTCTACTGGGGAGTAGATGACACCACTGGTTGTAACCTGATGTCAGGTGGATCATGAAAAACTGGGAGCAGTCATTTTAAAAGCTGCAGACCTTACTCTTGCTATATTCCTGTTATGTGTTCCAAGTTTGAATTTTCAAGTGAGTGTTTTTTTAAAAAAAACAAATTGTCTTTAGTTAAGTCCTTTTATCTAATATTTTGACATAATCTTGCCTTCTGTCAAAGATGTTTCATGGTGGTGTAATTGCTGCAGTCCAAGAGTGCCAGTTAGCATTTCAGGAGTGTCATCTGATTATGTTAGAATGACAGCACTTCCTGCTTGATGATGTAACTTCCAGCTATGACATCAATGACTTCACTTCCAGTGGGTCCCAACACAAGACCATTCTAAAAAGTGGTCCCAGCCTAAAATGTTTACCACTGACCAACTTTAAATATCTCAAAAAGCTGTACATACTGAAACCATTGGCAACTGTATCCTTCTAATGATTCCTCTTTTATCATGTACTGTATTCTCCTTGTAAAAAGACTAGTAAGTTTCTATACAATAACCATGTGTCTCTCGATGTAGTACCACGACCAAAAAAAGCCTCTTGCAGAGAAATCCATAATGGTATTTGTGTAGAACCTATTTTTACATTTACTCCATATTCTCAAAAGTGTATGTCTGATATAACAATTCTTAAATTCCAAGTTTGCCTTTAATTTTTCATACCATAAAACCTATGCCATCCAATACAAACCTTATATCCGACCTTTCTGTCCAACAATCTCTTATTTTGTAATAACAACCATTCTTTCAACCAAATAAAGGCACACACTGCAAAACGTTTTCAAATCCAGTAATCCTAATCCTCCCCTCTCTTTTGATCCTACAGTATATTGAAGTTACAGTATGCAAAAGTGTTCTTTTTCATTTGAGAGATAATTTTGCTCTCCTTGCCTGCTGAATTTATAAATAAGCCATTTGCTGTCTTGTTGATCAACTCATTCATTAATTTGTAATTATTACTTTATTTTCCTGATACAATCTTGATCATCTTGATAATTTCTATCATTTTCAAAAACATGTCATTAAACACCTTGAAGGTGTGGATAATAAATCAGTCACTGAATGATTAACATAGCCTTAACAGCTGCACCAGCCACACAGAAACTATTGTGTCATTAAATAACACATTTCCCTGAGTTTGTCATTTGGACCCCAGCTCTTGTGATACACAGTGTTTCTTTCCCTGGTCCCATTTATTAACTGAAGCCTAACTGATCCCTATGCCTTCTTAAGAAAGTCTTCTTTTTTCTTAAAGGCACAGTAGAAGGGGGAGCTGAACTACCAAAGAACAATTGACCCTTTTATTACAGGCATATAGATGGCTCTGGTAGGATAGGGAGAGTGTTACATGCTTTTATTGCACATTCGTGTTAATGGCCCAGATGTAAATGAGGGTGAAGTTGCATTGACATCCTATCTTCCCAGCATCCCTTCTGGGGAAAAGCAGCATGAAAAATGTTCAAGGTTTCAGCGCTGCTTTCATTTCCTCAAAGGACTTTCCGTGTGTTTTTGTCCCAGTGCTCTCTAAACATGAATTGGCTAACACGTTATAAGTTTTGGCAGCAGTACCATTAAAGCAAAATGATAACCGATACAATCTGGAGGTATTTCAGTGCCAACATGCTTTCCAACATAAGATATAAATTGATCATAATAATTAATGTGCTTGTAGAATTATTCTAGATAGGGAAAGCAATTTAGCTACAGCTTCCTAAAACAGACCATCAAAGGAACTGGCCATATGCGTAGGGGAGCTGGAGGCCATTTGGGAAAACTAATTTTCTGTGTGAGATTGCAAGTCGTATGGTTGTTTTAGCCTGTGAGGGCCAAATATTATCCAATTTTCCAGCCCTGATGTAGCTGTCCCAATGGGGTGTGTGCTGCATTCTGTGGTGGTGGGGAGTCATGAAGGCCTCCTCAAGGTAAGGGAACATTTATTCACTTACTTTGGGGCTGCATTGCAGCTAAAGTTGGATATAATTGGGCCCTGAATCTCTTAGGCCCATTTGGCACCTTATAATAAAAAGGTTTCCCCACAACCGAATGGTTTAGTCATGACCGACTGTAGGGGGCGGTGCTCATCTCCATTTCTAAGCCAAAGAGCCGGGATTTGTCGTAGGACAAGCTTCCGTGGTCATGTGGCCGGCATGACTATACGCCAAGGTGCATGGAACACCATTACCTTCCCACCGAAGTGGTACCTATTTATCTACTTGCATTTTTATGCGCTTTCGAACTGCTAGGTTGGCAGGAGCTGGGACAAGCAATGGGAGCTCACTTCCAACCTTCTGGTCAACAGCTCGGTGGTTTAACCCACAGTTCCACCACATCCCAATGGCACCTTATAATACTAGACCATAAAAAGGGTATAGTGATCTAACTAGTGTCTGTCATAATAGTATGTAAGAATGTCCCATAATAACAGATGAACAAAAATTTAACTCGAAAGCAGTTTTGGCAGCAAGCAGATGTCCTAATTACAGACTAGGTGTTTGACTGAGATTATTAACAACGTATGCGAAGGCACTTTCAATTGTCTCAGGAGAACGTAGTGTAGGGACTGGATGCATTGTAAAGCCATGACACAGCAGGTTTGGTGATTAAATCTCATGTGTACTTTTCCACATATGCAGTAATACAGATTTAACTTAATTGTGCAATCTCTTCATTTTAACCTCCACTAATTATGTTGGAAGCAATATGCTTGTTTGTGTATGGAGATGAAGGCTTATGCATAGTTACGATTCACTTAACCCAAATCTATTTCTCATCCCATGCCTCAGTTAATGCCTTCTAACACTGCTGAGACAATTTAGCTAAATATGAATGGGCACTAATCTGTCACTGAGTAAACATGCACAAACCACCTTGAAGACAAAAAATGCAGTGCAAATCCTACCTAGAACATGACTTTTTTCTAGTTAGCTCTTCTGGATAAGTACAGTACTTCTATTACAAAGCTTATATTAGTATTTTTGACACTTTCTCCCTATACTCAGGATGTAAATGGTTTTTTGGAAGTCTCAGTAGTTATACTACATTTTCATATCAAAGCAATGGCATTCCACTAATCACTTCCATTCCACTTCCTCCAAATATCCTATGCTATCCAGACTGACACATGCCTGTGCACTGTCATGTTGATGGATAAAAAACATTTGCCTTTTAACAACAATCGTAAGAAAAGATTCATTCTTCTTGTACAGCCTGTTCTCTTTCACATCCTAGTAGAGGGGTATCAACTATAAAGCCCTCAGGCTGGATATGGGCCCAGAAGCTCTTTATCCAGCTCATGTGATACAATTAGGCTCTTCCAGCTTCTCCCTTTCAGCAATGCCACTTCTTCTGTAAATAGAAGGAGAAATCTATGTGTGGAGGGCTCCTTGTACAAGCAGAATAGTTATTTATTTCAGCGGAACACTCCTGTTCACAAATAAAAGGAAGTTCGAGATAGCAGAAGTGCTAATTAGGGCACCATGCATCGAATACGTAACTTTCACGTCATAACATGCACGTAAATAACTTTCGTCTGTATGTGAAGGGCTCATGACAATAGGGATGTCTCAAGTACGTTAGTGCCCTATTCACCATCTGTGAAATGCAAGTTAGTGTTGCTTTCATGATGAAAGAAGGAAAAAAGCAAATACCCCCTCCCTTTTCTTGGATACAAAAGGATTTATGCTTTGGGTATTCATAGTTTATTCACAGACATAACTGCTTATGACAATCACTCAGTGAGCTGACCAGAGATATACCGTATTTCCCCACGTATAACCTTAATTTTGGGGCCAGAAATTTGAAAAAAATGTACCACCAGTTACTGAACTCAAGTTTTATTCATAAAACTACTCATCACTGCCTCCCTCTGGTTCTCCCATCATGTGCCTCCAGCCCCCCTCAGTACTCCCATCATATGCCTCCACCCCCCTCAGTAGTCCCCTCAGTAGTCCCCCCTACGGTCTTTTTACATTACAGGCTCTCTTCTTAAAACCTTTTGTTCTACTTTATGAGAAAGGGCATTTAAGCTTCAGCCCCCGCCCCCATGTAGGTCTGCCACTGTCCTGAAATCACGTCGCCAGGTGGCTTCGGTCGCTGGGGTCGCTCCTGTCGCCTTCCCTCCCTCCCTCATCTCTGCTGAGGTCACGACCAAGCCAGAGGGAATGTCGAGAGAAAAGTTCCGAGGCTGGTCAGCTGCTCAGCCCCTCCCTCCACCAGGGCAGAGCCAGCCGCGAGCGCACACACTGATGCCGATGCGAGACCGAGGCAGGCAGGACTCGACCAAGGCTGCTCCAGAGAAGCCCAGACAATGGGCAAAGCCAAGATTGCAATGGTATCGTGGGGAAGGGATGGGAGGCGAGGCTAGGTTCAGTCAGACAACGGCCCCGCAGTGCGCTGTGCCTTTAAGCGTGGCGTCGAGGAATTTGCAGCGTGCAACTCTCCTTGCCCTTTGCACGAGGAACGGCGCCTGCTGCTGAAATGCCTTTTTGACCCCATTCTTCAAAGCACAGGAGCCCGGGGGACCGGCACACCCCTTGTATAAGACACACCCAGTTTTTAGAGCCCAAATTTTTTGTAAAAAGGTGCGTCTTATACATGGAGAAATACAGTAAATGTTTATCATTTATACACACAAGGGGTTTACTGCAGCTCCCCAATCTTCTTGGCTGCTCATTTGACATTCATCTCTGGAATGTTTTTATGAATCGTAGTGTAATCTTTCAAGTAAAATAGTCAACATGAGTCATTTTGAGTTCATTAATTCCATACACAAAGGATGTTGTGGCATTACTGCTAAGTAACACAAGCTAACCTGATTGGTGCTTTCAGCAGAATTATCTTGACTTACTCATTATTAGGATATAAAATGCATTCCAGTGGTTTCAGAGAGACTTGGATCCCAGAAAATCACTGAAATTAGTTAGCAGTGACACCTGGTGTTACAACAAATTTGTGCGGAGATCTGTCCAATATAATGCTTTCAAAAATGTTCACTTTTACAGTGTGGAACTAATTTGTATTACTGTATTTATCTGCTTCACTTATTTTTTGCATTCCTCTCTAAAATTACTACAAGGGATATTGGCCACAGTTGAAAACCTTGGAAAGTATCTAACATCACAGTGCACAATCCAGAATTTTCAACCAATGGCCATGCAGTTTTAGAACTGTTTTTAAAGTAGTGGATGCAGGCTGGCATTTTTTACATTCTATTTTTTTAAATTGTGGGATCCACAGGGCTTGCTGTTTTTTAAATTTTAACTGTTTTTAATATTGTTAATACTGTTTTAACTGTACATATTGTTGTTTGCTATACTGCTTTTTAATGTTGTAAGCCACCTTAGGTGCCCTTGGGCAGAAAGGCGGGATGGAAATTGAATAAATAATAATAAATAAGTCTCATAAAGGGCAAGCACTTTACCAAATTGGTGCTCATATAACCTTTTAAAAAGAAAACAAATACAAGAATAATTCTTGTTCATCTCACTAACCTGCCATTTTCAAGCTTTTTGTGTGCTTTGAAAGCTTAGGTTTTTCTTTCCAAGGCCCTAGGAACACACATACATGCCTTTTTTTTTGTTTAAAAGGAACCTATAGATACTTTTCTAATTACAAGGCTATAATCAGATCACATTTTAATAGTATGCATAACAGTACTGTAGCAGGATTGGAACGACTGTATAAACACCATCACATGGAACAAAAATAAATCAGTCATGTTGACTTGTACCTGTTTGAGGGGTCTGTGTTTTGTTTCATTGGTATAGGCATGCCCCAATGTCCACTGGGATTCCATTCTTCACTGCCGCTGCCGCCGCCGCCCCCCCCCCCATGGATACCTGAAACCATGGATACTGGGAACATCTTTTTAAATATAGGGGAACATCAGTGGTTTTGCCACAACAAAGTTGAAAAGAAGATTTGTTTAATGTCCCCTTATCTTTTTAATAAGAGTCCAGTCCCAGGGCGCAATCCTAACCTGGAGTTACGCCAGCGCAGTTAGGCCAGCAAAGTTTGGCCGGCACAAGGGCCACTGTAAAGTATGTTTGGAATACTCTCGGAGCCAGGGAGGTCAGCACACAGACGTGCACCATCCTCCTCGATTCGGAGAGTGGTCCAAACGCGCTTTACGGTGGCCTTTGCGCTGGCCAAACTTTGCTGGCCTAACTATGCTGGCCTAACTCCTAACCTGGATTGCGCCCCCAGTATCCATGTTATCAGAGGATAACTAAAATCATATATGCCAAATCAGTGGATACTGGGGCACACCTGTACTCAAATTAAAATGTCTTGAGGAAGGACCTGAGAGTCACAGGATCTGGTGATTGCTACTAGTGTTGGACGAATTCAAAAGGTGATTAGGCAAATTCAAGGAGGATAGGTTTATTATGGCCAAGCTATCAATCATGGTAGTTAATAGTATCTGTTTGAATATTAGACAGTGGGGATAAATAAGGGATAAATTGCTGTTTTTATGCCTTATCATGCTTCCTGAATGCATTTTACTTGGTTCTAAACAGTCTGCTGGGCTAGGCAGCATTTGGTATAACGCTGCAATGTTTTGTATATTTTGTACCCCATATTGTGCTCCTTGCTTTCAAAGATGAGATCTTAATTCTAAATTCTGTTAATTCATTAAAATAAAATGTGTGTTTGTGTGTATACATATGATTTGTTATAGTACTTTGAGCAATTGTTGAAAACTCTCCTTCCACATCTCTTATTTTAAAAAATTAGCTCTGGCAAACCTAGATGAAAGTACCTTGCAGGCCATGAGCACTATGCTACTTTATAGCAAGGTGATTATAAATGATGTAGTGGCAGTGGTGTCATTCAAATGATTTAGGAACAGGAACTCACTTTTGATTGGCACTTGTCAGGGTCCGCCCACCGGAAGTGACGTCATGGAAGGAAGTGAGGTCATCAAGCAGACCCAACAATTCCCAAAGTATTCCAGATCACTCTCAGAGCATGTTAAGAGAGCATCAGATGACTTTAAGCAGACCCAACAATTCCCAAAGTATTCCAGATCACCCTCTGAGCATGTTAAGAAGGCTTGAGAGCATGTGAAGCAGACCCAACAATTCCCAAAGTATTCCAGATCATTCTCAGAGCATGTTAAGAAGGCCTGAGAAGGGGGAAGTCAGCTCTTCCTTTTGGGCTGCGTGTGCCTGACCATACTCTAAAGAGGTCTCAGAATGTACACAAGGTCTTCTAAACCCATCATACTGTCAGTGATTTGGAGGTAGGAGGAATGCAATGACACAGGAAAATAGGATAATCTTTACAATTATGGACAGAATTCAGCCAATAGTTCTCAAGGCTGCAATTCTAAACACACTTTCTAAAGAGTAAGCCATTCAGCAATACATGCATAAGTCTGCAAGTATAAGCCTGTCTTTTTGGAAGATCCAACTGAAAATAATGGGGCTGACTTCTGAGTAAACAGTTTAGATCAGTCTTTATGTCTTAGGGATTTCAACTGGAGGGAGAGTTAAGCACATGTTTGACTACTCAATGCAATGTAAAAGCACTTAAATTACACTGGATCATGCCCAATTAATAATAATTATCACCTGTAAATAACTGCTCTGGGTAATCAACGCTGTGCAAACTTTAGAGTTGGCAGGAGGGGAAACCAGCCTTTAATAATAGCTTAATTCTTTTTTTTTTTTTATTAGTGTTTACAAATATAAAGACATAGGGATAGGTAATAAGGGAAACAAAGGACGGGGAGACTTAGGGAAAGAAACAAAAGGTTACAGCAAAACAATATCTTAATCAAAAATCCTTTTTTTTCCACAGTTTGCATAAATACTTTTCCATTTCTACCTTTTTTTTACTTATAATATATTTGTAATATAATATATTTTTTATACGACGTCTATCATAAACTTAAATTATGTTTAAAGAACAAAGGTAATTAACTCTAAACTAATCTTCCGTTGAATGTCTTATCTCAACATATTGTATCTATCCATTCATAGAATGGGGACCATTTTACCCCTACATTGCATTTCCCATTCAATCTATCTGATAATGCATCATTAATAGCTGTCTCGTATAATTTAGTTATCACTTGATCTAACTTTGGTATACTCTTATCTTTCCATCTTTGAGCATAGACTATTCTTGCTGTTGTCATGATATGGATTAATAAGAATCTTTTTTCTGAGTCTCTAATATCTGGAACCATATTCAATAAAAATAATTCTGGTTTAAACGGAATTTCCTCTTGAATAATTTCTTGAGCCATCGTATGAATTAAACGCCAATATTTTTTGGTATTTGGGCACTTCCACCAGAGATGGTAATAATTTCCTCTTTTTTTTCCGCATTTCCAACATCTGTCGGAGTTTTTTGATGACATTTTCGCTAACCTATCTGGAGTTAAGTGCCACCTGTAATATATTTTATAAATGTTTTCTTTATAAGTAAATGATTTGGTTAACTTGATGTTAACTTTCCATACCTTATCCCACTGGTCCAAAGAGATTGAATGACCTATATCTTGTGCCCATTTTATCGATGGTTCTTTTACTGCTTCTTCATTCATCTTATCCTTCAATAACAATGCATAAACTCTCTTTATAAATTTGTTTTTTTGATCCAAGATTTCTTTATCTAATTCTGTTAATTTCTTACTAATCCCTATCTTGTTATCCTCTTTAAGTCTGTTCGAGATTTGTATTTTGGACCACCAGTCTAGATGAATACCCTTCCTTTCTAAATGTTCATTAGTTAATAATCTGTTGTTTTCATCTATTAGATCAAAATATGGTTTATTATTGTCAGTTCTTATCCAACTCGGATTTGAATTTATTTCAATTGGTTTGACCCATCTCGGTATTTCTCTATAAAAGTTAGATTTGATTGATTTCCATATCCAGAATAGTGATTTCCTTAATATGTGCTGATTGAATCCTGCTTTATACTTAATTTTTTCATGTAACATAAATGAATGAATTCCGACTGGTAGATCATATGTTTCTAAATTATGTGTTCTCATGTCATACGTTGCAATCCAATTTTTTATCCATTCTAGACCTGCTGCCTGATAATATAAAAAGAAGTTAGGTAAACCAAAACCTGCCCTGTCTCTACTGTCCTGTAATAGTTTAAATTTTATTCTTGGTTTTTTGCCATTCCAAATAAACTTAGAGATTATTTTATCTAGTTGATGGAAATAAGACTTTTTTAATAAAATAGGTATTGTTTGAAAAAAAAAATTAGTTTGGGGAGTATGCTCATCTTAATTACTGCTATCCGCCCCATCAATGATAATTGTAAGGATGCCCATCTTTTACATTTTTGTTCTATTTCTTTTAATAATTTTAGATAATTGTCTCCCATCAAATTGCTATTTTTATTAGTCATTGTTATTCCCAAATATTTAATTTTATTAGTAATTTGGATACCCCATTTTTTTAATTCTTCTTTTTCTTTTTCTTTTAGATTCTTTACAATAATTTTTGTCTTTTGATAATTAATTTTCATTCCTGAAACTTTCCCATATTCAGTCAGATTTTCTATCAAATATTGCAAGGAGTCTTTTGGGTTGTCTAAGATAAAAACCAAATCGTCCGCAAATGCTTGGAGTTTATATACTTCTTTTCCAATTTGTAATCCTGTAATCCGTTTATCATTTCGTATTATATTGTTTAAGAATTCTAATGCCAGAATAAACAAAAGTGGGGATAAAGGGCAACCTTGCCTTGTACCCTGTGATATTTTAATTTCTTGTGTTAATTCCCCATTAATTTTTATTTTTGCAAATTGTTTTGAATATATGTTCCTAATTGCTGCTATAAAATTTGGTCCAAATTTCATTATTTCTAATTGTTTTAATAAAAAATTCCAATCTAAGTTATCAAAAGCCTTTTCAGCATCAAGGAAAATTAAGCCTAATTTTCTTATTGAATTTTTTTCATAAAATTCAAGCACGTTTATAATAGTTCTTACATTTTTTTTCAGATATCTTTTAGGAAGGAATCCTGCCTGATCATTATGGATCAAATTGTTTAGGATTTCTTTTAATCTATTAGCTAATATTGATGAATATATTTTATAGTCCACGTTCAAAAGCGAAATTGGTCTATAATTTTTAATTTGTTTCTTATCTGTGTTTGGTTTATTTATCAACGAGATTAAAGCTTGATTCCACGAATCTGGAATCTTACCCTTTTTCCAAATTTCATCTGTTAATCTTTTAAAGATTGGAACGATTACTTTTCCTGTCTTTAGATAGTATTGAGCTGATAGGCAATCCGGACCTGGAGCTTTAAGAGGCTTTTGTTTTTTAATTGCCGTTTCAATTTCCTTTACTGAAATAGGCTCTTCTAATATGTTCCTTTGGTCTTCATTTATTTTAATTTTATTGAGATTTGATACGTATTCATGTTGTATTCTTTGATCTATTCGTTTACTGTCGTATAAATCCTTGTAAAAATTTTCAATAATAGTTTTCATTTTATCTAATTGGTTTTGTTCTTGACCTTTCTCATCAACTAGACTTTGAATTATATTTTTCTGTTTCTCTTTTTTTATTTTGCGTGCTAACCAACGGCCAGGCTTGTTAGCGTTCTCAAAGTAATTCTGTTTAATCTTTCGTAAATCTTCTTCAAATTGCTTAGTATGTTCTAAATTTATTTCATGTTGTATTTTTTTTATTCTCATCCGAATTTTTGAATTAGATGGGTTATCCTGAGATTTACCTTCTTCTAATTTTAGCCTGTAACATAAGTCTTTTAATTTTTGTTGTTGTAATAAATTTTGTTTTTTAGTTTCTTTTATTATTAAACCTCTAACAAACGCCTTACTAGTATCCCAAATTACTTGTATTGAGACTTCTTGTTGGCAGTTTATTTTAAAGAACCATAATAATTCCTCTTTCAAATAATCTACAAATTCTTGTTTATCTAGTAATGAATTATTTAAATTCCATGTATAACGTTTTGGTCTTTTGTTCAGAGTCAGTAATATTGGATTGTGATCTGCGTAGGTATTAGGGAGAATTTCTGCCTGGCAATATCCTTTCATTAAAGTGGATGAGATCCAGATCATGTCGATTCTGGACCACGAAGTATGTGCAGATGAATAATAAGTAAATTCTTTATTCTCAGGAAATAGTGTCCTCCAGGCATCTATTAAACAAAATTCTTCAATCATATTTAACGCAATTTTTGGCATTTTTCCTCCTTTTTTATTTTTAGCTTTCCTATCCATTTTTGGATCAAATACCCCATTGAAGTCTCCTGCTAAGATTATTTCCGCTTTATCAAAATTGATTATCTTTTGATATAGAGTCTTATAAAATTGTTCCTGCTTCGTATTTGGTGCGTAAATATTAATAATTAATAATTTATGTTCTTGAATTTGTACTTGTACAATCAATATTCGTCCCTGATCATCTTTCCAAATTAATTCTGGATTCAAAGCTGGTTTAACATACGTAACCACACCTTTTTTTTTTTTATTAACATCCAATGCTGAAAATACAATCCCTAATTTTTCATTATACATCAACTTTTTTTGTTGGTCTTTTATATGCACTTCCTGTAAACAAGTTATATCTGGATTAACTTTATTTAATTGTTTAAATGTTTTTTGCCTTTTGATCGGGTTATTAAGTCCATTTATATTAAGAGACAAAATTTTAGTTTGCATTTGTAATTTATTCATCTATTTTTCCTTGTTGTTTTCTTCCTTCTTTCCCCCTCCTGTGTATCTTGTTGCTTAGTTGTATCCTTATCTTTCTTTTTCCTTGGTGCCGTAGCACCTCTTAATTCTAGATCTTCTTGAGAATCTTCTCCTTTACTTTCTACATCTTGAAAATTTATTTCTTCCTCTTCCTCTGAACTGCTTAAATCTGAATTTCCTTTTCTGTCATATCTTTCTTTTCCTTCTCTATCTATATCTTTCATATTTATCACTCCTAATTGCTTGCCAAATTTATCTAAAAATTGTTCTTTTTTTTGTATTGAGTTAATATTATAATATTTGGCTTTATAATAGAAGCTAACCCCTTCTGGCAAATTCCATTTATATTTTATTTGATTTTGTCTTAAAACAGTATTAAAGTCTTTATAAGGAATTCTTCTTTTCCTTACCTGATAAGGAATCTCTTTTAATATCAAGAGTTTATGATCTTGTACTATTCTTTCTTTTTCTTCTAATCTCGTCAGAATTTCCTCTTTCAATTTCTTTCTGCTAAACTTTATGATTATTTCTCTTGGTTTATTATATCTTTTAGAGTAACTAGAGTTCTTTCTATATACTGTCTCAATTCCCTCTTCTAAGATTTCTTCTGCTATTTCTAATTCTTGTTCTAGCCATTTTTTAATTTCTTTCTCTGTTATTTCTTTCTGTTGTTCCGGATAGTTTCGAATACGGATTAACATTTTTGCATTTTCCATTTGTTGCCTTAACTGTCTAAGTTCTAACTCTTCAAACTCATTCTTTAGCACAGTAATTTCGTCTTGGACTAAACATATTTCTTTTTTGATTTTTTTCCTATCTTTAGTAGCTATCTTCATTTCCTCGGAGACCTTACTTAATTGTGTTTGAAATTCATCTAACTTATTTTCAAATCTTGTTGTTATTCTAGTTTCTGATTCTCTTATATCTTCTCGTATATCTAAACGCATTTGTTCTATTGCTGCTAAGATTAAATCTTGATTCTGAATCTCCTTTCTTGATTCCATACTTTTTGGATCTTGCCTTACCAAATTAGACAAACCAGAAGTCAATAATGGAGAGGTCCTCACACCTACCCTAAGACCTTCTTTCTTAGCTGTCATTCTTTACAATATTATCTTTAACAATACGACTTAAATATTTAAATCAGTCAAAATTACAGCTTCTTATAAATGGCAAGAGAGAACAAACAGAAGAAAAAGAAGAAAAAGGAGAAAAAAATTCCCACTTAGCCTTTTAACAATTTAAATTTCCTTCTATAGTTTTGCTTTTTTCTCTTCTCTCTCTATATATATGAAAATATTTTTCCTTCAAAACATCATCAGAACCCTTTACTTCAATTACTGTTAAACAACTATCTCTTATAGACTCCTTCCCCCAGCTTCTAATTGCAAAGGCAAATTAAATTCTAAATTTAATCAGATTAAATAAGCTAAGAATTAAAAGAAGGAGAGGTTAGAGGTGAAGGAATAACTAGAAAAGGGAAGAAACAAAAATAAAATATGTCATAATATGGGGGTGTTACAAGGAGTTCTTAATTTTTCTAAGCTTTACTAAAAATGGAAGAAAGAAGGAGAAACTACTCCTACAAAAAGGTCTGGAACTCTATTAAAGAAAAAAAAAATCTTAACAAATAAATGAAGGGTAGAGGATAATTATGCTTCTTATTCCCCACTAACTTAAAGCATATGACTATTCAATTAATACTGTTAAATTAGATAGTGTTAACTTCAGCACAGTTCAGTATTAAATTCAGCACACTTCAGCACAATTCAGTATTAAATCCAGCACAATATGGAATCAATATATATAAATTAAATGACTGCTTCTTCTTCTGCTTCTCCTGCTGGATTTCACTTTCAATGTTCTTTAAAGTGTTCTTTTCAATGTTCTTTGTAAGATTGTAAGAATGGGTCTTCCTTCCAAATGAATCTTCTTCTTCCTTCTTTTTTTTTCTTTTCCAAATGCTTTATTAAAGTTCAATCTGTAGCTTTAAACTTGCTTACAAATGGGAACAAACCACTTTAAAGCAGGCTTTAAACTTACTTACAAATAGGTACACAGCACTTCCCCTTTGTTGTGTAGTTTACTCAAAGACGTATGAATTACAGTTTTGAAGATGTTGAGAGGTTGTGTTGTCTTCCTCACCTTATATTCAAAAACCAGCAGTCACCATTTTTAGGGGGCACAGCACAAAGAGACTTCTTAATTTTGAAAGTTGCAGGTTCAGGCTTAATAAACCGCAGTGCTTCTGCCTCTCCCTTAAAATATCGTAGCACTTCTGTTCAGAACAATCAGTTCCCATTCAATCAAATAAATTTTGCATTTGTTTCTGCGTCCAATTTAAATCTCTATGTTTGTTTGTTTTTAGTTTTGACTTATTTAATCCAACACAATTGCAGTATGATTAACACCAAGCTGACTTAAATGTCTTCACAAACGATTTCCCATTACAATCAAAAGGTTTTCCTTAGCGCTTGAATATGTTAGTTAAGTATCATGTTAATTGAATACCAGCAGCTTGCACCATGAAAAAACGCCTCTAGCC
Organism: Lerista edwardsae; assembly: GCA_029204185.1. Classification (NCBI taxonomy): domain Eukaryota; kingdom Metazoa; phylum Chordata; class Lepidosauria; order Squamata; family Scincidae; genus Lerista; species Lerista edwardsae. The sequence goes on from JAJKFI010000001.1 coordinate 627,888, forward strand.
GCCATTTCACACTTGCTCTTGCTAGCCGCTTCCTTCTTGTTGGGGTAATTTGCAAATCCCCAAATTAACATCTCTTAAGCATCAATTTACTTTGTAGACATGGAAAGTTTTTTCAAAAGCAATGCTTACAAATTCGCTGGGCTGTTGGAAGTGGGAGTATCCTGGTTTCTCCCAGCATTAGCTGGGCGTTCTCATTCCGTGAGATCCAAGAGTTAAGGGGGGCTGCCTCCTCTAAACCCCACAACTGCCGCTATGGGGGATAAAAGGGGGGTACGCCCAAGGGTTCACTGCTTCGCCTAGCAGTTGAACGACCTCAATTTGTCCAGAAGTCCTCCCACGGAGAGTTAGAACGCCAAGAACTCGGAGAGCTCCCCCGAGCTGCGTCCTTCTTCACCAGCGTCGCTCCTCCCACCTCACCAGCGTCGCTCCTCCCACCAATAATAGCTTAATTCACAGATACCATCATACTGAACTATGATTCCTACTTAGATTTACATCATATAGTGATCCACTTCACAAGTTACTAGTCCACAGTATCCCAAGTTCAAGCTTCATTTGATGCCATTCAGACCAACAGGGTGCTGCGTGTCTTTTTAGTAGACCTACTATAGAATGGTCACAGAATATGTCTCATATTCACAAGAACTGTCTTGCTTCTCAAGAGAGACAGGAGAAATCTTCTGCTTCACTATGACAAATAATGCTGCTTTAAAGTAGTACCCACATCATTTAAGATTCCAGCAATAAAAGCAACAAACCTTGTGGGAGGAAACCTAGTTAACCCACTGATGGGGGGGGGTGTAACTCCCTTTCCCAGGTGTAGCTGCCACTGCCACCAGCCCAGGCTCAACACAACAAAGGGAGCTCCTGGGCAAAAAACCCTCTTAAAAGAAAGCCAAATAACAGAAGTAAAAAACCCAATTTTATTGACATATATTAAGAGTTATAAATTAAACTACTGAGGCTCTGTACCGTTAAACCTGAATATTATTAAAATGACAATAATCAACCCCTTTGTTTATAACTTAACTGAGAGGAACTCAAAGGACAGAAACAAAAAAAAATCCTATAGGATTTTTACCTTACTGACTGACTACAACCAGCTTCTGCAGCACATAGTGAGGCTAACCTTCCCTGAGAGCAGCCAACGGGTTCTGTTCCCTGAAGCTTTTAACTTTATCTCAATGAACTAATCACCCCCACCTGAGCCATTTACACTTGAGTAGTTCTCTCCCAACTAACCAGGTTCACACGAAACCACAATTTCATGACACCCACAAAGAACAACAACTACATGTACATCTTCCCTTTACACTTTTCTAGAGAACTCACCACAGTTCCAAACACAGAGAAAATCAACTTCCACAAAGATTGATACAGTGAATTGCAGGCTACAAGGGAGTGCAACCAGTGCTCTTAATGCACGACGATCCTGAAAGGGGGGGAGGGAAGCCTGAAGGGAAAGGCATTTCTAGGAGCACTTAAAGGAGAGGCTGGGGTGCAATCCTGCAAGGAGGTAGGTAGGTCTGCATTTCTAGTATAGGAGCACTTAAAGGAGAGGCTGGGGGTGATCCTGCAAGGAGGGAGGGAGGTCTGCATTTCTAGGAGCACTTAAAGGAGAGGCTGGTGGGGATGTAAATCCCTCCTGTCCCTTGCTGCTGTAGCCAGTAAGCAACGCCAAGATGTTGCTTTTCCCTGTGAGGATTGGCTAAAACGGTGCAGGAGAGGAGTGATTTCCACTGCAAGGTAAGGCTTCTTGCAAAACTTAAGAGCTTTGCCCCCCCCCCCTTAGATCTGCCTCTGCTTGCAATTGAAATTCAAATGGGCGGGAAATGGCCCCGGTTTCTGGTCCAATTAACAAACGGAGCCACAAAAAAAAAAAACCACAAGTGCAAAGCAAAAAAACACACACCAACACAAAGTGCAAAGCAAAAAAAAAAGGAGCAAACAAAAACCCGAAGCAAAAAAACAACAACGAGCCAGCAATGAGTGAAGTGGGCGGAGTCAGCCCTAATTGTAACAACCGGAACGCCTAATTGTAATAAACGGAATGCCGTTCCGGGGCGTTCCGGCTGAATGACATCACTGTGTAGTGGTCTGAGACAGGTGGAATTTCCTGTTTCATTTCCATAGCTAATGCGTGAAAACATGTCTAGAAATTGCTCACTCTGGAATCCAGAACCCTAAGTTCAGACTGCGCTGGATGTTACACATGCAGTTTCCCCCCAGTATTTGTTTTTTAACCTAAAGCAGCCATCTGTGCTACAGTTCCAACCATGAGATGGAGGGCTTTTAGCCCCTTTCTCTTTCCTAAGTGCCAGTTTTGTCCTCTGAATTTGTCTCCCAAGCTGGTGTCCTCTTATATTTGGTGGAGGGGGAGGAGTAATTGTCCATCTTTACCCCAGGATGGTATCTTTTCAGTGGCTGTTGCTGACATTTCTTTTGCATCTTTTGAGATCTTTGGGAGACAAGGAACCAGGTATTTATTTAGCTATATGTATCCCTTTGTGAACTACGTTTTTGTTGAAAAGCAGTATATAAGTATTCTTGATAATAATACTTTGGCAGGAACAAAGTACAACAGCAAATGTGCTTAAAAATATTTTATTTTTAAATTCTACTGTTGGAGACAATCATATAGGCACACTGCAACTAAGACAAATACCATATTTTTCTCCTCTGAGTACCTGAGATTGGCTCAAAAATTTAAAACTTTTTAGGGGGGGAAAGGTGATTCTGTAATAGAAAACTTGCATAGAAAATGTTTTTAAAAGGCACACGAGTCAATACTTAGAATAAAAAGGACAGAAACAGTTTTAGAAGCAAATCACTGATAATTTGGTATACTCTCAATTTTTGGGATCTTTCAAGGGTCACCAAACTCAAACTCCAGGTTTGGCTTTAATATGTGCCATAAAAAGTGGTTCTCTTCTCAAGGTTGGTAATTATCAGCTTACAATCTTATAGCTACGCGATCAGTGCAATTTCTTTTTAGTACTCACAAGTGAATTAATTGTAAGCGATCCAGTGCTTAAAAATACCTCAAAAAGAGGAAAATGGCAACATTCCCTTACACAGAGGTACGAAGTTCAGCTGAATGTGTGAACTTTCTTGTGCAAACTGATGTCACATTGATTCTTATTAGAAAAAAATATTATAACCCACACTGATCTTGAGCAAACTTCTTAGGAAGTTCCACCTTAATCAACATGACTTTGATGCCAAGAAAATCTAGTAAGAATAGCTGCAGCTATATCAAGAAAATTATGCATCAAATTGTAATGTATTATCAAAAGCAAGGACTAATATCTTTAACAAAGCACCGCATTTTTATTGAGGCCACAATTACACATACACCAGCCTTTTTCATCACAGTTTGGCGTTGAACTGACCCATCAGTTTTTCCAACTTGATTGCTAAGGCCATGTCACCCCTGATCGTTAGTTTTCCAGACATGAAAGCCATGGTTGGCTTCAGTTTGCCTGAGGGGAGAAAGAGGCTTTAGTGAAGGCACTGTAAAATCTGCAAAAAACAAAATGCCCTTCATACTTAATTACTGAGCATCTGCCAAGTTTTTCAGTTGTGCCTTCTCTACTTTCAAGTGAATGCTATCAACAGCATTGTGTGGTATTATCTGGACTGCTTGCTTTCTCTTTGCTTTCATAAAGAAGATATAGCCCTAACAATATCCCAGGCAAAGAGCTGGCGTGCAGAAGGACCATGCCTGGATTGACCACAAATATGGTGCAAGCCCGCATCAGTTTAATAATGTCCAGTACTGACCTAGGCCCATGTTACCAGGCATAGATGGCATGTTTTTCACTCTGACCACATTGAAGTCTATACGTGTTCACACCAGAAATATGCTATGTCCAACAAAGATAGCAAGTGAGGCCTGGCAATTATGTGTTCAAGTATGAACGTGTTTTTCCTATTAAATATTCATGCTATATTTTTTTGAAGGCATACGAACATGGCTTGCATAACTCTAAACAACAACAAAGGCAGCTGTTCGGATGACAAAACTATCCAGGAAAAACTTTCACACACCAGAGGAACATGATCATTTGTATCATGCCAAGTCATAAGAATTTTACCACAAACAAAATGCATGTATGTCATAAAATGTATGGTAAAATTATCAAGACTTTTCTTCCAAATGAAGCTCTAGACCAGTGATTCCCAAACGTTTTTGACTGGTGGCTCCCTTGACCTACTGGGTCATTGGCTGAGTCTCCCCATTAGGGCTCTAATCCTACACACTGTATAGGGTGGCAGGTTTTTCGCAAAGATTCTGAAGCTCACCTCGCGGGTTTCCATGGTTCTCTTGTGAGCCATGGCTCATAGTTTGGGAACCAATGCCCTAGAACTCTATCTACCTCACAACTAGGCTTACTGTCAATGCATTAGTTTTCAAAAACAAGAAGTGGGACAGAAGTCAAAATGTTATTTGATTAAAGAATGGGCTGAATCCAAGGGTGCTGTTGTGTGAGTGGAACCCACTTCCCCTTGTGTAAAGTTGGCTTCTCAATTTTCACTGGTTTCCTCCAGAAAAAAAATGCCCATGACATTTGGGGAAATCATCCAGAACATGATGAGATGTGACATGGAAAAATTTCAGTGGATGGAGGAAATGGAGAAAGCGAGGAAGCCCATCTTGTTCTAGCAGAAGTGTGTTCTGCTTTCTAACACAAGGCACCTTTGGATCTAACCCATGCAACTTGCAGTTCAAATTAAGTTCAGAAGCTGAATTCAAGTTTTCATTGCTACAGAACATTAAATCTAGTTAATTTCCATTGTGGCTTTACAGATACTTTAAGTCACTTGATCACATTTAAAATATACTGTAATCCAACTGAATATTAAAAATATACATATAGTTGGCATGCTGCAAGAAAACGGCATGCTTTGGTCTATTTTTTAAGGTAGGGTTGCAGACTCCAATTCACATTGTCCTTTGTTTGAAGCAGTTTGACAAGGATGGCACCCCAAATACAAGAAATGATGACAGAAAGACCTTCCTGCATATCTTTAAAGAACACACACCCAGAAAATCACTACACTGTACTGCTATTGTTCTGCGAAGGCAAGCAAATGCCTGGAATGAGTTACAAGGTGCACATAAGAAAACCTTTTAGAACCCTGCCATCTTGTGGGCAGGAATATGCTCCTCCACAAGGAAATAGCATTGTTCAACTCTAGCATGTCTTAACGACTCAGTCATGCAAGTGGTTTATAGTCCAGCAAAAGAGTGAATCACATGACATGTAGCCAGGAGGCAGTGGTGACAGAACACATGATATAAACCACATGCTACATTTTGCCCTCTTCAACCCTAGAAGCATTCCTCATACATCCTTAACACACACACCCCAACTCTGCTTTGCGCTTAAACTCTAATTACATGCGACAAACATGGTGTTTGTCAGAACTAGTCCTCTAATGAAATGGGTTCCTATACTTCTAAAAGAAAGGCAAGCAGGAATTTAGAAAACTGGAATTGATTTGTGTGCTCTTCCAGTTACTGTGGCTCACTAACGCCATGGTGCCCTAAGGCAGAGATGTCAAACATAATGCATCCGGGCAGTTAATATAAATTAGCGAAGAGTTTAACATCAAACCAAGGTGCATCAACATCAAATCTAAGCAGCTTTTAAGTAGTAAAACACTCTACTTTGCAAATTGGTCCCAACTCTATTTTGCAAGTTGGTCACAAAAGCATAAGGCTAAGATAGGCAAGGACAGATATTTCTAATGCCTACCTGAAAACATTTTTACGAAGTCACTACTAGACATGTTCATAATCACATCAACTTTTCCAGGTGGCTCTCCACTTCCTGCACTGCCACCTTTGTTTTTGAGGTCAATATACCATGTTCCTCCTTCTTCACCTAAAACAAGAGGAACATGATAAAAAAAACTATGCCATGTATACCATCCATATTCTAACAGTTATGAGACTGAAGTTAAAAATAAGTTTCATGGAGATGCTTAGAAAGATTCTAACCATAATTTATTAAAACAACATTTTCCACTGCAAACACATATGCATATTAATTACCAAAGGGAGCAATGTAAGATCAAGTGGCAAGATCTGGCGCACCACCTCACAGCCAACACTGGCACCTCTATGGAAGTGATGTAGAAAAGAAAAAAAAAGCTCCTAACCATGCTTCTCACATAGTTTGGTCAAACCCAGAAATGAGCATCTGTCAGTTTTATTTAAAGGGACAGTGTCTCTATAATAGCCAGAAGTGCAGGACTTCTGGCTATAAGGAAACTGCATGGGGAGCAAGGTGAGAAGGACGGTGATCCACTTCTTACTGGGTTAGCAGGAAGTGGATTATTGCAAATTGATTATTGCAGACTTGGGGTGAAGTGAGCCCCTTGTAATTTGCCACTGATGCTTCACCTCTACAGAATGGACTGCAGATTGTGGTTGGAATACATACACTCTAGATCCCATTCATGTATCTCTTTGGATCTGTCCTTGTAATTATATACCACTCCAGATTGCAATACCACCCTTTCTGTAGAGCTCAAGACAAGACAGGTTTTTGGAAGATTCTATAACAAGATTCTATAACTAAGTAACTCAATTTCACATATCGTACCTCTATAGTTCTTATAAAAACCTACTATAAATATCAGGCAATTATAATTGCCCTTTATATTACTGATGCAGGGCTGATGCCAGAAGGTAGAGGTTGTCTAGTGGTATCTAGCATTGTGGTTAGGGAAAGATTTGAAATCTAGGCTTCCAGGCTCACAGCTCATTCTCTTAACCACTATATTAAGGCAGCAATCCTAAATACAGTTGGACCTCAGTATCTGTGAAGATCCATTCCAGCCCCCCAGCCCACCCCCGGATATAGAAACCCACGGAATCCACATATTTGGTACACCAGAGAATCTCTGGTCACAACTGGAAGTATCTTCCAGTGGCATCTGGAGATGTTCTGAATTCCTCCTGGAGGTGTCAGAAAGGCACTTCCAGTTTTTGTAAAAACCGGAAGTGCCATTCCAACACCTCTGGGGCCTCAGAAAGCTTCCTGGACATGACTGGAAGGTGCTTCGAGTAACATCCAGGAGGTCAGGTGAGGCACCCACTGCAGGTTCAGAGCCTGCAGTGAGTTAAATCTGTGGGTTCCAAACCACGGATAAAGAGGGCCCACCTGTACACTTATTTGGAAATAAGCCCCATTTAACACAGTGGGACTTCTGAGAAGCATGCATAGAATTGCACTGTAACTCTCCAATGGCCACATCTATTCAGCATATTCTGACCATTAGTTGAAAGAGATGAAGTAAAAGCAAGTAGTTGTAAACAGCACATCTGTCTCATTTATCACAATTTCATTCAATTTCTGTAAACAATGATTTCTTGCAACAAGATCCTTATTGCTTACACAAATATCTGCTCTTTTCCATGTGTTCAAGTGAAAATTCACAAATAAATTATGTTCACATGAATCAACTATCAAGTTGATTATCCTGTTTTTCTTGTAATGTGAATACAGAAAACTACTTTGAATGTGAGTTACGTGATAACTGTGAGGGCATTACACATCTTTCTGTAAAGCACAAACTGCTGAGGACTAGTGAATACACACCTTTTGGTTATGTAAGGCTTATAGATCTGATTTAATTGTAACAATGCATACTAAAGAGCAAAAATAACTTCTTACCAGATAATTCAAAGCGATAAACACCCTGAATCGACCTTACAACATCCTCACTGATTGCAGCTTTTATAATTTTAAATGTTTCTGCCACAGGTCCTGTTTTCTCGGCAGCAAAGTGCACATGATGCTTGCTTTTCTCAGGACCTTCTGGGGTAGTTTTGTCTACCCCAGCTTCATGCTTTGTAGCTTCATGCTTTGTAGCTTCATGCTTTGTAGCTTCATGCTTGATTATCTCTGGTTTCTTTCCTCTAAAAGCAGGAGTACCTCCTGTAGGACCAAGTAAGATGCTGGTTCAGATCACAGTATTTCAAACAATGTGATGGCGCTAATCCTTCCTAAGAAATCAAATCATAGTTTCACCTCTTTGCAGACAGATTTTCTCCCAAGATGCTACTGTATTCTCACAAACTCATGAATCAGGGATAAAGAAAAATGTGTAAGATGTACTCAGGCAACTGTCTGTCCAGTTATTTGGGATTCTTTTCAGTTTATACAGCCTGAGGATGTTGACAGGGTTTTCTGCAGTGCGAGACCTGCTGCTTGCCCTCTTGACCCTTGCCTACTGTGGTTATTAGTTCTGCCTGAGGGGGGTTGGCAAACTGGATGGAGAGGATAATGAATATCTCTTCAAGAGGGGGTGCTGCCAAAAGTCCTAAAGGTGGTGACGGTTTGCCCTCTTCTGAAAAAATCCTCTCTAGACCCAATCGTCTTGGATAATTAACGATGTGTGTCCAACCTCCCATTTTGGGGGGAACTCCAGGGAGTTCTGGAAGAAGTAGATCATCTGGAAACTTTCAGGCTAGGCTATGTGACGGAGATGACCTTGGTAGATTACCTGCACCGGGGACTAGACAGAGCAGTGCGTCTAGTCAATTACGTTAATTGGTGTTTTGGAAAAGCTGTATGCATGCATGTATGCATGCATGTATGTAGATAGGTAGGTAGGTAGGTAGGTAGGTAGGAAGTCATTCAGTAGAACTGCTAGCATGAAGTACATTCTTGCCTTCCCTCCACCCAGACCCTGACGGCCCTAGGATCTGAGAGCAGGGAAACTAATGACCCACTTCCACAATAGGTTTCCTGATCTTACACCCATAACAGTAAATTTTAAAAAATGTGCTCATTGCTTATTTTTTTTTAGCAAGGCTTCAGGATTCTCAGGGCTTTGTTAACTGTAAGAACTAGATATCCAACTTGAGTTACACAGATTGAAAATTTCCGCAACAACTCTACATAGAAATATAACTCTGAAAGTCCATGCATTTGTTACATTATATAGTGAGGGACATGGTGGCACTGATGGTTAAACTGCTGAGCTGAGCTTGTTGACCAGAAGGTTGGCAGTTTGAGACTGCATGACGGAGTGAGCTCCCATTGCTTGTCCCAGCTCCTGCCAACCTAGCAGTTTGAAAGTACGCAAAAATGCGGGTAGATAAATAGGTACCACTTTAGTGGGAAGGTAACAGAGTTCCATGTGCCTTGGCGTATAGTCATGCTGGCCACATGACCACGGAAGTTTGTCCTTGGGCAAATGCCGTCTCTTCGGCTTAGAAATGGAGATGAGAACTGCCCCCTACAGTCGGTCATGACTAATGGTCATTTGTTCGTGGGGAAACTTTTACCTTATAGTGAGGGCCACATATGTCCCCTCCAAAATGTTTGCATTTTTCTACTTTCAGGACACCTCAAGTCTCTATACAGGAGCCAAGACATGTTCTTACCAGTGAAATCAAACCCACAAATAATTATGTGCAGAAAATGAACAATCAATGAGTTTTTCCCAGATGTTTGAAAGTGACAAAGTTCAAGGAAAGATTTAGCTGCATATTTCAGTATCTCAGGAAATGTCACGTAACTAAGTAAGTTCTTACCCTGTGCTTCCATCTTCATTGCTAGAGTTTCAGGATCCACATCTAAAAAGAAATCTGGTAGTAAAGGGTGGCCTAAAAATGAGAGTAAGAAGATAAGTGACAAAGCTGTTTCATATGGTAATATGAGGCTATGTGTTTAAACAGATTAGCAAGAGATTTATGCCAGTTCCACACCTTAGAATTACTCCAAGAAAAACTAGTGTTTGATTGGTATTTTCTGCACTCATATACACCTAACAGTGGACATCAAATATGTGCATTTACATGCATCTTTAAACACCTGTTTACATGTACTTGACTGAGCAAAAGTTTCCAGAAGTATACACACATGTGCCTAGACAGCCACACTCCACATGTTTGCTATGCGACAGCCATGTACAGCTAACGTAACTCCAGAATTCACTGCTGCAATTCTGAAAAAATGCAGCTGCCTTTAAAAAAGACACATTGATAGCAAAATGAAACACATAAGATGCACTGCCTCATATGGATTTCATTTTTGCCTTGTTTTCAGACACACCAACTAATGTCAAGGCTCTAGATTTGGCATGTTTGTGTTACAGGAAAAAGACCGTTAATTTTGGATAGGCATGTACTTATGGCGTTAGGGAAAATGCACAGGCAGAGAAAATGTAGATAAAAGGTAAATTGCATTTACAGACAGAGACTTTAGGAGAAGCCCCTTTTCAGCTTCACCCTGCTTTAGTGGTACTTGGTTTCCCCAGAGCAGTTTCACCCATTATCATATTCCAAAATTTACAATTCTCAGGTCTAGAATTGTAATACATTATAATGTTGCACATACATATGCCACCAACTCTAACTTCCCAGGGTGTAAACACCATGCTTACAAACACAGCACATAATGCATTATACTCTATACAAGAGAATTGCCAGCATGTCACTTGCACCTTGTTTAGGTATCATACAAAACCAACTTTTCTAGCCACTGTTTGCAAACAAGCCAGGATAGGAAACTAGGATCTAGTTCCTGCAAGTATGATGCTGAAGAAATCTACACCCATAAGTTATAGCAATTCATAGTATTAATACTATGTAAATAATATAATGTGTAAAAAACAAAAAATAAATCTTTACCTGGCGCAACTGCATATGCATCAAAATCCTTAATTCCTTCTTCTCTCAACAAAACTTCATCAATAACGAAGTTTCCAGTGAAACTTTTGGGCTTTGACAGAATGCAATATGCAGCATCTGCAAGAATATCTGTTTTCCTGCACTGTTTCTCCACACCTGCTCCTCCCAACATATCCATAGCAGAGGTATATATAGCTAAATGGACAAAAGATAGTAGGAAGATATTGTCAGCAAGGATGTTTTTATACTATCTTCTTTACCCCATATATGTAACAATAAATATACATGGTTTTTTTTTATTCTCCTCTAGTGCAAGAAGTTCATTATAGGGCCCTTCAGATACTATTTTCTTAAACCTAAAATTGTAAAATGTGAATGCAAGAAACATTTTGCACCACCACAGATATCATACAAATTCATTGCCAATAATACACTCTGTAGCTTAACTCAGGTTTGCCTCTGCATCAAGTGCAGAAAAGATCCTTGGAATTAAAGAACTAATAAATCCAACAATTGACCAAAGTCAAACATCTTGGACTTGAGGGTACAATTCTCACTTTCAGAACCTCGGACAAAATTTTTAAACGTTTTCTGAACCTCAGATTTAAGGGGAAAGCAATCTGAAGGGACAAAAGATGCTGTACCACAAGCAGTATTTCTAAGCTGCAGTCAGAGGGAGCAATAGCAACCATTTTCCTTGGGAAAGAATTCTGCAGGGGACCAACATCCTATATGGCTGAAACTTTCACCAGGAAGTGTCTACCTGTGCCCACAAAAAGCAAACACATTAGTGCTGCCTATTTCTTGGAGAACCACAAAGGATCCGACTCCAGAACGGAACAAAGTGAGAATTCAAATGAAACTTCAAATCCTGGTTTTGTGCCCAACCTTGATAGTATTCTAATTGAGAAGATTTTCTGAATTGTGGCAGTCAAGAAACTGTCTCAAACACATATGCAACTGTTTTCACAACCAGTTCTGCATAGGTCTCTCCCATATTTGCACCAAGATCTGCATTGGAAATATGCATCTCTCCAGCTGTGAGACCCTGCAATTACTACAAGTTATGATGGCAATGAGCTCTCTCCAGATTCAGCAGAAATATGCCTCTGAGTATACCTTGCTGGGAATCAAGGGCAGGGGAGAAGAATGCTTTTCTCTCCTACTTGTGACTTGGGTTTCACAGAGGCAGGTAGTTGGCCACTATGGAAAACAAGGTAGATTAGATGGGCTTTTGTCCAGATCAAGCAGGATTTTTTATGTTCTTATTCCAAACTAACATATCAAATCATTACTTGGTCAATAAAAATTAAAAAGAAGAGAGAGGGAAAAAAAGAAAGCTAAGCATTAGAAAAGCTTTTTTTTTTTTTGAAAAAAAGACAAAACCCAACACACCTGTCTGAGGCCATAAAGCATTAACCGCAACTTCTCCTCTAAATTCTTCTGCCATTCCTAGCACACACATGGACATTCCGTATTTAGAAATGGTATAAGCTAGAACAAAATATAAAGATGGACTTAGTCATTTAAAACAATTTCTAATATTTAGTTTTCAGAGATTAATCACTTCAAGATTTGAGGGTCATTTTGTGCAATGCTATAGGTTTTCTATAGTGAAAGAGACAGTCAGGTTCCCTGCATTAGAATAATACTGAAGATTTAGCTTTATAACTGACACTAGAGGCTGGCAGCAAATTTTTGGGCTAATATCTATTCCAAAAGTATGCTTCACTTGAGAACACATCCCATCTCCTCATCTCCATCAGCCTTCTCTCACATTTCTGCCCCATTTTGTCTTTTGGGGGCATCCATTCTATAGGCTGGCGGTCCTCTTTCCCTCCACTGTGCAGCTCCAAGAACATGTAAATTAGGCATTCCAGCAAGACACACTGTTGTGTGGAGGTATCATTCACATGGTTTCTCTATACACACTCAAGGGAGAAAGGATGCAGGAGAAGGACTTCTGTGCATGCCCTGGTTGGTACGTTTTTTGAAAGAAACAGCAGAGTGCAGGGAAAGCAACTTGTGGCACCACTGTCCCTCCCCTCCTCTCTCACAACCCTGTTCATCCCCTCATGACAGCACTGTTTGTGGAAAGACCATCAAAATATGACTAATACAGCTGGTGGTGAGCTCCAAGTACACAGCACTGCACTGGCTGTGGTGTTTCTTCTGTCAGCACAAGTTATTGAGAAGGTAGGGAACATAATTGAATGCCAAATACCTTGGTAGCTTTGCTGCCACTAGGGAGGTGTACCTACAAAATCTGGGGTAAAGCTGGGGTACCCTTCCTCATGCATGAACCCATCTAGGTATGCCCAAACATTTGGGCTCCCTCAGTAGAAAATGGCTATTAGAGTGATCTGGGAAGCCATGACCAGGCTAACCTCAGCTCCTAAGTACTCATCCTTGGTAGTCCTGAGAAGCAATTGGGGCAAGGGGAAATCGCTCTCTGATGTGAACATAAAGATTGATAAAGGAACAGGTAAAAATAAGAACTGATTACATTTTTTTTTTAAAGGGACAGGCAAGGTTAGACAAAAAGAGGCACTCACAATTTGATTCAAAAAACTCAGTTGAGTTTGATGCAAAATGAAAAAAAAAATGGCATGACTGACTAGGCAGAATCCTGCCTGGAGAGGTAGTCACTTAGATGCAATTTCCTTATGTATCTCTATTGGGAGCCATCAGCAATGAACAGGTAACTTTGTCAGTTTGAATGAAGATGCATGCAGAGTCAAATTGGGGAACTTCCCTGCTAGCTGGGCAAGAGGCACTTTTCCAAGTGGTGTTCCTCTTATATTTAGCAGGGGGAGAGTAACACCTCTTCATCCCAGCACAGTGTCTTTTCTAGTGGCTACTGCTGCTGGTGTTCTGCATTTTTTTAGATTGCGAGCCCTTTTGGGACAGGGAGCCATTTAACTTTATTTTTTTTGCCTGTAAACCACTTTGTTGAAAAGCAGTATATAAATACTGTTTGCTTGCTTGCATGGAATTTTAATTGACCCAGCACCTACTATTCTAAGTTGGCTTATACAGAGGCAGGCAACTTGGGGTCAGACTTCTGAATCTCCCTTTGGCCATGATCAGGTAGTTGGACTTGACCAACAAGCATGCATATGTCAAACCCAGCAAGGTATTGGCCATTTCCTATTGGCCTTTTGTTTTATGTAGGCCAGGCCAGACTCTCTGGCATTCCCAAATACAGTACACATTCTAGCCACATTGCTACTGCTGTGGATCTGTACATGAAAAAAATGAGCATGGCTAAAATGAACAACCTGCCTCATCCTAGCCAGAACCATGTTAGACAGAGAAAGGTTTTTTTTTATGTAAGATGAAGGGCTTCCATTTACAACACCTTGACACAGCAGCAGATTTGAGCAGGCTTAATGTTCTGCAGGTAGTAGAAACTTCCCCTCTTACAAGGTAATGTGGCAGCTTTTAATGCAAGCATAATCTTTCTGGTAACTTATGGAACTGTGCTTACTATATGGAACCCTGGAGCAGTGCAGAGATACTGTACAGCAGACAGTCCAGTCCTTGAGCATTTTCCATTTGTTATTGCAAATGACATTCAAATGACATCTAAGTCCACTTTATATATGCACAAATGGCAACTGGAGTTGTTTTTCTATTTTATTAATTGAGTTGTTTTGGATATCCTCTTGCGCACACAAGATTAAATTGCAGATGTGGCATATAAATCAAATCATTCCACACATGAAAGCCTATTATAGTCTTTTGACCTTTGATTAGGCAGTTAAATCACACTGGTGACTTCATATGCTATCTCTCTAATAAGGAACAAACTCTGCAGACAGAATCCATACATCAGGGATAGGCATTTTCTTAAGTCCAGGGGCTGGGCAGGGGCAATAAATGAATTGAAACATATGGGACCAGGTTGTAAATCTTATACTGAAACTTTGTAACACATTTTAATTGTTATAAGTGGCATTAAGATACAATCTTGACATCCATGTGGCATATAAGTGCAATCAAAAATAAAATGCACTGGCAACTGGCTGCTTTTAAAGTAGTTCACCTGCACATCATCAAGACTGGACTGCTCAAGAGGCCAGACAAAGCAGCCACTTTGGGAAGTGGGAGAGATGGCAAACTGGTGGTGGAGTGCCACATCTGCCCACCACTTCCACCAGCTTGCAGTTCAGCACCTTGTCTGCCATTGCAATCCTTTTCCTGGCGCCCTCTCCTTCTTCCAACATATAGGAAGCAAGCGAGAAGAGAATCAAGACAGTGACACTGAAACCTCCTCCTCTAGCATTGCGAGCATTGCAATCATCTTCTTGTTTGCTTTCCTTTCCACATAGGAAGGGAAGTTAGTATGACCAAGACTGGAGGATGTATTCAAGAAGGGGGTGCAAGGCTGGAGAAGGTAGGGTAGTGAGCTGTGGTACTCTTTTTCACTTGATCCCCCCTTCCCTTGTGGAAAGGAAAATGTACCAGGAAGAGGATCATGGCACCACTAATGGGGTCCTATTTCATCTTCCAACCTCACTACGATCCTCTTCCTGACTATCTTCTAAACAGGCTGAGCAGGTTGGGAAAGAAAAGTAGTCTCCCTAGGTCCTCCCTGTTTGAATAAACTAATCCACAAAGTGGACTGCGGTGGCGGCAGCAGGGACATTGGAGGCAGTGGAAGAGCACTTTCTAATGTGCATGTGTGGGGAAAAAAAGACAGAAAAGGACAGCAGGTAAATTTGGCATTTCTTCATGCTCTAATTCAGGTTGAGCCAGGCTTGACTACTGTAATGGTAGCAATTGTTTCTCTTTAAAAGCCTTGGGAGATGTGGGTATACACAACCTAACCATCAAAGCTCAATGCTGTAGGAGCAATAAGCAACTTGTCAGCATGGGACCAACGAGGTACTAGCCAAAGCAAGAACCACTGGGAGGGCGATAAGCCACTTTTTGACATCATTTTAACACTTATAAAATAAGTATGGCATATTTATACCAGAAGTATGCCATGGGCCATCAGATGGTCATTTTCAGCATGAAGGTCTGACTCAGCAATGTAACCTGCCAACAACACCATTTGGGCTCTGGAAGCATTTTGGGGGGGCTTAGCATATAAAGCACTGTGATGACACCATGCAGTAGCACTGATTCTACCAGATTTTTGCCTAAAACGATTTTGGAACAACAATAAGATTGCTTTCCCAGAAACACAAAATACAAACATGGTGTAAAAGGTGTGATCCTGTTAGAACTTCCCTGGGGCCAAGACAAAGGAGAGGAGGCAAACTCATTCCACTTTGCATTTGCAATGAAGCAAGAGAGCTGCTGATGGGATCCCAAAGCCTGACAAATATTGGCACCATCTTTCAGGATGCAGAGAAGCAACTGAGAATTAGTCCTTAGATCTCTCTTGAGTTTGGGAGATTTCAGTAAGTGAGCAATAAAAGTGTACTTACCACAGTGGTTTCTGAACCAAACAGGATTTAAATTTATTGGTGGGCTGATATTAAGGATATGACCAATCTTACTCTTTCTCAAGTACGGAAGGCATATTTTAGATCTGGAGACATAAAACAAAACATTAGGAGATCATTAGACTTGTTAGTATTTCATCATCAATTCTTGTCCAATTTTGTTTCCTCTGTGTGCCATTGTCACACATTGTTTTATATCTGTTTTGGTGCTTATAGCTAGCTGTACTACTATTATAGTAGTATTTTCTCACCCTCTAAAAAGCTCAGATCAATTTCTATAGTTATTCCAGTGGTTCTCCTTCACTTAGCCCTGCTATAGAACTGTGTTCTCCAGATCATTCAGTGGCCTCTTGTTTCCAGTTAGGAATCTATTCTACTCCATCACAACATGTTTCTAGAGATTATGCCTATAATCACTAGCCTGAATTTTTTTAGGTAGTTTCATAAGGGGGGGGGGGTATTCTATCCATTATGCTGATAAGCATTTTCAGAAACAAGCCCAGTAACTGTGGCTCAGCAACTGGGAAACGGTTTCTTTAAAAATGTTAGGAGGAATAACTTATTACACATTCAAGTCATACTTATCTTCTTAATTTGCATGTTCAAAAGCTACAGGAAAGTAGTTTCTATATTATAAATTGCAAATGACATCCACCATAAATACTGCCAATCAGCTATTAATGGGCAAATTGTTTCAGACCTCACTAATTCACACTGGACATGGCATGGGGTCTTGTTCTGACTACTCTATTGTTGTTCCATAATTGCTTTAACATAATTCTGCTACTGCTCCATAATTTCAACAATACAGTAAGCATTAATATAATGTGATATTAAATATTAATTCAAGGAAGCTTGCATTTAGCATAATCATATATACAATATTTCCCATTAAAAACAAAATTTGATATAAAAATTGTACTTTTCCTTTGAAGAAAAAAAAGCAAAGCAAAACAGTAACAACTGCCCATTACAATATAAAGAATACAAGTACAATCCAATCAACATGAAGCACATTAAAAGCCCAGTGATTTCAACTGTAGAGTTGAACATGTTCTAAACCCACTTCTGCTGAAATCAATGTGATTTCAAAGTGCTTAACCTTCATTTCTTAACTATAGTTTTTGAAATATATATTTAAATATCCAAAATAAATTTTAAAAATGCACACACGCACACATTCTTTACCCATGTGCTAAAGTATCTGGCAGTGACTAAATTAATGGTTGCTATGAGAAGTGAATTGAGTGGAATGATCAACAGGGACTAAGCTGAGGTTTTGACCTAAAGACATTTTCATGCATTTATATTTGTAAATATGGAAGAAGTACATGCCTATTGTTCTGCAAGTAATGGACTTATCAACATATGCTCTTTGGCGGCAAAAATCTCAGTTACCATAAAGGCATAGCAAGCACAATTATATAACCTACTAGCTGTTTGTGACCCGGCGTTGCCCGGGGGACAATGTATCCCGAGGCTCTAGTAGGAGAAGGAATGAATTAGGGCCCCCCCCCGTATTTCTGTGCAGATCGCCAGGAATATGTGTACCAAGTGTGGCGCACAGCGTTCCAGGCGTTCCAGAGTGATGGAGGAACGTACACGGAAATATGCAAACACCCCTACACATTATGAAGTAGCCAGATCCAGGTGGAAATATACCACTCCTCACTGAAATAAGAACGTATTGATGACCCCGAGCCCGAAATGCACACTATCACTGTGAAAGTAAGTAGGAAGCAGGCACACAATCAAGTAAGAGCGAAATGAAACGGCCACACTTACTGAACACTGTCTGCAGGTAATGTGGCAGGATAGCAGTGAAGTATGAGCAACGGGAGCAGCTGGCCAGTTAGCTGTGTGGAAATATGTCCCTCTAAGATCCGACTGGGTGCTGGAATTGTCTGGAACCTGCTGTTTCAAGCCTGGGCAACTCAGAGAGTGGGCAGTAGTTTCACTTTCGTTTTAGATTAGTCCCTGTGTATCAGCCCAGCTACTGCAGTCCCACCACAGAACCTGCAGAATCGTTTGTGACCGCAGGGTGGCAGCAGACCTCTAGTCCAATGCAATGCCTTTGGTTCTTGACACGCTGGCCCCCCCTCCCCGAAAAACCGGGGGTGTAGGGGTGTGTGACCCCCGCAGTGTTTGTCGCCAGGCCTTAAGGTACGTGCTTGCCGAGTTTCGTGCGGATCGGTCAAGGCGTTGAGCAGCCTATGCAGAACATATACACCCACATACCCACACACCCACATACATACACACACAGAGACCCACACACAGACCCATGTCTGTTTTTATATATATAGATTTATGATGGATGTCATCTGCAATTTTATAATATAAATTGATCATATAAGTCAGCCAACTCCAAACTCTGGCCTGCGGGCCGGATCCAGTAACTACTGCTTCCCTCTACCAGATGACTTGCACTTACCGTTCTGCCAGGGAGCTTTGGGACAACTGTGACTACAGCCTCCATGTTTCACTGCGGTCATCTGCTTCCGTGTTCTGTTGCCCCAGCAGGCTGTACACCCAGCGTTCTGGGTGTGGCTGGTGGGGGGGTGGCAATTGGGGGCTGTACCAGCAGAACAGTAAGCTCAGGTTGCACCAGGGAGGCTTTTAGGTGCTGCAGCGGTCTCCAGTTTGGATACCGCTGATATAGATCAATTGATAAAACCTGTCAATTAACAATGCATTTAATGGCTAAGTCCTTTATGAATGTCTAGCCATTTTAATGTAATTATGTATATAAAATATTACATGAAGTAAAAAAACATATGCAATTTGACCTTCATATCTCACATTATTTGTAACTTATATGAGTATTACAGATCAAGTATATCTGTGACTACAATATTTTGTTCAGCTTAATTTATTCCAGTATGAGAAATTGCCTACTTTCTAGTAATACAACTGTTTTAACTTTTCCTGAGCACATTTACTTCAATGCCATAAATTTACTCAAACACTATATGAGTATACCTCCTAATTATTGATTAGTATCAAAACGTAGCGCTCTTGTAATGCAAATAAGAGCGCAATCCTAAGTGTTCTTTGGGCCTTCTTTCTTGTGCCAATTCCCTGGACCTGAGCTGGGAAGATAAGGTCAACCTAGGGAGATAGGGGTAGGGAGAGCAGGGGGAAGGCAGGACTGGGTGTGAGGAGGACATGCTGTGGGCAGACCAGCCTGAAGAGGGAGGGTGGGAACAGCCGTGCCAACATAGGCCAGACCCAAACCCTTGGCCCCGACCTGGTTGGCCTTCCTTGGACTCTTCCGAGTTGTGTCAGCGATTTCACTGGCACAGCTCCAAGGAGCCATATTGGGATGGCTACTGTGTGACACAGGGTAAGGGAAATAAATTCCCCTTAACCTGGGTTACGCTCCATTCAGCCCCAACCCTGCACCCAATATAGGGCAGGCAAGCTGGCCTCCCTGTTCCAGCGCGGGTTAGGATTGGGCTGCCCAATTTGTAAATGCACAGTGACAAAACAGGCAGTCAAGTACTCTTGTGGACCAAGCATACTCAGTGTTTTCCTTTTCTTGAGAGAGAGGGCATGTTTCAGGGCTATTTCATTACATGGAAATAACCAACCACTTGAACACACATCATAATGTAGGCCAGGAATACTCATGCTCTTACATGAATAGGCTATGCCCCCCATAAGCATACATGCAAAAAAAAATCTGCATAATTAGCATACAAATTAGAAATTATTGTGGAAAATTGAAAAACCAAGTCTCAACCAATGATCCTGCCACTGTGTGGAGTAAATTAAGGAATATTACTGGCTATAGAAAATCTTCTCCCTCTGTGGAGGAGAGCCATCAGTTGGCAGAAGATCTAAATATGTTTTATTGTAGGTTTGAGAAAAATCCATTATCAACCGCTACTCATTTGGGCCCCGATGCAGCAACAGTAAATGCTTCCTCCACTACTACTTCTGTTCCCTGTGGCCGTCCACCCAGGACGATCTGTGAAAAGGATGTGCGAGGCCTTCTCCAAAGACAAAAAGTTGGGAAAGCTCCAGGCCCAGAAGGGGTGACTCCTTCTTGTTTGAAAGTTTGTGCTGTACAATTGGCCCCCATTCTAACCCAGATTTTTAATTTGTCATTGGAGTTGTGTAGAGTTTCTTCTTGTTTTAAACATTCTATCATTATTCGGTACCTAAGAAAGCTTCTATTAAGGAGCTGAATGATTATAGATCTGTTGCTTTGACATCTGTGATGATGAAGATCTTTGAGAGGTTAGTGCTGGCCTACTTGAAAGACATCACTGACCCATTACTGGATCCTTTGCAATTTGTCTATTGAGCAAATAGGTCAGTGGACGATACTGTTAATATGGCACTGCATTATATCTTGCAACATCTGGATTCTTCAGGGACCTATGCACGGGTCCTTTTTGTGGACTTCAGCTCAGCGTTTAACACCATTAGTCCAGCTACTCTTTATTCTGAACTGATCCAGCTGTCTGTACCTGCTCATGTCTGCCAATAGATAACCAGCTTTTTGACAGACAGGAAGCAACGTGTGAGGCTGGGGAAAATCATGTCCAATTCTCGAACAACTAGTACAGGAGCTCCTCAGGGATGTGTGCTCTCCCCGTTGCTCTTTTCTCTTTACACAAATGACTGTACCTCAGTGGATCCCTCTGTTAAAATTCTGAAGTTTGCAGATGATACAACAATCATCGGTCTTATTCATGATGGTGATGAATCTGCATACAGACGGGAGGTTGAACAGCTTGCCCTGTGGTGTGGATGTAACAATCTGGAACTGAATACACTAAAAACAGTGGAGATGGTAAGATTTTAGAAGGCGCTCCTCTACTTTATCTCCGCTGACCGTATGTGGTAGTATGGTATCAGTGGTGGAGTCCTTCAAATTTCTGGGTTCTATAATCTCCCATGACTTGAAATGGTCAGTTAACATCAGTTCCATTATTAAGAAAGCACAGCAGAGGATGTATTTTTTGCGCCAACTTAAGAAATTTAACCTGCCTCAAGAGCTGTTGATTCAGTTTTATAGAGGAATAATTGAATCTGTTCTTTCTAACTCTATAATGGTCTGGTTTGGTTCAGTGACTAAACAGGATAAGAATAGACTCCAAAGGACAGTCAAAACTGCAGAAAGAATAATAGGAGTCAGCTTGCCCTCTATGGAAGATTTATATATTGCTCGGATGAGAAAAAGAGCAGAGAGGATTGTTGTAGATCGCTCTCACCCTGCCCATAATCTGTTTGAACTTTTTCCCTCTGGACGTCGTTATAGGACATGGTATATTAGAACAACCAGGCACAAGAACAGTTTTTTCCTCCGTGCTATTGGGCTACTGAATAGCTGATTATATTGATGTTTTGGTTTTGACTTGGATTAGAGTTAGTGGGGGCTTGTTAATGTGATGGTATTATTTATTAGTTTAACGTATATGTGAGAGCTTTTGGGCCGAAGTAAAATTCCATGTATGGTGAAATTCCATGTATGGCCAATAAAATTCTATTCTAGAAATTCTATTCTATTCTATTCAAAGAACCACACTTGGCTTGCAATAGGAGAAGAAGTATAGCATGTGCCACAACAACGCAATCCTTTACAACACATGTTTACTCAGAAATAAGTCCACTAAAAAAATAAGACAACCATATAAATAAAGCATGATAAAATCCATCAAAAGGTATAAGATAGCAACCATTATAGCGCAAAAACAGCTAACACAACTCGAAGAGACAAGGAAGACCTAGCAGTAGGATCTCAATTCCCAGCATGTGTGTTTAAAAGGAAGGCAGTGTCACCTCAAGTACTTAGGGATTTAAAAGGGGATTTACACATAGACAGACAACTTGTATATTTCTATTCTTCCACACACTGACCCCATTCAAGACCTTGGAGCACATAAGAGAAATGAACTCTAGTGTTTCTCAACATTGTCCTCTTCTGGAGGAAGGGCTTGTATAGTACAAGAACTCCTGAACACAGACATACACTGTCTCCCTGATGGGACCCCTTTCAACGTGGGCCAAAGGCTAGTTCGACTGAATGTTTCAAATTTAAGATTCTAAATTCACATTAGATAAAATATTTTGGGTTTACTAAGGCATTTATGACAAAAGGAAATGCTACACTGGAGGAGGGGGCTTCTATTTTTATGCTTTAGTTTTGGAAGCTGATTATACCTACCAGGAATAGCCTCATGGAACCCATGGTGTATACATAGCTAGATTTATCTCACTGACCACTTCTCAATGATTCTGATTTGATTGCTGTGAATTACATTTATTTATAGATCTACAGATGGGAAAACAAAAGTATTTCCACAGAGGCGGCAAAAATGTGATTGCCTACAACTCTCTGGCCAGCATTTCCCATGTTTATAAATGCTACTGAGCCAGAAAAGTTCCCAATACAAATAAATAGTGTAGTAATGATAAAATATATTTAGAAATTCACACGAAACACAAAACAATATACAAATACAAAGGAGCAAAAATTATTTGCAGTTACCAAACGCTTAAGAGAATGGATGTGTTTATATATTATTTGTCCAAAATTCAACAGGGAAACAGTTTTGCAGAACCCCTTGGGAAGATGATTATTGAACCATGGCACCAGGAAGATTTTATCTCAAGCCTGCACAGAGAAGAGGAATTTGAGACCTATTGCTACTCCTCAGAGCCATAGAGCAGTGATGGCGAACCTATGACACGCGTGTCAAAGGCAATACACCAAGACATTTAGGGTGACACACCAGCATTCACCTGAGTTTGTTTTACTAGTATTTCATTTTTATAATGAAATTATTTGACATTTCTTTATATAACACATAGCACCACACATGATTGGACAGTGTGTGTGTGTTTAATGAATACCTAAAGAATTGTTTCTATTTTGCTGGCAGGAGGTGACACACCAGCTGAGTGAAGTTAGGCATTTTCTGAATTTTTGACACACCAAGCCGAAAAGGTTCACCATCACTGACCTAGAGAAACAGCAGAGTTTATTTATTTGAAGAATTTATATCCTGCCTTTCCCATTCCAATGCAAATGCCAAAAGCGGCTTACAGAACTTCATAATAGAAGTACAATATAACACAACCATAAGTTTAAAAACAGAGCATAAAAACATTAATTTTATCTCTCTGTCGCTCTCTCTCTCTCAACAAGGCAAAACGCAACATATCCCATCAGACCATCTCGTCAGCCAGGAAATCAATTTGTCCAGGGAAGCAGTCAAGCTACAACATTATTCCAGCTGAGGGGTTGCATAACTAGGGAGTTCACACCTATAGTCCTGGAAAGAGGAAGTTGTTCTCTCTTCTCTCCTAGCTGGGCTGGTGTAATAGTTAACCACAGTTCCTTCTTATTACCCACCCAACCAGCAGCATACCACCATGAAGATCAAAGGGCTAAGGAAAACAGAGGTAGAAGATAAAGAAGCACAAATGCTGGTGCTTTCCTCCAACAAAAACATAGCCTGCAGCCCAAGTTATGCTCCAAGCAAAGTGCATCTGTTAAGATCCCAACAAAGCACAAGGGCATACCTTGCCTCATGTTTTGACGCTGTGAGGCCTATCCCCCCCCCCTTGCTAGGGTAGCACTGATCATTACGCATGAAGGAGGCATACAGAAGATAAGTGTTAGTATGAGATTCTCTTGCTCGGCAAAAATGTCCATTATTATAACAGCAAGCACTTCTGGAGGAAGGATATCTATAGTACAAAAACTCCTGCACATTCTAGAGTGTGATGAAATATTGAAAGCTGGCGTAAATAGATAGAGAGCAAAATAATGAGCCTTTTGCCCTGCCTTTCTGTGCCTGGACAACAAGGTAGACTACACAGCAGGGTTTTTGTTTTTGGAGCTAGTAACTGCTTTTTGACTTCATTATTAAAATGAACATCTTGATCAACACCAACTTCTACTATCAATGATGATTAAGCGTCCAATTCTATTCAATTTTCCAGCACTGATGCAGCCATGCCAACAGGGTAAGTGCTGCATCCTGCAGTAGGGGACAGTAAGGGAAGCTTCCTCCCAGTCAGAGAACATTTGTCCCCTTTCCTTGGTGCTGCGTTGCAGCTGCACCAGCACTGGAAAAGTTGGATAGGATTGGGCCCATAGTCCATAACACCCTGCAAATCTTTTTCCTGTTCTATCCTTTCCCTGCTAGTTTGCTGATATGTAGACCGGATACAACCCTTTCCAGTCAAGCAAATCATCACTGTGGCCATCATTAAAGAAAAAATTAAAGAGAAATTAATTTCTCTTCATTAAAGAGAAATATTGTACGCTGCCAGATTGTGCACATTATGTGACCACTGCTCACAGGACACATCAATCAATCAATCAATCAACAGGTACTTATATACCGCTTTTAAACACGAAGTTCACAAAGCGGTTTACAGGCAAATAGTAATAATAAAGTTAAATGGCTCCCTGTCCCAAAAGGGCTCACAATCTAAAAAAAGGCAGACCGCCAGCAACAGCCACTAGAAAGACTGCGCAGGGGTGAAGAGGGACAGTTACTCTCCCCCTGCTAAATATAAGAGGAACACCACTGGAAAAAGTGCCTCTTGTCCAGTTAGCAGGGGTATCCAAACATTAAAGATCTGCATGACTATTTGCAGGGGCAGTTATTACAGGCATGTGGGTGGGGCTGCTTGATTTCACTTACACAAGCAGCTGCTTTGCAGCACAAACCTGTTTGTGCTGTTCTAACTGAAGCAAGGGAACAGGACCAGGTTGAACATGTTATTTTATGTACAAGACCAAGGAAACAGAGTAAGGCAAAAGGAAGATAAACAAAGATAAGAGTTTTGACACAGATTACAAGTTCTTAAAGCAAAGAATCTAGGAATGATAATCATGGACATGGAATATGGCCCCTACATTAGCCACGGTTAGTAAGTCTGTTGGACTTGTGCCTGCAAAATAAAATCCCCTTACTCCAAGTTGCACCCCAGTCAGCTCCTAAACTGCACTGGATACAGCACAGGCCAGTTGGCCTCCCCTGTTCCAGTGCAAGTTAGGATTGTGCCCTTAGAAACTTTCTATTCAAAAGGTGAAACAAACTCCAGAAAACATTTGACTCAGAGTAATTTTATCCATAAGAGCTTTAACATAACCCTAATGGGGAAAAAAAAATTAAATAATTTTTTTTTTTAAAAAAAAATACATAGTATTTTTAAAATACATGATTATTTTAAAATACATATTACTCACAAACACTTACGTAAGGTAGGTTCCTCTTGTGTTGGCACTCATCATAAGATCCACTTTTTTTTGTCGGTGTTTCCAGAGTGCCGGTCAAAGAGATAGCGCTTGCATTGTTCACAAGAATATCTATCCCTGGTTTTAAAATAAGCCATCTTAATATCATAAAATTCATCATTTACAATAAACTAATAGGCAGTCAAATTGACTTGAATTGTCTTATTTTTAAAACTTTAAAAATGTAGAATTTTAAGGTGCTAATAACACACTGAACACACACTGTATTTAGATCATACCTCCAAATTTCTGAACAGCCTGATCCACTGCATCAACGATTTGTTCTTCTTCTCTTACATTAACAATACATGGCAAAGCCTTGCCTCCTGCTGCTTCAACTGAAAAGAAAAAAAATCAATACATGTTTAGGTGAAACCATTGATATATGACACAAAACTTTTCTGGGTGGTGAAAACCAGAAGGGATTGTGAAGAGCTCCAGAAGGATCTCTCCAAAATGGGGCTGCAAAATGGCAGATGAGTTTAAATGTAGACAAGTGTAAAGTGTTGCACATTGGGGCAAAAAAATCACATATAGGCTAATGGGTTCTGAGCTGTCTGTGACTGCTCAGGAGACAGATCTTGGGGTGCTGGTGAACAACTCAATCAAAGTGTTGATCCAGTGTGCTGCAGGGGTGAAGATGGCCAATTCCATGCTTGGGGTTGACAATAAAACGACCGATATTATGCCATTGGACAAATTGATGATAAGGCCACATCTCAAAAAGGACATAGTGGAACTGGAAAAGGTGCAGAAGACAGCAATGAAAATTTGAAGAAGAAAAAAACCTGGGCTGGGACACCTCCTTTATGCGGAAAGACTGCAGCATTTGGTGCTCTTTAGTCTAGAAAAAAAGGCACCTGAGGGGGAACATGATTGAGATGTACAAAATCATGCATGGGGTGGAAAAAAAAAATCATGCACAGGGTGGATAAAGGTGTAGTCTTTTCTCTCTCATACAACACCAGAAACAGGGGACATCCACTAAAATTGAGTGTTGGGAGAATTAGAATGGATAAAAGGAAATACTTTTTTTACCCAGCAGGTAATTAATCTGTGGAACTCCTTGCCACAGGAGATGGTGTTGGCATCTGGCCTAAGTGTCTTTAAAAGGGGATTGGACAGATTTCTGGAGGAAAAGTCCATCATGGGCTACAGGCCATGATGGGTGGTGCAACCTCCTTACGTTAGAAGTGGGCTACTTCAGAATGCCAGGTACAAGGGAGTGGCAACAGGTTGTAGGCATCTTGTTGTCTTGTGTGTTCCCTGAGGCATCTGGTGGGCCACTGTGAGATACAGGAAGCTGGACTAGATGGGCCTTTGGCCTGATCCAGCAGGGTTCTTCTTATGTTCTTAGTATAGTCTATGAAACTACATAAAGCATTGTTAAAACTTATTACTAGACTGATAACTAAAAGAAGCCAATCCTGAAAAGAACTTTACAAAGCCTGAAAGCCACTGCTGAATATAATGGTTCAAATATCTATACATACAGATTTAGGAAGAGCTCCAAAGATCTACTTGGGCATGACGTTTGACTGCTCCCATAAGCAGCTTGGGCTGCTCTGGTCCAATGTATCACACAGTGTAGCATAAGAGGCTATTTGAAAAACTTAGTCGAATGCTCTTGTGGGCTTGTGAAACTAGATGCAGGCCTTGAAACATTCAAACATCACAGACTTTTCCATTTGAAATTGTGTCTTGGCATCCACAGGGGTTCTGTTCCTGGAACCCAAGCTGATGCCAAAAACTGTGTTAAATAAAAACAGTTTAAAAAGTTTTTTTAAAAAACATTAAATTGTTGTTTACAAACAGCTGTTTACTGTTCTAGAGAGGATTAAATTTCAAGTCACTAACACAAACAACTTCTTTGCCTTGCTCACTGAAGAATGGAATGCAGAAGCATTTGATCACTTCTGCATTCCATTCTGCAGCGAGCCAGAGCAAAAGGAGGGGGTAGTTTGTCTTAAAGGCTGTATTTTTCCTTTTCTCCAGGGATCAGTACAATCCTTCTGATTTGTAGTGGCCATTCATGTTGAGTCAAATCCGTGGATGAAAAATCAACGTATAATAAAGTTGGACTTGTAATGCTTCATTGTACATGACTACCCTTTCAACCTGCTGATATTTTAGATAAATAAATATGAACAAATAGATGCACAGAGCAACAAAGGTTAACCTACTAATCTATAGAATTTAGCCTTCTACTGCCAAACATAGATCTCAACATTTTAGCTTCTTTCGAAAATTGTATGCTAAACAGACGTTCCTGCAAACGTTTTATCCGTACAATTTGGGTCACAGACTTCAAATTTTAAAGCAAGAGATCCACCTACCTATATGCTGCAAAATGGTACTGTAACACTATCCAACTTATCAGTAACTGAAGCATTTTTAGCACCTAGGGAAACTGGAACATTGAAGCACCAGTGTCTGCAAACAAACCTTTCCACATTAGAATTAGCCAAGTTTATTCACTACTTTAACTAGAAGCTATGTAGCAGGGGGGAAAATCCAAAACTAATCACTAGCAAACTTGAAAGGAAGGCTGCAATTCTAAGCACATATATAAACGAAAAGCCTCAATGAACATACAGAAACATAAAAGAAACTATTCTCTCATTGACTGGAAAATTAGCATATAATGCATGAACCACAGACATGCGTAACATTTAATATTCAAAGATATTCCACATGTCCCAACTATGGTCATAATTGGCAGACTTCTCACTAGGCCATCAAAGATTGTGGATGGGATTTTCAAATGAGCGCCTTGACAATATTCTATTGTCTCTTTCTACTGATCCCCTCTACTTCATTTTCAGCAGCCAGAGCTTTGGCTCAGCTCTTGATAAATACTACTGTATGGTAAGGAAAGGCATTAAAGTGTCAGAATATAACTAGGAGGTTAACGTCACCAGCAATAGAGCTATTGCTACATTTTAAAATGAAGCTACTCTGAGCCTTTAAAATAAAGCAGAGCACTGTGCTTGTATAAGCAAAATCCAGGTTCTGTTTCTCACTCAGCCATAGAGGTTCACTGAACAATTCTGGGCAAGCCACAGTAACTCAGGCTAATCACCTCATTGGTGGATTGTTATGTCAATAAAAATTACATAGCTGCATGCAGGTCACCCTGGCCCATGGAGGAAAGACAGCATACATGTGTGACAAACAGATAAAATGTGTGTCGTGACAAAAGAAATCTGATTAACAAATCTGAGTAAGGAAACAAATATACGTAATATTTATTAAGAACCATAATTCAATAGACACTGTGCATGCTGTATGTATAAGTAGCAAGTACCCAGCCCACAATTTTATACTCTAAAGCTGTCATTCTCAACCTTTGGGGGTAAGGGGGGCTACAGCTTCCTCTAGGGTTCTTCTCAGGTTCTAGAGTCCCCCTGTCAGTCAAGGATACAACACAAACAGATACACATAAAAACCATTTCTCATAGTTTTCAGCCTGTGGCAACCTTCAAATCTGCCAAGGCTCCCCTTGGGATCATACAGCTCCCTTTGAGAATGGCTGCTCTAAAGCTTATGACATATTTAGGGAGCAGAGCAGATGGCTGATAACATGACATTTCAAATGACTGTTCTAGCCCAAGCAGAATAAAATGGTGTACTATTCCATTTCAGCACTCTCCATGGAACACAGCGCCTTTGCCACATCTTATATGTTGATGTATGTAAAAGGATGGAAATGGGCAATATGTGAATGTGATAGGACCCCTGGGTGGAAACAGATTACAAATTAACTGGCACGAGGGACGTTAATGCAAGGTTATCCTCAATTCCAATAGGTACAGAAACAATAAGCCAACTGACTCCATTTGAGCTCAGATCATTCAAATGAATCTCTGATGCTTACTTTCTTCTGCAGCGGTGTAGATAGTTCCTGGGAGGCTGCGATGCGGCACTCCTGTTTTTGCAGCTATCACAATGTTTGCTCCATCTTTTGCTGCCTTCAAGGCAATCGCTTTTCCGATGCCACGGCTTGCACCCGTGATAAAGAGAGTGCATCCTGCCAACTTCCTAAAAATTAGAGGAGGGAAAATATCTTTAACCATTAATAAAAGCAATTCAGGTCATTCTAATCCTAAAATGTCTGAACTTCAATGCAAGGTATGTTCCTAAATTCTGTAACTAGAAGCCTTAAATTCTGTGACTGGAACAGTTTACATAATGTATCAGATTTATTCTATTTTGCACAATTGATTTACTTGATATGCTTCTTTCGATTACGCAATTTGTTCTGGTGCTCCATAATGAAGGAAATGGTAGTACTGTAGCACCTAACTCATCCCTGGTGCTGTTCCAGTCTTGCCCACACACTCTACTCTCAGGACAAAGTGCACATTAATATTCACTGCAGAAATGCCAGCAAGAACAACCTTCCCTAGCAATTGAATCTTTATCTAAATAAATAACTGCAGATCATTATCATCATGTTCTATCTATTTTTCTTTAACCAGAACCCCGTATTATATGTTTTAAATTTACAAAGTAAGAGTGCGTACTCGAGATCTCTCAAGAATTAAGACACGGCTAATCTGTGTTAGGCAAGTCTAATGTAACTCACCGAACTATGTTGGCAAGTATGCATTCTCGCTTAAGGACATAAACAGTGCCTTATTGGATCAGAGCCGAGCATCTGTTTCAAGAATCCAGTAGACCCTACGTTGTCAATCAGAAATGGGCTAGTAGACCATAAAGTGCCATACTGAAGTATCAAGGAGTTCAACTCCCACAGAGTCAAAGCTAAGGAAGCACAGAACACGCCAAGAGAGTCCTTTACGAGTTTCAGATATGTCCTATATACCGACCAGATAGAAAAGAGCTCTTACAGAAACTGTATAGAAAAGGGAATTTCAACAGGTGCCTCTCTCCATGGCCAGCTGTACCTGCCATGGCTCGTTCTTCTACACAAGATCCCTTTTCAATTTTGCTGCTGGTCATCACACAGACCTAACTTTGTCTTCAATGTTTCACTGTAGATTTTTTTTACATTAATAGTTACTTTGTAAATAATGTCATATAAACCGTTTTGTGAAATACCTAAAATAATGTGTATAACTCTCCCCCTTTTTTTTAGCAGTACCTCAGATCCGACAAAAATGGGGCCCTGTTTCTTTAAAGGTTGCTTAATAGAAGAGAGCCTATGTGGGAAGCCAGCTTCTCTCATTACTAGGAAATGACAAGGTTCACCTGCCAAAAATATTTTTATATGCCTGTGAATATGAGACCCCTTGGATCAGCCCAATGATTTATTTAAAACAACATGATACTTTTAGCTGTTATTAGTATAGCAGAAAGGCATCATCCTTCCATGTTGTTTGTCTCTAGCATCCACTATTGTGGGACATATTGCCTCTGAAGATTGAAAGCATTGCCCTCGAATTTACCTAATTCCTTTTTTAAGCTATGCCTATATTGTATTTTAAGCAACTATCTCCATACCCTGTGGCAGTGAATTATATAATTATTATAATTAAAGAAGTATTCAATTTTCTTACCATGAACTTAATTGGGCAACACTAAATTCTAATATGAGAAAAAGGAAGAAACTGTCTGTCTACTGTGCCCATGGGCACCCAAGGCGGCTTACAACAATAAAATACAATAAAATCACAATTTACAATTAAAAACAATAATTAAAAACAAAATTAAAATAATTAAAATTTAAGAACAACAAGCCCCGTGGATCCTAAAATATAGTCTAAAAAACCAGCCAGCCAGCCTGTCAACAATTAAAAGCTTGTTGAAATAAAAAGGTCTTCAGCCCCCGCCGAAATATTACCAAAGAGGGAGAAGTTCTCAATTCTAAGGGGAGGGTATTCCAAAGTTGGGGGACCACCACCAAAAAGGCCATATCTATCTAAATCTATCATATTTAAATTCAACCATATCTATCCCATTTCTCTTTAAGTATTTTTACTCAAACTTTTTGTAAAAGTAAAAGTTTACATCATTTTTTCTAATCTAAAATTCTGCCAGTGTTTTTGCCCTTTTTCATAGGGCACATGTTCCATAGAATGGAACATTCCTTTTTCATAGAATGTGTTCCATCTCCTTATTATTGTGGTTGGCCTTTTCTGCACCTGTTCCATCTCTATTGTAGCCTTTTTGCAATAGGACAATCAGAACTACAGTACAGGCGTGACCTGGTATCTGCAGAAGTTCATTCCAAGCCCCACTGCAGATAACAGAAATAAAACAGCGGATATATCATGGACTCCTTTAAAAGGGGAAGGTTTAAAAACAAATTTTTTTACCTTATTGCAGCAAAAGCGCTGCATTTCCTGGCAGCTCTCCAAGCAGACTTTTCCCGGTCCTCCACATGTCAAAGTGCACCCCAGAATGCAGCACAACCAGGAAGAGAACCATCACACTGCATTCTGGGGCTTGCTTTGACATGTGGAGGACCAAGAAAAGGCTGCAGGTGGCTAGGAGAGCTGCCTGCAAGCCTGGAAATGCAGCCCTTTTGCTGTGACAAGATAAAAACTTTTTTTTTTAATCCTTCCCCTTTCTATTTAAAAGGCGGCCCCAGTACTTGTGGATAACTGAAACAGTGGATACCGAATCTGTGGATACTGGGGCACACCTGTATACAAAATATTCAAAACATCAGTATCATATTTTTATAGAAAAGTATTTTGATACTTGTAATTTCATGATCATTCTTAATATAATCTTCATTGTTGTGGCACATTGAATGACACGTCCATAAAACTAGCTACCCCACCCCGTCCAAATCTCTTTCGTGAGTGAAGCCCAGACTTTTAGTGTATGTATGATGCTGCAATCTTATAGACATTTTCCTGGGAGTAAGCCCTACTGACACAGTACAATTTACTTCTGAGTAGGATTGTGCTATGAGTGACGTTAGGATTTTTTTGTCCCAACAAGCATCACTCTACACTTTGAGCCCAATCCTAAACACGTCTGCTCAGATGTAAGTCCCATTATAGTCCATGGGGCTTACTCCTAAGAAAGTGTGGATAGGGTAGGCAGCCTTAGTTACACAGATGAATCTCTTCTGCCATTCTGAATTCCATTCAGGAAGTTTAAATATCTTTTTGGAGCTCTTTATAGCAGGCTTATAATTTCACCATCCAAATTAGTGGCAACCCCAAATTTGGCTACCCATTAAAGAAATGTTATCGTGATTATTATTGTTAATGTTATTGTGATTATTAGCAATACATGGGGTTAATGTGCTGCTGGGGGGCCTACTAGACTCATATTACAAAGAGCCCTGAACCCCATCATTCATCCAACACTGGGGCAGTTGACAGGAACAGGCCAATCAAGGCTGTTGTGTTTTGAATTGGCTACTGTGGATATGGCTTTAAATTTATTTTTCTTACATTACATTCAGTAAGGGGCAATAAAACAGGTTATATTAGTTTTATTAAGGTTTTTTTTTTTTTTTGCTGCTTTCATAGTATAGAGGTTGTATTGTCTTTTACTTTTGACGCTGCATTTTTGTTCACTGTAAAGTTCTTTACGTTTCTTTTAACAGTAAATGGTGCCCCTTTAGCTAGGAACTGAACCTTTCAGAGCCCTTACACAATGCCTCCTCATTTGTTTCTTCAAATCTCTTCCTAAAACCCACAACATACATTACGTCTTTGGTATCGTGCTTTAGGCTTCATATCCAACGCAAACACTGTGGTTTTTTTCACCTATGAAGTTGCCTTCTACAGAGTTCGGCCTCTGGTCAAAGGCCAGTATTGTTTGCTTTAACAAGCAACCAACATCCCAGCACGGGAGCAAGTCAGAGTGTGTTTGTTCCAACCAACTGGGAGATCTACGGTACAGTGCTCAAGGCCTGTTCTATGTGGAGTCAGTCCATTGGAGGCTAGGCCTCCCCGCCCCGCATGGTCAAGGACTAATAGGGGAGGGGAATGGGGCGGGAGAGGAGCTGAGGGCACCACTTGTAACAGTTTATCTTAGTTTTATTAGGGTTTTTTTTTTTTTTGCTGTTTTCATAGTGGTTGTATTGTCTTTTACTTTTGACACTGCATTTTTGTTCACTGTAAAGTGCTTTACGTTTCTTTTAACCGTAAATGGTGCCCCTTTAGCTAGGAACTGAACCGTTCAGAGCCCTTACACAACGCTGCCTCATTTGATTCTTCAAATCTCTTCCTAAAACCCACAACGTACATTACGTCTTTTGTATCATGCTTTAGGCTTCATATCCAACGTAAACACTGTGGTTTTTTTACCTATGAAGTTGCCTTCTACAGAGTCAGGCCTCTGGTCAAAGGCCAGTATTGTTTGCTTTAACAAGCAACCAACATCCCAGCACGGGAGCAAGTCAAAGTGTGCTTGTTCCAACCAACTGGGAGATCTACAGCAGGGTGCTCAAGGCCGGTTCTACGTGGAGTCGGTCGGTTTGAGGCTAGGCCTCCCTGCCCCGCATGGTCAAGGACAAATAGGGGAGGGGAGGGGAGTGGGGCGGGAGGGGAGCTGAGGGCGCCACTTACCCCGAGTTGGGCAGCATGGCCAGTTCCGAAGGGGCGGTGAAACAGCCCGAGGAAGGTAGGGGGGACTGCCGGGCAGGCAGCGGGGCCCAGGTTCGGGCGGGACGGTGTTTCGGTGCCTCACAAGGCTGCGCGGATTTCAGCGCCTGTCTTGGACCCTTCAACCAGGGCTAAGGGCGTAACAATTGGGCCACCACACCAGAGCCTCCTTCGGCTACGTCACTTGCCACGGCGCGAATGAAAAATTGCTGCGGTCCAAGGAACCCAAGCCCCGCCCCGTTGCAGAACCTGCCAATGCGAGCTCGGGGGACGAGTTCTGACGCTTCAGTCCTCGCCCACCGGAACCTTGCTCTAGCCCGATTGGTCCCGCCCTTACTCCGCGTCCATAGCAACCACCTATGGGGGAAGTCCGCCTTTCCAGATCAGAGGAGGAGCAGCCACCCACCTCATCTTCCTGGCTGAGATGGGCGGAGCCTTGGCTGAATAATCGTAGCAACGGCGCGATGCGGGGGGGTTTGTAAGAGGTGGTAAATTGACCACGAAGGCGTTTGATTTTAGGGGTGGGCAATAGGTGGGCATCTAAAAAGAAACTATGGAATTGTTTCGGCGTCACGGCCGTGTTCATTTGCTTTTTAATTTACATGTTTTTCTCTGCTGTGTACGTGTGTGTTCTTTTTTAGCAATATTTGCTGTAGATATTTTAAAAAGTCAGTCATTTAGAAGCCTGCAATCTTAAACTTAAAAAAGTAGGGAAAAGCACTAGGCCCTCCATGTATGA